>JAVJIX010000010.1:11825000-12425000 GCA_036785185.1 Paratrypauchen microcephalus | reverse complement strand
AGTCCTGCTTTAGTCCTGGTTTAGACCTGATTAGTCCTGGTTTAGTCCTGGTTCAGTCCTGATTTAGTCCTGGTTCAGACCTGATTAGTCCTTGTTTAGTCCTGGTTCAGTCCTGATTTAGTCCTGGTTCAGACCTGGTTTAGTCCTGGTTCAGTCCTGGTTTAGTCCTGGTTCAGTCCTGATTTAGTCCTGGTTCAGTCCTCATTTAGTCCTGGTTGTCCTCATTTAGTCCTGGTTCAGACCTGATTTAGTCCTAGTTGAGATCTGATTTAGTCCTGGTTCAGACCTGATTTAGTCCTGGTTTTGTCCTGATTTAGTCCTGATTTAGTCCTAGTTCAGACCTGATTTAGTCCTGGTCAAAAAAAAAAAAAAGGACTGTCGGCTCACCGGGAAAATGCCCGGTATGCTCGATTACCAGTCCAGGCCTGCCCATGGAGACAAGCAGATCGAGGGCCCTCCACTAGAACAAAACGCAGCGGTACTTATTACACACATAAAGTCAGGATTCTGTATCTATTTTAAAGTAATTCTCTTTTTTTAAATTCATGACAGAATCTGTAGTCAGTGGATAGTGTGCTTGTGACAGTTCCAGTAATTTGCTGATGAAATTGGTGTTTTAAAATATCCTCTAACAACTGATTAACAATAACTAAATAATTAACAATGGAAAAGCTTTGAAAGTCATCTGGAAAACAGACATTTCGACTGCTTTTTAACTAAATGTTCCTAAATGCATGCATAGCTATTACTGGTCAGTCTGTGATTCCTTGCAAAGACTTCCCCCTGAGATCTTTGTTATTTCAGTATGCTGTTAGGTGATGAAACCCCTTGACTGTTCGCGTTTACATTTGCATTCCCTATACATATTTAATGCATATTGTACGGCGAATAGCAGCTAGTTACCGTCATCATGTCATCACACTTCATATCTGGCTCATCATCATCCGCGCTCTTGTTGTAAAACTTCCTGAAGAAGTTGAAGGCCACCACAGTGTAGAGATAGACCACCACCGCCAGCAGCCCCACAGTCAGAACCAGCTGCAGCACATAAAAAAAAAACTCATTATATTGCATCTGATTTGTTTAACTCGCTCGAGCAGAAATATGGAGCCGTCACTTGCGCCATTTCCATTTAAAACCGCTGAGCATCATGGGAAATCTCTTTTAGCAATACTGTAGGAACATTACTTTTGTATTTATGGAGCACATGCAAACAGCTTTTGTTATCTCGGCACGACAAAAAGGACACCCACAGCCCACATTCGTGTAATTTATTTGTTAAGCTCAGAGCTGCAGCGCTGGAGGCTGCAGAGGGAGATTGACAGGGTGATTGATCTGCCCACAGGCTGTACAGACGGGGGAGAGGGAGGAGAGACGGGCTCTGGCATAGCAATTCTACCGGATTTTCACCTCTACATACAGAGAATGATCACTGACCAAATCAAGAGCGAGCGTTCAAACTCAAATAAGACAGGAAAGCCAAGGAATTCGGTTTGAATCTATTTTAATTTAAGACAAATTAAATGCCGCTTTTGTGTTTTACATAAAAAGCTTACTTAAAAAAAAAAACTGCAGTTGGAAATGGGATTTGGGATTAAAGCAGCACACACGGTTCTTGGTTGTGCTTTGATTTAAACTTTGATCAGAACTGAAAAAGCAGCTTGGATGAGCTGAGAAAAGTATTCGACCAAATAAACTTTTGTCCAGTTCACAAATTGAATTTTTTCCTTTTGCCTTTGATTTAAAAGTAAAAGCGAATGAGATGACAGTGAAGATGGGCCAATAACAGTGATTTAAAGAAACAAAGTTAACCATTATTTACTTGAATATTCTATATATAATTCTGTATTTTTTTATTTTTTTATCGACAATTCATTTCCATTAAGGTATTGTCAATATGTAAATGTGTTTCCTTTAAATACCGCTCCGGAAAAAAATAAGAGACCACTGAATTTTTCCTGAAATCAGCATCTCTACATTTACAGCCATTCCATTCCAGCATCTGTTGAATTCCAACACAAACACAAAGCTGAGCTACTTCAGTTCTTGCACCAGGAGTGGAATAAAGTCACCCAAGAACAATGTGAAAGACTTGTGGAGAGCATGCCAAGACACATGAAAGCTGTGATTAAAAATAAGGGTTATTGCATCAAATATTGATTTCTGAACTCTGTTTACACTCTGGAAGTGTAAACATTACAATTATGGTGTTTTAAAATGAATTTGATCTTGTTTCTTTGCATTGTTTGAGGTCTGAAAACATGTATCCTTTTTGTTATTTTGACCATTTGTCATTTTCTGCAAATAAATGCTCTAAACCAGGGGTGTCAAACTCATTTTGGTCCAGGGGCCGTATCCAACCTACTTTGATCCCAAAGGGGCCGGATCAGAAAACTCATGGCATATATACCCCAAAAACAGCAATAAGTCCAAATATTTGTGCAGAGAAATGCAAATCCATTACAGAAGTCTTTTTTTTATTTGATGAACTCTTTCTTTGACTAAATATTATAATATTATGAGCAACCTGAAACTTTAAGAAAAATAGAATTTCAACACAAGCATACAGGTTTCCCATTCACCTCCTGAACAAATAGGAATTAGTCAATTTTTCTTGGAAAATCCTGCACACATTTTTGACATTTTGCTGATGAGGATGTCACGGTCAACAGTCAAAATGATGGTCCTTTAAACGTTTGGAAAGAGGTGAGTCTTCATTTGTGCTGCTCTGGTGGGAGGGGCCACGCACAGAGACGCTGGAGACACTGCTATGCTAAACTTTGCAGAAAAGAAGCGCAGAAAATTACCAATATTTTAACAGAAAATTCAAATATAATTAAAATATTTTAATAGAAAATCAGCTGAGGGCCAGATTAAGGGTCTTGGAGGGCCGGATCTGGCCCCCGGGCCGCATGTTTGACACCCCTGCTCTAAACCATAATATTTTATTTGGAATTTGGGGGAAATGTTGTCAGTAGTTTATAGACTCAAACAAAAATGTTCCTTTTGCCCAAACACATACCTATAAGTAGTAAAATCAGAAAAACTGATCATTTTGGAGTGGTCTCTTATTTTTTTCCAGAGCTGTATAGCCTATAACTAGTAGTGGAACATAATAAACTACAGTATACATTTTTAGTATCTGTACTTTACTTACATTGTATAATTTAAAGTGGATAGCTCAAGTGGATATATCTCAGAGCAGGTATCTGTACTTTCTACTCCTCTACATTTTTGAACTGGACTGAAAAGTAGAAGTTTTTTTTTTATTATTATTATAGTTTGAGACCTGCTGAAAAAGCTGAGGGTTAATTTTGAACATGTTCGTAGTCTGTAAACGGTATCAAAATCACTACATCTGAAATTGAACGTTTTTTTAGACGTCAAAATCTTAACTCTCCTGTGCCCTCTACTGGTAAACCGCATTACCCGCGTCCTCTTACCTGTTTGCCGTTGTGTGTGACTGAGGAGAGAATGGTGCGAAGAGTCTTGAATCCCATTGCGATGTCCAGGAGATGAGCAGCGAAGAAGAAGTTGTTATAGTGGCCCAGAATAGACATAGTGGTGTACCACACTAAATACAGGAAGGACTAAAAATAAAAAGAGAGAAAAGATGTTCAGTATAAGGCTGCGTCCCATTTCTCTGTCTTACCCCTTCGTCTTACCCCTACCGTGTTCATGTGAGGGCAAGGGGTGTCTCGATTCTAATTTTGATCAAGGGCTAGGGCCACGACCGAGGGCTACATACCCCTTGAAACGAAGTAAGCTCTCTGCCAGACTTGGAACGAAGGGGTACGCCTACGAGCTCAGGCAGGTTTTGGGATCAGGATGGCAGCGTCACATCGACCAGCCATGGAGTCTCATAAATGTATTTTCAGCAGTTTACAGTTTAGCATGGTTTACAATTATGACGCTTATGTTTTACGTTACTTTTAGTGAACTGTTGTTGCGGTTTTAATTGTAGTGTGTCTGTTTAGCCGACGTTATCGTTTTCATCGAACTTTCAAGTATAAACAAGCTAGTTTTTTGTCAAACTGAGGTACCCGATAATCCTTGACATTTGTTTACGTTTGTTTGCGTCAACTGTTCTCGCTTCTGTAGACGTAGCGGCCAGGTAGAGGCAAGGGATGATGACGCAAATGGTAACCGAGTGGCGTCCCATGTCTTAGGGGAACATTCGTACCCCGAGCCCTCTCAGCTCATTATCGAGAGGCAAGACAAAGATGTAGATAAAGGGGAAGGGGTAAGACAGAGTAATGGGCCTTAATCTATGTAAGACCGTCAATCAGGTCTCAAACTTACATTGTCTGTAAACACCACTCCCATTTTCCAGACGTGATATTTCGTATCGATCGAACTCAGCCTGAGACGAGAAAAACAAGAGTCACACTTTCACACTTCTGACCCTTATTTCAACAAAAAAAATCTGTTCTATTTCTGTTATATTTATTACCATGACACCAGAGAGGCCTCCTTGGCAACCGCTTCCTCTGTGGGGTTGAAGTCCAGAGCACTTTTATCCAAGCCCAGCAGTTCTGCAATCCTCTCTGCTCCGTACAGATCCCCGTACTTTTTAATCACCTATTATACAACATATAAACACATAATCATTAATCATATAGGCTGTGTGTGACTAAAAGATTACAGCGGACTCCCCTAAGCCACTTACTTTGCGCTTGACAAATTTATCCCAGTAGTTGTTGGGGAAAGAGCTGATAAGGAATATGCAGTAATTAGAAGGGAGTACATTTGCATAGGATTAACTTACAACATTGGATGACTCACGGAGTATTGATGACCAGTCTGTCCCATTGTCCTTTTATGTCATCGTCCGAGGGCTGCTCCGTGATGTAAAGCCCGGCGAACTCCAGCTTTCTGGCGATCTCCTTCTCACGTTTGAAAACAACCAGAGGCACCTTGAAGAAAAAAGCCATCCGTCTCGATATGATTTGCGTTTAGCGGACATCAACGGTGCGTAATTGCGTCGTGGAGAGCGAATTACCTTGAGGTAGTAGTAGCCGAGTACACACAAGAAGGATATGATGGTGTGTAGTATGGCCAGACAGCGTAGCGTGGGTGCCATGTATCCAGTGCTCTCCTGTAAGACGAAGTACTCAAGAGCCCCCTCCTCTTCCTCCTCGCTGCTTCGGCCTCGGTGGGTCCAGGGGTCTTCATCATCAGAGAAGTCTCCGGTGACCTGCGCAACGTTTAAGGCATGACATAGTTTAGTGATATTTTACAGGGCTTTTTAAGCGATTATCATGGACGTACACGGTGGTTACTACGAGTTACTACTGTATGTGAGCTTACTTTGTAGAAGAGAAGAATGAAGTTTATTGCAAAGGCTACAAAAAGTGCCAAGAAGCGGAGGTTGTAGAAGTTTCGGGCCAGGTAATTCTGCAAAACAAATGTAATTACTGTTATAATTACAGTTTCAATTAGTGTATGTAGTATGTAGTGTTAGTGCATAGATGTTCAGCAGTGGGAGGTAGAGCCTTAAAATAACAAAAGTAAAACTGTTTGATAAGAATGAGAAAACGGGTCAGTTTCAGGTCAACCATGATTAGCGGACCTCAGGGCTGCAGAGAACGTTTTATACTTTTACCTGTTTTATTTTTCATTTTTATTTTAGGTATTTTATTAGCCTGAACTAATATTCATCTATCATTTTTAGGATTTCCATTGCTTCCTCTGTAGCAGCCCTCTGCACTGGAAGTGATGGTCAGCTGAGGCTGCCGGGGTCTGTCCTGTGAGCTCCTGGTGGAGAGATGGTGCTTGGGCCTCATCTCTCCCCTGGGCCCTGTGGCAGTTCCTGGTGGCAGTGGACGGATTTCTGCTCCTGGTGTAGACGGCTCCTCTGATGGTTCGCCTGTATTCAGTCTCACTTTTTTACTATGAGTAGTTTTATGTATTTTAGCATGTTAGTGTGTGCGTGCGTGCGTGTGTGTTACTGTTTGGGTTGTTTTGTTGTGTGGTGTCAGGCAGCTGTGGGGGGCTGGTTGGGTGGGTGGAAAGAAATATGGGTTGTTTTTAATCACTATAAAGCACTTTATGATACATTTTTTTGTATGAAAAGTGCTTTATAAATAAAGTTTGATTTGATTTGATTAGCAAGCTAAGCCTTAATGAGCCTTGCCCTGTCATTTTAATTATCTGCTAAATACTTAATTTACTGCTGTTCACAACAATTTTCTCATCTCCTCAAGGCTAGTGCAGAGCCTTACACTTGTTTGTCCCAAAAGTGTTTTGACTAATGTTGGCCCAATATAATAGTTTGTACTCCAATGATGCTATCTGTTCCAACTGTACCCTCCTGATCTTAAAATTGACTCTTGAAAGTTTTAAGACATAAATTATTACCTCCTCAAAAACAAAAAAAAACCTGCAGTTGTGTTTTGTTTCATTCACATGTTTGAGTAATCCTTTATTATTCGTCTGTCTACATCTCCAACACTCCAAATGCTCTGTAAATGATATCACCAGAATAAAACGGAAAAAAAACAGGAGCACTCCCTGGATTTGTTGGACTGGAGACAATTTTCAGAGCAGACAGTCACCATATGGAATTATGTTAACAGGGCTGTAATCCCAACTGCAAAATATGTGACAGTAAATTCTTGTTTCATATTTTAATAGGTCTCTAACGTGAAAAAAAAAGAAAAGTAAAAAAGTTAAGACTAATGACAAGATCTTATAGTAATGTATTCCACCTTGTGCTGTCATAAAGTGGTAGATACATTTTACATCTTTTCTTAAGTAGAGATTGAAAATTCCAGGGCTCAAATTATTCAGATGATCCAAGTGAAGGGGTATGGAGTTTAAAACCACAGTGGAGCACTTGCTGTATTACCACATGACATCATAAGGTGGAGCGTTTTCTGCTAGAGAGAAGAACACAGCCTAAATATGCAGGGTTTGTGTGTTAAACATGTGTGAATAAAACAAAACAAAATAAAACTCCAGGTATGTTTTTGATTAGGAAAACAACATTTTAACATAGATCAGAAAAAAGTGTAATATGGGCCCTTTAAATGGACTATGTTACGTGACACGGTAGATACTAGAAAAGTTTTTGTTTTTGTCTTTTACACACAGTACTCGAGTTCGAACGACTGACTAACCAGAGTCTTGGTCTGATAGATCTCCAGTCCGGCGAAGAAGCTGGCCATGAAAGCCTCTGGTGGCTCTTTCTTGGGGCCCAGTCTCTTTTTGTGGGCTTTCTTCTCTTCCGGTGGAGGCTGTGGGGGCGCCTCATCTCTTGCCTTGTCATAATCCTTCTTTTCACCATCCTCTGAACTAAAACAGACGAGTCAGTCAAGTCAGAGTTAGTATACTGCCTCCAGAAAAATACAAACATAACTAACTGTATTCTGGAATAAAGACAGCAAAAAGGGCATTTCTACATGCTCGAATTCACCAGTGCCCAATTTTATCAAAAACATAACAAATGAAATAGTGTCACAGTGATAGAAAGTGGTAAAATCACTTACTCTCCTTTCTCTGAATCAGATTTGTGGTCTGAGTTTGCAGCTTTTTTCTTTGCAGCCATCTGAAACATATCATTAATTTCATTATTACTCTGATCATAATTGTCTACTCATTCACTTTTGTCGTAAATATTGGGGCTAAAATAAAACTCCATATTGTGGAAAGAAAAATAAACCATTATATTTTAATGTAGCTTTTCTGGTGGAGGGCTTTTTTCCCATGGAGATCTTATTTTTTTTGCCAGGATTCTTCCACAGTATAGCATTAGATGTATCTATCTCCATAGACAGGTTACAGGTCAAATTTGTGGAGTATTTATCAGTGCAATTTTGAGCAATAAAACACCTGTATTTTTATTTTTATATATATAAATGTAAGAGATTGACACTGTGAAACATTTTGGTCAAAGCAGTAGCATCTCCATGGAAACAAGCAGATGAAGAGAAGTTAGATATAGTGCATGTTTAAAGCTCCTATATGACACAAAACTGACTCTTGTGACCTTTAAGCCATGTTATAATGCAGTTACTTCAACAAAAACATCCCTGGAGTTGTGTTTTGTTTCATTCACACATGAGCAGTGTTGGGCACGTTACTTTGAAAAAGTAATTAGTTACAGTTACTAGTTACTAATCCAAAAAAGTAACTGAGTTAGTAACTGAGTTACTACACTATAAAAGTAACTAGTTACCTAGGAAAGTAACTAATGCGTTACTTTTTTTTTTAGTTAAAAAATGTCAAATAATTTGGATTTTTTTGACAGTGCATTATACAGCTTTTGCTGCTTGGCTGACGTGGCTCCGTCACCGTGGCCTTCATTGTTAACGGCACCGAGCATGCGATTATCATCATGGGGCCTGCTGGTGGCCACTAGTTTAACAGAAGCGTGCGCCGTCAAGAGATGCTTCATTAAATTCGAGTTGCTTACATTGGATGTGGACAAAGTCTTTGGTCTTTGACACAATGTGCACGTAACATGTACGTTTTTACCTTTTACCTCGACGAGGTTAAAATACTGCCTATACTTCTGTCTTCGACTCGGGACTCGCCATCTGACACGGGGTGTGTGTATTGTGTGTGTGTGCTGGGATTGTGTGTAGAACCCGCCCACCGCCCACTGGGTGTCTCTGGTTGGCTCAACATGAAATCTTACTCTGCTTTAGCCAATCATCATTACTTATCCCGCCCTTACCAAAGGGAGAAAAAAAATTCCCCTGTGCCTATGCGAGTCGCGCACATGATGCCAGTTTCAAAATGAGCAGGTTCAGTAACGCGGTAACGCGCCGTTTAGTAACGGTAATCGAGTTCCTTTATTTTAAAAGTAACGCGTTACAGTATTAGTTACTGTCAACAGTAATGGCGTTACAGTAACGCGTTATTAGTAACGCGTTACTGCACAACACTGCACATGAGTAACCCTTTATTATTAGTCTGTCTACATCCCCAAAGCTCAAAATGCGCTGTTCCACCTTGTGATGTCATGTCGTGGTAGTGTTCAAATTAACAGCTACTTTTTTCGTGATTGGCGAATCCAGGGCTGGAATTATCCCATTTTTTTCTAGCGAAGGTTTAAAAACAGTGGAGTGGAACAGTGTTTTCTGTTTGAGAGAAGAACTCAGCCTAAATATATTTGGATATATCGCGTATATCCACGGTCTTTTGGCAGCTAAAGTATCCGGAGCTCTGGAGAAACGGACGTATCCCGAACGTGTCCCGTATCCCATGTCAAAGTAGTATTTACAGTCCATTTTCACTGTCCTTATCCGCTTGAAATGTAGCGTAAATATTCACGAGGTTCGCTCACAACTGATAGGCAAACAGGTGAAAACAAAACAGCACTACTCACATGAATAGGCAGCAGCGGCAGTATGGTAATTTATACACGCCCCGTTTCTTTCCAAAAAACAAGCCAATTTGAAATACAAAATGTATGTTTTTAATGCAACAATTGCTGTTATCTGAAACATGGAGTGGCTTCTTCATGATCTCAACTAGCACATTCTGTAAAAAAACGAAAATCTTGAAAAAAAATTTGAACTTTAAACGTGATTTTCTCGGTTTCACGAATGCCGAGTTGTAGCGGGTTTTGTCGTAGCGGGTCACAATGTAGGGTTTGTGTGTTAAACATGTGTGAATGAAACAAAACACAACTCAGGGTCTGTTTGTGATGAGGAAAGATTATAACATAGATCAGAAAATAGTAATATGGGCCCTTTAAGTTCATGACCCACATTACCAGCTCACGAACAAGTCAATTCTTTTTTAATGACTACACAGTGGACTTCCAGCTAACCTCTGCTTTCTTCTGCTTGACCGCAGCAGCGATGGAGGGCGCATCCCCCACCACCACCTCGGACACGTCCCCCAGCCCCGGCTCAGCCCCGTGCTTGCCCTCCTTTTTAGGCTGGATATTTAGCAGCTCCGCCATCAGGTCCGCCTCTCCCGCTTCCCCCTGAGCCATCTGACCCATCTCTGCCAGAGCGGCCGCCTCGCACGCCTCCATCTTCTCCGTCTCCAGCACATCGCCATGGATACCAAACTGAGTGGGGTCCGGCATATTCCCCAAAATGTCTGTGACCTTCATGTTCTTAGCTCCTTCTACGAGGCCTCCGCCGAATAAAGTAGTCCACAGGATATGGAAAAAGCCCCATATTAGGCTGTAAACAAAGTGGAAGAGGCCAGTAATGATCATCCAGAAGAAAGAAAAAAGTCCACGCACTAACTCACGAATGCTCATCTTTCTGAACTTCCTGTATTGGCGTCTCATGCTTTTGAATGTTAGCATCTGTCTGAAATGGCACAGGTTTTTCCTCATAGAGATACAAGCCACTGTGAAAGCGGACAATGACTCCATCATCTCCCTCTCCTCCTCTTCCTCTTCCTGGTTCTCCACTACGCTCTGGTCATCGTCCTCATCTTCCTCTGCACGCTCCACCGGTTCAGTTTCTGAAATCTTGGAGGCCAACTGCATCTCAAAAATTGTGTCTTCGCAGAAATTGACAAAAAGTTCCATCTTCTCGCTCTCTCCTCCCTCATTCACAACATCGAATATGAACTGTCTCTTGGATTCTTTGACCTGAGGTTTCTCCCACTGGGTCCGGCTGGATTCGCTGATGACAAAGTAGACCCGCTCTATTCGCTTTGCACCACCCATGATCTCAATACGTCCGAGGAAGGGCTCAAAGTAACTGAGCACACTTTCGGCCAGGTCTAAGAAGGTGGCTAGGCGTGCGTCGTGAGGCATGTGCTCTGAGAGGTTGGTTAACAGCACAACCACATTGAAGCCAATGTCCTTGGCCGGCTCATGAAACCTCTCCACAAACTGCTCATAGTTGAACATGTCGTTTTCATCGGCCTCTGCACACGACAGGAGGAACTCGATCTCAGACTGGGAGTACTGCTTCTGGTTCTCCATGGACTTCTGAAAGTCCTTCTTGGAGATGACGCCCTTGCCCTCGTGGTCATATTCTCTGAAGCTGTCAGATGTGGTCAAGTCTTTCAGCTTGAGGAACATGTCGAAGAACTTCAGAATCATCTCCACGTTACTGGATGACTCCACCAAAGTGTCCACCATCTGTTTGCCAATAGTTCCATTCACAACGTTTCCTGGTGAGAGAGAAGTAAACCTTTACAGACCTGAAAGTATGTTGTTTTTATAATTATAATGTAACTGGTAAATGGTGTTTGCATAAAAAATGTGTCTAAAAGGAGCCAGCTAATATGAATTTAAAATAGTGTCACTTTGCTGCTAGACAAAGTTTTCAAAGTCAATACAGAAACTGCAATGCCCTATTTAATGCAACTATATAATTAAAAGGTATTTTAATATGTAAAATATGTTTGTTTTGTCTCATAATAAAAGTAGATTTTTATTATACTACGGTAATGACAATTAGCACCGTCCATACATTTATAATGTCTGCCTCTCTCGACAAGCAGAGTCTGACAACTGTAAACAACAGAGACAAAGATAACAATGGGTATGTAGCTCAAACCAGACAAAGCTATTAAAGAAACCATTTCTAGGAATTGAATGGCCTTCCTTAGCAAATAAGCTCTTGAGGAAACTGACTTGGGGGGCAGAATACAAGTGCTGGCCGTGTGGGCCACATGATTATGTTGTAATAAGCAGCTAAGGGTCAACCTTCGAGCAGCGACAGCATCATGACGACCATGTCCTGCTGCAGGTCCAGCAGCTCCTTCAGTAACTCAATTTGACTGGAGTCCTGGAGGAGACAGAGTGAAGGGAGCCGTGTGATTCACAACTACATAATCACAGTGAGTTATTGCAATGAGGAATCACAATAAGGTATGATAGTGAGGTGCACATGAGAAGACGGGGCTAGAGTTGTGGGACCTGTGTTGTCCCAGTGGGGCCTAGAGGGCCCTTGTAGGTTACAGCTATCCATCACCCCTAGGGTTAAAGCTATTCTACTGCCTGTGAGCAGATGGCTGGGTCGTCCAGAGCATGTGGAGTCTGTATTCAGTAAGTGATCAATCTGAGGATATTCTGATGGACTAAATTCAAACAGATCCACCTGCTCTCTCCTTCACACCAACTACACTGTCACACTGAGCCCTTGGTCAGGACAAGGCATAAGGTGAGGATTTATCTGCTATAGGGCTACACCAGAAAAGCCCCATTTATCATGGCCCTGTGCAGTGCTGTTCTCAGCTGGAGTTATACTTGAGGCTTTGGTGCCCTCTAGTGGCAGTACAATCAATCTCTATCAGTCCACTGTTGGAGGAAGAAAGTATAAACAGTATTTGGATACAGCACATTCATGAATGGTGTGACAATATTACTCTAACCGTAATACCAGCTCCAATGTGACTTTTGCAAACACTGTATTGCATTCTGTCTTATATAAAACATAAAAACACTTGTTATTTTTGCTAATTATTTTTAATGTAATTACCGTTTATATTTTTGCTCTTTGTTATTATAATATAATTTGCCTAAGTCTAACAACATAAGTCTGTGTAAACTGTGAATTACAATAATGTTGTTCTGGTTTGTAAGACAAAGGTTGCTTAGTTCTTACCTGTGACAACTTCATCTGCATGTTAGCAAAAACATGCAAAAAGCCCACCACAGCATCCCAGAGTCTGCTGTGAGCCAAACTCTGCTGGTTTCCTATGCATGGGCCCTGAACACAGAGGACAGTAACTATTATTACATTATTATAAGCACCTTTATTGGCTGATTTCTTATGTTGCTGCGAGACACTGCACCTGTATGTACTCAGTCAAAGAGTTGAAGACCTGTTTAGCCACTGACAGAGCTTTGGAGAAGTTCCTCTGACCTGCCTCATCGATGATCTCTTTACCAGAGTAGTACCAGTAGAAATCACTGATTGACTCCTGAAACAGCAAATCAAAGATAAGAGATAGTCACATTTAAAAAGCCACAAGCAATTTCAGAAATGCAAACCTGAAGTCTTAGGAGGTAGTCCACTGTACTGATAATGATGTTCACAGTTGTTGTGTTGCCTGTCTGAGTCCTTAGGAAATTCTGGAAATCTGACAAAAATCACACAAGAATGATTTTTAAACTACACCGGTGAAACAGTGCATTCTTAACATGCTCCATATTTATGAACCTACCATTGTTGTGGCCCTCACAAAGAAGCTGCAGGAATCTGAACAGATCTTTTGTGAACTCGTCATTCTGAAGCACTTTGGAGCCTGGAAACCGAAGATGGCATTAGTTGACCTTTAAGGCACAGGCCAAAATGTCATACAAACAGAAGAGCTTGCAAGGCTTCCCAATCCATAAGCTACTGTCTACTTTCCAACTCGCACAAAATTGGAGAGCCGAATATACATAGACAGTACAATGCATCATAGGAAAAAATAAACCAGCAAAGCCTCACTCTTTCTTGTTTGTGTCTATCTTTAGTTAGTACGGGTAAAGAACAGAATATCTCACAATAACCACAAGCACCAAGAAAGTAGGAACTAGGAGTCATTTCTGGGAACCTGACCAAAAAATGGACACTTGTAGGAAGAGCATGCATATGATCTTTCAGTTTCAAGATCAAAATGTTGCATTCAGAAAATGCAGGAGGGGGCGTTAGAAGGAAATGAGAGGGCTGGGAGACGGAGAGAGCAATCGGGATGTCAGCAGAGCATAGGGATGAGTAGAATCTTAACTATGTATTTACCCCGCTCACTCACGTTGACTGCAATCGACAGGATAAAAAACGTGACCAGAAGAAAACAAACAAGAATAGCAGACATAAGCAAAGGAGAAGACATTTATATTCATTAGGAACAGGAGGGAGTGTTGGGACTAAATAGATACATATATTTACTGTACATACACTGATAAACATGTGTAAATAGCACTTATGCCTGGGCTGGTGAGGTGAGAATGAGACAGAAGCATAGTTGTATACTGTATGTAGCCCAAAATTTGTATATTGATGTTTCTATTACAAAAAGCAGACAGAGGACTGAGACATACAGTAAGACAGACTAAAGTGACAATGGCAAAAATGACACTGAACATAGCCACAAGATACAGACCGGTTTTCTTATTTTAAAGCTACATTTTGAGTTTTAGTAAAGCTTATTCATGAATTATACTTGAGTTGGTTTGCATTGAGAGATCTTTTGACTTACTTGACCCCTCTTCTGTTACCATTCCCAGACCTTCAGCTTTGTTTTGCCTTTCAAATGCATTCAAGTCCAAGACACTGGTGGTGCGAGAGATTAACAATATGTTTCAATATTTATGCTGCAAAATGACATGTGCTGAAAAGTAAACAGTAATATAATATTCCCATGGTACCTGCATGACATCATGAGTCCAGACAGACTTTTGAAGAAGCCTACGTCTCTTTTTTCCTTTAGATAACTCAGCATTTTCTGCGTTGAAACAGATATTAAAGGTGGTATATTATGCAAAATTAACTCTCGTGACCTTGAAGCCATGTTATAATGTTGCTACTTCATCAAAAACATACCTGGAGTTGTGTTTTGTTTCATTCACACACATTTAAGTAACCTTTTATTATTAGTCTGTCTAGATCTATAAAGCTCAAAATGCTCTGTTCCCCTTGTGATGTCATGGAGTGGTAAAGTTAACAGCTACCCTCTCCCTTTTGTTCAGTAGAGATTGGAAATTCCAGGGTTGAAATTATCCAAATGATTCAAGTGAAGGTGGAGTGGAGTGTTTTCTGTGTGAGAGAAGAGCTCATCCGAAATATGCAGGGTTCGTGTGTCATGAACATGTGTAAATGAAACAAAACACAACTCCAGGTATATTTTTAATGAGGAAACATTATAATATAGATCAGAAAATAGTGTAATATGGGCCTTTTAAGAAGACATTCAAAGCTCTTCAAACAAGTCTTTAAAATACAGCTTAATAATAAAATCGCTTTTACCATCTGGACCAAAATGTTTCCTCCATTAAGGATTGAGATTCCGAGTTTGAGAGTGAACGTAACCATGGGACCGAGACGACCTGGTGTCACAAAAATAAATGCAATTGAAAAGTAATGAATATCATGAGATTGTACAAATTGCACTGGTTACCTTTGCTGGCGCTTATCATTTGGAGCACCATCTCTGCTGCTCCTCTGTCGTGCAGTCTGGCTTGCTGGTACAGCATCTTCTGTTTTTCCATTTCCTTTTCCTGCGGTACCGCATAACAAGCTCATACTTTCTGAATCATACCACCAGGTAGAAAACCAATATATCTCAGAAATCAATAGCACCTCAAATGTTTTCTCTTTGTCCTCTTCCTCCTCCCCTTCAGCGCAACTCTAGAGATGAAAATACAGGGCTTGAGCTGGTCTAAAAGGTACACTGCAGAACATTTCTAGTGGAGGGTCCGCCACCTACTTGTCTACATGGAAATATAATTCCTTTGTCTACCACGAGGGAGACAAGCGGGTTACAGCACTACGTTACATTACAATTCAGATCTGTGGAGAGTTGCCCCTGTTCACAGAAGGAATCATTGTTTTTTTTTGAGCAACAGGAACACCCGTAACACTGGTCTACACATTTTTGGACTCGATCTTCTTCTTCTGAGGTAAAAGTGGCTAAATCTCATTTATATTGATAAGATGAACTGAAAATCAATTGATAACTGTGCTGGTTAGCTAATGTATTCAAGATATTTAATGATATTGTTTTACATCAAAATCGCATCACATAGATTTAGGCATTTTTGCTTAAAAATAATATTTCTATTTTGAAAATGTTTAACTTGCACTTCTTTATCCGTCAAGAAATAAACAAGAAATATCTTAAGACATCAGGTGCACACAATTTCGAGGCATATCTCTTATGTGAAATCAAAAAATATTTGATGTTAAAACTCTAGACATATTAAAATGAATGTATTGGAATGTGCAGACAGACTTTCAGATAGAACTGGTTGCTTGTAGACACACTGTACCTTCTGATAAACTAGCGTCTTTGCCTTATTTTGCATACATTTCCTATTTTGACCCAGTATTATATCTTGGAAACTATAGCCAATCAGCACTTCTGACTTACTTTTTCTTTATTAGTGACCTAAGGATGTAGACCAGTGTTATGAATGAATGAATGGTAGATGGATATATTTAATGTTATACCATGGAACCTTCCTGGGAAAACAACAGCATCTCTATGGAGACAAGCAGGGAGCGGACCATCCACCAGAAAAGTTGCACAGTGAACCTTTAACAGGGGGCGTTGTACTACATACAAACTTAGTTACCTTCGCCATCATATCTGCGTACGCGATATACAATGGGTCCTCTTCCAATGAACTGCCAAAGGGATGACAAATATTCAAAACGAGTAGTGAAAATAATCAGCTGCAATCTCGTAAAAATATGCACATGTATCAGAGGAGGTGCTGGTATTTCCCTTGTACTATAAAACGGGACAGTGTAATTTAGCATAAAGCAGCCATTTATTATTGCAGTGGCTGGCCAAAACCATCGAGGTGCACAGATGGAGCAGAACAGTGCCAGGTGTGAGTGTGTGTGCGTGTGCGTGTGCGTGTGTGTGTGTGTGTGTGTGTGTGTGTGTGGTACCTGCGCTCGGTCAGGGCATTGTGGCTGAAATGCAGGATGAGCTGATGAAGAGGGTCGGGCTGTCTCCTCTCCTCCTCCTCTTCCTCCTCCTCCACTTTGAGCTGGATTTTCTGCACAAAGTCACAGTGTCAGGCAGGACTCGAAACGGTACTATTATTTAAAGCACTTACCTCGTAGTAGGGGCACGGGAACATAAATATCATGCAAACACAATGCAAGGTTATGGGCACAGATGCTGAGAGACGCGGAGACTCGCATGGGGGATGAAGCCAGTTTTGCAGTTCTCATGAAAGACAATAATGACAACAAACCAGTGCCTGCTACTATGGTTTTGGTTCCAACCATGGGCTCGCTCAATCAATCTGCTAAAATTAGATTAAGACTAACTAAAAGAAATCTATTGCCAGGCCAGCCTCTACTCAAAATGATAGTAAAGCAAGAGGAACATAATGTGTAAAGAGCAGTCCTTGTCGTTAAGAAACTAATGACTAAATGCTCGTTAATGCTCCTATATTACACAAAATTGGCCGTAGCCGTGTTTTGCTTCATTCACACGTTTCCAAAAATACATGTTTCCATCTCCAAAGCTCAAAATGCTCTGTTCCACCTTGTGATGTCATGAAGCAGTACTGTGGTTTACAAGTTAACAGGTCCATTTACCTTTAGTTGAGTAGAGATCGGCAATTCCTGGGCTGAAATTATCCAAATGATTCTAGTGAAGTTGTATGGCTTTTAAAAACACAGTGGAGCACTTCCTGTATTATCACATGACATCGCACATGTCATGAGTGTTTTCCGCATGAGAGAAGAACTCTAAATGTGCAGGGTTTGTGTGTTAGATACAGCTCTGGAAAAAAAGAAGAGACCACTGCAAAATGATCAGTTTTTTTTCTGATTTTACTACTTATAGGTATGTGTTTGGGCAAAAGGAACATTTTTGTTTGAGTCTATAAACTACTGACAACATTTCCCCCAAATTCCAAATAAAAATATTATCATTTAGAGCATTTATTTGCAGAAAATGACAAAAAAGATACATGTTTTCAGACCTCAAACTATGCAAAGAAACAAGATCAAATTCATTTTAACAACATAATACCAAGTTTTGAGCGGGGTCGTGCGTGAGACTGCGTAACTGACCGGGGGGGGGGGTGCGAGTGAACAATTTTTCCAGAGGAGTGGGGCTGGAATTGCGTGAGAAATGCCGTGTGAGCGTGTGAACGCGTCGAATTGTCTCTCTCAATGCGTGAGACTTGAGAGCCCTGCTGTAAATGTTTGTCTAAAGAGCAAACTTAAACTACAAAGCAACTAATGAGAGTTATACAAATGAAGTTATTACCTGATGGTTCTCAGTTTGTTTTATCATCACCGCAGTGTGCGCTTAGCCGCTGAAACTACACTCTACAGTCTGCCCAACAACAGAACAATCTATTTTCTGATTGGCTGATTTTTTTCCAGGGAGCAGGACGGGGAGGAGGGGGAGAGTTTTTTTCGCTGAAAACGCGTGGTGCCTGCATAAACTGAGCCACACAGACCGATTTTTAAAAAAAAAAATCAGCGTGAGAAATGCCATGTGTGAGCGTGTGAACACGTCGAATTGCGTGTGTCACACTCTCAATGCGTGAGACTTGAGAGCCCTGATAATACTAATGTTTACACTTAAGAAGAGTTCAGAAATCAATATTTGGTGCAATAACCCTTATTTTTAATCACAGCTTTCATGTGTCTTGGCATGCTCTCCACAAGTCTTTCACATTGTTCTTGGGTGACTCTAGTCCACTCCTGGTGCAAGAACTGAAGTAGCTCAGCTTTGTGTTTGTGTTGGAATTCAACAGACGCTGGAATGGAATGGCTGTAATACATGTAGAGATGCTGATTTCAGAAAAAAATGTAGCGGTCTCTTATTTTTTTCCCAGAGCTGTATGTGTGAATGAAACAAAACAAACTCCAGCTATGTTTGTGATGAGGAAACAACATTATAACATAGCTCAGAAAACAGCATAATATGGGCCCTTTAAAAAATAAAGATGTAGCAAAGAGATAGCATTCATGGTGATTTGCCAAAGCATCATACTTGGATGCTTTACTGCTGTTAAAATGCTGGTATACACCTACAGATTTTACAGTGGGCTCTGACATCACCTTGGATGTCAGGCGGGTTGTAAATGCAGGGCTGGGTGTGATACAGTATGAGGCCCAGAGGTGCATATTGGACGTGATAATGGACACACTCTGGCTCCTTGTGGCTCTCAGAGTACTTACTGCAAGGTCCTGCACTAGCTTCTCCTCAAAAGAGTACTCCTCTGTCTCTATCCATATTCTCTGATAGGCCAGGAGGAAGAGGTTAATAGAGCGATGCCTGGAAAGGGAGGGCGACAGCTGGGTTAGACGGGAGAGAAGCCAAGGGCGGAGGGCTCCTTAAGGCAGAATGATTGTGTTAGTACAGAGAACAGGCAAATTCAACATCTTAGAAAAGGAGGGTTAATAGAGATTTAGGCTTACAAGAGATAGTTAGTAACATGAGCAAAATTGGCTCTTGTGGCTTTTAATCCATGTTAGAATGTTATTACCTCATCACAACATATCTGGAGATGTGTTTAGTTCCATTCACACATGTTTGAGTAACCTTTATCGTTAGTCTGTGTACAGCTACAAAGATCAAAATGCTCTAAATATGCAGGGTTTGTGCGTTAAACATGTGTGAATAAAACAAAACACAACCCCGGATATGTTTATGATGAGAAAACATTATAATAGAGATAATAAAATAGAGTAAGATGGGCCCTTTAATTACAAAACATCATTTATCAGGCAAACGTTAGGCATAATATTATGACAAATTAAAACGAGAATTAACTTCACTCATTTGCGGTACAATCTCTTGTTTGTAGAGCAATGTATTTATAATAATCATAATCTTATGCCTAATTGTTTTCTATGGATGCTGTATAAAAGTAAAGGGCATTAGAAGAGGAAAACAGGGATTAACAGTCCAAATGTGAAGAGCAAAGGTTCTGTAGATTGTTACCGTAAGCACGGAGAGCAGACAGTCATAGTCTGAGTTCTCATGCAACCTTTCCAGCCATTTATATTTGTAGGCTTTCAGGAAGTAATTATTAATTATGTGCCTGAGAAGAATCAAGTACAGTGTACAATGATTGTTCTGGAATACAAAATCAACACAAAATCACACCTGTCTGAAAAAAAGAAATAGCCATACTGTACATATCAGCACCATACACCGTTGGTAAAAGCCTTCTACTTATTTATGCAATGTCATACTTCACTGTCAGTAACTGTGAATAAAGAGGCCGTGCTGTGAGGCAGGCAGGCAGGCCATATTGGGAATAGCCAGCTCCAGGTTGGACCCTTGTAATTGTTTTCCTCCCTACTGTAGCTCTGTGCGCCTCTGTGTGATTGAGTTACTGAGCAGCAGGCCATGAAATTGCTGGTGTCTCTTTTTCTACTCTTTGATAACAGCTGCAGGCTAGACATTTGTCCTATACATGGAGAGAGGGACGACTTGGATTAATGCAGGGTCACAGCCTACAAAAGTGATGTAGGAGCTCGTGTTCCGAATCATCTGTGCTATAGTTTATTAGTCCTCACAACATTACAGACAAAGTGAGGATGTTAAAATGTGTTGCTGGTACCTTGGTAGGTTGTACAGAGGTGCCATGCGAAAACAGGCAACCACTGCTCTCTTTCTCTGCTTGGAAAGCAACTTCTGCCATACGCACTTTTTGGACCGCAAAGGCTGCTCCACCTAATGGGAAACAAAGAGTATCATAAAATAATGTCAGTACTGTAATGATAATGAATGAGTCTTATAGTGCTAGTCTCAAATTTGGTACTCCAGTTCTTGATGGTGTAGTTAAAGCTAATGAAGACTTCTTTTAAAGTATTTTGTTTTAAACTATCAACTTCATAGATCATTATTTTACTTTTTGTTAATGTAAACAACAAAAGTGATCTATAACAGCAGATTCTCTGCTGCTGGTCCTGCCTCTTTGTGTTGGCATCAACATATTTTTCAACCATATCATTTTTTCACAAGGAAGTAAGTTCTGGGTGGGGGCAGGTGCAGGACAACGTAGGATGCACAAATCAATAAAAATACGAGTAAGATGATGATGAAGGGACATCATTATTATGTAGTTACTTTGCAATATTATGCTTAATTTAATAGGAAGCCATGAACACTGACATGGGGAGTACAAGCATGCTCCACTACAGGAGTGATGCTGGGTTTTACAGAACAGAAGCCACATATTGTGGAAAAGGAGAGCTAATTACTGTATAGCCCACAGTGTGCTTTAGGTGTGAGGTCAAACCTGCTCCAGGTTGAAGACAGCAGCAGAGATCCTCTGGATGCGGTCCACCACTCTGTCGGGGTCTGGAGGACCCTCAGTCCTGGTGAGAATGTCTTTGTACAGGTTCAGCTGCCACCTCACGGCTGGGTCCTCAGACTGAAGGTATGGAAAAATATTCTTACAAACAGTAGGTATGTATAATACAGCAACTTGTGCAAAGTCTTTCAGTTACTTTTTCTCTGAGGTGCAGATTCTGATGAATATGTTCCTTCACTTCTTCATCTGTGTCTTTCTGTTGAGGACACCAGGTACAAGTTATACCTCTCTGACATTGAAAGTACATTTGGATTTAATGAGAAAAGTTCCTAACCAGTGAGTAGCGTGTCTTGGCTAAAGAGATGAGCTCTTGGTCTCCAGGGGTGCACATGTTCAGACCGATTGGCAGCATCTTCTTCAGAGCAGCTACAATGAGGGACGTTTGGATGGAGTAGAACTCCCCACGCCGCTTCTTGTGCTTCCTCTCCTGGTCCTGTCCTCCAGACTGCAACACCAAACACTAGATTAACATTTGCCCCAACAATGTCTAAATCCCAACTGAAAAATACTAACTAAGCTAAAACCATAACTGAATAAATTACAGATGGCAGGGTTTTTGTTTAAATTTAAATCAGCATTAAAATATAACATATTAGAAGCTCGTATTTAAAACATATTGAAGAGCTTTAGGTTTATTTTACGGAAATAAATTAAATCCAGACGCCCAAACGCATTATGTTTAGTTGTAAGCACTTAGCAAATTCTATTAGCTACAAATTAAACTAGAGCAGGTGTCATTACCTTAGGATGACATTAACTTGCATAATTTGCATACATTTAAATACAGGATTCAATACAAACACTAATTAACACTTAAAGACAGACACACATGGTCTTAACATACAACACCATGTAAAGAACTTGAAATAACTACAACATAGACTCAACATAGCATCAGACTCTATCAAGTACAATCTCACACACAGCATAAAAACACATGGTTTCTAACCCATTGTAGCATACTGGATTATTTCCTTAAGGCAATGAGAAATGACCAAAGCAACTATGTCACAGACTCTGATAAATGGAGCAAAGACCATGAGAAGAAGACAACATAAAACTAGACTACAGAGCACAGCAGGCACAGGCTATTGGCTTCTCGGCTCGGCCACCGCAGCATATAAGCCAATAAGCTGGCGGGTAAAGAGCACATGCACAGCATCACTCTACCTTTTCCTTAAAGGACTGGTCAAACATAGAGACAGAGAGAGGAGAGAGAGGCAGACAGAAGAGAAAGGATGAGAGGGCAGTTAATGGGGGCAGGCACAGGGTCGTCATTCAGGAGCGACTCTAGTGGAATACATTTGTTTGCCTGGAAACTTTAATCAGGCAAGACAAGAAAGGGCCATTCTGAACTTAAGTGAGCCCTGAGGAGTATGAATGTTAGTTCTGTGGGAAGTGTAAATACATGCACACACATGCACAAGGACCCATATCTTTTCATGAATTTCAATACTGATAAAAAATATTTTATTGTGGCATGTTTGTGCATGATTACAAGTAGTCCCTCTGGTTTATTTAATGCATTTTACCTGTTAACATACAAGCTCATGTAAACAAATCCATCGTGTTAACATGGCATACAATGTTAACAGTATCTTTCCTTTTAGCCAAATGTTGTGACAGGCTTATGTTGTTAGAATGTGTACTGTAAAGCTCCAAACATATAAAAAAGCCCACCTTAGCCATTTTGGATTTACTATCTCCAGTTAAAAATGACAGGTTGTTGATTTCATTCTGCACCACAAAGTTCTGCTCCTCTCTTTTGAAATTCTAAAAGAGGACAACATTGGTTGAACAATGTATAAAAAAAGTTGAGTACTTTCATGACTATATTTTTATGTGACTTACATGTGACTTGCACCAGAGAATAAATATTTCTGCTACCATTTTGAAGAGCTCATTGGAGTCAGCGTCTGGTTCCTTCAGCCACCTGGACCTATACACAAAACATCTGTTTAGCTTACAGAAGCATCTTATAAATGCAACTATAATGTGTGAACATACTTTGTAGAAATTCACATACATAATGAGATATTTACAAATATTTACTGTGCAAATACACAGTTCTATATTATGCAAAATTGATTCTTGTGAGATTTTAGCCATGTTATAATGTTTCCTCCTTAAAAACATATCTGGAATTGTGCTTTGTTTCATTCACAACGAGCATTACGACATGAGTTCAAGTGTTTTGTGTTTGTGAGAAGAACTCACCCTAAATATGCAGGGTTTGTGTTACATGTGTGGATGAAACTAAAAATAACTCTGTGTATGTTTTCGATGAGGAAACAACTTTATAACTTATAGCAGAAAATAGCGTCCTCCACGGGAGGACGACGCCACGTCTCGCCTTTGGGCTATGCCTGTCCAGGCCCCGTGGGGGAAGGCCACCAGACGCTCGCTGTCGAGCATCCACCCCAGGCCTATCTCCAGGGTGGGGCCCCAGTCACGCCAAACCAGGCGACGTAACTGGCCTTGCTGTGTTTCTCATCATGGGGGCTTCTGAACCCCCAAATATAACTATTATGCATGAAAATTATTACATGTTATTTTTTCTTTCCTCAATTGAGATAAAAAAAATAGTGTTGAATTTAGAATAGCATGAAGACTCCAGCATCACAGGATCCTCCAATAAGCATGGTCTGACCTGTTATTGTCCACGTAACGTATCAACATGGGGTAGAAGGCGTACAAATCCCGGCACAGCACCGCAAACTCATCCAGGATGAGTAGCTCTGCCTCCTGAGTGTCTCCTTTACAGTCAGCTTTCAGAAGCTCCTCCTCCATCACCACCTTCACCGTCTTCTTCTTCAGCTTCTCTAACGTGGGCAGGAAGTGGCTCTTGAGCAGGTCTGCCCGAGCTTTACTGATGATCGGCTGCACGTACACTAAAAGAACAAAGCCACAATGTTGTTTACAGATCAGATGTTGATGTTGTACTTAATATTCTTTGTATTAATCAATAATGTTGGTCCATTAGTTTTGACCTTAAATGCAAACATAACATTGGTTTAGCTCTATGGCCATAGTCAAATCCAGAACATAAAAGCATTCATTATCTATATGAAGTGCACCTCATGGATCAGTAAGTTGTTTGTCATTTTAAAACTACATTAAGCTGTGCCACTTAATAGGAAAAGCAATGAGGCTGCTGTTATTAAATACAGTAATTGAAAAACAAGAGTAATTTGTTTTAGCCACAGGGTTTTTCTGTTCTAAAACTAACCAACACAAGTCGCACTGTAGAGTTTTACAAAGGACAATTAATGATTAGTCAGCAGTTATTATAAATGGAGGCAGATTTGTTTTTATTATTTGCAATATAAATGCGATATAGCAATGCAATCATATGTTTTTATTGTCTAGATGATTGTGATAAGCAAAAACAAGTTATTTCAAATCATTATACACAAAAAAAGTGAAAGGCTATTTAATATTCACTTTTAGCCATTTACAGTGCCAGTCAAAAGTTTGGACACATCTTCTCATTCATAGTTTTTTTCTTTATGTTTACCACTTTCTGCTTTTCAGATACATATACTGAAGACGTCAAATATATGATGCTAGATATATGGAATAATGTAGCAAAGGATTTTTTAAAAAATGTTTTATATTCAAATCCTTACAGTAGTCACCTTTTGTTGACCCCTGGGCTTCTCTCAATGACATTCACAATGAAGTGACCTGAAATGGCCATTTTGGAGTGATTTTGTGTTTTTTGTTAATGATCAAAAGTTGGGGTTTTTTTGTAGAAGAATGGAATTTGCCTTTGTTTGTTTTTGTGTTTTTCAACTGAACTGACAAGATAAATCAATAATTTAAGTTATGTTTTGGAAGACAGGGGTGGGATTTAATAATTCTTCTTCTTCCCACTCCTTTTCGAGCCAAAAATGAATGTATTTGACCATATATTGGTTACATATATTTATTTCCTTGTGTTGACCTGCTCGAAATGAATAAATACATGAAATGAAATTGAATGAATGTCTACAGTGAGGTCTACAATGTACGAAAAATAAAGAAACAAAGAGCATCCAAACTTTGACTGGTGAAGTATGTCATTTTTATCATTCATAAAGTTGCATTTCATAAAGATATATTAGAATGTGAATGAAAGACAATAAAGGATATGTTTTGATCAAAGCTGAGATGTTACTTTTTCTCACTCGTACCACTAAAATGTTATTTTGTGACGTGTGTAAGCGCTACTGATTACACTGGTCTACAAAATTTTAGACTCTGCTTCCGAGATAAAAGTGGCTAAATCTCATTTATATTGATAAGATGAACTGAAAATCAACTGATAACTGTGCTGGTTAACTAATGTATTCAAGATATTTAATGATTTTGTTTTACATTGTTTACATTGTTTACACACACACACACACCCCCCGGCAATGAGCAAAAACCCAGTGTGGGTCCTTGGACAAGACCCTTCACGGTACTGCCCCCCGGGCACCGAAAAAGATGGCTGCTCACTGCTCCTGAAAAGGATGGGTCAAATGCAGAAGTCAAATTTCTCCCGTGTGTCACTGTGTGTGAGACCAAATAAAGACTTAAATCTCGTATCTGTTTATACAATAGATTTAGGCATTTTTGCTTAAAAATATTTATATTTTGAATATTTGCACTTCTTTATCTGTCAAGAAATAAACAAGAAATGTCTAAAGACATCAGGTGCACACAATCTCTTATGTGAAATCAAAAAATATTTGATGTTAAAACTCTAGACATATTAAAATGAATGTATTGGAATGTGCAGACAGGCTTTCAGATAGAACTGGTGCTTGTAGACACACTGTACCTTCTGATAAACTACAGTTTTTGCCTTATTTTGCATAAATTTCCTAATACTATATCTTTGAAACTATAGCTAATCAGCCCGTCTGACTTACTTTTTCTTTATTAGTGACCTAAACCAAGAAAAATTTTACTAATTTTGTTCCAGAAGCATTTTGCTTGTAGACCAGTGTAATTCATTTATTACAGCACTGATTTTCCTACAAGGCCCCACCTGCGATCCTCTTCATCCAGGAGGCCTCATCGATGCCCAGGTTGTTGTTAAGGATTTTCAGGATGTTCCCCAGGATGAGACTGAGGTGCTCCGATGTGACCGTGGTGCAGCAGACACTGGCCCCGCTGGTCCCCTGGTTCTCGGGGCCCCTCTCCCACCAGTAGGACAGGTAGTTACACAGCATGGGCAGGACCACCTCGATCACATGGGGCATCTCTGTGTACCGCGCCCCGGACTCTGCCATGTCGTTTATGTCCTTCATCAGGCCTTCTAATCGAGGCATCCCGGGACACACGTTTTCTACCGATTCTGGTATTCCAAGCACTGAAACAAAGGAACAAAGCTTTCGTTTTCATACACCTGTACAATGATATTTATCTTACTTAGCCTTAATAAATTATGAACAAAAACCTAATGCATAATGAACAAATAGTTTATTAAGACTGATGCAGGCTTGGTACATTTCTAAGGGGTAATGGTTAGGAGTTAGGGTATTGATTAAGTAGGGACTAACCTGAATCTTTTTACTGAACTATTAATGAATTAAAAGTCTGTTCACGCTTTATTAAGGAAAACTGAAGTGTAATAAACTAATTTTTAGATTCCCAGCTTATCCAAAGAGAAATATTATGATTTAGTGCTAGTCTAAAACCAAAAACATACTAAGCTTCATATTTCATTACTCTCACTAGTATTCTTTCTTTAACTTACTGGCACGATCTCTGTGATTCTTGGTATTGAACACAGAACAGGGGTTGTACATGTTGAGTCGCGGCTCCAGAAATGCCACAGGCATAGCTCCAGCCAGAGTGGCCAGACACTGCCCCAGAGCCGGCAGCTGTCTGGGGGATACAGAGAAATAAGGGAGAGGGTGACATATGATTAAACCAGCAATTCATATTGTATAGCATTTGTTCTCAATAACAAGGATACCTCTCTACGTAGATGTTCTTTCCTGTGCCCAGTGCGTAGAGACTAGTCAGTATGCGGTAGCAGGAGGCCTGGACGTCATCCACTTAGAATAGACAGACAATTAATGATGATTATACAGTAGCTCTTAGTCTAATCTAATCTAATCTAATCTAATCTAATATAATCTAATATAATATAATATAATATAATATAATATAATATAATATAATATAATATAATATAATATAATATAATATAATATAATAATTTTTATGTTGTGTAGTGATAATTTTTAAGGTGCACTACATAACTTCTGTTAGATGATAGTGTTTTGCCATAGCCTGGGAATTCCCAGGCCGCTTCCGCTTCCGAAACTCGTCCAAGCGAGAGTCCCAGATTTAGGGCCCCAATCAGAGAGCGGGGGAGGTGTGGCAAGACGGTGACGCGTACTACGTGACAAACGGAAGCTTGTAGTTTGAACTGACAACTGACATGATTGGCTATGGACTTACGTATACGCTCAATGATAGACATTCATAACGCCCAGTAAACGGCCGTTGGCAATCGCTAACCACACCTCCGCTACGGGATTTTTCGAAGCGAGTTTCCAGACCCATATCTCACTTGTGATATGGTCAGGTGTTAACCAGACTAGTTTTGCCCAGAATTTTCCACAATATAACATTAAACTCCATGCAAATAAGCATTTGGCACCACCATGCCAAGTTATGGATCAAATATATGAAGTGGAGGCTAATTGTAAAAATGCATGTTGTCAAGGTTTATTAGAGCAATAAAATGACTGTAATGAAATCAATGCTAGGTAGATACGTAAAATGCCATACTGTGGAACTCTCCAGGTAAAGCAATAGCATCTCCAAGTGACAAACAAGTGGCATACCCACAACCAGAGTTAGGCAGTGCACCTTTAAGTCACTACAGAAAGGAACTAAAAAGAATATAAGAAATCCTTTTGATTATAACAGACGACACAACTGACATGTAACTCCTTTTTTCGTCTTGTTTCATCACACTTTGTCTGAAGCGGGCTGCTTAACTGTCAGACTCACAGAGCAGGTCGACTCCAAAGTGGTGCTGAGTGATGTGTTCAAACAGAGCCGTGAGGATGGGCAGCAGGGCCACGGTGGTGTAGTTAATATTCTGTGACACGCCTTTCATCTGCGAACGCGAGTGGGTAAACTTCCCCAGCTTCAGATTCTCAAAGGTCTTCTCCAGGTCCTCCGCCGCATTTTCAAAGAAGGTCCTGAGCCCCGAACGCACATGTTCTGACCCAGACTTCATCACTGTCCTGGAGGAGGGAAGGGGGCAAAAGAAAGGCATTTAAAATACAATAATGTTAATACTATGTATATACACTTCTACTTGAGTAATATATTTTTTAAGTTTCATCCCTCACTAAGCATCTATTAGTGCTAAATACTTTATGATGCCAATACCAATAATTCAACAGTTCAGTCATGATTTTGTTTGTTTTATTTTACTGTGGTTGATGCATCATTGAACGTTTTGCATAACTCAAAAAATAATAATAAAAAAAATCAGATGTTGAGTCCAGACTTTGCCTAGTACCTGAGTTGTGAGTGTAAAAATAAATTGTAGTAGCCCAAGAGAAAACAAGGGAGGATGCTGGAGTTCTAACACAGCAGAAGTTTATTTAGCATCAGTATCGTGTATCCTGTATAAAGGACCAAGCACCCTGAGACATGTACCCTAAAGACATTGTGGTAGTGTTGTTCATTCCAATCTAGTCAAGCCCATTCAGGCTATGCTTCAGTTGTAGGGAGTATTATACCTCTGATGACGTAGGACAAGATAACAAAGACTGAGCCCTAGAAACAGCACCAAAATGGAATTTCCAGTAAGGCTGTAATCCCTTAGTCATTTAATCAATTAATTGGTCTATGGAGTCTTAGCCAACCAATTTTTTATCCCTCAACTTAGTAATTCTGCTGGGGTTATAATATTTTTAGGATAACAAGAATTAGCAGAAATGAGAAGGCATGGAGTGAGTTAGCTAGAGTCTTGGGAGTGAAGATGCTGTTCAATAGTACTTATCTATATTTGTGACTTTTTCAGTGTCAGTTTTATCGTTTAGTCAATGAATCGATGCACTGGGCATGTGTTTAACGACCAACAATTTATTAAGTCAACTCTAATACTATGCTCTTTCTTCAAATAAGGAGCTAGACAAAAGCGGCCTACAGTATATAAAAGCATGAGGAACTCCTCAGAATGCACAGGGCGGTATAGCTGACACACTTGAATATGTAATCACATCTCACAGCCAGAGAAAATTTTTGTGAGTGAATTATGAGACTTGAATATTAAGCTGCCCGCACTCGGTCCGGCACATAAATGATTCACTTAATAAATTAGAGGCATATTCAAATCCAAGGTGAGTTTGGTCGTTTGGCATGGAGTTTAACATGCCACTCTGAAACAGCACAATGCATTAATATAATGAATACATTTCAGAGCTTCACACTTTGTAACATGGCTAACTGCACGTGCCATTGTGAAGGGGCGATGTGTTCAGGTTTGAAGGAGAAATCAACAGTCCAACAGAGTCTGTGGGGATCAGCTGCAGATATTTAACACAAACTAACCCACTATAACACGAGTGCGCTGCATTACCAAACACTGCCTTAAAAGAACAGGCTTGAGGCAACATGTGCACAATCACATCTGTTTTGCTTATTTAAATGCCACTGGTTGTTTTATTAATGTCAGAGACTCCCATAGGGCATTAGTGTATTAGCCAAATCCAAAATAAATATGTTGCTACAAGGTTAGCCCATAAATCCTTACAGGCCTTACAACACTAAACTGCAGATGAGTTTTTCAATAGTAAAAGCTTAAATGCATCATTATGTGGGTTGTGTAACATTTCACTACTATCAAAAAGACATCAGTCGTTTCCGAAGTGGTAAGAGCTAAAGAAGGAGGATAAAGTAGTCCCAATTAGCAAATGCAGCATTGTGGATCAAAGGTATTGTAGGTAATATTGATACTTTGCAGTGACATCACGTTGGGCGTGTTCTACATGTATCTCTATTGGCTGAACGTTCAACAGTTACCATGGTGACACAGTGCACACATGAGCAAAAACTGCTCTGTTTTAACCTGCTTTTAGTTAGTTGAATTTAGCATCACACCCCAAGGGAATTTTTGTATTAATTAGAAATGATTAAAAAATTGATTAAATTGGTGGTGCTGACCTGGTGTCCAGCGTGTGTGCCAGAATGTGCAGACAGCTGACCATGGTGGTGGAGTCACTTCCTACAACACAGAAAAACACAGAGCAGTCATTAGGAGGAGAAAGTGAGAGCAGCTCTGATCCCAAATAAGCCCCAAGAGGAAGACTGGGGTCAAAGGGACATATTAACCTTAACAGAGACAGCGATCAATTCAATGTCCTGGGCTTCGCTGTGTCAATACACCACATACGCTCCATCAAGACTACTGGATTTTGTTAGAGCTGATCTATAAACTAAATTGCTCTATGCTAGAATTTAAAAGTGCACTATGTAACTTTTCTGGTGGAGGCCCTACCATCTGTTTGTCTCCATGGAGATACAGCTCTGGAAAAAAAAGAAGAGACCACTGCAAAATTATCATTTTTTTCTGATTTTACTACTTATAGGTATGTGTATTCTTATATTCTACAGCTCTGGAAAAAATAAGAGACCACTGCAAAATTTTCTGATTTTACTACTTATAGGTTTGGGCAAAAGGAACATTTTTGTTTGAGTCTATAAACTACTGACAACATTTCCGCCAAATTCCAAATAAAAATATTATTGTTTAAAGCATTTATTTGCAGAAAATGACAAATGGTCAAAAATAACAAAAAAAGATAAATGTTTTCAGGCCTCAAACAATGCAAAGAAACAAGATCACATTCATTTTAAAACAACATAATACTAATGTTTACACTTAAGAAGAGTTCAGGAATCAATATTTGGTGCAATAACCCTTATTTTTTATCACAGCTTTCATGCATTCACACACAATTCACATTGTTCTTGGGTGACTTTATTCCACTCCTGGTGCAAGAACTGAAGTAGCTCAGCTTTGTGTTTGTGTTGGAATTCAACAGACGCTGGAATGGAATGGCTGTAATACATGTAGAGATGCTGATTTCAGAAAAAAATGCAGTGGTCACTTATTTTTTCCAGAGCTGTATATTTGTTTTGTCTGGAAAGCCACAGTATGGTATGGCATGGTATGATATTGAATGTATCCATCTTGCATTTATTCAATAACGTGGGTTTTTATTGACTTAACTAAACCTGCATTCTTACTGTGAGTGAGCACCCCTCCCCACAGATCTGACATGTAACTTGGCCCTACGGCGTCACCTGCTGTCTCCACTGAATAAATAAGAGTAATGTCATCCTGTGGAGCATTCTAAGGAAAAGCTAGTGACCCTCCATCAGAAAGGTTACACAGTGCACCTTTAAATTTCACTTTGGATTTTTCATAACATTTGTGTAATCTTAATGAACCAATAAGAATAATTATAACGTGCAAAAATTGACAACACTTAAATATAATCTTACCAAACAGAGAAATCCTGTGTCTTACAAGAGCTGCCAATTTACAAAACAGGCTAGAAAATGAATGAAAATAGGAGAGAGAAAAAACCAACAACAATGAATTTTATAACATTTTATAATATTTTTGGTGTAAAAGAGTTACTGGGGCAGACCTGGTGACCATCTCCTTCTCTTTGTTAGTTGCATATCCGCTACTGCTCAGGTTCTTACTGGGCGATGACAGGAAGTAAAGGGAGTGGTTCTTGAAGTATTGGTCGATGAGGGGCAGGAGCACCTAAAATAAAAATACAATTAAAAGGTGTTTTCAATTTCAAATATAGTCATTACTTAGCACTTAGGACAAGACGTACTTTGGCAAAAAACTTGATTTCTTGTTCATGTGGTGACCGGTCCATTTTTCCACTAGCAGCCATGGCCTCTGAATTTGAGAAAATATACTGTATATAATATCTGTTACAGTTAGACATATTTTAATGCGCTGTTATAGTACCTAGATGTGCAATGAATTCCTGAGCTGAATCCACGTATTTCAACAATTTCTTGAGGAACTTGTAAGCAAACCTCTTCTCCATCGAGGACGAATCGTGTTCCAAATCTTTCAAACCTCTGTAAACCACAAAACATGAATGACTTAAGCGTAACGTACATTCATATACTTATCTGATTGACCCTGTGGACCATTCACCTTGTAATGCTGTATCCATTGATCTGCAGAAAGCGGAACAGATCCTGGGCCTTCTCTCTGTCTCTGGCCTTTTCCTTGGCGGTCAGCGTGTCATAGGGCACCAGCAGCGGGTGAGTCCCTCCACCTTGAACCACACAGAAGCAAACCTCTCAATAAATCTATACTTAGTTTGGTCTACAAGCAAATGCTTCCGTAACAAAAGTAGTGAAATTTTTCTTGGTTTAGGTCATTAATAAAGAAAAAGTAAGTCAGAAGTGCTGATTGGCTATAGTTTCCAAAGTATAGTATTGGGTCAAAAGGACAAAATAGGAAATTTATGCAAAATTAGGCAAAAACTGTAGTTTATCAGAAGGTACAGTGTGTCTACAAGCAACCAGTTCTATCAGAAAGCCTGTCTGCACATTCCAATACATTCATTTTAATATGTGTAGAGTTTTAACATAAAATATTTTTTGATTTCACATAAGAGACATGCCTCGAAATTGTGTGCACCTGATGTCTTAAAGATCCCATGACATGGTACTTCTTGATGCTTTTATATGGCGCCTTAATGGTTCCCTAATTCTGTAAATTAATCCTTCTCCAAAATCAAGACTCAGTGCATGAGAAAGCCTCATGAACACAGTCAGTCATAAATATCTCTCTCAACCATTTTATTCTGGGCGTTGTTGCTTGAATGCAAATGAGGAGGACAGAGACAGGGCATGGACAAATGTGCCGCTGGTTCCTTGTTTTAGCGGTGCCATGTGCGCTGGCCCCACTTCCGTGTGTGTAAGCGCAGAGGAAGATATGAGACGAGTTACATTAAAAAAAACACATTTCCACAGAACATAAAATTAAACCACTGCTGTTTCAGAGGTTCGGAGGCTCGGATAAAAAACATCCGAGCATGGAAACACTCTCAGGTGTCTCCAGGCAAATAAAAAAACGCATCTCGCATTGCGTAGCTCGTTCGCAGTCCAAACTCTCTGGGCATGACTTCTATAGACAGTGGGTAGACATCTAGATGGGGGGTGGAACTGCATTTGCATTTTTCCCTGATTGTGACGTCAGAAATTTCCCTTGTTCAGAATCGCCTGTTTGGGCTGTCTTTTTTTCAAATGCAGAAAAGGATCGCAAATGCTCAGTTTACACATTTCGCAACTTTTAGCCATGGGGAGGGGGTTCAAAAACCTCAGAAATTGAAAATTTCATGCCATGGGACCTTTAAGATATTTCTTGTTTATTTCTTGACGGATAAAGAAGTACAAATTAAGATCAAAGGAGAAGTTCAGTTTGTCAACTGGACAAAGTTTGTTTGGTTGAAAACGTTTCGCCGCTCATCCGAGAGGCTTCGTCAGCTCTGGCCCTCATGCTGTTTCGACCCTGCATGAGGGCCAGAGCTGACGAAGCCTCTCGGATGAGCGGCGAAACGTTTTCAACCAAACAAACTTTGTCCAGTTGACAAACTGAACTTCTCCTTTGATCATGGATTCTACCTGGACGACTGAGGGACTTTTCACGCAAGTACAAGTTAAATATTTTCAAAATATAAATATTATTTTTAAGCAAAAATGCCTAAATCTATTGTATAAACAGATGTGATTTTGATGTAAAACAATATCATTACATATCTTGAATACATTAGCTAACCAGCACAGTTATCAATTGATTTTCAGTTCATCTTATCAATATAAAGGAGATTTAGCCACTTTTATCTCGGAAGCAGATCGAGTCCAAACATTTGTAGAGCAGTGTTATCTGTGTTTATGGCCTGTATTTCACTGTGTTTGTCTGGATTGACTTCATTAGCCAGTCACCTCTGCTTCCAAGGTCACTCTTCTTCTTTTTAGCCCAGATGTTATGGTAATTCTCGGCCACCACCTCCACCATCCCCTTGAGGGAACAAGGACAAAAGAGAGAAAGTGCAGTTTTGAGTAGAAGATGAGCCTATCCCATTAGTATTCAAGACACAAGGTTTCATCTTATATTCAGTGAAGGATCATTTCATTATCATCTCACAGCACAAATGAATGCTGGGAACCCACCTGCAGCTCTCTGGACAGGATCACGTTACTGGTGTCGATGGGACTTGGGTTAAAGCCATTTGTCTGGAATACACAAATATCCTGTTGGTATAACATTTTGCCCTTGTCCAGTGTCCATATCTATACGTCCATATCTATACATCACAACACACTATACTGCATGTATAATTTATGTAAAAAAAACAAAGTATTGGACTATTCTGTAATAATAACCCAACAATTCAATTTAGAAAAAGCAATTTGGTTGATAAGATTATCTTCTTTTCACATCAAACGCTGATTAAAGTCTTACTTACAACAGGTGGACATGCATAATAATTTTCATAAAATGGTTTGTTATTCTCAAGCTGTTGAAACGGTAAGAATTAAAATACACATAATTCAGCACCTACTTTTGGGAACTTAATTAAAAGATCAATCTCTGCCATTGTGTGACAGAATGGTAAATGGGACTACTAAAGAGGTCTATGTACTGAGCCTTGGAGCTTTGGGTTTCTATTGCATGACATTACTACTTATTTAATACTGTTTTGAATATATAAAATTTGAAATAATTTGTTGCATTAAAGGCACAGTATCTAACTTTTTAGCCAAAAAATAGTTGTGTTTATTGCAGTGAAAAACATGCGTTACTCTGAGCGGGCATATATCTCCTCAAGCCTGACTCTCTTCCTGCTTGTTTCCATTTCCTTTGACTATAATATTCCACAGTATGGCATAAAACTACACATCTCTAAAGAAATTACCCTCCAGAGTTCCCAGTATTACACTACACCTGCTAGCACATCACCAGTAGAACAAACCAGACGATGCCGTTTGTGTGCACCTGAGAGACAGTGGAGATCTTCCTCATCTTCTCGCTCTCCCTCTGCTGGGACATGCTCTCTCCATCCTTGGTCTTGTCGACGCACCAGCCCATGGCCAGCAGGCTCTTCAGGGACTCTCTGATGGGGTACCTGTAGATCTCCTTTTCCTGGACCACACACACGGTTTATACATGAGTGAAAAGATTTATTTGAGTATGTTCATGTGACAAAATGCTTTTCATTATTGTCAGTTATTGTTATACTTGTACATATTATTGTATTGTATTAAAGGCCCTATATTACACACAATTTACTCGAGTGAGCTTTAAGTTGTTACCTCCTCAAAAACATACCTGGAGTTGTGTTTTGTTTCATACATGCTTGAGTAATCCTGGTTTATTACTTTGTCTACATCTCTACCTTCAGAAGTGGGAACTACTGCTGAAATCATCCAAATTATTCTAGTGAAGGTGTATGGAGTTCAAAACAACAATGGAGGACTTCCCGTACAGTGGTCCCTCGTTTATCGCTGGGTTACGTTCTAAAAATAACCCGCGATAAGTGAAATCCGCAAAGTAGAACAGCTTTATATTTTACAATTATTCACTTATATACACTTTTCTCAGTCTGGCATTAACGTTTTCTCACACTTCTCTCTCATTTAAACACTCAAACTTTTGTAGATTTTCAACAAAAATGTATTAATACAGTAGTGATGCGTGTCCGAGGCATCTTTTTCCGAGTGCGTTCTTTTTTCTTTTGGGCGAGAAGATTCTTATAAACAGACATGCCACCTTTGATTATATTTGAGAACATTTCGTTGACATCGTGGGTTTTGTTGGGGAGAAAACTTGCAAACATACAGCACTGCAGAGTCACACTGCGAACGATCGAACATTTACACTCAACAAAAATATAAACGCAACACTTTTGTTTTTGCTCCCATTTTTCCTGAGATGGACCCAAAGATCCAAAATTCACTCCAGACACACAACACTACCATTTCTCTCAAACATTGTTCACAAATCTGTCCAAATGTGTGACAGCGAGCACCTCTGCCCCGCCGAGACAATCCACCCCACCTCACAGGTGCGCCACATCAAGATGCCGATCCGACATCATGACCAGTGCACAGGTGCGCCCCAGACTGCCCACAATAAAAGGCCACCCCGAAATGTGGATTTTTTTTTTTGCTTTATTGAGGGTCTGGGGACTCAGAACCAGTCAGTATCTGGTGTGACCACCATTTGCCTCATGCAGTGCAACACATCTTCTTCACATAGAGTTGATCAGATTGTCAATTGTGGCCTGTGGAATGTTGGTCCACTCCTCTTCAAAGGCTGTAATGGACGAAGAACACAGGTGCATTTTATTGATGGCATTTTGAATGCACAGAGATACCGTGATGAGATCCTGAGGCCCATTGTTGTGCCATACATCCATGAACATCACCTCATGTTTCAGCAAGATAATGCACGGCCCCATGTTGCAAGGATCTGTACACAATTCTTGGAAGCTGAAAATGTCCCAGTTCTTGCATGGCCAGCATACTCACCGGACATGTCACCCATTGAGCATGTTTGGGATGTGCTTGACCGGCGTATACGACAGCGTGTACCAGCTCCCACTAATATCCAGCAACTTCGCACAGCCATTGAAGAGGAGTGAACCATATACTCAACAAAAATATAAACGCAACACTTTTGTTTTTGCTCCCATTTTTCATGAGAAGGACTTAAAGATCTAAAATTCATTCCAGATACACAATATTACCATTTCTCTCAAACATTGTTCACAAATCTGTCTAAATGTGTGATAGTGAGCACTTCTGCTTTGCTGAGACAATCCATCCCACCTCACAGGTGTGCCACATCAAGATGCTGATCTGACATCATGATTAGTGCACAGGTGTGCCTTAGACTGGCCACAATAAAAGGCCACCCTGAAATGTGCATTTTTTTTTTGTTGCTTTATTGGGGGTCTGGGGGACCCCCCAATGGGGACAGTCAGTATCTGGTGTGACCACCATTTGCCTCATGCAGTGCAACACATCTTCGCATAGAGTTTATCAGGTTGTCAATTGTGGCCTGTGGAATGTTGGTCCACTCCTCTTCAATGGCTGTGCGAAGTTGCTGGATATTAGTGGGAGCTGGTACACGCTGTCGTATACGCCGGTCAAGCACATCCCAAACATGCTCAATGGGTGACATGTCCGGTGAGTATGCTGGCCATGCAAGAACTGGGACATTTTCAGCTTCCAAGAATTGTGTACAGATCCTTGCAACATGGGGCCGTGCATTATCTTGCTGAAACATGAGGTGATGTTCATGGATGTATGGCACAACAATGGGCCTCAGGATCTCATCACGGTATCTCTGTGCATTCAAAATGCCATCAGTAAAATGCACCTGTATTCTTCGTCCATAACAGATGCCTGCCCATACCATAACCCCACCACCACCATGGGCCACTCAATCCACAACATTGACATCAGCAAAGCGCTCACCCACACGACGCCACACACGCTGTCTGCCATCTGCCCTGAACAATGTAAACCGAGATTCATCCGTGAAGAGAACACCTCTCCAACGTGCCAGACGCCATCGAATGTGAGCATTTGCCCACTCAAGTCTGTTACGGCGACAATCTGGAGTCAGGTTAAGACCCCGATGAGGACGACGAGCATGCAGTTGAGCTTCCCTGAGACAGTTTCTGACAGTTTGTGCAGAAATTGTTTGGTTATGCAAACCAACTGTTTCAGCAGCTGTCCGAGTGGCTGGTCTCAGACGATCTTGGAGGTGCTGGATGTGGAGGTCCTGGGCTGGTGTGGTTACACGTGGTCTGCGGTTGTGAGGCCGGTTGGATGTACTGCCATATTCTCTGAAACGCCTTTGGAGACGGCTTATGGTGGAGAAATGAACATTCAATTCACGAACAACAGATCTGGTTGACATTCCTGCTGTCAGCATGCCAATTGCACGCTCCCTCAAAGCTTGTGACATCTGTGGCATTTTGCTGTGAGACAAAACTGCACATTTCAGAGTGGCCTTTTATTGTGGGCAGTATAAGGTACACCTGTGCACTAATCATGATGTCAGATCAGCATCTTGATGTGGCACACCTGTGAGGTGGGATGGATTATCTCAGCAAAGCAGAAGTGCTCACTATCACACATTTAGACAGATTTGTGAACAATGTTTGAGAGAAATGGTAATATTGTGTATCTGGAAAGAATTTTAGATCTTTAAGTCCATCTCATGAAAAATGGGAGCAAAAACAAAAGTGTTGCGTTTATATTTTTGTTGAGTGTAAATCTGGCAACCTGAACGCATTCTGTACTGTACAGGAGACACGGCACGGAGGAGAATGACGGACGAATCAGCAAAGGTCTACAGACCCTTAGCCAATCAGGATGCAGAAAAAATGTGCGTTGATACACTATTAAAAAAATTGGAATTAAAAAAATCCACAAAACAGCAAGGCCGTGAAAAGTGAACTGTGAAATAGCGAGGGACCACTGTATTACCACATGACATCACAAAGTGGAACAGAGTGTTTTCCATTTGAGAGACAAACTCAGTGTAAATATGCATGATTTGTGTGTTAAAAGTGTGAATGAAACAAAACACAACTCTGGGTATGTTTTTGGTCAGGGAACAACATTATAACAGAGCAGAAAATAGCGTAATATGCAGTAGGTCCTTTATGAACATATTGGTTGCACCTTCTCTGTGAGGGATTTGTAGGCCCTGAGTTGTGGATGAGTCTTGGTCTTCTCGTCCATACAGTCTCCGTATTTCCAGCCCAGCAGCACCTGAGGCACAAACACACTTACTTCAGATAAAGCAGAGGATTTACTGTTTGAAAAATCGAATAAAATATTTAGTGCACATAATTCTGTCCAAATGTCTCAGTTCACCAGTCAGGAATTCTTTACTATGAACCTTGAAGAAATGTAGTCAAGTAAAAGAAGAACTTATAACAGTAAAATCTGGCAAGCCAAAAAAGGTAAGAAAAAAGTAATGGAAGTAATAGCCAATACCAATTTTAAAGGTACACTAAGTATTTTTTTTTTCTTTTAGAGAGTTGCACCTGTTTGTCTTGATAAAAATGTATAACTTTGCCTGGAATGTTACACAGTATGCCATTAAACCTGCACCAAAATCTATTTTCCATTAAAGGGCCAATATTACACCATTTTCTCACCTATTTTGGAATGTTGTTTCCTCCTCGTGAACCTGAAGTTGTGTTTTGTTTCATTCACACACACGTTTAATACACAAACCCTGCATATTTAGGATGAGTTCTTTTCTCAAACAGAATGTCCCACCTTATGATGTCATGTGGTAATACACCTTCATACACCTTCACTAGAATCATTTGGATAATTTCAACCCTGAAAATGCCAATACTGAACAAAAGGGAAAAAGTAGCTATTATTGGAGATGTAGACAAACTAATGAAGCAGGATTACGCAAACGTGTGAATGAAAACACAACTCTAGGTACGGTTTTGATGAGGTAACAACATTATAATAGTGCTGTCAGGCGATTAAAAAAATAATTAATTAAAGGATTTGTAATTAATTAATCTAATTAATCGCATTTTAATCGAGAGAGAGGGATTGAGAGAGGGAGAAAGAAATTGAGAGAGAGACATTGAGAGAGAGAGAGATTGAGAGAGATTGAGAGAGAGAGATTGAGAGAGAGAGATATTGAGAGAGAGAGAAATTGAGAGAGAGAAATTGTGAGAGAGAGAGATTGAGAGAAAGAGAGAGATTGAGAGATTGAGAGAGAGAGAGAGCGATTGAGAGAGAGAGATTGAGAGAGAGATGTTGAGAGAGAGAGATTGAGAGAGGGAGAGAGAGAGAGATTGAGAGAGAGAGATTGAGAGAGAAATTGAGGGAGAGAGATGTTGAGAGAGAGAGAGAGCTTGAGAGAGAGACAGAGAGTGAGAGAGACATGTTGAGAGAGAGAAATTGAGAGAGAGAGAGAGATTGAGAGAGAGAGGGAGAGAGAGAGATTGAGAGAGAGATTGAGAGAGGGAGAGAGAGAGATTGAGAGAGAGAGAGAGATTGAGGGAGAGAGATTGAGAGAGAGAGAGATTGAGAGAGATGTTGAGAGAGAGAGAGAGATTGAGAGAGAGAGAGATTGAGAGAGAAAGAGAGATTGAGAGAGAGAGAGAGATTGAGATTGACAGAGAGAGATTGAGAGAGAGAGAGAAATTGAGCGAGAGAGATCTTGAGAGAGAGAGAGAGATATTGAGAGAAATTGAGAAATTGAGAGAGAGAGAGAGAGCTTGAGAGAGAGAGAGAGAGATTGAGAGAGACATGTTGAGAGAGAAATTGAGAGAGAGAGAGAGAGAGAGAGAGATTGAGAGAGAGAGGGAGAGAGAGAGATTGAGAGAGAGATTGAGAGAGGGAGAGAGAGAGATTGAGAGAGAGAGAGAGAGATTGAGAGAGATGTTGAGAGAGAGAGAGAGAAATTGAGAGAGAGAGAGATTGAGAGAGACAGAGAGGGAGAGAGAGAGATTGAGAGAGGGAGAGAGAAAGAGAGATTGAGAGAGAGTGAAAGATTGAGAGAGCTGGAGGCTGGAGCAGCTTCGGTGATCGGAAAATTCTTTTTGACAAAAGCTACAAATCACCGTGTTCATGTTGATCTTGTCTTGTTCTTTTTATAAATAAACTTGCCATTCAAAGGCCCGAGCAGCGATTTGCTCGTCACACGCCAATTTTAAAATGCACACGCATTGAATTGCCGCTCATAATTAATTGTGTTTTATAACTTGTTAATTTGCAGTGTAATTAATTTATCTAATTAATGTGTTAAACTGACAGCCCTACATTATAACAAGACTTAAAGCTCAAAAGAGTCAAAAATGTACATGGTAAGCCTTTAAGTGTGAAATATTTCCCAGCTCTACATTTATAATCGCCCATCTTCACTTACCCTCTCTGCGGACCACTTCTCATGACTATGTTCTGCATATTTGTTGGCAAAGTGTTCAAGCTTCTCTGGAAGAGTGATGCTGAAAGAGAATATAAGAACATTATATACAGCCCATTAAACCATTAAACAGTATCTTCTGCAGTATGCCTTGGTGCACTGTTTCAAGGGGCTTACTTGGCGGTATTGATGGGTTTGGGGTCGAAGTTTCCGTGAGCGTCCACAGAGTTGGGCTTCTCCACTGCAGTGCTGATGGAGGCGTCCACGTAGTCTGGTGGCAGCGCTCCAGCTATAGCACTGAGGCATGGCATGGCCATTTTGAACAGCTCCTGGTCATACTTCTGAAACACAATTAGGTTTGTAGACAAGGAAAAGAACTGATGAAAATGATTCAAGGGCCCATAAAACGCCATTCTCTAATCTATATTATAATGTTGTTTCCTCGTCACAAACATATCCGTGTTTGTTTCATTTACACATGTTTAACATACAAAACCTGCATATTTAGGTTATTCTCTCAAATTCTCTCAAACAGAAAACACTTTGTTCCACCTTGTGATGTCACGTAGTAATACAAGAAGTGCTCTGCTGTGTTTTTAAACTCCGTACACCTTCACTGGATGATTTCAGGCCCAGAATTGCAAATCTCTATGTAACAAAAGACATAGGTTAACTGAAAAACTACCACTACATGACATCACAAGGTGGAACAGAGCATTTTGAACTCAAACATCTGTGAATGAAACAAAACACAGCTCCAAATATGTTTTCGAGCTCACAGGAGACAATTTTATGTAATATAAGAGCTTTAAATCGTATTGGCACAAATAAATAAGCACAAAGAGATAATAGAGGGAAGGTGAGAGCCCGGTTATACAGCTATTATAAAAATGCTAAAGAACCAGCAGGCTCCCAGATTTGGATCAATGATGCCTATCTAGTTATTGACGTTTCCAGGCCGGCCTTTGCCTCTTTTCATGAGTCTGCGTTTAAAGGGAAGTGCTGAGTCCACGCATCTGCATCACAAAGAGCCTGTTAGATATTGGCAGTAATAAAATGCTCCCAGTCATACAGTAATACATGTTAATCAAGACGCTAATGGCATAGGTCCCTTTTGATTATGAGCATAGCGACCTTCTACTTTACAAATGCACAGGACAATTTGTCAAGTTTAGAGTTTGAATATAGCACAATGAAAACAATCAATTTAGAGTAAACATTGTGATTAGGCCTAAGCAATGTGAAAGGAACATGCCATTTCCAATAATTTCTACATGTTGAAGTACAGTACAGTACAGTACATGGTTTACATAGGGGTTTTCTTGAATGTCTCACACATTTTGACATTATAGCTCATTCTCCAACAGGATCCTACAGCTCCGCTCAAACAGTGAGAGATACAGGACGACATTCATACCATACTCCATACAATTATACAACAACTCACCATTATATAATAGATAACGCTATGTCGTGTCAAACACTATTTTGTCTTTGCACTGTTTCTTCTTACCCATATATAGCCAAGCTTTACAGCTCTGGAAAAAAATAACAGACCACTGCATTTTTTTCTGAAATCAGCATCTCTACATGTATTACAGTCATTCCATTCCAGCATCTGTTGAATTCCAACACAAACACAAAGCTGAGCTACTTCAGTTCTTGCACCAGGAGTGGAATAAAGTCACCCAAGAACAATGTGAAAGACTTGCGGAGAGCATGTCAAGACGCATGAAAGCTGTGATTAAAAATAAGGCTTTTTGCACCAAATATTGATTTCTGAACTCTTCTTAAGTGTAAACATAAGTATTATCTTGTTTTAAAATGAATTTGATCTTGTTTCTTTGCATTGTTTGAGGTCTGAAAAAGTGTATCTTTTGACATTTTCTGCAAATAAATGCTCTAAACGATAATATTTTATTTGGAATTTGGGGAAAATGTTGTCAGTAGTTTATGGACTCAAACAAAAATGCTTCCTTTTGCCCAAACACATACTTATAAATAGTAAAACCAGAAAAACTGATCATTTTGCAGTGGTCTCTTATTTTTTTCCAGAGCTATATTTTGTATTACTATATTTGTATATTTTCTTTGTACTTGTGCAGATGCTTTTGTATAATCATGCCATATTGGACACCAGTCTCTTGCTACTTCTTTTTAATGTATTATTACAATTAAAATTTTTGCTCTTTGTTTTTATATTTATTGCAATGTGTGAGCATCTGTATCCAAATCATTTCCCTTGTGGATCAGTAAAGTCTTTAGAATGAATTGTTGTGATTCTTACCCTTTGTGAGAGTGAATCGAAGATGCCCCAGAAGATTTTCTTGGTGAGGAGGAGCTCATCTTCAGACGCTGTGCCGTAACTGCCCCAGCCAGAGGGCAGACAGTAGTATTTCCAGTTCTGCTCGTAGTGGTTTGTAAGCAGCTGGAACGCAAGTGACAATAACGCAAATGAACAGAATCATTGCGTGTGTCTTTTAATAGCTCTGTTTTCGTACGGGTAGAAGATGATTGCAAACAAAACAACAATGGAGGGAACACAATGCACACAGAGATGAATAGACAAATAAAAAATAAACCAATTCATTACTGACTGCTGTTAGTAATGAAAGTGAATCACCTTAGGCTCACACCAGGCCATCAGAGGAAGTGGAAGAAGGTATATATCAAACCAGGACTAAACCAGGACTAAACCAGGACTAAACCAGGACTAAAACAGGACTAAACCAGGACTAAAACAGGACTAAACCAGGACTAAACCAGGACTAAAACAGGACTAAACCAGGACCAAACCAGGGCTAAACAGGACTAAAACATGACTAAAACAGGACTAAACCAGGACTAAAACAGGACTAAACCAGGACTAAACCAGGACCAAACCAGGACTAAAACAGGACTAAAACAGGACTAAACCAGGACCAAACCAGGACTAAAACAGGACTAAACCAGGACCAAACCAGGACTAAAAAAAGGACTAAAACCAGACTAAAGCAGGACTAAACCAGGATCAATCAAACCAGGACTAAAACAGGACTAAAAGAGGACTAAACCAGGACCAAACCAGGACTAAACCAAGACAAAAACAGGACTAAACCAGAACTAAACCAGTATTTACTCGAACTAAACCAGTATAATAAATTTCTTTATGTATTGTATTAAATTGATACAGGTGACTTTGACTTAACATATCCTGTGTATTATTGAATTATTGAATGATTATATGGACTTTTTGTTATAAAAGCATTTCCATTTTATCAAAGTACCTTCTAATTCTGATCTGCCCTGAAACACCACACCACAGTGATGTCACTGAATGGGGAGGGTTTAGCTTAATATCACGCAAATGAGCCCAGAATGCCTGGAGTTAGAGAATCTTTAACGTGGCTTTTCTCAGCTCGTTGTTTTCAGATGTTCCGCATGGCCACAAATTCTTCAAATGTTCTCAGATTTCCATGTGTAAAGTTGGAAAGCTTACAATCAACACTTTCAGAATCTGTGAATCACTTTCAGAACCTTGTGTCTGGTTTTTCCGTGGCCGGGACATATTATTGTTCTGCTGTGTGTTTCTGCTGCAAAGCCAATTGAAATCCTGCCGCTATAACCACAATAGCTATAGCCTCCACCTTTTTACAGCGCAGACATAGTTTATTTCATGTACAGTATTTCTCTCCTGTGGCCAGATGGATTGAACAGAGCAGCAGAGCCAACAGGCCTGTAATCCCACAATGCAATACTTCATCCTTGGTCTCTCTGCTCTACCTGTTCTGCAGCCATGATTAACTGCCCGGGTCAAGGAACATATACATTTGTGTGGTGTGTGTTTGTGAGTGTGGGAGCGTCAAAATGAAAAGTAAAAGTTATAGTAAATTGAAGGGACTTCCTATTTCACACTGCGTTGAAGAAATAAGATGACGGCGTAATACACTGAGTCAAGTTTGTGATAGAAAGCAACAAAGAAAGTGCAGACGAAGTAGAGTGAGGCATGCATACCAAGTGATAGAAAGTATAGATTTTGTTTTTGAGTCTGGTGGGAAAAAGTGAGAAAGTGTTTACCCTCAGAGGCATCTTGCAATAATCAGAAAGCAAGGGCACATCAAAGACAAGCCTTCGGAGGAGCTGCTGCAGCATGGAGGGACGGAGATGTCTGCACAGAGAAGGGACAGAGATAAGACAGGTGACTTCTTTTTACAATATAACAGTGTCCAAAGTCAAATTTCTTCTGCTTTTCTAGTGCGGTAATGAGCAGAACATTATGACTACAAACAGACCTCATACATAAATGGACATAGCCGCCGTGTTCCAAGTAGGAAGTGACCATGGGGGCTCCATCGACTCTAATTCCAATCAACTGCACAATGAAAAAATGTCACCCCTCTCTCTGTAACATTCACTCATTTTGGTCTTAAAATGTTTGTTTGCTATTTTGTCCGTTAATAAATTTCTATTCCTATTCCTTGTGTCAACATTAGAATGTGTGTGTACGTGTGTGTAGAGGACTAAACCAGGACTAAATCAGGACTAAAACAGGACTAAAACAGGACTAAATCAGGACTAAAACAGGACTAAAACAGGACTAAAACAGGACTAAACCAGGACTAAACCAGGACTTAATCAGGACTAAACCAGGACTAAAACAGGTCTAAAACAGGACTAAACCAGGACTAAACCAGGACCAAACCAGGACTAAAACAGGTCTAAAACAGGACTAAATCAGGACTAAAACAGGACTAAAACAGGACTATACCAGGACTAAACCTAAAAGTAAACCAGTATTTAATCAAACTAAACCAGTATAATACATTTCATTTTGTATCAAATTGATACAGGTGACTTTGACTTAACATATTATCCTGTGTTTGAATTATTGAATGATTATATGGACTTTTTGTTATAAAAGTATTTCCATTTTAACAAAGCACCTTCTAATTCTGGCCTGCCCTGAAACACCACAGTGATGTCAGTGAATGGGGAGGGCTTAGCTTAATGTCATGCAAATGAGCCCAGAAGGCCTGGAGTTAGAGAATCTTTAACACGGCTTTTCTCAGCTTGTTGTTTTCAGATGTCACGCTTTCAAATGGCCACAAATTCTTCAAATATTCTCAGATTTCCATGTGTAAGGCATTGTTGGAAAGCTTAGAATCTACACTTTCAGAATCTGTGAATAACTCAAAATGCCTCTGGGACGACTTGTGCTTGGTTTTCCTGTGACCGGGCACATAATGGACCTCAGCTTCTATAACTGCTAGCATCATGAGCTTCATTTGACGGAAGCCAAATGCTATGGGTGACGTCACACTCTCGTAGTCCACTTCTTAATATCGTGTAACTTTGGGATGATCATATGACTTTATAAGCCTCAACAGTCTTCAGCAACAGTAGCTGGAGTATCTTGTGAGTTTGTCAGGACAGCCTTCAATACATGCTTCACTTCGCCTGTCATTGGCGTCATTGTTTCTTTTTGATAGACATGACAAGTGCACTGGGAGAATTACAAGTGCAGCAGTTTTTGAGAGGCTCTGACATGAACAATTAATTAGGAAATACATTGTCCAGTGCACAAAATAAAACATTCTGTCACTCTGATGTCTGTCTGACGTACAAAGCCTGCTAATGAAAAGTTAATGCCCCTAGATTTTGGGGATTTAGGAAACAAAACCTAAGCAGTGCTGGGCCTGGTTAGTACTTGGATGGGAAACCAGGTGGCACAGTGGGGTGCCAGTGTCAAAAAACATTTTTGTGTTCTTAGGCAAGACACTTCACCCACATTGCAGTATGAAAGTGATGTGTGCAGGAGCGATGGTGGTGGTCGAAGGGGGCAATGGCACAGACTGGCAGCCTCTCTTCCGTCAGTCTGCTCCAGTGCAGCTGTGGCTACAATAGCGGGTTACCACCATCGAGCATGGAGTAAATAAAGACTGCACTGTAAAGCACTTTGGGTGTCTTGAAAGATACGATATAGATCCAATGATGAATTAAAAATTAAGAAATAACATTTGGTCAATCACAGAACATTTCAAATAATCGCCAGCGCAGTCGTATCAGGGTATTTACTGCATAGATAATCGCTCCGAGAGTCCACCGTCCCTGCTTGCAACACAAAGTTGATTGGGCATCCGTTGGAATGTTGGTCGGCCTCCCTCCGCCTCGCAGCGTGCTCCAAAACCAAGATTTATCGATTATAATCTCAGTTTTATCATCAAATTCGACTCGGATCGTGTTCTGCATGCACGTATTCGTTTTAGCGTCTCGTCCGCGGCGTATAAATCCACTTAAAACGCGTAATTTGGTGAGAGACGTCACCTCACCATTGCTCCAGTGCAACCTGAGACCGATATTGCAGGTTTTAAAGCAAGAACTGGACATTGTTCGCTAAACAGGAGATATTTACGAAGCGTGGCGCACCCCGGCCTCTGCACCTCGGGGAGGAGGTGGTGTGCGGAGGCCCGGGCGTGCCGGAGCAGAGACCGCAAAAGGTGCGCAGCGGTGGAGCAGAATTTGTGAGCTCAGACCTCGGTTCTTTCTCTGTCGCTCCACCAGGGTTTGGTGCGGAGAGGAATGCAGCGGAACTAGCCCCGGTAAAATGCACTAGAATGCTGGAAATTGCATCTAAGAAATCCAAAATTTTCTGGGGGAGGGCCCCCACACCCCCTCTCTGGGCTAAGCCCCATATGATCACAACCTCATTCTCCACCTCTGATACACTGTTAATACTTAATGGACCCCAAGCCACTCTGCACTGGGAAAACTGGGCCTCAGCATCAAAAATGTTAAGAATCCCTGCATTAGAAGAAAAATGTTCCACATGAAACTCGATACACTATGTCCCACCAAAATTTTGAAATGCCCCCTCAATCTGTGCAGTCTAGATCTGGGCCTGCTACAGAGGCACCATAGAGAGCATCCTTACCAGCTGCATCACTGTGTGGTATGGCACCTGCACCGTGTCCTGCCGGAAAAAGCTACACTGAGTAGTGAGAGCAGCTGAGAGAATCATGGGTGTCTCTCTCCCCTCCCTGCAGGAGCCCTCTGGGTGATCCCACCCACCCATCCAACTGCCTCTTCAATCTGCTGCCATCAGGAAGGAGACTGAGGAGCCTCAGGGCAAAGACCAGGAGGCTGAAAGAGCTTCATCCACCAAGCTGTCAGGATGCTGAACTCTGTCCCTGCCCTGGCCTCCCTCCCTCAATGACACTGCTGCTTAAATGACACTTAAATGACACTGACACTGCTGCTTAAATGACACAATTTGAGCTTTATTACGTTACACATTGTGTTTTACCTATTTGTATTATATACAACTTTACTGTACTTTTGCTACAGGTATATGTGATGTTTTAGTCATTGTGTTTACTTTCTTGTACTTTGGCTACGTGTGATGTTATGTTGATGTTGTCATGGTGTTTATTGTCTTGTTATCACATGTTTTACTGTATGTTCACTGTGGGCCTAGGGAGCGCTGCAATTTCAAATCCTGTGTGTGCAACCTGTACATATGGTTTTTGACAATAAAGCTGGCTTTGAACTTTGATATGTCTACTTTAACTACTAAGAGAGCCGCTCTCACTTGCAGATGGACAGCAGACACTCCTCGATGGCGTCTCTCTGTGCTTTGGTGAGGGAGCGTCCTTTAGACAGTCTGTAGATGGTGTGCAGAGTGGAGTCAATGAGGGTGGCGTAGTGCTCAGTGCCAGCAAACAGCGGGGCACAGCGGGTGAGGAGCGGTAACATGGCAGATCCGATGTAGCGATTCATGGCCAGGGCGGTCTCAGTGGTGCACAGTCCCTCCTGTGGGAAAGGACATAGCGTCACAAAATGAGGTCACGTAACCAGTGGTGGAAGGTAACAAAGTACAAAAGTAAAAGTACAATACGTATATAGAATTTTATGTGTACTATACATTTAAGTACATTTTAGAGTGGATACTTTTTACTTTTATTCCACTACATCTTAGATCTGGACTGAAAAGTAAAAAGTAGGCCTACATTTCCTGGCTGAGGCTTATTTTTAGCACAACTTTCCAACTTTGAGCAAACCAAACACACAATTACACAAAAACAGCTACAAAAAAATTGAAATCAACTGAATCAATACAAAATTAGCTAAGTCCTATATCAAAATCAATACATTTTGTTATAAAAAATCTCAGCAAAAATATTTTAACTTTTACTCTTGAAGTATATTTTCAAAAAAGGTACTTCAATAGTTTTACTACTACACAACACATAGACTCTTACGGTATACAGTATTGCACTAGCATGGTCAGTCTCTACCCTAATTTTCCCTTTTGCATTTATTTAATGCTCTACTGGCTGTTTTTGGCACCTAAATGCAGTCTAAATATTGATTCACATTGGCTGTTGAGGAAAATCTTTTGATACATTGCTTCTTACAGAATTATTGGTTTGTTTGCTCGAGGCACATGAATCAAATTGACAACTGCAATTTATTTAATTCTTTCTCAAGTTAAAAATAATTCTTTTTACACAACATGTCATGGCAGTGAGTCAGAATATACAGTACAGTTATCCTGTTTTTTGGATGGTCATTGATTTTTATCCCATTATGTCCTTAGGCAAGACACCTCAGCAAAGACGCCGTCACAGTATTTCTTCTGTATGAATGTTGTGTAACTGAAGTGGTGTATTTGGCGTTTGATACAGGCCCCTTAACTACTGGTTTGTAGAGTCCAGGAAAGAACTTGAGAGTTTAAAACTAACTCAAAGACAAGACGATCCTAAACGACTGATGCTTAAAGGTCTGATATAACGGAAAACGTACTCTTTGTTAGAATGTTGCTACCTCCTCAAAAACATACCCAGAGTTGTATTTTGTTTTCACACATTCACATGTTTGAGTAATCTGTCAACATCTCCAAAGCTCAAAATGCTCTGTACCTTCTTGTGATATCACCAAGTGGTAGTTAACAGTGACCTTTTACCTTTAGTTCAGTAGAGATTGGCAATTCCAGAGGTGAAATTATCCAAATTATTCTAGGGAAGGTGTATGGAGTTTTTTAAAACACAGTAGAGCGCATGACAAGGCTTTCTGTTTGAGAGAAGAACCTAAATATGCCGGGTATGTTTGTGATGAGGAAAGAAGATTAGCATAATATGGGCCCTTTAAAGGGATATGGCACCCCCAGGTCAAATTTGGGCATCTCCCCACAGTCCAGAGACTAAAATAAGTGGTGGAAAGCGTTTTCCTGCTCACCCAGCCATTGTCCGAGTCTGTCGCCACTGACCGCCGCGGTATCTGCAGCTACTCCGCCTTAGACTGGAGTCTAACGTCGCCAGAGAAAGATTTCGGCCAAAAGGAATTAATTTGCTCGATGCGTTTCCCAATTACTTTATGTGTAGTGCGCATTCATATCGAGTGCAAATAAATGTGCAAATCAACACGGAGAGCTTGCCTTGGTCATTTTGGGTGGGAACTATTTTCCAGTGCGAACGAATACAGTCGAATCACGCACCACGTTGTGAAACAGGGGAACTCCCTTCCCGGTGCGTAACTGGGATTCCCCTGGCAGCGTGCTGCGTGATTCGACTGTATTCGTCCACACTGTAAAATAGTTCCCACCCAAAATGACCAAGGCAAGCTCTCCGTGTTGATTTGCACATTTATTTGCACTCGATATGAATGCGCACTACACATAAAGTAATTGGGAAACGCATCGAGCAAATGAATTCCTTTTGGCCGAAATCTTTCTCTGGCGACGTTAGACTCCAGTCTAAGGCGGAGTAGCTGCAGATACCGCGGCGGTCAGTGGCGACAGACTCGGACAATGGCTGGGTGAGCAGGAAAACGCTTTCCACCACTTATTTTAGTCTCTGGACTGTGGGGAGATGCCCAAATTTGACCTGGGGGTGGCATATCCCTTTAATGTACATTTGCACACATTACCACGACTGTCATGTTATACCGTGTCCATGGAGGTAGCAGCCCTGAGGTCAGATAGAAACCCCACTTCGAGCAGGTGTAGGAGAAAGCTCTGGTCCTCAATGCCGTATACTCTGTCCAAAAACAGCACCATGGGGGCCTTGTGGTCCGGACAGAAGCACGCTGACATGTCTGGCTCTGTGACCGATCCATCTGTACAAGGAAAAAGGTTTTGTTTACCTAAAATAAAGCAATCTACTCTGGTGAGGGGCAATAACAACATCAAGTAAATACAGCAGGGCCAGCCTATAGGACATAATAGCATGTCTTTTCTCGTTAGGGGGACCATGTGTATTCATTAGGCTGCATGTGATAGGTTTTTCAAAATCCATTGGCCAGAGTCCTCCCCTCGGGCTGGAGCCTGATCAGATTTAAGACGCCCACTCCTCCATGCCCCATACTTATGCAGATCAATCAATGAGAGCACGACAGGGGATATATAAGTGATCAGGCTTACTCAGAGCTACAGAAGTGTGCAGTAAAGCACCGTGCTGATTAAACCAGCATGAGGAGTGAGACCCAATCAATAGCCCTCAACCTGGAACTGGTCATCAGAACTGTACATGCATGTTACCGACAGTGTTGAGAAGAATACACTGAAAATGTTACTGCATACTGAACAACTGCATTACAATATTAATGTATTCATGTACATGGTCAAAGCAGGGTACTGTATTATCAATTCCTTTCATATTGCATTGCATTCTTTTTTGGTATAAAACAGCTTTGTTCGTTGCGGTGTTTGTAAAGCATTTATTTATCACTGATTAGAGTAAGAAAAATTGCACCTGATTGTTTTTTTTATTTTTCTCAGTAATACCACACTGCAAATTTCTCTTTCAGGTTATTCATCTTATTTTCAGATTTATTATCTACTTCCTAGTTCCGAGACAGCTTAATTCTAGCCTAGAGGGAGTTTATTTTAAGAAAAGTTGTCAAGTAAAATTATTTTGCTGCATGGACAGATAATTTCACTACTTTTAAGTCATTTTTTGATAGATTTCAGTGTTTATATCTTAGATTTTGGTCAAGTTTTTTTGCATTGCATGCAGTTTGAAGCTTAATTGCATGATCAAATACTGCAATATTTTTTTAGGAAAGTACCTGTATTCTGAAAACTGAAAACTTATTTAAAAAATTAAATAAATTGTATAAAGGGAGAGGCGCGTCACCCATAGCGTTCAGATCCAGTCAGTTGAAGTTCACAATGCTCGCAGTTATAAGGGTGAAACTGAAGCCGAGTTTCATATTAGAATTAAGAATTTTATTCACGTACAAAATAGCAAAATAAAAACACAAGGATCCTGTGGAGCGTGTTAATATGAACATATTAAGATCAAAATGACAAAGCAGTTACAGAAAGAGAGGGAACAGTTTTTCAATGTAAAGTCAACTGGAGCCGGAGACGATGGAGCAAGAATTGCCCCCATGAACAATTCCTATTTGGAATACACCGGCTAGCAGGTTAGCTATATCCATTTACATATCCATAGTCTATGACCAGAATACAGAAACTCGATATTAGGATCGTTCATACATATTTTTGATACATTTAGTGGCTACCAAGACATCCGATTGTACAGAATTGTGGCAGTGTGCATACAATTTATTTAGTTTGATTAAAATACTGATTGCATCCTCCATCACAGTATGTGTCTTGTGAATTTTGGCTGAGAAACAGTGGCTGCCCTTTTCCACTATAGCTCAACTTGGCTCCTTACAAATCTTATGTTCCGGAAGATGACAAATAGCTTCAGAGAAAGGACATTTTGCAGAGTGGCAAACATCCAACTGACTCTGAAAACCCTGCCAACTCACTTTTACAAATCCATGGATACTATCAAGAATGCAAACCTCGCACCTTTGTTTGTGATGGGCATTTTGAGCGGGATGCTGATGATTCCAACCAGGTCCTCTGTAGGCACGAGAGACCGTAGGATGGCGCGTATACGCAGGGCTTCACCTTTCCCTTTGTTGATGAGCTGAAAATAGAGTGAATTTCTGCAGTTAAAGGTGTTGTACCTGATTTTTTCCCCCCATGTATCTGTCTTACCCCAATGTTTTGTATAAGTAGCTCTTAAGGTCAAAATAAGTTCACTCTGTGCTCTCTGCAGCGAATTAAAAAGTGTTTTTATTGTGTTTTATGCATTATGTGTTTGAATGCTAGTTTCATGCAAGTTGTTGCTTGCTTTACAATCAAAGAAAAACTCTGCACTGGTATCTCAGAATTTTGAAAAGTGCTTAAAAAATTGTGGTGACTAATTAGGATTTTCAAAATGTCAAAGTCAAAGTCAAATTCTATTCTATTCAAAGTCTATTCTGCCATATGTGTTGGCAGTGACATACAGTGAATCAAAATTCCGTTTCTCCCTGGCCAAGCAGTGCAAAAAGACAGTGTACAAAACACAATATAAGACATTACAAAAACTACTACAAAAATCTAAGAGCAGTGCAAATGTTTAAAAGTGCATTGTGTAACTTTTCTAGTGTAAGGTCCAACAAACGCTTTTCTCCATGGAGATATTATTGCTTTTTTGCAGTATGGTATTAAGTCTTTCTATCTTCATGGAGACCAAACCAGACCAAGTTACAGGCCAGATCTGAGGAGAGTGTTAATGGTGTTACTTTTTCCATTAACAAGTAATCAGACTCTACTGTGCAATATAGCGTAAATGTACATATTGGTCTTCATATTGTTTTTCATATTGTTTGAGAGCTCTACTTGTGTATATTGTAAATATTGTTGTAAACTGAACTAATTTTTTATCTATTTAATTCTATTCTTATATACAGTGTCTATTATGCATCTGTTGTTGGCTGCTCCAAACGACATCTCATTATATTTTGTATAGTGGCAATAAAGTATTTTATTCTATTCTATTCTAATTACTTTTTCTATCATTACAATGGTGTTACCACTACCAACACTGTTACTGATGCTACTCATTGAAGCTGTGATCTGATTTGGCTCACACAGACACAGCACAGCATGTTGCTCATGTTTGTGCACGACTTCACAATACAAGCCCTGTTAGGTGCGCTAATGTCACTCATAATTATGAGGAAAACCGTGAATTAACTCCATTCCAAAACATACAGCGAATTTGCGCTTACCTTCAGTGAGGACTGACAGAGACAAAAGTTCTGCATATGTAAGAAAGGGCTGTCTGATGTCATAATGTCCAGGCAGAGCAAAGAACCATAGACCAACCATAACCATAGAAACAAGCAGGTGATGGACCCCCAAACAAAAAGTTACATAGAGCACCTTTACGGTAAGTGAGGAAAAACTCCACTGGAACACTGCAAACTAGTTCTGTTTTACATGTTTTTAAGAATGTACAAATCAGTTACAGCTCCTTTAATGATCTTCAAAAAATAATATAAAACGTATAGCCTTACATGCATCTCTGGAGCACAGCGCCCCAACAGGTCAATCAGAGCAGAGTAAAATGACAAGATGGCATTGCCCATGTGCACCACCTCTTCTTCATCATCTCCGTCTGCAGACCTATAAATGTTCATCAAAAGGTAGGATATAATTTACAGTGTAAATTATGTTCAAAGGCAGCAGGGACATTCTTAGGGGAGTAGGCTACAAAATAATAATCCTGAACTAAACCTCTAGCATTGATTTGATAAGCCATGTTTGATTCTGATATCTCACGCATCAGAGCTGACTCCATGGACTGAGCCCGGGAGGTCCAGCGCGGGGGTCTCGGAGATCTTAATGGCTTCTTTCATGGCCGCCAGCAGACCGTTACCCCCCTCTCCTCTCAACGCAGGACCAAAACACTCCGGACGGCGGATTAGCAGTTTGACCACCACACTGGAGTTTTCCTCTACACTTTCACCTGGATTAAAGATAGGACAGAGGAAATTTGTCAATATAGAAATCATAAATTATTCATGTGAGGTATGCGGCCCGGGGGTTACCATGCAGCTCTGTTTAGCCATAAGAAAAATGATATAAGGAATTTGAACATTAGCTTGGAAAGTAAAAAGTAAAACATTTTTAGAAGTCACCTGAGAGATAGAGGTGAGGTCAGGGCAGGACAATTTCAGTTTCCATTCTCAAAAGGGGTATAAATTCTCATCTGGACTACATTTACAGCTCTGGAAAAAATAAGAGACCAGCTGCATTTTTTTTCTGAAATCAGCATCTCTACATGTATTACAGCCATTCCATTCCAGCGTCTGTTGAATTCCAACACAAACACAAAGCTGAGCTACTTCAGTTCTTGCACCAGGAGTGGAATAAAGTCACCCAAGAACAATGTGAAAGACTTGTGGAGAGCATGCCAAGACACATGAAAGCTGTAATTAAAAATAAGGGTTATTGCACCAAATATTGATTTCTGAACTCTTCTTAAGTGTAAACATTAGTATTATGTTGTTTTAAAATGAATTTGATCTTGTTTCTTTGCATTGTTTGAGGTCTGAAAACATGTATCTTTTTTGTTATTTTGACCATTTGTCATTTTCTGCAAATAAATGCTCTAAACGATAATATTTTTATTTGGAATTTGGGGGAAATGCTGTCAGTAGTTTATAGACTCAAACAAAATGTTCCTTTTGCCCAAACCTATAAGTAGTAAAATCAGAAAATTTTGCAGTGGTCTCTTATTTTTTTCCAGAGCTGTAGAATATAAGAATATAACAGTTGAAATGAGTACATAGTGCAATACCATTAACGAAAACAGCAAATCTCAGAAAGGACAGGTATCGCTCTCCTTCAATAGGATTCCAGCCAATGTCAGGGTATCCTTTAGAAAGAAGCATGGGGCAACTCTGAAGACCACAGCCAGCCAAGTAGGTGACCACCTGAAATAGATCAGGTATGGTAATGAATGAGAACACATACCAAAGAGATAATCATATACTACTTTTTAATCTGTGGATCAAAATGACAAAATTCTCACTTTGTCCAGATCAGGTTCCTCCAAAGCGAGAGCCAGCCCGTTGTTGTCCATAACTGAAGACGCAGCCACATCCAGAGGAGTGGATCCTCTCATTGCGGGTGAGGCTGGCCACATAAATAATAAATAAATTACAGGAATTTTAATTATCAGAACATTTAATATTTTTGTTTTGCAGAGACAGCAGGGGGTAGTCTTGTCTTACATTTTTCCTACCCTACATTGACTGCTAATCTGCTAACAACTGGATATAGATCTACCTAAACATGCGCCATAGGTAAAATCCTCCAGCTTAGGGCCTGACCAAAGCCTAAATAACAAAACAAAATCATGGGGATGGTCCCCGGGTCAAATATAGAAACAACTTCTCCTGTGCGAGATCAATAAAGGTCAATCTTCTAATCCTTGACCACTGTAAGGCGCTTTGTGTTACAATTTTGTATGAAAAGTGCCTTATAAATATTGTTTGTTTGTTTGTTTGTTTGTACATGTTTTTGTTTTTTTTTGGAAATATGAATACATGAAGTTATTTTAATCTGTGGAGTATATGCATCAATAGCCTGTCTGGGCCCAGCAGGGACTAACTACTATTGCCTGACTTAACTTGCACATTACAGGATGCCCAAATCTTCCAGTTTCAATAAATGTATTAACTAATACGACCCTTTAGCTGCACATATCACACTATGCATTACGCAGTGTTTCATTAAAGGGCCTACAATGCACAAAATTGACTATTGTGACCTTGAAGCCATGTTAGAATGTTGTTACCTCATCAAAAAAACTACCTGGAGTTGTGTTTTGTTTCATTTACTCTTGTTTGAGTCTTATTATTACTCTGTCATCTCCAAAGCTCAATATCCTCTGTGATGTCATGTAGTGGTCATTTTCAAGTTAACAGCTACGTTTTACCTATAACCTTACCTTAGCTCAGTAGAGATTGGCAATTCCAGGGCTGAAATCAATCAAAATGATTCTAGAGAAGATGTACGGAGTTTAAAAACACAGTGGAGCACTTCCTGTTTGCCCACATGACATCACAAGGTGGAACAGAGTGTTTTCCATTTGCAGTATTTATGTGTTAAGCATGTATGAATGAAACAAAACACAACTCCAGGTATAATTTTTTGGAGAAATCAACATTATAACACAGATCAGAAAATAGCATAATAAATAAACCAAAAGCCTACTTGTCTGGGGTTTGAATCAATCTGGGATTAATTACGCAAGCTAGGAATTTATATTTGTCAGAAAGAAGCCGCATTTACCTAAGCCAACGCTGCTATTCTCCAACAGATAGCTCAGGTGATCAAACATGGCTTTCTGGTTTTGTCGGCTGATGCGACAGAAGTAGCAGAGAAAGCGACAGCAGCTTGCGACCATCTTGGGGAAGGCAATTTCCTGTGAGGCGAAATAAAAAAAAAAGAAAAGAAATGAATTAAACATCACAAACTGTCACAAACACAGACTAGGAACAAACAGCTAAAATCTGGTATTTTCGGGAGAGCTGTAAAACACGCATTAAATCAGCATTATGAGCACACCAGGCCATTATTCCCAGACTGTGTGAACATCAGTGGTGGATGATGTTTTTGTTACTTAAAGGTGCATTGTGTAACTTTTCTGGGTCCATCAAATGCTTCTATCCGAGGAGATGTTATTGCTTTGTCTGGAATCTTTCACAGTTTGGTAATAAACGTTTATATTTTCATGGAGATCCCAACCAGACCATGTTACAGGTCAGATCTGTGGAGAGGTAACCCTGGTCACAGTCAGAATGCCTGTTTTTAATTTTTGAGCAATAAAACCACTGTTATTGAATAAACGTGAGGTAGAGCTGTTTAATGTCATACTGTGGAACATTTCAGGTAGAGCAATGACATCTCCATAGAAACAAGCAGAAAGAAAAAAACAAAACAAAACAACTGCCAGAAAAGTTACACAAAGCAAGTTAACGTAAAAGTTGCAGAGGTAAAGTTGTTCAATTAAAAGTAAAAGTATCACATGATTTTCTTAAGTAAAAGTATTTAAAGGAAAAGTCACGTTTTTTTACAATCTGAGCCTTATTTCAGTAATAAAACAAGTTGTTTTACTCACCCATAGCACTTTGGTGTCATATGGAGCACTTCCGGAGATGTTTTAGATTTGCGATCTCCATAATGTGAGTTCTCGGGGCAAATGTTTGCGGTCTCCAAATAACACAAACTTTAGCACTTTTCAAATCATAGAAGCTCGATGTCTTAGCCTACGATTTCGTTTGGCCAAAAGTGGCCTGTAATCCGAGATTTAGCCATAGTTTCGAGTAGATGAGGACGCCAGTGCGCATGTGCGGACTGTGCTCTCAGCTCCCGGGACCCAAACATGAAACGCAAAGTTGTAAACTATGGATAAATCTCGGATTACAGGCCACTTTTGACTCAAATGAAATCGTAGACTAAGACATCGAGCTTCTATGATTTGAAAAGTGCTAAAGTTTGTGTTATTTGGAGCCCGCACGGGGCATATTATATGCTCGGGGAATATATTATATGCCCCGAGCTATGGCTAGAAGTCACGCTAGCGCTAGCGCTAACGCTAACGCAAATCTAAAACATCTCCGGAAATGCTCCATATGACACCAAAGTGCTATGGGTGAGTAAAACAACTTGTTTTATTACCGAAATAAGGCTCAAATTGTAAAAAAAAAGTTACTTTTCCTTTAAGAACTCATTTAAAAATCTAATTTAAGAGTAAAAAGTAAAATAATTTGTAAATAAGTGTTGTTAATTTGTTAAAGTATTTTTCATGAATTTTGTGATTTTTTTTGTTTGCACAAAGCTGAAGCTTTAACTTAAGTGAAGATGATACCAGAACATGAAGATCAAAAATTTAAAAATATACTAGTGTTTATTTCAGCTAAAGTAAAAAGTTGTAATGAGTTGCTAAATAGCTGTCTGACCTGGGATTTGCCTCCTCCCAGCACATTGACCATGACCTCCATGACAGTCTCGTGCATGCCCAGGATTCTCATTAGGTTTGGATGCTGGTAGAACACCTTGTTATTCATGATGTCACTGAAATTAGGAAGAAACAAAACAACATTGCCAGTGCATTGTGTTAATCTCAACCTCAGTGGAGTATATAGCTAGAGATGGCTGGAGGAATTTCAAACTCATCACAATTCAAATGACTATTTCACTGGAAGACAATTCTGCTTTTAGAAATCTAGGGATTTGTGTCTTAATGCTAATGCTAATGTTATTTTAACAAAACATTATAACAACACTACAAACTGAAGTATTCTACACATAAAACAACTGGGTAGCTTTACTTTACTTTAATTAATTAAGACTTTTATTAGAATAGTTTGTTTATTTTATATTTAACGATTTAATACAGTGACTGCTGGCCTATAATCATGACAGGCCTGATTATAACAAAAAACAGTTTTAAATATTAGTAGCCTATATGATGTCATGAGCTCATCTACAGTAAAACCCAGCAGTAATAATTTACCTGAGTCCATTGATCATGAGCTTCTCCTCCTCCTTGCCCATGCGCACAGACAGCAGGGACCTGATCTGTCCCAGAGAGGCCAGCAGGTGGATGGTGTCCTGCACAGAGGCTGCACTGATAGTATAAGTCTTCCTCATGGCTCTACGGAGCTCTCCGATGCTGTCGTACTGTCTCCTCAGCAGACTGAACATCATCCGCACCAGCTTTGGGTCCTGGATGTGGCACTCCTGGGTCCAGCTCACCATGGTCTGGGAGATCAGCTCCTTTAGGTTGGCTGGGGGGAAAACACAAAATACAAATACATTATAATAACATGATAAGAAAGTACAAATGCAGAAGGCTTATGACAGTAAATGGGTGTGATTAGAGCTCCAAGCCAGTCTACAATGTCAGAATGTTAGGGATGCATGATATTGGTATTGATATTGACATTTTTGATAAACCGGATATCGGTTCCAATATATCGGTTCTGTTGATATCTCATTTCAATCTATAAATCGGTGTAATAAGAAGATTTACTGGCCATGTTCACCCAAATCACTTCGTTAGATATGACTGAATTTGTATTTTTTTCAAAACTGTTCTGCAGCTACTTTAAATGAGAAATAGCAAACACATTGGGGGTAATATTTAACCATACGCCATTTGTGTTTAAAGAAAATAAATGATATTTTTAGTCCCTGATCAGCTGAAATCAGGTATCAGCAGATACTTAAAGCCAGTGTATCAACAGTATCAGAAGAGAAAAGCTTGATCGGTGCATCCGTGTACAAGGTACTGATGAAGCTGCTTGCATCGCTTCTACATCACCGTGTCACATAAAGCAGATTAGAATAAAGTCAAAACAACAATATTTTATACATTTGATTGACTGAACTGTACCTATGTGTGCATTGTTAACATCGTTTTTCAGTTGTAACCAGCAATAGAGGAGGGGTCAGAGTTTAAACTGGGTCATATCAGATAAAGTTTTACCTTGAAATATCAGCATAGATACAGACACTAAGAGCTCACGCAGCTTCTAATTTCTGGCATCAATTTGTGAATTACCTACAGACTTACAGGCAAATGTTTTACAACAAGGACTAAAGAAATGGAAAAGTGAATATCAAACTTGAAACAGTCACTCAGCTCCAGTTCAGGTTAAAGAGGCAGAGCATCCCTGACCTTTATTAGAAATAATGAACCAAGTTTCAGCAAAAGCACAAGTATTTGCTTGTACTGTGCCCAATGACTGACGCACAAAAGCAGTGTAGAGCAGAGAATAAACCAGGGCCGTGATATTAATAGACCTACATGTTGCACGCTTGAATGGGCTGCTCATATGTGGGTTTCCCTGAGGCGCAGTTAAAAGTAGATCAATCACCGGCTGTACATATTCTGATGTGAGCATATATTAAAAGCAATTAGGAATAATACAAATAGAAGCCTAAAGCACAATTGATTTTCTTAAAGGACACCTAATTAGTTGATTGTGTTTTTAAAGCCCATGTCAGTTTCTTTAATTGATCAGCTGAGAGTGATTGACACCAGACTGTCAATCAAAGCATGGAGAAATAGAGAAAGAGGAGAGACAGACAAATAACTAGGACTGTGAAAAAAATATTGATTTATTGATATATTGTGATACTAAATTTGGTGATACAGTGTCAATACTGTGGGCTGCTGTACTGATATATCTTTGTGATCGCACTACAATTTTGTTTGTTATTTAATGGAAGGAAAATTGCTTAGCCAATCCACTTGCCATATTCACTGTTTTGATGAGTAAAACAGATGTATTTCATATGAACTTTGCATGTATTTGCATGTATTTGGTTTTTAAAAAAGCAGCATACATATGTGCAATTTATCACTTATTGCAAGTATCACTATATTGTATCCTAATATCATATCGTGAGCCATGTATTGTGTTTTGTATGGAATCATGAGGGACCCTGTGATTCCAAACACTACCAATAACATCCCCGCCTTTGGTCCATAGTAGCTGTAAAATGTTACTTTGAATAAACACCACACTGATTTAAACATCTATGCAAAACACTGAATTCTTCTCACAATCTCATCCCAAAACTCAAAGTGTTGCTCCAAAACTGATGCTGCCATCACAAAGCAGTCTTTTAATCAATCCTCCTTTACCCAAGCTCCCGCAGAGACCCCCACGACAGTCATTTGAGAAAGAAAGGCACACCTGTGTTTTGATCCTGCCCAGCTCCTGCAGATCACTGACCGACTTAAAAGCTGTGCATCAGGGTCAGACACAATCCCCCTGGTCAGATTGCCTTTCACTGCCTTGACGACATTCCAGCTTCAAATTTCTATTCAGTGGTGCACAAACTTTTCTTTTGGGACTTGGATGTGACAATCTTAGAATTTTTGTAAACGTACAGATTTGTATATTTATTGTACTTACTTTTGGTTACTCTTCCCAATGTGAGAGTCTAGTAAGATATTTTGTTTCTCACGTTTGTGGTCTAGCCTTTGATAATACCAAATTTGACATACTATTTAATATTACACAGAATGGATTCTTGTGAGCTAATCAAAACCGCCAGCACACACCACGTTAACCAGCAGGTTATACAGTAGTGAATCTGTTAATCCGTTAATACAGCATTGAGATCAAATATAAGAATTATGTTTTTATGTGTTATTGTTATTGTGAATGATATGGTGTGTAAATAGTACATGGATGTGTGTGATTGTGTGTTTTGGGTTAATGTTAGTGGGTGTATATTATGTTTTGCTGTGTTACTGCGTAATGAGATGTGTGTCAAAGTTAAATGTGTGATGCTGTGTGTGTGTATGTGTGTGTTTAAGAGAGAAAATCTTTGATTGCTTTTATTGATATAGACCAGGGGCCACCAACCTTTTCAAAGCCGAGGGCTACCTTAAGGTCATCAAATAATACGAGGGCTACCAGCTCAAGTAAGATAATTCAAAAGTCTAAATAATGCACTTTTATGCTGTATTATTTATTTGATCACAATGTATGCATACATGCATTAGTTATGTGTAAATGACCACATTTGTGTTTCATTGTCAAAGCGACATTTATTTTGTGCAAATGAACATGTCACAATTAGATTAGCAAAAATATACTAGTAATGTGGTAATGTAGTAATAAATTTAACATTATTTCAACTCCTTTTTTTGTTTTAAACAAATCAAACTCTTATAATTTCAACATTGAAGCAGGCTGAATGATTTCAAATAATAATGATAATAATAAACACCATTAGCTGAGCCGTACTGCTGTTGTCCACGGACTCGTCGCTCTGGATGCTGAACCACCTGTATTCACGTAAGTCCTTGTCCAGCTGCTCATTCAAGTTTTCGGAAATAGCAGACACCCGTCTTGTCACTGTACTCGCACCAAGTTGTACATCGGCCAGAGTTGAGATGACGTCTGATCCATTTTTCTCGTCTTTAAAAATTGTCTCAGCAATTATCATCATCGCTCCTTTTACAGTATCTCCATCTGAAAATGTCTTTTTGGTTTTTATCAAATAATTTGTTGCCTTGAAATAAGCCTCGGCTGCCTTTTTAGCCTTTTTCAGTGGTCTAGTGAAGAAAGACTGCTGCTTGGCAAAACCTTTGGCAAAACCTTTAACTCTCGTGCCTTCTCAGCTCGAAGTGCACTCTTAAGGGGAAAGTTTGTGTTGAAGCTGCCGTGATTCGTAGCGACTTTCCACATTGTGCCGTTTCAAAATCACCACTGTAGCTCCACAAATGAGACATACACACTTCTCTCTTTTCCATGTAAAAAAGAACTCTTCTTTCCAGTCAGTGTTAAAAACATACGATTTCTTTCTCTTCTCCGCCATGCTGTCTCGTTTTTTTTTGTTTTTTTTTTGATGAGTCCAGCTGCATCAAGCAGGTTAACTGTCATGCGCAGATAAGTGAACTTTGAACTCGGACAACATATTTTAAATTTTAAAATCTGTAAGTGTTTTTATTATTAGCCTACTTTAAAATATGTGCATATAAAGGCGCAGCATTTTTGTAAAACATTATTATTTATATAAGTACGAGGGCGACCTGTTCTATTTTTAGAACCTGCTCTGCGGGCGACTGAAATGGGGCTCACGGGCGACCGGGTGCCCGCGGGCATAGGGTTGGTGACCCCTGATATAGACCGTTGTTTTTTATCCATGTAACCAGGGACTGCGGATGGAAATTAGCTTTGTAGCTATACTCTGGTGCAGAACATCTCTGTCTTTGTACATAATGTCTCTGTACATTGTCCCTTCAAATAAAGACTAAACTAAACTTTTAACCATATTATTATGCTGTTACTTCCTCAAAAATAAACACACAAATACAAATACTTGGAGTTATGTTTTCTTTCAATCATACATATTTGATTAATCCTGGTTTATGAGTCTGCCTACATCTCCAAAGCTCAAAATGCTCTGTTCCACATTGTGATGTCATGTAGTGGTCGTATTCAAGTTAATAGCTACTTTCTAACTTTGGTTCAGTAAAGACTGGCAATTCCAGGGCTGAAATCATCCAATAAATTATTGTGAAGGTATATGAAGTTTAAAAACACGGTAGAGTCCCACCTATATTATCACATGACATCACAAGATGGAAAAGAGACAAAACAAAACTCCAGGTATATTTTTGACGAGAAAGCAACACTATAAAATCCATCCTTCCATCCATTTTCTTCCACTTTGTCTGGAGCTGAGTCGCAAGGGCAGTAGTCTGAGCAGAGAAGCCCAGACTTCCCTCTCCATAGATCCAGAACTTCTGGGGGGACCCCAAGGCGTTCCCAGGCCAACCCAGAGACATAGTCCCTCCAGCGTGTCCTGGGTCTTCCCTGGGGCCTCCTGCCGGTGGGACGTGCCCAGAACACTTCCCCAGGCGTCCAGGAAGCATCCGGAACAGATCTGGAACGTGGAGGAGCAGCGGCTCTGCTCTGCGCTCCTCCCGTGTGACCGAGCTCCTCAGCCTATCTCTAAGGGAGCGCCCAGCCACTCAATTCGGCCGCTTGTATCAGCGATCTTGTTCTTTCGGTCACTACCCAAAACTCATGACCATAGGTGAGGGCTGGAACATAGAGTGACTAGTAAATCAAGAGCTTTGCCTTTCAGCTCAGTTTCCTCTTCACCAAAATGGTCCAATACAGTGACTAATTACAGCAACTTCTCAAACTGGATGTTATATTCTTATAATCAATCAAATATTTATTTTTATTCTTACTTGATTTTGAAGAAATTGTACTTTTTTTTGGCTCTTCTACTCTGTGCAGTAGAAAATGTATCGCAAAATTTGCCATTAATTTTAATGTAATGTGCAGACAAGCCATATAACCAGTGCCTTGACTGGTCCCCAGGATGGACTTAGTTGAATGCAGAAGTTAAAGTAGATCTGAGTACATTTGTTTTATAGTCCTTTAAGACCCTATATAACAGAAGGGAGCTTAAAACGCTTGAAATATGCTCCTCTCATCTCGTCTCCCAGAGAGAACTGCCAACAACCACAGCTCATTCCTCTGTAGCATTTCCCCAACAGCTCTACATTAGCATAATAAAATTGAAAAGGAATTGAAATGTAAATGAGTGACACCCTGTGACACAGTCCACCTGACACTGGCTGACAAACAAAGAGGCAGGTTTGAGGGTGCTACACGGGAATTGGAGAAGCACCGGTTTTTCATTTTACCACCTACGGAAAACACTAACAAAATACTTGAAAGGGATCATGAACTAGCAGCGATGATTGTGGCAGGAAATCAATGATGAACTACAGGATTTAGATGTAAATAACAGCATCTGCTTTGAAGGAAAACAGCTCAACAGAAAACGTGAGGAACGTTTTTTCAAAAGCATGGGTGTTTTTGCTTGCCAAGGATATTAGCTTTGCCAGCCTGGTAAATCTGGTAAACACAAACACGCTATGATGAAATCATAAGGAAATATTAGCCCAAGGACATTTTCATATGGATCTAGGGGGAAGGTGCTTGTATTCTGTACAAGTGAAAAACATGGTCGAAAAACAGTGCTATTTACAAATTATGGATTTGATCAACACAGGGAGGCAGATGATTCCATAAAACGGTATACTTACCAGCACTGTTCCCTCTAAGGTGCGCGCGTGCGCAATCGCGCACTGCCCAGACGTTCAGTGCGCACATCAAATCCTTTTCAGCGCATAAAAGAAAATCTAACCTGAACTCAGCGCTAGTTTGACACACGGAATCCAGTCTGATAGATTCAGTTTGCACATGCGTTAGGGACAAGCCAACTACAAACAGACACATTTCGATCGCATTTCGCTCGCTTCCTTCAGTAAGACCATAGTTGTCGTGCGCATCGCCGTGGGTCAGAGCGGCAGGTCCCCACCAGCCGACGGGAGCGCCGCCCGCACAGAAGAGGAGACAGGTAGAGCCATAATGTAATCCTCGGCTGTTTTCTTTGTTTCTGTCCAAGCCATAGGTTTTTGTGAGCAAAAAGACGGGAGCGTTAAACCACAGAACTCTGTCACTCTCACAAAATTACTTAAACTGGGTAATGATTAAAAAGCAAGATATAAACTGATAAAAATGTATACTTATTTTGGAGATCATTATTTTGAGAAAGACCCATCTTATAGTGTCCTATAGGTCCTACAATCATCCCTAAAAAATCTGCAGCTACATGTAGGCTATATTTATCACGCTGAAAAAATCTCTCTTCATGTGGTTTTACAGGTTTATACACAGGTTATTTTTCAAAATATTGTAATGTTCAATGTTTCACTGACCACAGCAGGACCCTCACACTGACATACAACATGTACAAAGTTCATGAACAGATTTTTAAGAAGTGGACCAAAAAAATCAGTTATATTAAAAGTAATCTAACAGAAATAACAGCAGTAATTTGATTCATAAGATATGTAACTTGCCATGATCTCAGGTGTGATACTGGTGTGGCCACAGTGTGCATGTCGGATGTTGCTCACAGGAGTCCAAGGAACGCTCAGGGAGTTAGTGTGTTTGCTCAGACACATGAAAAATTAGGGGGAACATTGCTTACCAGGCTATACTTAAAAAGTCCTATCTTGTGATCCTGTGGTCCCCAAAGCGGACCCCTTCTGGCCCCTGACTGCACATAAAATTTCTGTCCATATAAACAATGAACAGAACCGGTGACAAAGTCCAGCCCTGGTGGAATCCAATATGCACTGGGAACAGGTCTAACTTATGAGGGCAATGCAAACACAGCTCCTGCTCCAGTCATACAGGGACCGGACAACCCTTAGCAAAGGGCCCGGACCCCATACTCCCAGGGTACCCCCACTGCTGGTTTAGCTGTCAAAAGGGTTTTGTGGCTCCGGGAGTTTTCTTTACTGTGGGAGACAGTCCAAATGGCTCTTTGAGTACTTAAGGTTGTCGACCCCTGCCATAAACCCTCAAGCACCCGATGGAGAGTATAGAACTGGTCCAGTGTTCCACGGCTGGGAAGAAAACCACACCGCTCCTCCGGGATCCAAGGTTCAACTATCAGTCGGATCTTCCTCTCCAGTACCCTGGAATAGACCTTACCAGGGAGGCTGAGGAGTGTGGTTCTTAGGGTGACCAGCTTGTTTTTTTTTTTTTTTTTTCCCTTGGGCGGGGGGGGCTTTTGTAATGCTGGATATTCTACAGTGTAGCCATGTCCAACGTTTACTCTAAGTTGCGAGCCTGCACAATTGCGCACTGCTCGCACATTCTCAGCGCACAAGAAAACCTATGCAGCGCACTGTAAATCAGGGATGAAAGAGCTTTTAGCAGATCTCTGCTTTTTATTCAGCCGCGGGGTCATTTTTTTTATATCTGCAAAGTGCGAGCCGCACGGGGAAGGGGGGGGGGCATTTAGGATGTCGCGCACAGGGATCCAAGGAGCGCTCAGGGAGTTAGTGTGTTTGCTCAGACACATTAAAAATTAGGGGGAACATTGGCCATGTCCCAATTCCAAGTATTACTAGTCGCAATAGAACAATATTTTTGTCTATAGGGAACAAGGGGCAGACCACCCGGCTCATTGAGCTGAGGCGGAACTTGTTCCATTTCGCAAGCGCCCATGCGATCCACGGACTGCACTCAGGGCTGAGCGAGTATGCACCGCCTCGACTGCAGACTGAGACCACACTCCGAACCGTGCATTCGCTGAATTGGGAAACGGCGAACATCGCAGAGTAGCAAGTCTAAATAATGGGTGGGGATTTATGACAATTTATACAACGGTGGCCGACAAGGGTCCGAAAGGAGGACAAAATGTAAAAAAGGAGGACACGTGACAGACGGCCGGACAGACAGCTCTAAAACCGGACTGTCCGGACAAAATCCGGACAAATGGTCACCCTAGTGGTTCTCCTGTAGTTGGAACACACCCTCCAGTCCCCCTTCTTAAAGATCCCATGACATGGTACTTCTTGATGCTTTTAAGATTCAAGATTGTTTATTTGTCATATGCAGAATCAACACAGGGTCAACAATGCAATGAAATGCTTAGGATCAGAAGAACCGTTGACTCACTAAGACAGTCAGAGGTCCTAATAGCATGCAATAATAGTACATGGTAAAAAAGTGTTGCAAAAGTGCAGGGGAAGAAGTAAACAATATAATTAAAAAATGTAATAAAATTTAATAAAAATACAATATACAATGTACAAAGGTGCAAGTAGGATTAAATAAGGTGTAAGTAGAGTATTTTACAGATTGCACATAATATGGTGTAGTATGTCTTCTGAAATCCACAATCATTTCCTTAGTTTGCTGATGTTCAGAGAGAGGTTATTTTCCTGACACCAGCTGGTCAGTGATTTCACCTTGTCTCTGTAGGTGCTCTCTTTTCGTTGTTAGTGATGAGGCCTAAGATGGTGGTGTTGTCGGCAAACTTGAGGATGATGTTGGAGCTGTGCCTGGCGGTACAGTCATAGGTGAACAGGGAGTACAGGAGAGGGCTGAGAACACAGCCCGGGGGTGCCCCAGTGCTGAGGACACGTGTGGAGGAGAGGTGGCTGCTGATCCTCACCACCTTTGGTCTATTGGTGAGGAAGTCCCATATCCAGCAGCAGATGAACGTCCCCAGGCCCAGGGCGGTGAGCTTAAAGACCAGTTTGAAGGGGATTATGGCGTTGAATGCTGAGCTGTAGTCAATGAAGAGCATTCTCACAACATCCAGAGACTTAAGGTACTCAGGACGGATCTCATCCACCGCTGGAGCCCTGCTACCAAGAAGCGTACCAAACACCTTAATGACTTCAGTCAGGGGGATGGACAAGTCCGCCTCCAAGTCCCCAGTCTCTGCTTCCTCCTCGAAAGATGTGACAGTGGGATTGAGGAGATCCTCAAAGTATTCTTTCCCCCATCCGACAACATCCTCAGTTGAGGTCAACAGGTCTCCCCCGCACTGTAAATAGTGTTGGTGAAGCACTGTTTCCCCCTCCTCAGGTATCGGACGGTTTGCAGGAATTTCATTGAGGCCAACCGATAGTCCTCTTCCATGGCCTTTCCAAACTTCTCCCAGCCCCAATTATTTGCCTCTGCGACCACACAGGCTGCAGCATGCTTGGCATGCCGGTATCTGTCAGCTGCCTCAGGAGTCCCAAGAGGGACTGATAGAACTCCTTCTTCAGCCTGACGGCATCCCTTACTTCCAGTGTCCACGACCGGGTTTGCCGCGACAGGCACCACAGACCTTACGATCACAGCTACGAGCGGCCGCCATCGACAATAGAGGCCGAGAACAAAGCCCATTCGGACTCCATGTCCCCAACCTCCCCCGAGATTTGGGAAAAGCTTTCCCGGAGGTGTGTGTCGAAGATCACCCTGACAGAGGGTTCTGCCAGACATTCCCAACAGACCCTCACGATACGCTTGGGTCTGCCAGGTCTTTCTGGCTTCCTCCTCAAAACTTGGACCCAACTGACAACCAAGTGGTGATTGGTTGACAGCTCTGCCCCTCTCTTCACCCAAGTGTCCAGGACACACAGCCGGAGGAAACGACAACAAAGTGGATCATCGACCTCCAGCCTAGCATGTCCTGTGCCATGTGCATTGTGTTTGAATATACTGTTTGTTATGGACAAACTGTGACTAACACAGAAGTTCAATAACAAAACACCGCTCGGGTTCAGATCAGGAAGGCCTCCCGATCTCCCCTCTCCAGGTGTTACTGTCATTGCCCACATGGGCATTGAAGTCCCCCAGCAGAACAGCAGAATCTCCATTTGATGCACTGTCTAGTACACTTCCCAGGGACTCCAAGAAGGCTGGGTACTCTACACTTCTGTTTGGCCTGTAGGCCGACACAGCAGTGAGAGACGTGTCAGCGACCCAAAGACACAGAGACAGGACCCTCTCATTCACTTTACTATATAGAAATGAAAATATTGAAACAAATCACAGAAACACTCGAACAAGTCTATTTAACCAAAGGACCCTTATGTATCCTCATCACAAACATACCTGGAGCTGTGTTTTGTTTCATTCACACATGTTTAACACACAAACCCTGTATATTTAGGCTGAGATATTCTCTCAAACAGAAAACACTCTCTTGCACCTTGTGATGTCGTGGTAATATAGGAAGTGCTCCACTGTGTTTTTAAACTCCATACACCTTCACTAGAATCATTTGGATCATTCCAGCCTTAGAATTGCCAATCTCTACTGAACAAAAGATAGCTGTCTGAATGAAACAAAACATAACTCCAAGTATGTTTTAGATGTGGTAACAGCATTATAACATGTCTTAAAGCTCACAAGAGTCAATTTTGCGTTATATAGGAACTTTAATGTTACCACATAATAATGAGAGTGGGTGTAGTACTCACTTGGTGCAGCCTGCTCCTTCTTGCTGTGGTCCTCTGCTTTAGTAGCCTGCCCTTTGATCTTGTTTACCAGCATTAATAGCCGACCTTTTATGGATGTAGCTTGCTCATCTTCATCCTCCTCCATTGGGATTCCTACACACCAGAAACAGCCCACAGTGAACAGGCCCTTTCTCCACTGGATCTGTGCTAATGGCATGTTACGGTGTGATGGCACTTTATACAGTTATTGTTAGGCCTGTCACAATAATTACAATACTGACTTATCATCCATTATATGAACGCTGGGACAGTATATTTTGGGGGTCAGTATTTATTGTGAGTACTTTTTCTTTGCACTAGTGGGGAGATTTTTGCCATTTTTATGTAATAATGTAAGATCTGAGGTATAAGAGGAAAGTAAATAATAAATACATGTTACAATGCAAAAAGTGATATCTAAGAAAGTTCAAATTAGTCAAATTAAGACAATTTAACTTGATTTGAGTAGATTTTGCTTCACAAATTAAAAAAAGTATTTTTTTTTTAATTCAAACAACATACGACTTAGTTTATTATTTTAAGTACAAAGAGTTTTTTTTCAGTGTAAGTATGCATATTTTCCCATTTTCAACTACAAAAAAATGTACTCACATGTTCTTAATTCATGTGATTTTAGTTTTTGTGGTATATGGCTAATTATTGGATCATGCTGCCATTTATTTGTTGCAGATCAGGCTTTTTTAATGACACTGTCTCTTTAAAGTATTTTCAATATTATCATTTATCGCAATATTTCTCTGTAGTGATATATCATGCTTCAAAACTTATTAGCTGAGTGTGTGGGGTAGGTGCAGTGACACTTGTGCTCGTCGCAGCAGGGTGGAGAATACCATTAGGCTCAGTACAGCCACAGGGGGCCGTCCAGCTCAATAATTTATCAAAACATCAAGATGTCGGAGCAATCCAAGTGCCACTCAGACACTGCAAGCTGAGAGCAACGAATGGAAAAAATATGGCGAATATGTCAAGGCAAGTAGCTGTAAAGTGTTTCTACAGTATTATTATGGGACGCTTTTCATAATAATACAGCAGTGTTACTGTGTTCTTCTCACCACAGTGAAGCTGCAGCTGGCTGTGGAAGTCATAGAGCTCCTCCTGGATATCTGCAGGACAAGGGCAGTCCTCTCCTGTACTGAACGTGAGCAGCATGTTGATCTATAACACAAAAAATATATACAAGATGTGTTAACTACATAAAAAGTAGAAGAGTTTACACAGGGCTTTGGGAACACCATAAAAGGGCCCATATTATGTTTTTATCTTTTTTCCTCACCGCAAACATACCTGGAATTGTGTTTTGTTTCATTCACACATGTTTAACACTCAAACCCTGCATATTTAGGTTTTTCTCTCAAACAGAAAACACTTTGATAATAATAATAATAATAAGATAAGCCTTTTATTGTCTCCTTAGAGAAATTTGTCCTCTGCATTTGACCCATCCTGTCATCAGGAGCAGTGGGCTGCACCCGAGGCGCGCCCGGGGACCATCTCCACGATCTTCTTGCTTCGGCTTGGTCAGGACCTTGGCTGGAGAATCCTCCCACAGGTGGCTCACGTCACAATGGGCCTCGATGTATCTTCTGCCATGGGGGCTACCAGTGTCCGCAGACACTGGGGGCGAGGTGGGGTTAAGTGTCTTGCCCAAGGACACAACGGCAGCGCTCATCTGTGGGAGCTTGGATCACATGTGGTTCACCCGTCAAGAGCGGGATTCGAACTGCCAACCCCTGGATCACCAGGCAAGCGCTCTACCACTGAGCTACTGCCGCCCCCTTTTTTTTTTTTTTTATATTGTTCCTCCTTGTGATGTCATGTGATAATACTGGAAGTGCTCCACTGTGTTTTTGAACTCCATACATTTTCACTAGAATCATTTGGATAATTTTAACCATGGATTTGCCCATCTCTACTGAAAAAAGGTAAACGGAAACTGTTAACTTGAAAATTACCACTTCATGACATCACAAGATAGAGCATTTTGAGCTCTGAATATTTTTTGAGGAGTTAACAACATTTTAACATGGCTTCAAGCCCGCAATAGCCAATTTTGCATAATATAAGACTATTACAGTAAGCAATAGCTGTTCCAAATAACGGCAAAAGGAGAAATTCAACTTGTGAACTGGACAAAAGTTTATTTGGTCAAATACGTTTCGCAGCTCATCCAAGCTGCTTCTTGTTCTGCTTCAGTTCTGGCTAGAGTGCTGGTGAACACTGCTTAAAACAGTCTGCAGGGAGGAGCTAACTACAGTGAAATTACTATGAAACTATCACACGTATTGCGTGAAGAGTCCCTCAGTCGTCCAGGTAGAATCCATGATAAAAGGAGAAATTCAATTTGTCAACTGGACAAAGTTTGTTTGGTCGAAAACGTTTCACCGCTCATCCGAGAGGCTTCGTCAGCTCTGGTTCTAGTGCTGGTTAGACACTGTTTATATCTAGCTGCAGGGAGGAGCTCCATACACTGAAATAGCTGTGAAACTATCTCCACTAATCTGTCTCTTTGTTTTTCAAATTTCTCTAGCGACTAGTTTAGCCTCCCTATTCAAGCCTAACGACCCTCTCCACCCCTCTGCCCTGGCTTGTCTGCCCTAATGTTTCTTTGTCTGTTTTTGACTTGGTTTAAGAATCGAATTATAAATGGGAGACAAGTTATGTCTAACTCCCCCATTTCTGTTTACAACGGATTCTCTTTTTTGACAAAAATAGCCTCTTTAACTCCCCTCTCAAACCAGTTCTTTTCCCTGGCTAAGATCTGAACCTCACTGTCCTCAAAAGAATGGCCCGTGGCTTCTAGGTGAAGATGTACGGCAGATGACGGTCCACTCTGGCACTGTGTTGGTACATCCTCTTGTGAAGTGGCTGTTTGGTATCCCCAATGTAGCGCTCACTGCAGTCTTCACTACACTGAATGGAGTAGACCACATTGCTTTGTTTGTGGCTCGGTGTTCTGTCCTTTGGGTGGACGAGTTTTTGTCTTAAAGTGTTTGTGGGAGTTAGACATAACTTGTCTCCCATTTATAATTCGATTCTCAAACCAAGTCAAAAACAGACAAAGAAACATTAGGGCAGACAATCCAGGGCAGAGGGGTGGAGAGGGTCGTTAGGCTTGAATAAGGAGGCTAAACTAGACGCCAGAGAAATTTGAAAAACAAAGAGACAGATTAGTTGAGATAGTTTCAGAGCTATTTCAGTGTAGTGAGCGCCTCCTAGGGCTGAATGGATATGCTAATACTAGACGCCAGAGGAATTCGTAATACAAAAGAGACAGATTAGTGGAGATAGTTTCAGAGCTATTTCAGTGTAGGGAGCTCCTCCCTGCAGCTAGATATAAACAGGGTCTAACCAGCACTAGAACCAGAGCTGACGAAGCCTCTCGGATGAGCAGCGAAACGTTTTCGACCAAACAAACTTTGTCCAGTTGACAAATTGAATTTCTCCTTTTATCATTTGTTTGTCTTCCAAAAAACATTATGAACATTGGTGTAAAAGAGTCATCATGATGCTGCATAAAATGCTTTTTGAGTTCTAAACATCACTTTGCAATGTAAACAACATTATGCAGAGATAAAATGGTCAGACCTGAAGTCCTTGCATTTGCAGCATGAGATGAACGAAAATACACTCACACCTTTAAGTGGCTTACTTATCCATCCTTTGCAATTTCACATCAAAGAATATCAAACATCAATGTGACTATGACAAACTTAAACCAGTGTTAAGCACAAACAATAGATCAAAGCTACACAGAAATCCCTGTTTTTGTATGATAAGTATAAAATACCTAACACGAATCTTTCCTCTCTTAAGTGGCTGTGAGTGGGGGGATGGCACAAGGGAATGCAACCATGTATAGAAAACGCAGTTATGTAAACACATCAACTGAATCATCTTGTTACACGCACCATTGGTAACAGGGGCTCGGGGGCTGATCTGTGGTCAGTGGCCACAGATTCTAGTCTTTCATTGGAGCAGTCATTAATAACCCCGGGCTCTATTTTTGGCTAGTCACCTTTGGTAGCCATTTGCTCCTTTAAACCACAGGAGAGCCGGTGACGTCTGCCCGCAGACGTGATGGTTGCTACTTGCTACGGTCACATGAGCAGAGGGAATGGGACCAGACGTGTTTATGTGGCGGTGTAGGGCAAACACATCTATTTAAACCACATCAAGTGCAACGTGTCACAAATGGACTATTATAATAAATATGCTACCTCAATGCTATCATCAAAATTAATAGCCAGGGGGTCATGTTTTTGACTGTGTTTCAGTTACATTTTACATTTTCACAAAAGGTCAGTAAGCGGATCACAAATAGTTACACAATTATATTATATGTAATTATATTATATATAATTGTGGTTAGATTCCCGAGTCATCAGAAAACACAGAGTCATCAGAAAAACATTCAGAAAATATGATTGAGTATGAAAAAAATATAGTGATCAAATGCAATATGTTATGGTTTAGATTGATATACTGTGCTACAATTTGTCGACTAAAAGAAGGAGCGATGTAGCACTGGCAAAAGTACTCAGAATTATCAAGATCTTGGGCAAAAATAACTTAAACATTATATAGAGAGAAGCATTGGTAAACAGCATCTCCATAATTGAAAAGGCAGATTAAACTGTACCGTTACTTCAAAAACTCCAGCTAAAACATCCCATGTTGTGCATATACATGTTTATATTATAACTAAGACATAGAAAACTAGACAAAGCCTGCACACTTACTCCCAAACTGCAGTTAACAGAGACAATATTACAGTCAGTGGACCTTCCTCAAGTCATGTATAGTACCAGTAGCCTAGCACCAGTGATGTGCACATTCTTGCACTTCTTATGATACACTAACTAAGCTGTTGACCAAAGAATTGATTATACGACTAAAGGACAACATCCCAACTTTAATCATTTCCCAGTCTTTGTCTTGTTCATGTACAGATAAAAACCTTATAAACCACCACACAATCATTTTGCTCTGGCAGACCCCTTCTGACCTGCTCTTGTGGAGGGGAGCGAAACTCTTTGGTCTTCTTGGCGGTGACAGCGGCAGACATGTTGAGAGCCTGCATGAGCTCGTTGTAGCGAAACTTCTGGTTGTACTGAAGCTTGGACACAAAACTGTCGGAGAAAGACACGATGGCCTCGATGCGGTGCTTCAGCTCACAGTCACAGAAGTAATGCAGCAGGTCACACATCTGCGGAGCATGATTCAAGGGTTTACCACTCAGAGACAGCTCAGATAGCTTTGATATTATCTCATTTAGCAAAGTGTCAGGGAAACTCTAGAGACCACTTAACACTAGCCGTTTCATGTTTCACTAACTTCAGAATGTCTCTATTAAAGCACAGGTGCATCTAAAAGTTTAATAAGGAAAAGTCAAGCCAAACTAATTTCAACATGAAAAGCATTAAATCTGCTATATTTAAGATGACAATGTCATTCGTTCAAATGTGATATTGATGGCTAATATGAAGCATGCTTTAAGGAGGAAATGAGGTACAGTGAGGAGCGACATTTGGCCATCAGAGAATAGACTTGAATTTATGACGTAAAGGAAAGCAATCATGTAAATTATGTATATGTGCTATGGTTGTATCACTGAGGAACATGACAGTTAAAACACATAATTAGGGCACTAATTAATTAGAGAAATAGTATATTTAACTTCACCAGTATATGCTATAAAGTTGTGTTTTTAACGTATATGCTTGTCTGTGTGATGTGAATAATAAGTGAGTGCACCTGTCTCTTGACTGGCTCTGGAAGCCTCTTCTCCAGCAGTCCTTTTATTGTCTGCTTGGCCTCTTTGGCTGCCTTCACCTCCCCTGCCTCCACAGCCTTCTCCTCTGCCCCGGTCAGACCCTCTTTGTCAGTAGTGCCAGTGGTCCCTTTCTCTCTTGTGTCTCTGAAAACATTGGGGTCAATAAGCAGTAGCACCTTATAGACATCCTCACTGGCCAGCACCCCCATAGTGAGCAGAGTGCTGATCAGCCTTAGGATGGGCACAAACTGGTACTCCACAGATCCTCCTACAGGGTCACGGATGTAGTGTCCTCCGCCTTGGACTGCCTCTGTCAGCATCGAAATGGCTTTGGCCTTTAGAGCGTCCAGGGGGATTTGGGGGCTGTACAGATGCTCCCTCTTGTTGCTGATAAAACATGGCGGAGTAAAGTGAAGCCGCGGTTTGAGCGAAGTACTCAGACCGACCCCTGGAGGGAGGTGTTTTTTAGCAGAATCTGAAAACAGCTGTATGGATCTGGTCTCTGAGGTAACAGGAATGATAAACTCATCCTTCATCATAAGCCTCGCCCCCTTGGCGGTCTCCAGGTGGATGCTGATCAAGACGTTGTAGAAGCCCTCTCGCAGCATGCCCGGTAAATACTGGTTGTCTATGGCGTACATGAGCTGCGATTGGTCCAGGTGGCTGCACAGGACGTGGGCCACTCGGAGGTTGCCCAGAGCACAGAGGGCGGAGTAGAGCTTCAGCGTGTGGTAGTGGAACTTCCTCAAATCCTCCTGCTCTGACAGCTCCATGATATCTACACACCTGAAAAGAAATCAGTTAGGTGCATTGTAATTTTTTACAAAAGAGACATTTAAGATTAGAGTTGTCAAAAGTATCCAAACAAAAAGAAACACAAAAAAAGGACCTTTCCTGAATAGTTTAAGATTAGTATTCACATATAACAATTATTATTTAATGCTGAAAATGACATGTGAGTGTAATCCAAAATCAGTATCAAGCATTTTTCTTAGTATTAAAGTAGTGTGACATTAACATAATCAGAAAGTATTAGGTGACTGAACAGGCTTCCTTAAAATAAAGAAATGTGCATACCTAAAATTGTACATTGCTTAAAATTGAATAACGATCCGATTGCACATACATCTATATAATAACACTGGTCTGCAAATGTTTGGACTCTGCTTCTGAGATAAAAGTGGCTAAATCTCATTTATATTGATAAGATGAACTGAAAATCAATTGATAACTGTGCTGGTTAACTAATATATTCAATATGTTTAATGATATTGTTTTCCATCAAAATCACCTGTTTATACAATAGATTTAGGCATTTTTGCTTAAAAATAATATTTATATTTTGAAAATATTTAACTTGCACTTCTTTACCCATCAAGAAATAAAGAAATATCTTAAGACATCAGATGCACACAATTTCGAGGCATCTCTCTAATGTGAAATCAAAAAATATTTGATATTAAAACTCTAGACATATTGAAATGAATGTACAGGAATGTGCAGACAGGCTTTCAGATAGAACTGGTTGCTTGTAGACACACTTCTGATAAAATACAGTTTTTGTCTTATTTTGCCTTATTTTCCTATTTTGACCCAATACTATATCTTGGAAACTATAGCCAATCAGCACTTCTGACTTACTTTTTCTTTATTAGTGACCTAAACCAAGAAAAATTTCACTACTTTTGTTCCGGAAGCATTTTGCTTGTAGACCAGCAGTGTTGGGAAAGTTCATTTTCTACATGAACTAGTTCAAAGTTCAGTTCACACATTTCAAAATGAACTAGTTCGTTCATAGTTCATAATTGTTTATAGTTAGTAGTTCGTTCATTGTTCCAAAAATTGAACTAGTTCATAGTTCTTTTTTTTTTTCTAATACATTGCTGCAAGCTATTATTTTTCAATATCATTGCCAAAGCCCATATAGAACCATAGACAGCAATTATTATATCAGTTTTAACAATCAAACTGTGTGTTAGATTCCATCTTCATATCCAATTTCACATCCTTATCCAACTACAAATAACGGTCCCCATAATGATAAAACACCTGCAATTCAACATAATAAAGAAAATAATTAAATAACCCCCATATGATATGACTTAATTAACTAAGAGACTCAACAAAACAAAATAAACCCACAAATTAACATTAGTGATTCCCCCTTTAATGTGGCCCCCTTTAGCGCACCACTATGCGCCGTTTCTCGCAAGACCAGGAAGTGCCGCAGTTTGGCCCCTAAACCAAAGAGCAGGAGGAGGAGAAGGTCGGGAGAGCATGAGGGGAACAGAGTCCAGATCTGAGATCTGAGGATGTCCTAAAATGAACACCGTACAGGAAACAGTTTGTAAGCACTCCTGCAGTAGCAGCGAAAGGTTTGCACCGGAGGCAAAACAGGCGGAGCACTCTGCGCGCGCTGCGGGAGAGAGGGAGAGAGGGAGAGAGGAGAGGGAGAGAGGGAGAGAGGTGCCGGTCGGGGGGGGCACATGGATCGGAAATTTCAGATGGATGGATCAGAAATCTGAGACCCTATTGAACGAAGTTAGTGTTGTTCACAGACACCAGAAAGAACTCGTTCACAGTTCGTTCATCAGGCAGTAATACAGAGCGTTCAGTTCACGTTCACCCAAAATATGAACGCGTTCAGGTACAACACTGTAGACCATTATAATCAAATATCATACAATTATGTTCTAGAAGCTTTTATCTAATACCTGTTCTCCTCTGGTATGTGGACAGCCAACATCTGAAGTGGTTCGATACACTGGACCACCCAACCGTGCCTCTCGTTCACCCGGGCTGTCTCCACTTTGAGAAAGATGTTGGGCATTCGGCTCCACAGCACCGCTTTAATCGTCTGCACGTCTAAACGCGGAGGACACTGGGGGATGGGGTTTTTGTGCTCACTTTTAAATACGGCTGAGGATAATGGCATGGCATTCTGGGGAAATAAATACCAGTTATAATAGCTTAGGGAGGAAACTGGCAGAGAAAATCACATTTTGTTTTGGAAGAAATGGTTATCTTACCTTTATTTTAGTGAGTTCAAACTGGAAGAGGTTAGGGCTTGTGGGTCGAACAAAGACTGCAGGGAAAAGCTTGGTATTTGGCTCGACCTATAGCACAGAAAAAGTGCATTTTGAAAGTCTAAACAGCATGATTTGCAGAAAGTGCCTTAATAATGCCCAATTTGCTCCCAGCTCTTAGTGTCCGTGTGTGCGTCCTCTATTTAAAAACGCCAACCCTCGTATGACTCAGCGTCCATGAAGTCACCCAGTTCATGTGAGTCAGCCCATTATATGATTATAGGCTTTGAAATCAGAGCCTGATGACCACTTTTCGACTGAAATATAAAAGATTTAAAGGTGCACATAATTCTTTAATCTGGGCGAATAATTTGGGAGCACTTGAACCTGGTCTTAGTCATACTGTTCGACCACTTTTTAAAGATGAAATATTTTATTCTTCAGTCTTTTGCAGCACAAAGGAGATATCCAATTTTATAATGAGGAGTAATTTTTGGATTTGATCTATCTTTTTTTTTTTTTAAATAAACGAGATTTGAGACATGATACCAGTCCATAGACAGTGCAATCATAATCCTGCCTTACATTTGTATTGTGCTTTATAGGTTTGGCAAGTCTCTCAAGTGCCACACTGGACTCATTATTCATTCACTTCCCAGACTTGGTCGTGGTAAATTATTTCTTTAGCCCCAGCTGCCCTAGACTGAAGACACTGTCCTTTCCAAACACCACATACACAGACAATGTGGGTAAAATGTCTTGCCCAAGAACAAAGCACACACAACTGATCAGAGCTGGGATAAAATGGCTGACCTTTGGGTTGGTCAAGAGACTGTATACAGCTCTGGAAAAAAATAAGAGACCACTGCATTTTTTTTCTGAAATCAGCATCTCTACATGTATTACAGCCATTCCATTCCAGCGTCTGTTAAATTCCAACACAAACACAAAGCTGAGCTACTTCAGTTCTTGCACCAGGAGTGGAATAAACCCAAAAACAATGTGAAAGACTTGTGGAGAGCATGCCAAGACGCATGAAAGCTGTGATTAAAAATAAAGGTTATTGGACCAAATATTGATTTCTGAACTCTTTTTAAGTGTAAACATTAGTATTATGTTGTTTTAAAATGAATTTGATCATGTTTCTTTGCATTGTTTGAGGTCTGAAAACATGTATCTTTTTTGTTATTTTGACCATTTGTCATTTTCTGCAAATAAATGCTCTAAAGGATAATATTTTTATTTGGAATTTGGGGGAAATGTTGTCAGTAGTTTATAGACTCAATCAAAAATGTTCCTTTTGCCCAAACACATACCTATAAGTAGTAAAAACAGAAAAACTGTTACCTGGCCAGCCAAATGATATCTCTCTGTATTTCCTATACAGCGCGATACCATTTGGACACCCTCCCTCCACTCTCGCTCTCCCGGTTAAAAACGGACTCCGCGATTCTGATTCGTTCAAAGATGGTGACGTCAGTGCACCCGCCTTTGCCCGCAACGTCACTCTCAGGCAGCGGATGTTCCTCCTCAGTTTTGAATCAAGATGGCGCAATCTCTGATTGGTTCACTTAGCTGTCTGTCTACGCGCAACCGCAGCGCATTCTGGACCAAGCGTTACCAGACTCATCCGCTGGTACAGCGATGAGTCATGGATTCTTCCAGGCAAGAAAAACTGATCATTTTGCAGTGGTCTCTATTTTTTCCAGAGCTGTATATAAATGGACATAGCTAACCCACTATGCTGCGTTCCAAATAGGAAGTGAGCATGGGGGTGCTTCTGGCTCCATCAACTCTGGCTCCAACTGACTTTACATAAAAGAATGTCACCCCTCTCTCTATAACTGCTGCAGTGAACCTTGTCATTTTGATCTTAAAATGTTCATATTAATCCGCTCTATATGATGTTTTTCTTTCATTTTACATTTTGTTCATAAAAAAATTCCTGTTATATGGAACTTGGCTTAAAATTCGCTCGTATAACTGCTAGCCTTGTGAGCCTCATTTGACTGGAGCCAAACACTATGTGTGACATCACACTCTCTTAGTCCACTTCTTTATGCAGTCTATATGTTGGTGGGAGTAAGCTTTAACTGCTGAAATACCAAGACTATCTATGCAATGCTATTAATGCAATGATTCCACTGAAATATGTTTTTCATGGTTCAAGATATTATATTATCCTCAAGAGACAATCTGGGGCAGTCAACATATACATGATTTCAGGTTAAAAAAAAATCAAAAAAGGAGTTCTCAAACTGTGGGTGAGAGTCCAAAACAAGGCATAGAGTATTTAAGTGCAGTACAGTTTGCTTGGCTTATTTTAAGAATAAAATTAACATTTATCAAATAAAATGGAGATAGAGTTATGAAAACTTATTTATGTGAGTCAGGCTTATCCCACATGAAGATCATTAAGCCTCTATTTAACTACATACTGCAATTTTTTTAAATGTATTTTTTACTTTTATCTTTATTCTTTCTCTCGTTTTCATTTTACATTGTATAATACATTTATATTGTATTGTATTAAATTGACAATACAGGTGACTTTGACTTAACATATCCTGTGTATTATTGAATTATTGAATGATTGTATGGACTTTTTGTTATAAAAGCATTTCCATTTTAACAAAGTACCTTCTAATTCTGACCTGCCCTGAAATACCACAGTGATGATCTGCAGGGGGAGGGCTTAGCTTAATGTCATGCAAATGAGCCCAGAAGGCCTAGGCTACATCCACACGACAACGCTCCTGGATTATTATTTTTTTAATGCGGGTTGAAAAAAATTTGCATCCACACACGTGTCGGATCAGTAAATATTCACCTCCAGACGAAAACGGAGCACTAAGTGAAAACGGTGTAATACATATGCCACACCGATATGTGGTGCTGTAAACAGGCAATACTAGCATACAAGCATTGCAACGTCATAGCTTTCCAAAAGCTGCGTCTTGCTCGCCCACGCGACAACGCGACTCTCGACCCCCCCCCCCCTCCCACCCCCAAAACGGCGCCGTGTGGACGAAAGGCCAAAACAAATACAAACTTCTTTGCTTCCACCAAAAAACGTTGTCGTGTGGATGGGCCTTTTTAGAGTTACAGTGAACCCTCGCTCTATCGCGGTTCACTGTTCGCGGCCTCGCTGTTTCGCAGATTTTTTTTCCAATTTTTTTTTTCAATTTTTTTTTCAAATTTTTTTATAGTGTAACTTTTTTTTACAGTGTAACATTGTGTCCTGCGTCCTGATTGGCTAAGAGACTAGACCAGGACTAAACCAGGTCTAAACCAGGTCTAAACCTGGACTAAATCAGGTCTAGACCTGGACTAAACCAGGTCTAGACCAGGGATGGTCACGCAGGGTGGTAGGGACAGTCTATGATGTCCTTCACGAGACCGCCGGGGTGACAGGAGGTGTGGCCTTTGTTTACTTGCACGAGCCGGACCATGGAAGAGCCAAGAATCAACAGGGACGGGCCTGGCCCGGCCGGGGGAGCCGCAGCGGGGAGAGCCGCATTCGAGGGAGCCGCATTCGAGGGAGCCGCAGTGGAGGGAGCCGCATTCGAGGGAGCCGCAGTGGAGGGAGCCGCATTCGAGGGAGCCGCAGCGGGGGAGGACACTCGCGCGCAGAGAGGAGACAGTGGGTCTTCCACCCTCACGCCTAGCGGACGAACCCGACCCCGTCCTAGAGAGCTGTGGAGTATTGGCGAGCCATGCCCCGAACTCCGGGGCGGTCTGATTTTGGAGCCGGGGTGAAATGCAACCAACCCTTGTGAGCGCAGGTTAGTGGGGGAAAATCCTCATGGTAGAGCTGATCGGGGCTTTAAACCTAGCCCCTTGCTGAAGTGTTCGTACCTGGTCGGGTGGTGAGGGCTGGTGCTCAGAGGCGTCTGTTAGCAGTTCGGCACTGTTGTCAAGCGGTGGCTTGAATCTTGCCCAAAATGATATCCAGGTTGCTTTCCACTCGACTTTCGCACATGGCATGGATATGCTGTTCCAAATCAAACACACGTGTCCGCGCGCACGTGTCAGCGCGTACATGTCCCCCCCCCCGCTTCACTATTAATACATTTTGTTGTAAATCTACGAAGGTTTGAGTGTTTAAACTAGAGAGAAATGTGAGAAAATGTTAATACCAGTCTAAGAAAAGTGTATAATGTGTGTGGTGAGGCGTTTACAGGCTTAAAACATGTGTAATAATTGTAAAATATAAAGTTGTCCTACTTCGCGGATTTCACGTATTGCGGTTTTTGCGGGTTATTTCTGGAACCTAACCCCCGCGATAAACGAGGGATTACTGTATTCTTTAACGCGGCTTTTCTCAGCTCGTTTTCAGATGTCCTGCATTCAAATGGCGACAAATTCTTCAAATGTTTTCAGATTTCCATGTGTAAGGCATCGTTGGGAAGCTTAGAATCTACACTTTCAGAATCTGTGAATAACTCAAAACGCCTCTGGGACGACTTGTGACTCTTTTTTCCGTGGCCAGTCACATATAATACTTGTCACAATTGTGAATTTGTTTACGATCCAATCTACTGTGCTAGATCCATACCTGATAGGATGTAGATATCTCCTTGCCATTAACAGAAAAGGAGACCATGCCTGTAGCCAGGTCTATGAGGCACCCGATCTCCAGGTCTACATTTGTGCGAGTGGTGGAGTGGGCAGCACTGGTCACATCTCCTCCCCACACCATGTAGCAGTTACTCCTCCTCACACTGTCAGCAGAGATATGTGGACTTAATATCTTCAGTCATGAAATATGTATGACTACTGTACGGAGTAACCTTGAGAGCAGGCTTACCTCTCGTGCACTCGACCTCGCTCATCTCCTAATGTTACTGTCACTGTGCGGTTTTTGCTGAGGTTGAAGTTGTTGCTGTAATAATGGTAGTCAGGGGTCACCCAGCCCACCCATATGCACGAGGGGTCCTGACCAGCAAAGACCCTCACACAATGGTAATACTGGAATAAAAGATAGCACGAATGATGTGGCGGAATTATGTAAAAAGAACAAAAAGTGGAAATAGAAAAATGCAAATTGTACCGTGGTGATGGTGCTGTAGTCCACTCGTCTGCTCTCTTCACTATGCCTCACAGATCTGAGAGGATATCTGAAATAATGGAAAAACTTAGCATTTTTTAAAGTTAAACCAACATAATAAAGTGTGAAAGTTTGGTTCCAGGGTATTTTAGTGACATTTACAGCCAAGTGTAAAAAGTGAGTCCCTATTAGATCTCAGAATATGGCATTTAATAGGACAAGATCTTATACCACAAGATCAGAATTAAATTGCAGATTAAATTGCAAGAAGATTGTGCACGTGCAAAATATACAATTTTTGTGAAAAAATAGTAAAGTACTGGTTAGTTACTTCTCTTGAAAAGCTCTACTTCTAAAAAGCAGTGTTACAATGACTGCAACTACCTGACTGTTATTGTGAACAAAATCTTGTTTTGTCTCATTTTTATGGATCCAGTCTCATCCAGTGTCTCAACTAGTGGGAAATGTGTCTCATCCAACCCCTAGTATTTCAGTTTCAAATGTAATTTTAAATAGAAAACAAAGATATAGGGATGTTTTAATCAGTTTGAAATACTAAACTGTATTCACTTTCCTTCTAATTTATTGGCAAAGACCAATGCATTGCCAATATCTCAAATCTCAAATCACCTGTGTTTGACTTTAAGTGTATCATCGTCATGGATCCCGTTCATGTCCAGCACAGGGCAGCTCTTAAAGGTGGAGTGAAATTCCACAGGCATACTGAGGCGGCAGAACACCATGTCAGCATTACTGTTCTGAGTCCCAAATGTCTTATGTGTAACTTTCAGACACGGAGGGCTATCGTCTGTGCCATCAATCCTTGTAACCTGTCAAACAAAACGCCAATTAACATGAAACAAACAAATTAGCACATGATCCTTCTTCTCTCTTTTTGTTCTTACTGCGATGTGATGGTGGTCCTTTGGCACATTGAAGAAAGTGGGTAGGCGTTTGCTGAACCACATAGTGACCTCGCGGTTCATATTAACAGCAAAAGGTTCAAATCCCTCCTGAAGGCCACACATTGTGTAATATTTGAAAGTGCTGGCATCTTTCCCCAGATTCATGCGCCCAACCTGGGAGAGGCTGAGGCTGCAGACGGGGATGAATCCTGAATAACAAGAGGAGAGGAGAAAAAAGACTTTAAAATCACATATACACAGTGAAAAAGAAAGTGACAGATTAAATAAAAGGGATTTTGTTAGTTGGGAGCCACAAAGATATATTACAAAGATTCACAGCTGATCACTTCAGGTCAGCATACGCATATTGCATATGTGTAGAATCGCTCAGTCGTCCACGCAGAATCCATGGCAAAAGGTAAAATTCAATTTGTCAACTCAAAGTTTATTTGGTTGATTACGTTTCGCAGCTCATCCAAGCTGCATCTTCAGTTCTGGCTAGAGGTCTGGAGGACACTGCTCATAACTCCCTGCAGGGAAGAGCTAACTAGAATGAAATTACTATGAAACTATCACACCTATTTGTTTATGGTTTCTGTTAGTTAGTTAAGCCTATTCAATATGCAGTGGGAGTGTGGGGTCTTGTTAGCAGAACCATTCAGGACCATAATGGGTGTTTTCACACCTCTGGACCTGACCTGGCTAGACCTATTGTTTTCTTTGTTTGTTTTGATTTAGGATTGAGGATAGAGTTATAGATGGGAGACAAATGATGTCTGAGACCTCCATTTCTGTTCAAGGAAGGATTCTCTTTCTTGACAAAAATAGCCTCTTTAACACCCCTCTCAAAGGGTTCTTTTCTCTGGCCAAGATCTGTACCTCTGTGAGGCCAGGTCAGGTCTAGAGGTGTGAAAACACCCATTATGGTCCTGAATGGCTATGCTAACAAGATCCCCACTCCCACTGCAGACTGAATTGGCTTACCTAACTAACAGAAACTGAAAAAGGGTATGATATTTTCAAATTTCATTGCAGTTAGCTCCTCCCTGCAGGCAGATATAGGCAGTGTCCACCAGCATTCTAGCCCGAACTGAAGAAGCTGCTTGGATGAGTTATGAAAATATTCAACCAAATAAACTTTTGTCCAGTTGACAAATTGAATTTCTCCTTTTGCCATAACATAACATAGATTTTTTTTTTTCTCTCTAGCAAGTCAGCCAATGCTTTATTGGCTTCATTTGGAGTTGAATTTATGAAAAAGGACCATAAAAGTAACTTTTATGGTCCTTTGCCTGGAATTTTCCACCATATAGCAAATGTATCTATCTTGCATATACACTCAACAAAAATATAAACACAACACTTTTTTTTTGCTCCCATTTTTCATGAGATGGACTTAAAGATCTAAAATTAATTCCAGATACACAATATTACCATTTCTCTCAAACATTGTTCACAAATCTGTCTAAATGTGTGATAGTGAGCACTTCTGCTTTGCTGAGATAATCCATCCCGCCTCACAGGTGTGTCACATCAAGATGCTGATCTGACATCATGATTAGTGCACAGGTGTGCCTTAGACTGCCCACAATAAAAGGCCACTCTGAAATGTGCAGTTTTGTCTCACAGCAAAATGTCACAGATGTCACAAGCATTGAGGGAGCGTGCAATTGGCATGCTGACAGCAGGAATGTCAACCAGATCTGTTGCTCGTGAATTGAATGTTCATTTCTCCACCATAAGCCGTCTCCAAAGGCATTTCAGAGAATATGGCAGTACATCCAACCAGCCTCACAACCGCAGACCACATGTAACCACACCAGCCCAGGACCTCCACATCCAGCAGGTTCACCTCCAAGATCGTCTGAGACCAGCCACTCGGACAGCTGCTAAAACAATTGGTTTGCATAACCAAACAATTTCTGCACAAACTGTCAGAAACCGTCTCAGGGAAGCTCAACTGCATGCTCGTCGTCCTCATCGGGGTCTTAACCTGACTCCAGATCGTCGCCGTAACAGACTTGAGTGGGCAAATGCTCACATTCGATGGCGTCTGGCACGTTGGAGAGGTGTTCTCTTCACGGATGAATCTCGGTTTACATTGTTCAGGGCAGATGGCAGACAGCGTGTGTGGCGTCGTGTGGGTGAGCGCTTTGCTGATGTCAATGTTGTGGATCGAGTGGCCCATGGTGGTGGTGGGGTTATGGTATGGGCAGGCATCTGTTATGGACGAAGAACACAGGTGCATTTTATTGATGGCATTTTGAATGCACAGAGATACTGTGATGAGATCCTGAGGCCCATTGTTGTGCCATACATCCATGAACATCACCTCATGTTTCAGCAAGATAATGCACTGCCCCATGTTGCAAGGATCTGTACACAATTCTTAAAAGCTGAAAATGTCCCAGTTCTTGCATGGCCAGCATACTCACCGGACATGTCACCCATTGAGCATGTTTGGGATGTGCTTGACCGGCGTATACGACAGCGTGTACCAGCTCCCACTAATATCCAGCAACTTCGCACAGCCATTGAAGAGGAGTGGGCCAACATTCCACAGGCCACAATTGACAATCTGATAAACTCAATGTGAAGATGATGTGTTGCACTGCATGAGGCAAATGGTGGTCAAACCAGATACTGACTGGTTCTGAGTCCCCAGACCCCAAATAAAGCAAAAAAAAAAAAAATGCACATTTCAGGGTGGCCTTTTATTGTGGGCAGTCTAAGGCACACCTGTGCACTAATCATGATGTCAGATCAGCATCTTGATGTGGCACACCTGTGAGGTGGGATGGATTGTCTCAGCAAAGCAGAAGTGCTCACTATCACACATTTAGACAGATTTGTGAACAGTGTTTGAGAGAAATGGTAATATTGTGTATCTGGAATGAATTTTAGATCTTTAAGTCCATCTCATGAAAAATGGGAGCAAAAACAAAAGTGTTGCGTTTATATTTTTGTTGAGTGTAAATAAGTATCCACCTCCTATGAGCAGGGTCATCGCTCTGACCTGTAACTGAGCCTGGAGGTGTCACCTGCATGTCTCCATGGAGTTACATAAAGCAAGAAAATCTCCATGAAAACAAACAGGTGGAATATCATTCAACCTAAAGCTGCATGGTTCACCTTTAAGTCATTACAAGGTATAAGGATCAACATGGTCAAGTAGTTTTTGTTGTTTAGTTGATCAATTTCATGCAAGTTTCTAAAATCAATTATGTGTTGTATTCAAATATTTGTACAGCAGATATAAGGGACCAATATGCACAACCAATATAGCATCTTAGTCCATCACACAGATATTGAACCCCCGGGTTGTAAATTCTTACCATCTTCAGTCTCAAAGTCGGTGAAGCACAGCTCAGATCCTTTGGTTGTAATGAGGATCTCTCCGTTCAGAGTGAAGATCATAGACTTGTCTTCCATGTTGATCATACACCCCACCACATCTCCAGCGTGCCAGCAGCGTCCAAAAAGACGGCTGCCCATGTTCAGACAATGGCCCTATTGAGAGTGGATGCATTACTGATTTGTCATTTTCACTGCCGAATGCTAAACTAAAGCGTAGCAAATACATGTGCAACAGCAGCATCCATCAAAATGCACCATCACGTCAGTAGTAATGTGCAGTGCTTACCCTGTGTCCGTCAAACACAAAAGCCAACTTGTCCGTGCCAAGTTCCACATCTGGCTTACATCCAGGTCGAGCCCATCCCACTCTCATGTCACCTCCTGTCACTGCCTCGAATTCAAAGTACCACTTGCCCGTCTTTACGGCATATGTCCTCTCCACTCGGAAGAAGCGGATCTTGTCAATACTGAGCCTCTCCACCACGTGTCCTGATGAACCAGAGAGTCAAGACAATTTGCATGTTTAGGCTTATTTTAGGGCTGTACAATTGATCAAATTTAATCAAAAGTGCTGTTTCAATTGTCATTTTTATTGAATCTTAACGGGCCTATATTACCCCATTTTCTGATCTGTGTTATGCATGGAGTTGTATTTTGTTTCATTCACACATGTTTAACTCTAGAGCACTATCGCCGGGTGATTTTCACCTGAGCAAATGTATTTACATGATTTTCAATATGTTGCATTTTTCTGAGTGTCATGGGTCCCTGGGGAGCTTCACCATTGTTTTTGACATCTTTGAAGGTGTAGGTGTTTCCCTACCCCAAATCCCACTTTTTCCTACAGGCTTTCGGATGATTTTCAAAGGCAATAGTGAAAGAGGAATATAAGAATGTAATGAATTGAATGTAAGAGGATGTAAAAAATAGGTAAGTAAGAGTGGTCCTGGAATGTATCTATCCTTATTTAGTGCAGTGGTTATGAATAAATATCACAAAGTGGTGATTTCAAAGGGAATTCTTATGGTGAAAACAATATTTTAGTCAACTGGTCATATTCACCCACTGAAAAAATACTAGTTTTTGTTCCTCTCTCCTGCAACTGTTCGTGTGCCGAGAAGTCTGTGCTTCACCAGGGAAGTCTCACATGTCCCAGGAATGGGTGGACCAAAGACCAAGTTTCCAGTATCTTTTTTTTTTTTTTTCAAGAAATTTTTTGTTCTTAAATTCCTAATTTTTCAGTCTTCCTATGTTTTTTTTTTTTTCCATTTTGTTACACACACCACAGTTGAAAATAAAAGAAAACCACTCCAATTTATCATATTTTTCATTACTATTTTTCAAGTAGTTTTTGTTGGGTATATTATATTGGGTAAAAATGACCCTGCAAAAGTGATGTGTGTAAAGTGTTACTTTTTATAGTGAAAGCGTTCTAGGGTTAACACACAAACTCTGCATATTTAGGCAGAGTTCTGTGTGTTCTGCCTTGTGATGTCATGAGGTAATACAGGAATTGCTCTTCATACACCTTCACAAGAATCATTTGGATAATCTCAGCCCTGGAATTGACCGTCTCTGCTAAACAAAAGGTAAAACGTAGCTGTTAACTTGAAAACTGCTGCTTCATGACATCAAAAGAGAACAGAGCAGAACAGAGCATTTTGAGCTTTAGAGATGTAGACAGATTAATAATTTAAGATGACTCATGTGTGAATGGAACAAAACACCACTGTACAACTGATGCAAAAGCTGTATCACATATAAATCGTACTTGCAGCCATAGTTTATTTGATCAAGACCAAACTCAGCATTCTCCAAACAAACCAATAAATAATGCATGAACAGTTATTTCTATTATAAACTCAGAACGCAGAATCCTTTATCTTCAGAAGAAAATGAAACCGCACTAAATCCATTGGTCTCATTCTACAGAGAGGCGTTTTATTAATTGAATCAGAAAAATAGCCTTAATAAGCACATTTCCATACATTAAACCCACCGCTTTCCTGGTCTGAGGGCTCAATATTATAACCGTAGCCAATCAGCGTGCGGATGGCCTCCCGCAGGCTGTCCCTGTTCGACTTCTTGGTGCGCTCATCCAGCAAAACATAAGGAACCAGCCGAGGGTTCCGCTTGTTCTTCACATCCTACAGAGACAGAGGAGAGAAGAGCAAATACAAACAGAATATTGCTGAGGCTGGAAATAAAAGACTCCGCTCATGGGACGATCAGACAACTCTTGTGTTTGTTACGTCTCAGCTGTCACTATCGGAAATGGAGAAGTTAATTAGCCATGAGTTACAACTGGGGTTCTGGGACCACAGTAGATCTGCTGTGTGTCTGTGCGAGTGTTTCAAATGTATGATCATTGATTTATTAGATTCAGTGTAATTACATAACAATTGCTCCCGTTAACACTGCACTACAGAAAGGGGACAAGAACCAAAAGAAATAATAATAGAAACCACATTGGATTTAAAATGCATTTAGTTGAATGTAGTAGACTGTAATCTTAGTGTATGATTTTAAATATTTTCTATACTCTACTGAACTTGATACCAACAAGAATAACAAAGGATTTTTTTTTTTTTATGAAACAGGAAAGATTTTTCCTCCTCCTTCCGCTAAAATTAATAATACAATTCAACTCTCATATGGAAAAATACAAACATTTATGGCCAACACAACTATAATACAAGATTACAAGATTACAAGATTACAAGATTACGGGTATGTGATGTTTTAGTCATTGTGTTTGTCTTGTTTATCAGATGTTTTATGTTCACTGTGGGTCTAGGGAGCGCTGCAATTTCAAATCCTGTATGTGCAACCTGTACATATGGTTGGACTTTGAACGTTGAACTTTGAAGATTTTGCCAGACAACACAGAAAATCCCACATGCACCTCAGTCAATAAAAAAGAACTGCCCGGTGCTCCCATACCTGCTGTATACCGTAGGTCCAGCCCTGTTTGATGCGGTCCTTGGCCCATACATTATGTGCATTCTCTGCCAGCTTGTCCACCAGCAGCTCCTGACCAGGGGTTAGTTTAATGTCCCCCAGGTCCAGAGGAGTGGGTTTGTAGCCGTTTGACATCATGTAGCTGCAACAACAGATATACAATGAGCAATGGCTGCAGAGAACGTTCATGTTTTAAGAGTGGGCTCAAGACTCGCCTGTTTAGCTTGGCCTTTGATTTTTGATTTTTTTTTACTGTGTGTAGTTTTATGTATATTAGCATGTTAGTATGTGTGTGGGTGTGTGTGTGTTACTGTTTGGGTTGTGGGGTCAGGCAGCTGTGGCGGGCTGGTTGGGTGGTTGGAAGGAAATGTGGGTTGTTTTTAATCACTGTAAAGTAATTTGTGTTAATTTTGTTTTGTATGAAAAGTGCTTTATAAATAAAATTTTCATTTGATTTGATTTGATTTATTTGAATTATAAAGCTTTAGTTTTGTTTCATTTACCCACAAACTCATTTTTAGTTTATTCTCTTCAATAGAAAACACTCCGTTCCACTGAGTGCTCCACTTTTTAAACTACATACGCCTTCACTAGAATAATTTGGATGATTTCTGCCCTGGAATTGCCAATTTCTATTAAACTAAAGGTAAAAAAAAAAGCTGTTAACATGTCATCATGTCATCACAATGTGGAACCGGGCATTTTTTATCTTTGGAGATGTAGACTAATAAACCAGAGTTACTCAAACATGCGTGAATGAAACAAAACACAATTCCAGGTATCAGCAATATAACATGGACCTTTAAATATTTATAAAGACTTACTTCTTTGGTAGTTTTATCTTTTTGAGAGATTCATCAGCACTGGGGTTGACGTGAGCAACGCGACAACCCAAAGCTATGAGAGTCCTGTGGGAAAACAGTAAAACATGAAGAATGCTTTTGGCAGATGCTTTTTGCGTTACCTCTGAAGTGACACACACACGCACACACACTGGCAGTCAACGGCCTTGAAACTGTAATAGTATAAACGGTGAGTGTCCCGATCTGCAATAAGAAAAGGTCACGCGCTCCCTCAGGATTTCAGAGTGTGAAGAGCTCCAGTCCCTTTTCCTCTGCATTTTGTCAGACGTTAGGTACAGGGAAATGACTTCATGTAGAATCCATCAGATCAACTTGCAGAAGATCAGCTTGGATAGGCATGAATTTGAAGGTCTGTTCTGCCATTGTCCAGTCATTGTTTAGATGCTACAAAATATGGCAATAAGAATACAGATATTTCTATACAAAATGGGTATTAGTATTTACAGTATGTTTAAAGGTATACAATACAGTGAACCCTCGTTTATCGCGGGGGTTAGGTTCCAGAAATAGCCCGCAATCAGTGAAATCCACGAAGTAGGACAATTTTATATTTTACAATTATTCTACATGTTTTAAGGCTGAAAACGCTTCACCAGACACATTATACACCTTTCTGAGACTGGTATTAACATTTTTCTCTTGTTTAAACACTCAAACTTTTGTAGATTTTCATTAAAATATATTAATAGTGGGGGGGGGGGGGGGACACGTGCGCGCGGACACGTGTGTTTGTTTTGGTACCACATATCCATGCCATGTGTGAAAGTCGAGTGGAAAGCGACCTGGATATCATTTTGGGCAAGACTCAAGCCAATGCTAACAGTGCCAAACCGCTAACAGACGCCTCTGAGCACCAGTCCTCACCACAAGACCAGGTAAGACCAACCTGCGCTCACAAGAGTTGGTTGCATTTCACCCCGGCTCCAAAATCAGACCGCTATCAATGCGTCACCAATACTCCACAGCTCTCTAGGACGGGGTCGGGTTCGTCCTCTCAGCGTGACGGGGAAGACCCACTGTCTCCTCTGTGCGCGCGAGTGTCCTCCCCCCGCTGCGGGCTCCCTCGAATGCAGCTCTCCCCGCTGCGGCTCCCCCGGACACCGCGCGGCGTCCGGGCCAGGCCCGTCCATGTTGATTCTTGGCTCTTCCATGGTCCGGCTCGCACTCAGTCTCTTCCATGGCTCGTGCAAGTAAACAAAGGCCACACCTCCTGTCACCCAGGCGCTCTCGTGAAGGACATCTGAGACTCTGTCCCTACCACCCTGCGTGACCATCCCTGGTCTAGACCTGGTTTAGTCCTGGTTTAGACCTGGTTTAGTCCTGGTTTAGACCTGCTTTAGACCTGGTTTAGTTCTGGTCTAGTCTCTTAGCTAATCAGGGCGCAGGACAGAATGTTACACTGTAAAAAAAAGTTACACTATAAAAAAAATTGAAAAAAAAAAAATAAAAATTGGAAAAAAAAATCTGCGAAACAGCGAGGCCGCGAACAGTGAACCGCGATACAGCGAGGGTTCACTGTATAACTTTGGGAGTGTGACATCATAGCACGGCTCCAGTCAAATAAAGCTCACTCAGGCTAGAAATTATAGCAGCAAATTTTCAGTCGTACCATATTAGGAATAGGAATTGATTTACGGACAATATAGTGAAATAAAAATACTATGATCATGTAGAGTGGGTAAATACAAACATTTTATGACCAAAATGATGAGCCTGACAGCAGCGGTTACAATACAAACAGTCAATGGAGCTGGAAGTCTCATTTTGACTTAATTTAGTGAGATTATAACTATTATATACATTAATTATAGATTTTACACCAATCAAGAAGCAATTTGAGAGGAAAAGTTGAAAATTATGTTGAAAATTACAGGAAGAAGAGAGTTTAAACATATAGATGACATCACATTAGGGAGAGTTCTATCCAAAACAATTTACATGTAAGAAACACATTTCGTTCCTATACTTTAAACATGATTTCCAAATAAAGGTGTTTTCTTATATTTGTATTTGTCAGATAATAATTTCTGTGTACATTAGAGAGTTTTGCTAGGTAAGTTATGGAATTCCCTTGCATGATCACGCTCACGATTTCTAAACCTAAAACATTGCCAAATTGGGAAAACAAGTGTGAATTGCAAATATCTTAAATACAGCTCTGGGAAGAAAATAAGAGACCGCTGCATTTTTTTCTGAAATCAGCATCTCTTCATGTATTACAGCCATTCCATTCCAGCATCTGTTGAATTTCAACACAAACACAAAGCTGAGCTACTTCAGTTCTTGCACCAGGAGTGGAATAAAGTCACCCAAGAACAATGTGAAAGACTTGTGGAGAGCATGCCAAGACGCATGAAAGCTGTGACTAAAAATAAGGATTACTGCACCAAATGTTGATTTCTGAACTCTTCTTAAGTGTAAACATTAGTATTATGTTGTTTTAAAATGAATTTGATCTTGTTTCTTTTGCATTGTTTGAGGTCTGAAAATATGTATCCTTTTGATTATTTTGACCATTTGTCATTTTCTGTAAACGATAATATTTTTATTTGGAATTTGGGGGAAATGTTGTGAGTAGTTTATAGACTCAAACAAAAATGTTCCTTTTGCCCAAACACATACCTATTAGTAGAAAAACTGATCATTTTGAAGTGGTCTATTGATCTCAAGTGTTTTTAGTCAAATGAGTAGTCTAACCTATCAAAGGCACTTTAAAATATAAACAATTAAAATATCTCCAAGTAAAATAGTTAATGTCTTTATTTCAATGCAATGTACGTACAAAAGTAAATCACAGATCCAAACTACTTTTAAGAAGACTTGGAAGGGGTCTCTATGGGATTCATTTAGCTGAGCCAATTGCTGACCTGTGCCCTGATGAACGGACAGCAATCAGAGAGTGTCAAACTGTCAAGAGAAGAAGCTACACTGCAAAACACACACAGCCCGCTAAAGGTCGGCCTGACCTGTCAGCTCTACTGCCAGCTCATTAAATCAAGTCTTTCACCTCAGAATCCCTAGAAAAACAAAGATAAATGCAAGCTAATTATGTTCTGATGAATTGGACTTCTCTCCCAGTGGTAATTGTTATGCCTTGCTTTCAAAACTACAGTCTGGACAAACAAATCCATAAGTTTAACCTACTTCAGAGTTTCTGTTGACATCTGCAAATTGTAGTTCTTTTCCGTTTCAGGGAGCTTGGAGAAATCCACCAAACACGGATGCTGGCGCTTGTTATCGTCTCTTATCTAAAAGGAAAAAGAAGCAGACAATTTTTCTTTGCTAATGGCTGAAAACAAAACACCCCAAGTGTACACGTTTGCACATTTAAACCATTGGCATTGTGTGAGCCAATGGGAGGGCAGGGATGCAGTCTAAAATAGTAGGAGTCTAGCCATAGTGATAAGACAGGCTACGTTAGTGAAGATGTCATGAAGGATAGGGCAGCATGTTTTCTTGGGAGAGACAGAAAGGTGTTTGACTGAAATAACAAGTGAGAGGTGCAGTGTCTCTCTCTGGGGGCTGTACTCGATGCCAAATATTCCCTTTGGCATTGCTGAGTGTCAGAGGAGGCGGGATGCAGTGGTGGATGTTTACCAGGAAAACATGCAGCGCTAGGTGCAGCTGTGGGTGTGGGGCCAATGAGCAAGGCCAGCTCTTCTACGGATAGAAAAAAGCATTTAAGCAGCTAAATCTGGAGGAAACTGTCTGCAGCACATAGGAAAGGCTGAAATGGCTTGGACATTGCCATTAGAAGGGGTATTTTGTTAGACTTTACTTTAGAATACTGTAGTGGTATTACTATGGATTCTTTATTTTCCATGTTAAAGGCAAATTAACGTTTTTTTACAATCTGAGCCTTCTTTCGGCAATAAAACAAGTAGTTTTACTCACCCATAGCAGTTTGCTGTCAATTGGAGCAGTATCGCAGAACTTATGTTGAGCCGTTCTGTTCTACTAATGATCCCGTATCCGTTAACATGGTGCTGTATCATTTGCTCGGGGCATTACTTTGCGGTGTCCAAATAACACAAACTTTAGCACTTTTCAAATCATACAAGCCCGATGTCTTAATGTAAGATTTCGTTTGAAGCAAAAGTGGCCTGTAATCCGAGATTTAGCCATAGTTTCGAGTAGATGAGGACGCCAGTGCGCATGCGCGGACTGTGCTATCAGCTCCCGGGACCCAAACATGAAACGCAAAGCTGAAAACTATGGATAAATCTCGGATTACAGGCCACTTTTGCTTCAAACGAAATCTTACATTAAGACATCGGGCTTCTATGATTTGAAAAGTGCTAAAGTTTGTGTTATTTGGACACCGCAAAGTAATGCCCCGAGCATATGATACGAGCCCCATGCTAACGGATACGGGATCATTAGTAGAACAGAACGGCTCAACATAAGTTCTGCGATACTGCTCCAATTGACAGCAAACTGCTATGGGTGAGTAAAACTACTTGTTTTATTGCCGAAAGAAGGCTCAGATTGTAAAAAAAAAAACGTTAATTTGCCTTTAAGCTTTCAGTCTAAAATATCAAAGCTCAAAGCTCAAATATGATAATTCTATACATTATTATACCAAAAAGATTTAAATATTATATTTTACTCTATACCAAATGAAATGTGCAGGAAAGTTATTAAAAAATACAAAATTACAAATGTATATTGACTAAAAATCTGACATAAATTACCATAAAAAGACTGTTTAGACCAGAACTGCCAGTCCTATCTATATATTTTCTACTGAATGTGACTCACATCACAAAAAGCTTTTCAACAGAAAGTACACCATGGCCATTGCTCATAATGGAGCTCTTAGTGGAAGATCTGTCAAAATACAGACTTGAGAGCTTATTGTGGGCTGCTATACACCAGCGAGGCAAAACAGGACGCTTTTGCATCACCTTTACTTACCTCATGGACAAAAATAAGCCATGATCATCCTAGATTTTGGACAGTTTAAGAAAACAGATTCTCTAAAAGTGCCTAATTGTTGTTGTCCGAGCAAAGTGTCCTGTTCTACCTAATATCAACTATTTCTCTATTACTACTAAACAAACACAATGATTTAGAATGGTCTAAAAACACCCTAAGATGAGTATGGAGAGTTCAAATGTAAAATGACTTGTTTCTTGTCACTTACCCTCTGTTTGAAGTGAACCGCAAATTATAAAAGAGAAAGCAAGATGACGTACAGTCTTTTGGGGATGGCTCATTGCATTGCTGTCAAGTATTGAACTTCAAGATGCTCTTTGTATAGGTGTGTGTAGGTGTGTATTTGTGGTGTGTGCTGGTCAAATGTATGGCTTATGTTTTAGTTGATGAATCAGGTGTCACTCTTCTTACCTTTCCGTATGACCATCCAAGTTCAATCTTATTCATGCCCCATAACTCATGGATGTTCTCAGCGAGCTTGTCTCTGACTTTCTCCAAGTGTAAAGGCATGACAACCTGATAGAAATGTGTCCTTTTAGTACATCAGCGGTACACACAATATTCAGATTGGAGAAGGGATCTCATTACTTGGCTGGTTTCCACTGGTGAAGGGATGAATGAGGCCTGGGACATAAATTGTGTAGTTCCCAGAAGGTCTCTCACTCCCTCCACATCTCTCTTATACTCTTTCACAGGCTCCACTTTCATCTTCTCTTTGGGCAGCAGAGCCTCGTAACAGGGAGCGTAACCTGACGGAGGGAGGAACTTGAAGTCCCCATGTCGACCACCGAAAAGGAAACGTGCCCTATGGACAAGAATTATGATGTTAGTTATTTCCTAGTTTCAATGAAATCAGCAACTAACAAATAGGTATGTGGCCCAAAGTGTTATAGGTCAAATCCATAAAAAAATCTCAAGATTTAGGAGTGACATACATAAAAGTCAATTGGAACGGTCACAATTATCAGGGTGTGCCAAAAATGTCACACTTACTGCTACCTTTCACAAAGTTTTAATCTAAAATATTTGCAGTACAGTATAGCAAATTAGAATCAAGTTTGTTTAAAACAAAAATCTCTAGGACAATAGAGTGAATCTAGTATCTTCTCCCTGTATGGAAATCAGCGTCTCTTATCTTGGTGTGTTGTCTTGTCATAGCGATATCGTTGCTGGGCAACCTCAATGACTGCAGTAAATCACCGCCCTCTAGTCAACAAGCATATAAGTGGTCCGATTTGGTAACAATTCAAACATGAAGTGGTCAGTTAAACTGACTTTAAAATATGCAACACTGATCAGGATGCCACAGAAATTCAGTTTATGAGCCGAGATTAGATCAGCATATAAAATCAGTCTGGTCTCTTTCGATCCAGACTGAACATTGTGGTGCTAAAGGCACTCACTCCACAAAGAGATTCAGACAAGAATTTATACGAAAAACTGATTAAGCTTAAAACTACATTTTTTGCCAGGCCAATCAAACCTTCTGTGGTCACTATAGCAACCAGCTAATACAATTCTGGATCTGGTTTGAGGCAATAAACCTGAGCTCTGGAGTGGGGAGATGAGGTTACTGGGCAAGCTGTCCCTATGTCAGAGTATATAATATTACTGACAATCCTCTGCTTATATTAAACCCATTACGAATACTTGGAGGCACATGGAATTGGGAGCAGTGTATGCATTACCTGACTCCTGCAGAGAAGCTGACCACAGGGAAGAAGAGTCCATCTGTGTTGAAATTCTCAAACATCCCCTGGACCGGCTGTCCGTTGATTCGGAAAGAGATACTCGGGGCTCCCAAGTCCAGACAGCAGCTGACCACATCCTCAGAGGTCAGGATATGTTGGTTAATGGATGCTACAGCCCGCGGGATACGGCCTGTTTGGAAAACACACACACACACACACACACACACACAAGCGATTATGTGGAATACGAGCCAGAGAGTGAGGCTAGCACAGATTTACACAAACTCACACGTTTTGATGCTTTCTGGCGACATTATATTGACATACATTTATTTTCTGGAGATTGATCCCGGGCTTAATCATAGTTATATCTCGCCTTAACCTATTTGAAAATCTGAACGTCATGAAGGATTTACGTTATGGGGATCTGATTTTTGGCCCCTTAAAGGGATATGCCACCCCCAGGTCAAACTTGGGCATCTCCCCACAGTCCAGAGACTAAAATAAGTGGTGGAAAGCGTTTTCCTGGTCACCCAGCCATTGTCCGAGTCTGTCAGCACTGACCGCAGCGGTAGCTGCAGCTACTCTGCGTTAGACTGGAGTCTAACGTCGCCAACGAAAGATTTCGGCCAAAAGGAATTAATTTGCTCAATGCTTTTCCCAATTACTTTATGTGTAGTGCGCATTCATATCGAGTGCAAATAAATGTGCAAATCAACACGGAAAGCTTGACTTGGTCATTTTGGGGTGGGAACTATTTTTCAGTGCGGAAAAAGACAGCCGAAGCACACACCATGCTGCGTAACAGGGGAACTGCCAACCTGGTGCGTAACAGGGATTCCCCTGTCAGCATGGTGTGTCATATACTATTTTCACATGACGAGAAGAACGTTTGTGAGCGCCTACTTGTACCACTCTCACTGGAGGAAACACACCCAGGTCGGATGAACGCGACCTGAGCGTTCAGACTGAAGTCGCATGCCAAAAGATCGGATATGTATCAGTTTTAGGACCACAAGTGGCCTGGATCGCATTTGAAATAAGCGGATCTGTGTTGTTCAGACTGTCATTAGAAGATCAGATACAGGGGCGAAAAAATCGGATTTGGGTCACTTCAGGCTGCAGTGTGAACATCACCCTTGCTCTCCCCCAGGCCCCTTTCTTCACCTGGGGCAATCCCTTTGGTCGTCTACATTCCCCCTGTTTCTCTTGGCCCTTGGGCCCAGTGGTGTTTATTCCCGTACCCGCATCCCCCGATGTGTCTTCTGAGTGCTTTGTGAATGTTATTGTGGTGATAAAATATGTACTATTATGTACCTGAAGTGTGTATTATTGTGTACCTTGTAATATTAAAAGATTTAAAAAAAAAAAAAAGTGTTTGCTCTGCGTTGCCTAGCGACGTTGCCTAGCGACGTTGCCTAGCGACGTTGCCTAGCGACGTTGCCTAGCGACGTTGCCTAGCGACGTTGCCTAGCGACGTTGCCTAGCGACGTTGCCTAGCGACGTTGCCTAGCGACGTTGCCTAGCGACGTTGCCTAGCGACCCTTTGATCTTTCCTTTGATGTGTCTGGTCTCCTGATTCTTCTTATTATTATTATTTTATATTCCTTTCACCATGGGAGTCTATGGCAACCCCTAGAACCGGTAAAAAGCTGTGAAATTTTGCATGCACATTCCAGCCAGTCTCCTCATTACCCACAGCGATTTATAGGCCCCCAGCCCCAACCATCTAGTGGCAGGTCAAATTTGCAGGAATTTGTCAATTGCCTAGCAACACACCTAGCAACATTTGATCTGTCTTTGATGTGTCTGTTCTGACAGGGTCTAACCCTGTCAGACCCTGTCAGACTCTGTTAGACCCTGTCAGACTCTGTTAGACCCTGTCAGACCCTGTTAGACCCTGTTAAACCCTGTTAGGCCCTGTCAGACTCTGTTAGACCCTGTCAGACTCTGTTAGACCCTGTCAGACCCTGCATGCGGCCTACATGCTGAGGCCTACATGAACCTTCAGTGCTTGGCCCCACATTGCTGCTTGCAGCTATATTTATTATTATTATTGTCTCTTGTCTGCAAAGAAAACAACAACAACAAAAAAACTGAAAAACAAACAAACAAAAAGACATTCTTTTATAACCGTTAGTTGCATAGCTGTATTAAAAAGGCATTGTATAAAAAGTTTAGAATATCTCTTGACAAAGCTACTACATTACTCATCAGAGGGAGGTGTGTATCAGGCCCAAGCCTCTATAAAACCATAAAAATTCATGTTTTTGCATTTCCATAAATACATTAATCAATTTGAGTTTGCAATACACTTGACTTTCCTACCTGACCAGAGGTGTAGTCCATCAAAGCCGTAGGAGTAGAGGTCATCTCCGACTCCATTCCCCCCCCAGCCCTCACCCCCTCCAGGGTAAGGCGCGTAGCCCTTAGAATTGGCCCACCCCACACGTAGATGAGAGGGTTCGCTGGTCACAAAGTGGTCCACATGGTCTATCATCAGTTCATAATACCACTTCTTGTACTGCGCCGAGCCCTCGCTGACGCCCAGGAAGATGTTGGGGCGCATACTGATAGAGAGAAAACAAAGATCAGATGAGGCTGCTCGTTTTGCACTTTTCCTCTTTGCCCTGGGAGGTTAGGGAAATTAATTTAGTTTTAATTGGCTTCTAATGTCCCCAGTTCACAAAGTGCACAGTCAATCAGTCAAGTAGATAAATGGAATTGTCAAGATAATAGCGTTATATTTGTTGTGCAGAATTATTACTATTGTAATGAATAGTGCTTTTTAAAATACACTGTAATGTTCACTTGTTTATGTATGAACCCAGCTCCAAATGAATACAAATAAATATAAAAAAAACTACCAAATAAGGGCTGCAGAAATGACATCATTCAAACATCATTCAAATGAATGATGTTTGAATTGTCAATTATCAAATCGCAAGGGTTAATTATTATTTTGAGACCTCTACAAACATGTTGTGAAATGTCTGAGATTCTTGTATGAATTTAATAGTTCATGTATCAGTCTTCTCACATTCTATCACTCGTAGTTATGTTAGTTAACTCATTCAGTGCCGGAGACGTCTATTGACGTCCCCTCGAATCCAACCGTTGAGTGCCGTGACGTCTATAGACGTCAATTGCTTTTTTCAGCGGGGGTTGCTAGATTACGGCCTGGAGCAACTTTTGAGGTGTAATTCACATCTCTCAACCTGTAGATGGCGATGTTGTATCATTATTAGCCGATCAGAGCCGGGGAAGAAAGGAGGAGTGCAGCGTGTGTATGGTGTATTGGCCAGAGTAGTAAGATGGCGAGGTCAGAGAACCCGGAAAAGCAGATAACTGTTGATCAGCGCCTATGGAGCGATCAGATTGCTCTTGGGACCCAGGATCCTGGATCAGAGGATCGCAGAGACAAGCCGGATCAAGCAGCGAGGTCTGAGCAGAGATCTGCTGTGCCCGAGGAGGGGGCGTGTCATGTGTGCGCTGCGCGGATCAGGGAGTCTCCTCAGAACTACGACAGCTCCAAAGAAGAAGTTTACTGACTTGGAGCAGTGAGCAGTGTATGGTAATTGTAATGAATGAAGTTGTGTGTGTGTGTGTGTGTGTGTGTGTGTGTGTGTGTGTGCGTGCGTGTGTGCGTGCGTGCGTGCGCGTGTGTAGCTGTGTGTGTGTAAAGGTTTATGCATGGGCTTGTGTGTATGTACATATATATATATGTGTGTGTGTGTGTGTGTGTGTGTGTGTGTGTGTGTGTGTGTGTGTGTATTAGTTTTTATTATGGGTCTGTACTCTGGGCCTCAGACAAATCCTCAACAAAGTTGTATTTTATAGGAAAAGATATTATATCCTGTAAACATCTCTTGGCACTATTGATTTGAACGAATTTTCAATTCACAGAGCCTTATATTCTTATATTTGTAAATAAAAAATGTACTTTGTCATCAAAAATCTCTTTCTCTGTTATTTTAGATGTTTGAGGTGTCACTAAATCGATAAATATTGATGTCAAAGTCACTGATCTGCTCGAAATCCTTCTCTGAACTAAACGCTCGTTTTCTCCATTTCTTGCTCAAAAACCAGTGTTTTTGCTGAAACTTCCCTATGTTCTACTATCAGTTATTTGAGAACCGAAAAGGTTAGAAACATAATTTTTTTTCCAGGTGAAAGAAGAGAGTCGACACTTTATTTTGATGTGTCCCATGTTTATATAGTCAAAGAACTCAGTATTCTGTGGGTCTTGGAAAATCAGTGAAATTCTACTGAAACCTGTGGCACTCTGGGGTTAGAATTCTGAAAACAGGCCGGCACTGAATGAGTTAACACTCCTGGGTGTGCACAATGAACAGAGCCTTGATTTGAAAACAAATCACAAATCTAATCACAATCATGAAACTTCATCAGAATTTTTTTTTTTTTTTTCCCCCAACACCCTAGGCAAGACATTTTGTACTACAGTATAACACTGGTCTACAAGCAAAATGCTTCCAGAACAAAAGTAGTGAAATTTTTATTGGTTTAGGTCACTATTAAAGAAAAAGTAAGTCAGAAGTGCTGATTGGCTATAGTTTCCAAGATATAGTATTGGGTCAAAATAGGAGATTTATGCAAAATAAGGCAAAAACGGTAGTTTATCAGAAGGTACAGTGTGTCTACAAGCAACCAGTTCTATCTGAAAGCCTGTCTGCACATTCCAATACATTCATTTTAATAGTGGTACCTCACCTTACTAAAGACCCTACATACGAAAAATCCAAGTTACGAAACGCCTTCATGTCAAATTTTGGTCTCTAGATACGAAAGAAAATTCAAGTTACGAAACGCAAAATCTCAAAAATTCAATTAATGCGCGCTCAGATGCACACCCCGAAACGTAAATACACTTTATCAACACACACGGGGTTAGGTTCCAGAGGTGGCCCGCGGTGGGAGAGGTCCACGAGGTAGGACAACTTTGTATTTTGCAATTGTTCTACATGTTTTAGGGCTGTAAATGCCTCACCACACACATTCTACGCTTTTCTCAGACTGGAGTTGGGCTTTTCTCGCATTTCTCTCTCGTTTGAACACTCGAACTTTCATAGATTTTCAATGGAATGTGTTGAAGCGAATGTGTTGTGAAGCGTGGGGGTAGACACGGCTCAATATAGCGCCGAACGCACGAGGGGAGCGGAGACACAGGATTACTATCAACAACACATCATCAGTATGGTAAAACTCACCTGTCTCACGATGGTCTAAACCCCGCTCACGTTCCCTATTAGTGAGTGAACAATCCAACGCTTGGTGAATTCTGCTTCACAATGATAGGAAGAGCCGACATCGAAGGATCAAAAAGCAACGTCGACACGGCGCGGGATGGAGCCGCGGTGCCCGGGCCATGCATCCCCCTTGGGGCCACGGGCCCGCGCGGCTCAGCCCGCCCGCGCGGGCTCGGTCCGAGCACGGGGTGATTTAATCCTGGTCTGGTCCCGGTTTGGTCCGGGTCTGGACCTGATCCGGTCCTGGTTTAGACCTGGTCTAGACCTGGTTTAGTTCTGGTCTAGACCTGGAAGTCACATAGAAGCAGAGCCCGCCCCGAGCGAGACCCCGCGGTCTTGCCCGCCAATAGAGCACCTTTCTCGGCCTGTTAGCTCACAGTGTCAGCCCCCCGGCTCTGGAAGTCACATAGAACCAGAGCCCGCCCCGCCCCGCTCTTATTCCCGCTGAAAGAGCGTCTTTCTCGGCCTCTTAGCTCTAGCGCAGAACGCGCAAGGAGCGCGGAGACACGAGCAACGCGCTCCTCCAACGGCACTGCCATGTCCCGGGATAATCCTGGTTTAGTCCAGGTCCAGTCCAGGTTTAGACCTGATTTAGTTCTGGTCTAGACCTGGTTTATTCCAATCAGGACGCAGAACACAAATGTTACACTATAAAAAAAAGTTACACTATAAAAAAAAAAACCTTGGAACGGATCAGGCCTTTTCCATTGAAATAGCTACTCAACTTACGAAAAATTCACGTTACGAAACCACTTCTGGAACGAATTAATTTCGTAAGGTGAGGTACCACTATGTCTAGAGTTTTAACATCAAATATTTTTTGATTTCACATAAGAGAGATGCCTCGAAATTGTGTGCACCTGATGTCTTAAGATATTTCTTGTTTATTTCTTGATGGATAGAGAAGTGCAAGTTAAATATTTTCAAAATATAAATATTATTTTTAAGCAAAAATACCTAAATCTATTGTATAAACAGATGCGATTTTGATGTAAAAATATATCATTAAATATCTTGAACACATTAGCTAAGCAGCACAGTCATCAATTGAACATCAATTGAGTTTCAGTTCATCTTATCAATATAAATGAGATTTAGCCACTTTTATCTCAGAAGCAGATTAAGTCCAAAAAATTGTAGACCAGTGTAATCTGGCTGTACCAGCGAGTGAGTCTGGTAACGCTCTTGATTCACACAAGAATGCGCTGCGGTTCGATCCCCGGGTCGCCCAGACCTTTCCGTGTGTGTTCTGTGTGGAGTTTGCATGCATGGTCTGGGTTCAAAACTGAGGAGGAACTTCCGCTGCCTAAGAGTGGAGTTTGCATGTTCTCCCCGTGTCTGGGTGGGTTTCCTCCGGGCACTCCGGTTTCCCCCACCAACCCAAAATATGCACCATAGGTACTCCAGCTTAGGTCCTGACCAAACCGAAGCAAGAAGATCATGGAGATGGTCCCCGGGCGCCCTAATGTGTGTGCTGCCCACTGCTCCTAATATATATGTATATATATATAGGATGGGTTAAAATGCAGAGAAGAATTTCTCCAGTGTGAGATTAATAAAGTTCACTTCTTCACTTCTAATCAGTGATGGAACATGACAAAGTAAAAGTAGTAAAGTACTGTACTTAAATATACATTTTATGTATGACTCAGTCCATTTTTAAGTGGATAAGCTTCCTTATATCTCAAAAATGAAGTAGATTTTTCCATATGATACTAATGCCTCTTTATCGGCTGACCAAACCGAAGCAAGAAGATCATGGAGATGGTCCCCGGGCGCCCTAATGTGTGCTGCCCACTGCTCCTAATATATGTATATATATATATAGGATGGGTTAAAATGCAGAGAAGAATTTCTCCAGTATGAGATCAATAAAGTTCACTTCTTCTTCTTATCTATATCTTTACTCAATTAACAAAAGTGAGTGCCTCTTCCAGCTCTGACTATGTATTAATGTTTAAAATCTTTCAAAATAATACATGATTAGCAGACTTTCCTGACCTTTGCACATCATTGACCAGTTGTGTCTGGAGCAGAAGATCTCTCTTGGGAAGCAGGTGGTCACATATGAGGTTCTGATTGGTCCTCACCGCGACACTATTGCACACGCACAAGGAGCACAGCACGTCTAGAATCTGAAAGAAAACACATACGAGCCACTTTACAATGACAACAGTGCTAAGACCTGATCCCATAATGGCCCTTATTTACTTTGCTATACACAGGTACCTTCTTGTCAAAATTATTCATCATCGTGTCCATAATGGCTGTCTGGGGAGTGGGGGAAAGTGGAGCATAATTACTCAGAAAATGCTTATTAGGGTAAAAACATGTCTCTTTAAGGGGATGTTGTTGAGATGAGTTGTTGGTCCACTTGGTCTTGGCAGAACAATTCACTGGCACATTTTACAAGGCTGTGAGGAAGAAAAGGACCACTACCATATTTCCAACAGATATTTCCTCTGCTGACCTTGTGAAGTGTCCATAGTTCAGCTGGGGTGAGAACAGCGAGGTGGCTAGGTTTGTGTTACTGGGTACTCAGGGATTCTGGGTTTCAAAGTGATGAGAATTTAGGACCATTGCCGTAACAATTAGCAATTCTAAACTCAATTCTTTATTTTCTGAATGGTCAAAAGTCCTCAAAATTCAAGTCAAACACATGAACTGAAACACATGAACAGTGTTTATGGACACTGTTGCTTCTGTAGTCCACACAGAAAAAATGTGAGTTATTACTCGTACATATTTGCTTATTTTACTCCGATATGACCCGTCTGTCATCTGGTATTGCAATTTAATAAGCAGAATGTTTCTACATTCAAAAGGGAGTATAGACTTTTAGACTGTATAAAAATTATCTTGAAATTCTGTTTGAAATATTACTACCACATTTTTTAAATATTCAAACAACCTGGGCTTAATAACTAAACAAGTACTAGTTAAAATGTTTCACCAAGATTCAGATTTGTTTTGCATACTGTGTAACACCTGCCTGGCAAATCCAGAATGATATATTTTTTACACAGATTGATGTCAGTCGGGTCCTCACGCCTAGCCAAGTGTGATCGCATCTCACCTCAGATTAACAGAGTTTAGTGCTTTGCTCATTGATATTGTGTATCCACAATGTTTTTCAGGCTCCTGGGATGTATTTTTCATTTATTTTTTCCCAATATGGACAGACCATGCATGTCCCAGATTGGCTAATCCACCTGTCAATCACACCCATATGAAAAGGCCCGACCCACATCTTCACAAAGTACTGAAGAAGTGTGAATTCTTCTGGAACCCAGGCAAGTGTCACACAACTTTAATTAATTAGTTACATTTGCACACAAAGCCCAGGTTTCGAAATGTAAAGTAGTATAAGCTCAGACATTTTCTAAGACACCAAGAATACATCTAATATTCCTCCTGATCCACTAATACAATGTGTGGCACCACAACACAACAGACAGTCCAAATTTAATATGTGACCTCAAAAAGACATTATCCTCAAACAAAAGAGGTGAAATGTTGACATGTGTGAGATTTGCTCCGACAGCACATGTGAGAGCGAGTCTCCTGAGCACACTTCAGACCTGACAGGTGGACTCGAGGCTGGTGTTAATGCTATTTCACAATACACTCCAAAATTTTGGTCAGTGATGCAGAGAAACCGCAGAGTGTTTGGCCTTGTTAGACGTGCTGAGTGACATTTATCATCTGCTCCTTTAGGGTGCTATGTGCCAATAGCTCAGACAAATCCCACAACTTTTAAGAATAATACTAATAGGATTTAAACAACACATTTAACACAGTCTGTGATCAATACAAGTGTTCAAGTGCAAGTGTAGAAGTGCAATCTCTGATCTTTTGAACACTTAACAAAGCTATTTAACTACAGTAAATAGGCTAGCAGAGGTGATCGGCCAGGGCACCAGCATTATTAGCTACTGCATGTTTAGTACTCATTCATTATAGCTGATCTCAACCCTCTTGTTTTTTTTATTAACCCTTGACAACAGCAACTTCTAGTGTATTAGTATACAAAAAGGAGAAGAAGTGACACAGAAACCATAAGGGAAATAGTTATGGAAATAAATGTGAATCCAGTGAAGCATTTTGGAGAAGGTAATAATGAGAGGGAAGAGATACAGGACCAACATACAGAGCTGCCGTGTGCTTTCTTCCTTGAATAAAAGTTCCAGAGAGGTAAGGGATGTGGAATATTTATCATGGGTACCTTTTCTTTGTACTAGTGGCTTACTTTTTGTTAGATTTGAGCTGCAGGCAAAACATAACGGCTATGACTCTTTAAATATTTAATTTATTTGTGTTTATTAACAATACTGTACATATAGAATAGTTAGGGTTAGGGTTCAATATAATATAATTTATCACCTATATTTTGGCCAGCAATATACCATGCTTCAAAATTCACCTCAGATTAACAAAGTTTAGTGCTTTGCTCATTAATTCTGTAGAAATCCACGATGTTTTTCAGTCTTTTGGGACATTTTTTCCTTTATTTTTTCCCAATATGGACAGTTGTGGTGGAACGTTCAACGATAAACTTAGAGGTTGACGGTTTGATCCCAACTTTGACCACTGTTACTGTACCATTTGAAATTAATGGACAATAAATATTAAAGGCTGTTCTATGCAAATGCTATAAGCGCATGTACATTTTCGCTTGGCTTCTCAGTAAAATCACCATATACCTCTAAGTCCGTTTCTATGCAGCAATAATAAGTTATGATAATTACAGGGCTAAACTTTAATGACAGTGTTGACCCCATTCATTCGGCGCATGCTCTCACCTTGTGGTTGCGTCCGTGCTTGTAGAGCAGTGAGATGATGGACTTGATGTGTCCTCTCTGGATGATATTAAGGGCCTCGGGGCTCTCTATTAAAATGCAGTGCAGAACCTCCAGGATGCCTGTACAGCCACACATTCATTTTTTAGGTACCACAAGAGGCTCTATATTGTACTGGAAATCATTTTCTCCTATAGATAATCCGGAAGTCCGCCATGTTGGAGATATTCGAAACAAAGCGAACATTGCACTTATGCCACCAAGTTAAAAAAAAGCAAAATGGTCAACTATTGTCGAGTTCTAGGCTGTCACAATAGATCGGACAGAGAAAAACACCTGCAGTTTTATAGTTTACCTAAAGTAGTGACCAACCAGGGTGAAAAGACAGAGCGATTATCAAAGGAAAGGAGGCAACAGACAAGGCGAAAGAGGCAGAAAGACAATGTTCATAATTTAATCTTTGCAAAACATAAGTATTTGCAAAAGCAATATACTGGTACACGTTACACATGTAATACAAGTATGCCTACCTTTCCCATCACAATACGCTTGTCTCCAATTTTCCGCCCTTTGTGCTCTCGTACCAGCCACAAACAAACTGGTTGTTGCCTCCAGACCTTTAGAGCTCTGAAGGTCTTGTGCTGTATAAGGGCTTGGGGAGAAGACCAGGTAGTTCACAATATTGGGATCGTTTACAGCAGCAGAAACGACAAATCGCCACTGTCAATAAACAAACTTGAATCCATCTCATATCAGGGCTCTCAAGTCTCACGCTTTGAGAGTGTGACACACGCAATTCGACATGTTCACACGCTCACACGCCACACATGGTATTTCTCACGCTGAAATTTAGTTAAGCAATTCAAAACTGTAGCCACTGTTGACAGTGCTTCTGTGCCCAGAAAATCGGTTAATGCAGGCACCGCGCATTTTCAGTGAAAAAAAGTCACTCACCCCCCCCGCTCCTCAGAAAAACGCAGTCACATGCACCACCCCGCTCCCCAAATATAAATCTCACTCCTACCAAACTTAAAAACTTGAGAGGTCTGATCTCATATGGATCTTCTTGCCCAATTATTTTGAGTTTTTTCATATAACGGTCCTTTTCTTTGGCATCCAACTTATACATATATACAGTACAACTGGTCAACTGTATCAGAAGTTTTGGATTCCAATGTGGAAGGTTTATCGCCACATTTTGAATTTTTCTGCAAGCAATATCTCCAACATGGTTGCACATCCAGGTCATGGTCGGATTTTTCGAGCCCGTGAAAACGCTCTGTTAATCGATAATTACAACTGCTGAAAATACTTTTATGAGACTCCTTGGCTGGTCGACGTGACGCTGCCATCCTGATCCCAAAACCTGCCTGAGCTCATAGGCGTATCACTTCGTTTCAAGTCTGGTCGAGAGCTTACTTCGTTTCAAGGGGTATGTAGCCCTCGGTCGTGGCCCTAGCCCTTGATCCAAATTAGAATCGGGGCACCCCTTGCCCTCACATGAACGCGCAAAACCAAGGGGTAGGGGTAAGATGAAGGGGTAAGACAGAGAAATGGGACGCAGCCTTAAAGGAAAAGTAACGTTATTTTACAATCTGAGCCTTCTTTCGGTAATAAAACAAGTCGTTTGACTCACCCATATCACGTTCGTGTCATTTGGAGCTGTTTGAAGAAAGATATGTTGTAGCGTATCCGTTAGCATTTGTATTCGGGGCATTACTTTGCGGTGTCCAAATAACACAAACTTTAGCACTTTTCAAATCATAGAAGCCCGATGTCTTAATGAAAGATTTCGTTTGAAGCAAAAGTGGCCTGTAATCCGAGATTTATCCATAGTTTTCAGCTTTGCGTTTCATGTTTGGGTCCCGGGAGCTGATAGCACAATCCGCGCATGCGCACTGGCGTCCTCATCTACTCGAAACTATGGCTAAATCTCGGATTACAGGCCACTTTTGTTCCAAACGAAATCTTTCATTAAAGGGACAGTGTGTAAGATTTTTACCTGTTAATTACTGAAATTGAAGATACCCATTCAAAAATACATTGTTTTCCAAGCCTTTTCACTTCCATCATGAAATCAAAGTATTCTTTTGGACTTAGATATAGTCACATAAAAGGGGGATCTTCCCCATATAGAGGCAGCCATTTTGAATACGAGAGCCGCAGAAGGACATTTGGGCTCATGCTAGCAGCTGCTCATGTGGGAGAGAAGGAGCGAAGGAGAGAAGGGGAAGGGGGGGGGGGAAGGGGGGAGCCTCGTGTAAACAAGCATGCTGCTGTATCACACTCGTAATGGATATAACACGTATTTTGGACTAAATTGTTTTACTGGATTTTATTCGCTGGATCCTTATGGACAGATTGAGACCAAGTTTATGATGAAATACAGAGTTTGACCTGTGCAGAGCCTTCAAAGGTAAGCTAAGTAAGCTAAGTTTTGTGCTTTTCTGTATAAAAGCCCCATGTGCTCGGGGAGTGATTGTTTTGCAGGGAAATGAATTGCATAGTCAAAAAGAGGAGACTGTAAGGTTTCATTTGATGTGTAGATTGTCATGAATCATGATCGGGATTGTGTGTTTTCATGCGAAAAGAAAAAAAAAAAGTGAACGGGGGACCGCGTTTTATGTATACAGCGGTGCGCGGTTCGTACGCGAGATCTCGGCGCTACGTCGCGCCCGGGTGACCCTCGTGGTCTGCCATAGCCAAAAGAGGAAGTGGAATAGCTACTAACCACCTATGCGCCACGAATCCTACACACTGTCCCTTTAAGACATCGGGCTTCTATGATTTGAAAAGTGCTAAAGTTTGTGTTATTTGGACACCGCAAAGTAATGCTCCGAGCATATGATACAGCACCATGTTAACGGATACGGGATCATTACTAGAACAGAACGGCTCAACATAAGTTCTGCGATACTGCTCCAATTGACAGAAAAATGCTATGGGTGAGTAAAACTACTTGTTTTATTGCCGAAAGAAGGCTCAGATTGTAAAAAAAAACTTAATTTGCCTTTAAGCTTTAGTATCGGAATTGGTATCGGAACTGAAAACGCTAAATCTGTGCATCTCTAGTTGTAACTCCTTGTTTTGTCTGTCACCACCAAAAACAGCAATACACCTATTTCAAAATTCCATTGGCAAGTCATTGTAAGTCAAAGAATATTTACGCTCAAACCGCAGTTGACAGTAGAGTGATGTTGAACTAATCCACTTTGTATTCATGACTAGGGGTTCCTTCCAAAAAAACCAAACAAAAACCACACACACAAAATACAGCAGACTTGTGTCAGCAGTTGCGTTCATATAAAAGTGTGGATATCAAAGGAACAGATACAAAATACAACCGTCTGTCTCACAAGAGCACAGTGTGTGAGTGGATAATGAGCTTACCTGAGGAGGACTCCAGTCTCTCCAGCTTGCTCACCAGCCAGTCCAGGTTATTGGAGAATTGTGTGCAGTTGTTCCTGTTCCCTCGTATCAGTGCAGCTGGAAGACACAGCAAATTGGATCCAGTTTACATTTCCACAGTGGTTAAACGGAGGCCTGCAGATACTGAACTAGACGAATGTGAAGCGATAGAGGACACTTTGAAGCCGAGCGGCGTGTTTCCCTTACATATTAATTTGTGAGATGATTGTGTTAAAGAAAGAAAATGACAATGACCAAACACATAAATGCCCCAGCTTAAAAAGACAGGGTCACCTTAGAAAGACAGGGAAGAAAGGAGAAGGCGTCCCAAATCCATTTAGAGCTACACTTTATACATACACAAGTGGGCAAAAAATAAATCAGTGTCAACAACAAAGTGAAGGACATGGGAGATGTGTGTTACAGTCATATGATCGACAAACCACAATATTTTGACCTTTTTGCATCACTACCAGGCTCAGCTTCAACATTGTGAGTGCATCTGCGGATTGGAACGCATGTTATTGAATTTTTTGACTAAAATGTTTCACGGCATTAAAATTAAAGGGCACATATTTTCTGATCTATGTTTTAATCTTGTTTCCTCGTCAAACATACAACATAGTACCTGGAGTTTCATTCACACATGGTTAACACACAAACTCTGCATTTTTAGGCTTAGTTCTCCTGACAAACAGAAAACACTCAGATACCACCTTGTGATGTCACATGGTAATACAGGAACTAGTGCACTAGTGTTTGGATCATTTCAGCCCTGGAATTTCCAATCTTTACTAAACTATCTTTTACTAAAGGACTTGAAAATTACCACTACATTATGACTTAAACATTAGGCTTAAAGCTCATGAGTCATTTTTGCAAAATACAGGGCGTTTAAACATTTTCAAGTTACAGGTCGGAGCTATGTAGACGTGACCCTACTCACAGTACAAATGCATGTTTTTCAGTGTACTTTTGCAAACTTCTAGTTGAATAAATAAATGCAAAATTGATAAGTTTAATGCCATACTGTGAAACATTTCAGGCAAAGGAACATAAGAAAAGTTACATAATACATGTACTTTAATGTCACGTATCATTGCTTGTATAAGTTTGCTTCATTGGTGTTAAGAATTCATCTTTTCAGCATTTTTTTTATGCCACGTTTGAAATCCGCAGAATTGAAAGAGCCAAAACTATGCAGTGCTGCCAGGTCGTTTTACTGAGATACATCCATATCAGAGCAAGCATATGGCCCAAGAGCACGAGGTTAAAGGCATTCTGGATCAGCAATACGCACGCACTGAGCTGTGGGAGAATAAATAGCACAGCAGGAGAGAGTCAAAGCAAAACCATGCTCTTTTATGGGCTCGAAAAACACCAAGGACAACTCCGATCTGAGGTGTGAGACTGGAGACAGCTGCTTACCAGGCCATGAGGCTTCACAAAGACACAAGATAGTTCAAAAGAGATTTTTGAGCTAAAACCCAATATGCAATGTATATCTTGCTGTGGTGATTGATATTTGCAGATACAGATATTAAGGTCACAAATAAACTTCACACTTTTGTAGAAATATGACCGAAATGTATTTATTTGGGATGTAAATTTGTTGCATGGTTGTGTAGACATACAGTCATATTTGTTGTTGCTGAATTGTTCTTCTCTTTCCATTTTTACTCATTAGTTTGTTCAAAGAGACAAAGCTGTGCAAATCAAGAAACGTAAGGAATTAGACCACCTTGAAATGGTCTAATTAATGAACCACTAATTTGTAGTGTCAAATGCGGATAGACATCTCCTTTTGAAAACTCTCGTAACCTTTCAGATATCTACTGATTTGGATTTTTGATGGAAGAACATCTGATGATTGGCCTGGGGATGTTTCTGACTGGCAGCAAATAAAGAGTCCCCGAAGCTGTCGGCTGTCATTTTACGCCACAGCGGAGCCGTTGCAGACCTGGTGAAGGTACTATACTATATATACTATATAGTATAGTACAGTATACTATATAGCAGGGGTCACCAACCTTTTCAAAGCCGAGGGCTACCTTAAGGTCATCAAATAATACGAGGGCTACCAGCTCAAGTAAGATAATTCAAAAGTCTAAATAATGCACTTTTATGCTGTATTATTATTTATTTGATCACAATGTATGCATACATGCATTAGTTATGTGTAAATGACCACATTTGTGTTTCATTGTCAAAGCGACATTTATTTTGTGCAAATGAACATGTCACAATTAGATTAGCAAAAATATACTAGTAATGTGGTAATGTAGTAATAAATTTAACATTATTTCAACTCCTTTTTTTGTTTTAAACAAATCAAACTCTTATAATTTCAACATTGAAGCAGGCTGAATGATTTCAAATAATAATAATAATGATAAACACCATTAGCTGAGCCGTACTGCTGTTGTCCACTCGTCGTGAATGCAGGTGGTTCAGCATCCAGAATGCTGAACCACCTGCATTCACGTAAGTCCTTGTCCAGCTGCTCATTCAAGTTTTCGGAAATAGCAGACACCCGTCTTGTCACTGTACTCGCACCAAGTTGTACATCGGCCAGAGTTGAGATGACGTCTGATCCATTTTTCTCGTCTTTAAAAATTGTCTCAGCAATTATCATCATCGCTCCTTTTACAGTATCTCCATCTGAAAATGTCTTTTTGGTTTTTATCAAATAATTTGTTGCCTTGAAAGAAGCCTCGGCTGCCTTTTTAGCCTTTTTCAGTGGTCTAGTGAAGAAAGACTGCTGCTTGGCTAAAGCAGCCTTTAACTCTCGTGCTTTCTCAGCTCGAAGTGCACTCTTAAGGGGAAAGTTTGTGTTGAAGCTGCCGTGATTCGTAGCGACTTTCCACATTGTGCCGTTTCAAAATCACCACTGTAGCTCCACAAATGAGACATACACACTTCTCTCTTTTCCATGTAAAAAAGAACTCTTCTTTCCAGTCAGTGTTAAAAACATACGATTTCTTTCTCTTCTCCGCCATGCTGTCTCGTCTTTTTTTTTTGGTTTTTTTTTTATGAGTCCAGCTGCATCAAGCAGGTTAACTGTCATGCGCAGATAAGTGAACTTTGAACTCGGACAACATATTTTAAATTTTAAAATCTGTAAGTGTTTTTATTATTAGCCTACTTTAAAATATGTGCATATAAAGGCGCAGCATTTTTGTAAAACATTATTATTTATATAAGTACGAGGGCGACCTTTTCTATTTTTAGAACCTGCTCTGCGGGCGACTGAAATGGGGCTCACGGGCGACCGGGTGCCCGCGGGCATAGGGTTGGTGACCCCTGCTATATAGTATATATACTATACAGTATACTATATAAATGTACAGTACATTTACTAGCGTAAAGGTACTGTACTATATATCCAATCTGTGGATACCCCCGATGCTTGGATGCCATCACAAATTCCAGAAACAGCCTCTCAAAGTTTGGTCTCTTCAGCCCTCCTTGCCTAACAAGCATTTTTTTTAATTAAAAATGTATGTTTTTAACGTCACTAATGCTGTTATCTGAAACATGGAGAGGCTTCTTCATGATCTCAACTAGCACATTATGCAAAAAAAACGAAAATCACAAATTTTGAAAAAAAAACCCCACAAAAAACGCATTTCCTGAGAATCTGTAATGCCAACATGTGCCCTCAGCTTCCGTGGTGGGACACAAATATGCTTGTGGAACTGTGCAGAAACAACTGGAGAACTGGAGAGTCTCATGGTCTGCATGGTGACATGAAGTTGGGGACTTTGCAGTACCAGGTTTCGGATCAATTGTCCGTTCTAAAGTATGTTGATTATGCACATTTTCCCCCTGGTTAATTACTTTCCCAAAGAATCTACAGTACTTATAAAACACTTTGCCCTTCTTACATAGCCTTCCGCCTCAGTTTGTCAATGTACTCCATTTTCTATTCTGTTCATGTTCGCTGATGAGAGGTGGGATGTTAGCGCACCATGTCAGCTGCTTTAAGGTCCGTCTTTGTCCTGACAGGGGGATGATGTGACCCATCCATTTCCAATCTCATCTCGTTGTATAACAATGACAAATACAGCTTCTATTCCATTCAGAACAATGTTACTTCTTTTACCTGAGATAAGTAATAGTTTGGTGCTGCGATTGTTGATTCTGAGAAAACGCATGCTGTTTCTCAGTCCTTTATGTTGTTTGTTTCTCCTTTTTATCCACCTGTCAATCACAACCACTGAAATCATGGAGACAGGATACAGCTCCAGCTCCTCTCGTCTTTGTAAAGTTTTGTCAAAATACGGTCAGGTAACAAATCTGATGCACTGAGGACAAATTGGGAATGACACATGACTGAAGCAGCTTTGACAAATATTGGATAAATCGTCAATAACAATCCAATACCAGTATCTGGGGCGATATCTCCAAATTCACTGGCACTGATATTTCACCATCACTAGACACAAGAAGCTAGTTTGTATACAATTTATCACCAAAAGTATGTGTATTTGTAATAAAGTCACATATAACAGAGCAGCCTTACCCAGGAGTTCATAGAGCAGGTTGAGAATGTCTTTCCAAGCAGCACCAGCCTCAGCTCCTGCACACTCCCCAAAGTGAGCCGCGCTGTTGTACACATTTAGACGGTCTATACAGTTGGACACCAGTGTGAGCATGCCCTGTGAATGAACATAGCAAAAAATACACAAATTCATTATTAAAGGTCCTATATTATGCTACTCTTGTGAGATTTAAGCCATGTTAGAATGTTGTTACATCCTCAAAAACATACCTGGAGTTGTGTTTTGTTTCACACAAGTTTGAGTAATCTTTTTATTATTAGTCTGTGTACATCCTTCCATGAAAATGGCAATTCCAGAGCTGAAATCATCCAAATGATTCTAGTAAAGATGTATGGAGTTTAAAAACACAGTGGAGTGTTTTCTGTTTGAGAAAAGAACACAGCCAACATGTGCAGGTTTTGTGTGTGAATAAAACAAAGCACAACTCCAGGTATGTTTGTGAGGTGGAAACAACATTATAACACTGATCGTAATATAGCGTAATAAAGGCCCTTTAAAGAGTATACATTATACTGACAATATGGGTGGCTTTTCACTCTGTAGCTGAAATTCCAAAAGTCTAAAGTTGATGAACTGATGAAGGCAATTTAAGGTCCAGGAGCTTAGTGGAAAGCTTCAGTGCACTTGTCATCTGCAGTAGGAAAACTTATATTGCTATAAGTGCTGACTCTTTTAAAAACAATGACAGGAATACAAGATGGCATTAAAGCTGCAACCAGTGTTCCATGGTTCCAATATTGCACTTTGTCTCCCTCAGCTTTTAGTCCATCAAGCAGCCACAAAACGGAACAGAGTCAGAGTCGTACAGCACGTTTTCACTTTTAAAATGGCCATTTACTGTATGGACTAGTGTGTTTTCTCTGTATTAAAATGGAACATAACACGACAAGGATAAAGTTCACAGTGAGTACTACAGATGCTGCCAGCTGGTCAAAGTTGCACAAAATATGAAGAAATGTTGAAAAGCTGTACAAAAGTTAGAAATAAATGTTTTCCCTTTTTTATTTCAAGCTTAATTCAGCAACCTTGAACCATTAATAGCGACTGCAATAGCAATAGCAAAATGTATTTTATGTCAGATGTCAGTCTGCACTTTGTAAACTGCTCAATTTGGTATGAGATCCTCCTTACCCTCCCCTATCCAATACAACATCTTTATATTTGTGGCAGTGAAGACTTAGAATTGAGGGAGAGACTCACTTCCTGCTTGAATAGGTTCTGGCGGTTCTTGAGTGAGCGGAGCTTGATTTGCCTCTCCTCGTGCTCCAGTTCAGCGTCTGGGAGCTGGAAATATGCAATGAGGTCATTCAAGGTCTGGAGCACCTCTTCCACAGGCAGCACCACCGCCGCCCTGTTCTTCACGCCCAGGCAGTCCAAATCCCTGTGAGCACAGTGGAGATAACTCAACACACAAAGAACCCAGCACTATGGGAGTCAAATGCAGATGAGATTAAATTTAATTCATGTTTTTAATATATAATTTACTTTTTTTTTTAACAATAGAACAAAGAAGGTAAAACAATAACAAAAAGGTGAGGCGTATCATTAAAGGTGCACTATGTAACAACTCTATTAGGGATGTAATAATAACCAAAATATCGTGATATTGTATTATCAAAGGTTTCTCAATAAAACCGTGGACCATCACAATATATTAAATTACAAGTGTCTTTGCTTAAATTAATGCTTAAATTGATGCAGCAATAGCTAAAAAATACACATAGAACCATGATCCTTTGCTCAGTTTCAGTTATTTCTATATGAAGGAATAACTGTACACTTTTAAATCTTAGTTTTTTGGGTTAACTCTTGTCAAGGCATTTTAAGTATAAGTACAGTATTTGTATTTGTTAGCCTCCACAAAATATTGCAATATATATCGTGCTGTGAGTTGCGTATTGTGAAAAGAGATCATTACATCCATATTCTCTATTGGAGGGTCTAGATCTTATTGCTTTGCCTGAAATGTTCCATAGCATGGCATTAAATATATTTTTCTAGCATTTATTCTATTATATATACAGCTCTGGAAAAAATAAGAGACCACTGCAAAATTATCAGTTTTTCTGATTTTACTGCTTAAAGGTATGTGTTTGGGCAAAAGGAACATTTTTGTTTGAGTCTATAAACTACTGACAACATTTCCCCCAAATTCCCCCCAAAAATAATATCATTTAGAGCATTTATTTGCAGAAAATGACAAATGGTCAAAATAACAAAAAAGATACATGTTTTCAGACCTCAAACAATGCAAAGAAACAAGATCAAATTCATTTTAAAACAACATAATACTAAAGTTTACACTTAAGACGAGTTCAGAAATCAATATTTGGTACAATAAGCCTTATTTTTTATCACAGCTTTTATGCGTCTTTCACATTGTTCTCGGGTGACTTTATTCCACTCCTGGTGCAAGAACTGAAGTAGCTCAGCTTTGTGTTTGTGTTGGAATTCAACAGATGCTGGAATGGAATGGCTGTAATACATGAAGAGATGCTGATTCCAGAAAAAAAATGCAGTGGTCTCTCATTTTTTTCCAGAGGTGTATATTTTTTTTGCTTGGAAACACCTTAAAACATGCCCATTAAAAAGCTATAACATCTACCAACCAAAGGGTAAACCCTCTACCACAAAAAATGCATAAATCGCCTTTATAATTGATAGAAATACACATAGATGCAGTATATTTAAACAGCTGCAGACTTAAACAAAAAATGCTCCATTGCTCCATCAGCAACCCCTCGCAGCATCCTCTCACACACAGCATTGTCCATCATTCTCTCAGTCATTCTCCTTTTCAATGTAGGATTATTAGCTTCTTTCCACATTTTCAAAATTAGCCAGCCCAATACTCGAAACAAAAGTTACTTAACAACATCTAGGCTACGACATGCCCCATTGAAACCAAAATACACTCGTAACAAAAGCTACAATTGAACCGCTGGGCAGACTGTGATGACTGCTCTATGTTTAGCCCACAGGTTCATCCATGCTGAAAGGCTGATTTTTCGTTGGCCTGCTAAAAATAGCTTGTGTCGTAAGCGTGGGAGGAGGAGGGGGGGAGAGACACACGCTCACGTCATGACTGTCTCCGATGGGCTCCAAAGGATGCTAAAACCACTTGATATCAAATAAGTGGAGGTGGAAGCATTCATTTATGTGTTCAGCTTGTTATTCTCCAGAGCTCCGGGTGTGTAAAGCGGTGGCACCTCTGCTTTGTTTGCCATTAAAACACAACAGAGAACAGAAAGAATCCAAGAGAGGATGTGGTACCAAGTCTAGTCCCAAGCATGTAAACTAAACTGTTGTATTTTTCATGTTGAGTACAGGAGTGCATCTTCACCATTGATAGGTAGACTTATATACATATTACGACTGTGTAATAATATCCTTTACTATGACAACAAGTGTGTGTAAGTACAGTTTTTTTAAGGCTACGTTTAAATGATGACAGTCTGAACAGAAGACACAAAAGTGGCGTCGCGTCTTCACTTTTTATTCCACATTTAGACAAGCATTTTTGGGAGGAAATCTGCATGCATATGATGATGCAAAAGTTTGTGGAATTCGATTGGGTAGAATCTTCCTTCTCATCTGCACCGTGAAAAGCAAAACAAAACACCGGTACCGGTACCAAAAAAAAATTTGTGTGGTCAGACGAAGAAGTTCAACTATTGTTTCAGACCATGTTAGACTACAAAGCAATGAAGGCACAACAAGGTGTGGACTGGGAGTCCTGCCAAACAAAGTACACTGATATATGGACCGATGTGACGTAAATGCGTACGCGACAGCGCCAGATTTGACCAGAGTTTTGTCTTGGGCAGTGTAGACGAAAACACTATGGTAGAGCGTATTCAAGTTTTCCACTTTGGAGGGCGGTTTCAGGTTGCGTTTGCGTTTTTTAAACGCCACCAAAACGCCGTCACCGTCTAAACGAAAGGCACTTCCGATAAAATATTTTGTTGTTTTTACCTGAAAGCGTTCTCATGTAAGCAGGCCCTAAGAAGGAAAAGTAAGGTTTTCAGCACTACAGGCGGATGTTCAGTCAAGGTCATTGTTGGGGATATAAACAAATAAATATTCCTACATTTTGGGGAGAAAGAAATCAATATTTTAAGTTTTGAGCAAGGTTGCAGCATATTGACAGTAATGGGGTTTTTTTTCTTCTTCTTTTTATTGTTTGTTTCAATTGTGCACTGTTGCAATGGTACTCAAAAAAAAAATGAAAAGAAGCAGAAAGAAGAACAAAATATTATAATATTTAGAAAAACAGCCACAGATATGACTTGTAACTTGGTCTGGTTTGGTCTCCGTGATGACAGAAAGCCATACTGTGAAACTTTCCAGACAAAGCAATAACAACTACAGAGAAAAGAATTTGATGGACCAGCAATGTCCAGCAATAAACATATCCCTTTAATATTACTGCCCGTTACCTGATGAATCTCTTAAAAAGCAGCGTGGTATTGCGGATGATACGAGCGGCCCTGGACTCCTCGTGCTGACAGCGCTGCAGGGTCAGCCCATCGTCCATGTGCCCTTCTGAATGTAGACACGCCTGAGAAAAACACAACAACAGAAAGACTAAGGTGGAGCTAATGGATTCAATCTATTAGCTTGTTAGCATAAAAACAATTATCTGCTCGGAGGGATCTAATTTATTGATTCATCACATTTGCTTTTTTTTGCTGTTGAAGATTTAAAGGACCATATTACGCAAAATGTACTATGGTGAGGTTTAACTGATATTATAATGCTGTTACCTCCTCAAAAACATACCTGGAGTTGTGTTGTTTCATTTGCACGTTTGAGTAATCCTTTATCATTCGTCTACATCTCCAAAGCTCAAAATGCTCTGTTCTACCTTGTGATGTCATGAAGTGGTTGTTTTCAAGTTGTTTGTTTATTTATTAGGATCCATATTTGCCATACATGAGGGTCAGCTAATCTTCCTGGAGTCTTGTATTTAAACACTTTTTTTAGAGTTTTAAATTCACACTACAAAAACTACAGCTCTGGAAAAAAAATAAGAGGCCACTGCATTTTTTTTTCTGAAATCAGCAAATAAATGCTCTAAACAATAATATTGTTATTTGGAATTTGGGGGAAATGTTGTCAGTAGTTTATAGACTCAAACAAAAATGTTCCTTTTGCCCAAACACAATACTATAAGTAGTAAAATGCTGTATATAAAGAGTTTAGTGTAGCAGCAAGTTAACAGCTACTTTTATATTGTTATATTGTTCAGGACAGACTGTCAATTCCAGGGCTGAAATTATCCAAATGATTCTAGTGAAGATGTATGGAGTTTAAAAACACAATGGAGCATTTCCTGTATTATCACATGACATCACAAGATGGAACAGTGTCTTCTCAGCCTAAATATGCAGGGTTTGTGAGTTAAACTTGTGTGAATGAAACAAAACACAACTCCAAGTTTCTTTGATTAGGAAACAACATTATAACATAGATCTGAATATAGCATAATATTCGGTGATTGTGTATACTCACTCTTCTCTTGAGGGGGCCGAGGCGGACAGACTTCACATCAGGTGCCTGGTATGAGAGCCAAAGTCCCGTAGCCACGTGCATAATGAAGCAGAGAGAGTCCCCGTATTTAATCTCGGCCACCCCCATGCCCTCGACGTCCCGCTTGGGGCTCTGTTCCAGTTTCTCCTGCACGGGGAAGAAGGGAGCAAACGTGTCAAAGCTGTCAGAGTAAATGTTCATGGGTAAGTGCAGCACGCCTGGAGATGTGCTCCCATTAAAACCAGTCAAAGACATGACAGGGGGCTGTATCAGGAATAGAGCAAAGACAGGAGAGCAAAGAGAGGAGAGGATAATACAGTTATAACTATGTGAGGAAAAAAGAACAGGGCTGGTAGTCATGATTGAATTCCTGTTTTTATATATATTTAGAACTATATTTATTTGTTAGCCCGCTACATTCAGATTCAAATGAGGAAATGATAATCAAAACAGTGGATTTGCTGACTGCGTTACATTAATGTTTACTTTCTCTAAATAAGAAACAAAATTGTACTGCTGAAAAAACTCATCACAGGATTCTTCTATAAAGGAATAAGATTTAAGACTAAAGTTCCCTGTTCAATTCATGTCTCAGTTCTGCCCTAGTTTGAGTTTAAATTAGAATGTGTGTGTAATGTTTAGTAATAGTAAAGACACACTGTAGTTTTACCTAATATTACTGGAGATTGGAGTCGGACCTGTTTCCGGTGCATGTTGGACCAGGGCTGCCATTTGTCACCGGTTCTGTTCATTATATTTATGGACAGAATTTCTAGGCGCAGTCAGAGAACGGAGGGGATCCGGTTTGGGAACCACAGAATCTCATCTCTGCTGTTTGCAGATGATGTTGTCCTGATGGCTTCAACTAACATACATGAACAATCACACAGACAGTGGCTCCCTCTTTTCTGCATCACTCGAGGAAAAACAAAAATGTGCACTGGGGCGGTTTGCAGCCGAGTGTGAAGCGGCTGGGATGAGGATCAGCTCCTCCAAATCCAAGACCATGGTTCTCGACCAGAAAAAAAGTGGCTTGCCCTCTCCTGGTGGGTGGAGAGTCATTGCCTCAAGTGGAGAAGTTCACGTATCTCGGGGTCTTGTTCACGAGTGAGGGGAGGATAGAGTGTAAGATTGACAGGTGGATTGGTGCAGCATCAGCAGTGATGCGGTCAAAGCTCTTGATTTACCGTCGATCTACGTTCCTACCCTCACCTATGGTCATGAGCTTTGTGTAATGACCGAAAGGACAAGATCGCAGAGTTTCCTCTGCAGAGTGGCTGGGCGCTCCCTTAGAGATAGGGTGAGGATCTCAGCCACACAGGAGGAGCTCAGAGTAGTGCCGCTGCTCCTCCAAGTCGAGAGGAGCTAGCTGAGGTGGCTTGGGAGATGTTCCGGGTATGTCCCACCAGGAGGAGGCCCCGTGGAAGACCCAGGAGACACTGGAGGGGTTTTCAACAGATTGTACCATCTCCAATCTTTGTAACCCCCCTAACGGTCGGATACCATCACGAATATGTTTGTGGAACTGTGCGAAACAGCGGCTCAGTCCGCATTCATCTACGCGCCAGGAGGGAGGACTGGGAGTCGCAGAGCCCTGTTTGGTGACGAAGTTGGGGGCCTGGCAGAACCAGGGTTCTGGCTAATTGTCTGTTTGCCTGGATTCTAAAAATGTATTGATTATGTTAAATTATCCCCCCTCAGTGTAATTAATTCTCCTTGAAGATCTGAATTGTTTTGACTCTGTTCTCCTTCGTCAACACTCCCCCCAAGGTCACAGCTGCGGTTTTATCACGGCACACTATAAACAAAGGACACATCAGCTGGAACACTCTGAACATGTATTCTGTAAACACTCTGCCCTGCCTATTTAGTAATGTTCTCCTCAGCTTCAGTTTTCAATCAATTTCATCAATATTCTGTTCTGCTCCCCCTACCCACCCTCCCGTTTGTTTACCAAACAAAAAGACGTCGTGTGTTACCTGTCCCATTGTTTTTGTCGTAATATGTTTGTGAATATTGTTATTGATTGTACTGCATCTTTTTCTCCTCTGTTATCTCCAAGTTGGGAGCGCGCACATGCGCAGCGGCCCTCCCGGCCGTCACTCACTGTCTCTGCTTCTTTTAATTTACTGTATGTCGTGTACATAAGGCAGAATTCGACAATAAAGCTAACTATGAACTATGAACTATGTCTTTCAGCTGGCCTGGGAACACCTTGGGGTCCCCCCGGAGGAGCTGAGGAAGTGTCCGGGGTGAAGGAAGTCTGGGAATCCCTGCTTAGACTGTTGCCCCCACGACCCGGCCCCGGATAAGCGGAAGAAAATGGATGGATTAATTTGTTGTGATTAATAAAAGGATTCAGCAGCTTTGTTTGTGTCCACAGTTGTTGTTTTTTTTGCCGGTGACATGTTTTTAACCTTGCCAAATTACAAATTACATTATGCAAATCACTGCCACTTAGAGACACATGGTTTGCTGTAGTGACCTTGGCAGACAGAAGCCAAAGCAAATGCCTCAAAGAAAAGAAGTCTTGTCTAATGCATGCAATACTGAACATATACAGGTATATATTACAGGTATGACAGGTATATATGCAAATCCTGTATATCGGCAGTATGAGACAATATCACAACACTATCAGAATCAATACTTTTTTTAACCAATCTTCTGCTAACTAGATACACTTTTAAATGGAAATTATTATGATTATGAATTTGTTTTTTTAAATAGTTGAATAAAGAGTTAATAAATAGTTATTTTTTGCAGCCTTTTTCTGTTGCCCAAGGGAGCCCAAAGACACCCTTCCTGGAAGTCCTGGGTGAGTTATTCATAACAATAGTTATCATAACAATCTACCTTTTAAGGATAAGTTACATATTTAAAAAGTTGGTGTTCCAATGGGTACTTGATTTTCCCAAGCCACGCTTTTTATTTTTCTGTATTTTTATGCTTTTTTATTTTTTATTTCAACCGCTTGTTGTCTGCAATTAACATTTGTCCTTGCTATTGGAGGGTCCTATTCAAAGTCCACACCCATGCCCCAGCTTTTATGATTTGATGTAAGCTGTGATGAAGACCATTGCATTTTCCTTGTTCCTCATATGTTTTTCTAAAGTGCCTGGATTCGGTCCGACCCTTCTTCAAGAGCACTCTCCACCAGTTTCACTGACTGAAGCACCTGTAGCTAACAGTCATATCTTTGTTTTGTCCACATCAGGGCATGTACCTTGGATGCTCTGAAGCAAAAGGCTGTAGCGTTGGTGTCAGATCTCTCTCTGTCCTGTAGCACCAGCCCTCTGTCCTCGGTCAGGGCCAGGTAGTGTCCGGTGGTCAGGTGTCTCAGCCTGAAGGCCTGACCCCAGCGGATGTGGCTTCCGCTCCAGCTGCCAAAGTCACCATCAGACACACAGATTTAAGTAAATACATACGAACAAATACAGCAGAGAATTTCATAAGCCCTGGAACTCTATTACAGGCTAATTAGTTGAGCTAAACATGACTGCCAGCTGTTAATCAGCTATCGTGCCATGTGGTTGAACAGGATAATAAGCAAATAGGGAAAATAATTATGCAATTTTCTAGAATACATTTGAAAAACAGGTGCAAGTTTGAGCTTGTAATAAATACATTTCTTTTGCACTAAACTGCCTGGAACTAATGTGGCAAGTGAATTTCTCCTGTGTGAGATCAATAAAGTCTTATCTTGTCTTATCTTATCTTAATATTCATGCCAGTTTTCTGTCTAATATTACCAACTGATAACTGAAATTGTTCTTTTATTAAAGGGATATGCCACCCCCAGGTCAAACTTGGGCCTCTCCCCACAGTCCAGAGACTAAAATAAGTGGTGGAAAGCCTTTTCCTGGTCACCCAGCCATTGTCCGAGTCTGTCAGCACTGACCGCCGCGGTATCTGCAGTTACTCCGCGTTAGACTGGAGTCTAACGGCGCCAGAGAAAGATTTCGGCCAATAGGAATTAATTTGCTCGATGCAAGAAAGCCGAAGCACACACCACGCTGCGCAACAGGGGAACTCCCTTCCTGGTGCGTAACAGGGATTCCCCTGGCAGCGTGCTGTGTGCTTCGGCTTTCTTTTTCCGCACTGAAAAATAGTTCCCACCCAAAATGACCAAGTCAAGCTCTCCGTGTTGATTTGCACATTTATTTGCACTCGATATGAATGCGCACTACACAGAAAGTAATTGGGAAATGCATCGAGCAAATTAATTCCTTTTGGCCGAAATCTTTCTCTGTCGACGTTAGACTCCAGTCTAACGCGGAGTAGCTGCAGATACTGCGGCGGTCAGTGCTGACAGACCTGGACAATGGCTGGGTCACCAGAAAAACGCTTTCCACCACTTATTTTAGTCTCTGGACTGTGGGGAGATGCCCAAGTTTGACCTGGGGGTGGCATATCCCTTTAAGTAAAATTTTGCATGAATTTACTTTGGAATAAAATTATTACTAGATGGCAGAAGTAGATGAATTTAGTAGTAAAGCATCTCTGAATGTTGTGTATTAATGGTGGAATTATTCGAATTATTCTAAGTAGGTAAGTATTAGTACTATACTATTTTTGATGAAATAGAGACAAGAGGAACATATACATTTGTGTCCTTTCATCTCTAAGTTAATCCATTTTTATGTGGGGATTCTAATGCTCAAACATATTGTATTGATGGCCTTGTATAGTGATAACAGAAAAGAAACATCAGAGAGGAAACCAAACCCACCTGATCCGGAGCGGCTCCAGCCTCCACAAGGACCTGGCTTTGGCGCCGGCTTTACCCGTCTCGTAGTTGATGATCCTGGGGACGCCAAAGAACCATGAGTGGGCGGTGTATGCCTAGGCATGTACATACACCTCACTCTGATACAGTGAAGGTCATTCATTCTGGACTCATCCCTGCTCTCTCATCTGTCAGGTTCATCTCCATCTCACAGAAACAAACACACACAGCACCACGTCCCTCATATGGCGCCCTGATAACCCATAGCTACACTGTCTAGATACGGGTGACTGGGTTGGAAGATAAGAAATCGCTCATCGTGCCTTCTGCTGGCATGATGCAACATGTTTGATTTGCTTCAAATGAAAATATGGCGTGTATAAATCATACTTTGGAATTTCAAGGACAGCAACAGGAGAAATGCTGGAAATTGGTGTCTAAGCCTGCCCCCCATTCACCAGCGAGCAATGTTCTAAAAATAGCCCCTGTGTGTCTTGTGTGTGAGTGTATGTGTTGTATGTGAATGTGTTGTGAGAGTGTTTGTGTGTGAGTAAATGGGTGGGTGGGAGGAACATGCACCTCCTGGCACCTGGCCAAATGTGTGCGCCCGTCACCCATGGTTATGACCCACTTCCTGCTGCCTGCTCTGTTTTTTCTGTTCCCGGTCTTACCTAAGATGGTTAAAACTATGTATGGTTAAAAATAAAACCCCATCCCTTCCAGCTCCACAGAGAGACTTGGATCAGGCTGGACACAGGGCTATTTATAGAACAGGATTGTTATATATACAGATATATAGAACAGGATTGTTATATATACAGATATATATATAGTTCACAGGTCAGTCTACAAAGATATAGTGCCACTAAAGAGTGACCCCTATTGCTGCAGTGTAATCTCTTTATTCTATATGACACTTGTTGTGATTCTCACCTCTGCTCCTCCTCGCTCTGATCCGATCCTGGGATGGTCACCACCTCATCATGTCCATGGAAAAAGCGCATCACATGACCCCCGAGTAGGTAGCCTGTAACAGTGAGAGAGGACAGAGATGTATCCACATACTGTATCTCTAAAATCTGCAGTTCAGAGCTGAGGCAAATAAGAAGAAGTCAAATGGGATGCCTTGTTGGAATACACTTGATTTTCAACACCAAATGTATGTATAAATAGATCAGCCAGCAAAAAATTAAACACGCTGTTAAAAATGATAAGCACTCCAGAAATGATTTCCTGCTGGCACTATACTGAAATATATTTGCTGTAAATTACCTTCCTCTATGTTGCTCCCAGAGCAGATGGGGTGGACGTTCCACAGAGTCTGCATGAAGGAGGCATCCACTTGGATGTTGCCATTGGAGATAGATAAGTGCTGTCAAGAATGAAAATATTGCAAAACATATTTTATAAACCATAAGAGCACATCGCATACACAGTGAAATGTTGCATCAGTGGTGTCCCTATTACAGCGTGTCACTGAACCACACATAAAACTGACAGACGCCTCGCTTGTAAGACATTTACTTAATGTTTATCTGTTATCTGTTTATCTGTGTGTGTGAGAAGTAGATGTAGATGGCAGCTGTGTTCTGATCATCACATCCCCCAGGAGCCCTGAGGGGCCCTTGGGTGCTTTGTTGTTGCTGATGGGTGAGAGCGAGAACAGACTGCAGATTGACACTGGTGACTATAAGTGACAGTGGTCATGTGTCCAGGGCTTTTAAATGTGGCTGGATAAACCCAAGTGAGCTGCTGTCTGCTCCACACATCACAGTGAGGTGTCCTATAGCTCTTTGCCACTGATGCTGAGGCAGGGAGCGTGACGGTCAGATGGAGATGTATTATAGAGGGGATTTAATAGTGATTAATGACAGCGGGCAGAGGGATGTGACCAGGATCATAACAGCACTTTTAAATACATCAGCACAAGTCAACACATGATTTTCAAAGCTTTACATTTTCAGTTTGACCAAAGGGAAAAAAAACTGTTGGTTGTAGCATTTAATAGGATTTCTGTCCCCGGGTGGAGCGAGGTCATGGAGCAGAGCGGCTGGTAACAGGATTGGCATAATCTGAAATGTTGTCACATCAGGAGGAGCTGGTCTAATGCTCCGCTGAGACCTCTGAGTTATGCACAAATCAACAGAACAACAACCGCAATGGCTCAACAAACTGTATTTGAACACAAACTCACCAGGTATCTCTCTGAGGACACGCTGACCAGAATGAGGTCATCTCCGATGCGGACCTTCTCTCCTTCAGATCTCTGCTTGGACGCTGGGTGAATGGTCCACCAGCACGCCTCTCCTAGGCGTCAAGAAGAATGATATGGTTAGTTGTTTTTAATAGAGAGAACCACAGCCAGTTCTCTGTTAGTAAAAGCATGTGGTTTAGAGCAGAGGTCTTCAACAGGGGGTTCGCGGAGATACTGCAGGGGGGGTCGCGAAATCTTTTGATTTCACTTTAAAATAATATAATTTTATAATTTATAGTGTAAAATACAATATTAACCTGTGTATTATTTCCTTGTATTGGATGTACCATAACAGAGTAGCAATGTTTATGCATGACACTAAGCTCAATTTAATATAAAACACAATTCTATGCCGTATATATAGTAGGGGGTCCCTGGCCCAGTTCGCCATCTGTTTGGGGGTCCCTGGCCTGAAAAACGTTGAAGACCCCTGGTTTAGAGTTCAGACTTGGGAGAAAAATGTGATGATATTCTGAGGATTGAAAGACTGTTGTTACTGATTACATTAAATGAATACTGAAAAGCCACTTGTATTTGTTTCAATGATACAAAATAAAATAAAATAGAAAATCATAATAAATCAATATGATACAGTATATTCATCAAATCCTAGATATCAGAAATAACTGTGAATACTAACTGTGTAATTCTCAATTTACTTCCACTACTACACATGACACTGGCCCCTCATGCTGACTTGACTGAAACAAGGGTTATATTACATTTATATATAGAATACCAATGTTATTATGTGTACTTAGTTGCTTACTGACCCAAATAATTTGAAAAAACATGCATTTGCTCCGTGTGTAGTGTTGTCTCTTGTCATGCAACAGCTGTAATGAGACACCCTGGGCATAAATCCTATCTCATAAACAATGAGGAGCTGGTCTTTGCTATCAGGATACCACAACAAGCGTATCAATCGTGCCGGCAAGATGTAATCAGCACTGACAACCAAACTGAACCTCACTGTATGTCTACCAAGAGCTCCATGGGGGAATATGAACTGAGAAGAGGACTCGAGGAGGAGAAGAAGGAACGAAAAGGAGGAAGACAAAGAACTAAGACACAGGCACGGAGAGCAAAAAGCAATCTGTGCAAATAAAAGAGTCAGATAGAGTCTACTCACCTGTGGAATCCTCCTGCAGGCCCACATCAAATGAAAGCTTATCTGTCTGTGAACGTGATGTCTTCAGGCAGGCCAGGTACTGCAACAAACACAAGAATCACACTTCACAATGTCAATCTCTGCCAATGTCAAAGGCTAATGATGTATAATCCTGCTAGGCTATGCTAATCCTGTTTAGATTGCATTGGTAGTAAAGTACACATCTCTTACCATAGAGCTGAAGGAATGGCGGAGGAGGATGGCGTGTCCATACAGAAGGGTCTTGTGTCCGCCGCTGTGTGCTGCCTAGAAACATAATTTATACATATTTAATAAAAAAAAAAAAAATATATATATATATATATATATATATATATATATATATATATATATATATATATATATATATATATATACACACATAGGTTTGCAAAAATGCAGCAGCATCAACGTTACCAATCAGCTTTCGAGGGGAAAAAAAGACATGCAATCGGATCGGACTTGCCGAAAAAGAAGATGGTGTCTCCTGTATCCATGCACTTTAAAGGACTCATCTTTCCATAAGTAGAAAAGGAAGGATGCACGACTACCATCCAATGCAAAGGGAGCGTCCACATTGCATTTAGGGCACTACGATGCACAAATGGAATCTCCACCAAAGATGCAAGAGGGTGTTTAATAGAATAGAAAATGTAGTGGCTTGTTTTGGAGTTGTTTTCAGTTTAGGTAAGAAACTCACCTTTCTTATGAGCCGCTAGGAAGCATAAATGTAAGAAAAAGTGTTATTTTTAAGAGCAGCGCTAGTCCTCCACAGCACTTTTCACTTTGCCTTTTTTGTAAGGGTCTTTTCAAGGAACTCATAAAAGAAGCTAAATATACACTGTCCATTGCACAGCAGTAGCACTACAGGACTATCACAAGGCTATCTCAGGCAGCTTTTTCTATGATTCTCAGTATTTTACATGGTTTGACTACATCACGTGGGAGGAAAGAATACTGGCTTTACATTTTTACTTGTCTTTTTGGAGCACATTATATGCCTTTAAATGTGCATATTGATGTAATGTATTTTAATGGCAGGTGCACTGTGAAACTTTTCTGAGGGTCCGTCACCTGCTTGTTTCTATGGATATGTCATTGCTCTGCCTGGAATGTTTCGCAGTATGACAGCTCTACCTTACATTTATTCATTTACGGGTGGTTTTATAGCTCAAAAATATCTAGAAATACCTGTATGCCGACAGTGAGTGGGGTTGCCTGTCCATAGCGCTGACCTGTACCATCTGCTTGGTCTGTTTTGGTCTCCGTGAAGACAGAAAGGTATAATACCATACAGTGAAACATTCCAGACAAAGCAATAACATTTTCATGAAGAAAAATATCTGACGGTTATAAGTTTGGAACATTACATTGGCTTTTGGTCTGGGTAAATTGTATGTTTTTTGATTCATTATGCAAGTTTAAACCCATGTCCACTAAAATGTCTCTCTAACATACATTATGCAGTTGCAGTATATTACAATATTCATGTTTTGTGTTTACATGTTTGCATTTTGTGTGTATAGCTGCACTCTGTATGTCCCAGTCCCAGTGCATGTCTATGTCTGTGTGTGTGTGTGTGTGTGTGTGTGTGTGTGTGTGCGTGCGTGCGTGCTTGCGTGCGTGTGTGTGTGTGTGTGTGTGTACACCCCGGGACAGGCTGTCAGGGACAATAGGTGGGCTGCTGTCATGGTGCAGACTGCAGTACTGGCTTCAGGTCTCCACTGTGCTGCTGCTAGTGCTACAATGCTCTAAAGCTCTGAGCTTTATGCGCTGAGGCACATCCAACTGCAATCACCACAACCAATAAAGCCACAGCTCCCCACGGCTTTTACAGCACTCCTACTGCAAAGCATGGTGTACAGAGTACAATACAACAATACAAATTCTTCTGCACCACACATCCAATACACTGACGGGGCAAATGAACACTATCACACTATCACACTTAGCCTGGTGAACCATAAAACCCAAAAAGGCTCTTAGATGTAGCTAAGAGGCTTTGTTGTTGTACAGTGGCAGTAAAGATTTGACCACAAGTGACATCCTCTTAACAATATAGAAAAGTGTCTCCTGCTGTGGAGCTGCACTTAACACTGCTCAAGTGTGTGGGAGGAACCAGACCTGAGACAGGTCAGCCATAAGACTAAACAGCAATTGACCATAAAGTAAGCTGGGAATGAAATGAAAATAATAACATTTATGTGGCTTCTCATAAGAATTAAAGCTGAAGCTAATGAAATACAATAAAATGTAATTGTCTTACATTTTTTTTTATTTATCTCATTTGCACTTAACTGTATCTGAGTGCAAAAAGGAACATTTTATTTTTTCTCTCAGGGTACATTACATAAAAGCAACTATATGTGACAAAATCTTTGTGACTGAGGACTGAAAACAGTCTATATCAAACCAGTAAACCTCCAATATTTTTGTTCTCATAGACCTTTTGTTATAGCTACAATCAGATCAGTCAGATTATAATAACCCTACTTATGCTAATGGAATAGTCATCTTAAAGGTGTTGTTGGACAAATCAGTGTCCTTGGAGGGTCACTGCTAAGAAATGTTTTTACCATTTACGGAACATCACTAAACTGAGACCAATTTTATCAGATGATGATCTTGAGATGATTGTTCACTCTTTTATTTCATCTCGTAATTCTCTTTTTACTTGTTTTAACGCATCCACACTTAAGCAGCTGCAACTTGTACAAAACACAGCTGCAAGGTTTTTAACAGGAGCGAACAAGCAAACACACATAATACCAATTTTATCATCACTGCACTGGCTTCCTGTTAAGTTCCATGTTGATTTTAAAATTATGGTTTTAACTTACAGTGCTTTAAATTGACAGGCGCCCCCAGTACATCAGAGCTCCCCTACACCTCAGACGGGACCCGCCGGTCCTCTGGTCAGGACCTCTTGATGGTCCCAAAGACTCGCTTTAAAACAAGAAGGGGACCAGTCCTTTCAGGCTGGAATGCCCTCCCCCTAGCCTTCCGTGAGGCAGATTCTCTTTTAAAAAGCAGCTCAAGACACAGCTATTTAGACAAGCTTTTAGATGACTGTGTCTGTAATTCCTCTGTTTTTGCACATGTTGTTTATTGCTGTTTGTTTTTTTTAATCTGTGAAAGGTGCTATAAATAAAGTCTTTCTTACTTACTTAGGTACATTGTGTAACTTTTCTAGTAATTTTTTTGTTTGTTTTTCTAACTGAAGATGTTATTGTTTTCTCTGGAATGCTTCACAGTATTGTATTAAACCTTTCTATCATCACTGACACCAAAACAGACCAAGTTACAGGTCAGATCTGTGGAGTGGCAACCCTGATCACAGTATTTAGGTATTTTTGAGCTATAAAACCACCTGTAATTTAATAAATGTAAAGTAGAGCTGTATAATGTCATACTGTGGAGCATTCCAAGCAGAGAAATGATATATCCATAGAAACAAGCAGGTGAAGGACCCCCAACCAAAAAGTTACATAGTGCACCTTTAAAGCACAACCCACACATCAATATCCGAAGTAAATTAATCTAATCTAATCTAATCTTTACTTGAGATTATAATGCCTCAGCCTCAGTACCACCGGACTCACCACATTACCCTCTTCAGTTGGATACACAGTGTGACATTTACTCTTTCTGCTCCTAAGTTGTCCTTACACCTCCTCTTTTGTCTTTTTGTGTCTTCTCACTAAAGCATCCCAAACTAGCGCCCCTCTCCACACCACAGCCGCTGTCTATTGATAAGTCCATCTGTTCTGAAGATGAATTGATTCTGCCGCTCAGCTCAGAGACATATTCAACTTCTGTTTCCTCTTTAATGGCTCTCCTTCTGGTGACATTTCAGTCCGGCCCAGCGAAATGATGAATTGTCGCACGGTATCGAAAACAGATAAATGCAAGAGGAGAGAATGCACTGTAAAAATGGCCCATCCAGGCTTCTAAAGTGCTGGAATAAAGGAAAACAAGGTGCACAATGATAATAGAGAAGCTTATAAATAAATTCTACAAGTATATGTTTCTTATAGATGCTATGAAAGGGAGTGATGAGAGCAGGGGCAGGGTCAGTGCACCAGTTAACGTCGCTGGGGCTGTAATTTAGGATTTAATATTATGATTCTCTCTGCTGAGACTCTTAATTCCCAGCCAGAGATCACACAAGCCCCAGAGAAACAGTAGAACCAATGCTCTTGACTTGGCTCAGACAGTCCGCTGTAAAGCTCCAACGCTGGTCAAGTTAGTACACAGGGAAAATGAGTCCAGCAACAGCACATGAAAGTGTAGCATTAGAGGGAATTTGGTAAAATTAAAGGAACCACCATTCTAATGCACCTCTTTTCACTTTTAACAAGTGAGATGTACATTTCTTGTTGTTAATTAACTTTAGTATCTTATTGTTTCTATGTTTTTAGTAGTTGTATTATGACTTTGACTGGAATTGTCCTTGTCTGTTTTATGTTTATGTAAAACACTTTGGCCAGCTGTGAAGTTTTTAAAGTGCTTTATAAATTAAGTTAGTATGGTATGGTATTCTATTAGAGGGTTTGCCAACTGTCAGTCTCCATAAAGGTGTGTTTGCTTTGCCTGGAATGTTCCACAGTATGGCATTAAACTTATCTATCTATATTAACCCTAGAGCACTATTGCCGGGTGATTTTCACCTGAGCAAATGTATTTACATGATTTTCAATATGTTGCATTTTTCTGAGTGTCATGGGTCCCTCGGGAGCTTCACCATTGTTTTTGACATCTTTGAAGGTGTAGGTGTTTCCCTACCACAAAGCCCACTTTTTCCTACAGGCTTTCGGGTGATTTTCACTCGGCAATAGTGAAAAATTGTTATGTTGTTAAGTGGTTATGAATAATTGTTATGTTGTTAAGTGGTTATGAATAAATATCACAAAGTGGTGATTTCAAAGGGAAATTCTTATGGTGAAAACAATATTTTAGTCAACCTGTCATTTTTTCCCACTGAAAAAATACTATTTTTTGTTCCTCTCTCCTGCAACTGTTCGTGTCTCAAGGAGTCTGTGCTTCACCAGGGAAGTCTCACATGTCCCAGGAATGGGTGGACCAAAGACTAGTTTCCAGTATCTTTTTTTTTTTTTAAGAAATTTTCTGTTCTTAAATTCCTAATTTTTCAGTCTTCCTATGTTTTTTTTTCCATTTTGTTACACACACCACAGTTGAAAATAAAAGAAAACCACTCTAATTTATCACGTGTTGTCATATTTTGATCTATTTTTCATGACATGTACTTTTTGTTGCGTATATTATATTGGGTAAAAATTACTCTGCAAAAGTGATAGTGTTACTTTTTATAGCAAAAGTGTTCTAGGGTTAAAATTATAAATTAGATATTGCCATTAGTGTGTTTGTTCTTAGCAGATACACAAAAACAAGCAAGTGAAATGATTATATTATTAATTATGTAGTGTAAATATAAAGAATAAGAGTTAAAGGCTAAAGGCAACTTCAATATGACAAAACAGTACTGCTCCCCAATGGGAAATCACCAAAGTACTTTTAATGATAACATAAAGAGGTTATGTTGTTGTGGGTGGAGCTGGTAACAGGCAGTAACTCTTGTGGGAGGAAACATATAAAATCAGGGCCCATTTGCATTTTATAGCACAGAAAATACAGCCATATAAGCAAAGGTTGTATTACGTAACTAACATACATGCAATACTGAAAAATTCTCTACATCCTCAGGCATGACTCGGCCTGTCATGATAACAAATTACAAATATTGAAGTGTGATATATTGCTAAAGTAAATATAGACAATAAATGATAATACTGATAACTATATTAAGAGCGTTAAACCACAAAAACTATTCTAAATCTATAATATTGTTAGAATCATGCTGCAATAAATAAACAGCAGAATCTCTTTAGTAGTGAGTTTTCATCTGTAATGAATCATAGAATTACAGTTGTATGAAAAAATGTGGGCACCCTTGACAATTGCCATTATTTTCATTTATAAATCAAGATTTCAAGATTGTCTATTTGTCATATGCAAAATCAACACAAGGTCAACAATGCCATGAAATGCTTAGGATCAGAAGAACCGTTGACTTGCTAAGATAGAAACACTAATAACATGCAATAATAGTACATGGTAAAAAAAAAGTGTTGCAAAAGTGCAGGGGAAGAAGTAAACAATATAATAAACAATATAATAAAATATGTAATAAAATGTAATAAAAAATACAAGGTACAATGTACAAGGTGCAGGTAGGATTAAATCAAGATCAAATAAGGTGTAAGTATTTCACAGATTGCACATAATATGGTGTATTATAAGTGTTGCATGTGGATTTCGTATTGCACATAGTATGGTATAAATATTGCACATAGATTATTGCACAGATTATTGCACAGGTAACAGTAGTTTACAGTGAGGTAGTGACAAACATGATACATTCATATAGAGCAGCAGCAGTAAACATATTATGCATAATGAAAAGTAGTTTAGTGCAGTATTATTGAGAGTTCAGTATTTAGAGTATTATCCAGAGTTCAGTGGTCTGACAGCTTGGGGGTAATAGCTGTCTTTGAGTCTTTTTGTGCGTGCTGGCAGGCTCCTGTATCGTCTACCAGAGGGTAGCAGACGGAAGAGTCCTTGTGCCGGATGAGTATGGTCCTTAGTGATGCTGCGTGCCTTACGCAGACCCCTGCTGTGGTAAATGTCCTGGATGGAGGGGAGACTGCTGCCAGTGATGTCCTCTGCCGCTCGCACCTCCCTCTGTAGTGCTTTGCGGCTCTGAGCGGTGCAGTTCCCATACCACACTGTGATGCAGCCCGTCAGCAGGCTCTCGATGGTGCACCTGTAGAAGTTTGTGAGGATGCTGGTGTTCATACCAAACTTCCTCAACTTCCTCAGGAAGTAGAGTCTTTGTCGAGCTTTCTTAACCACAGTGTCTGTATGTAGTGTCCAGGACAGATCCTCCGTGATGTGTACCCCAAGGAACTTAAAACTGCTGACCTGCTCCACCTCAGCGTTATTAATGGAGATGGGGGGATGCTGGTCTACACGCTGTCTCCTGAAGTCCACGATCATTTCCTTAGTTTTGCTGACATTCAGAGAGAGGTTATTTTCCTGACACCAGCTGGTCAGTGATTTCACCTCGTCTCTGTAGGCGCTCTCATCGTTGTTGGTGATGAGGCCTAGGATGGTGGTGTCGTCAGCAAACTTGAGGATGATGTTGGAGCTGTGCCTGGCGGTACAGTCGTAGATGAACAGGGAGTACAGGAGAGGGCTGAGAACACAGCCCTGGGGTGCCCCAGTGCTGAGGACACGTGTGGAGGAGACGTGGCTGCCGATCCTCACCGCCTGTGGCCTGTTGGTGAGGAATCCCATATCCAGCAGCAGATGGACATCCCCAGGCCCAGGGTGGTGAGCTTAGAGAATCATTGGGTCATTGGGTGTTTGGGTCTACAACGTCATTTTGAGCTATCAAATAACTAATGGACACAGTAATATTTCAGCAGTGAAATATTACTGTGAATATTACAGAAAAATGTACAATATGCATCAAAACTATAAAAACGATCAGAACTGAAGAAGCAGCTTGGATGAGCTGCGAAACATATTTGACCAAATAAACTTTTGTCCAGTTGACAAATTGAATTTCTCCTTTTGCCAATATGCATCAAAACTAAATTAGCCTGGTGCATAAATTTGAGCACTTTAACAGAAAAAGCATATCAATATATTTAGTAGAGCCTCCTTTTGCAAAAATAACAGCCTCTAGACACTTCCTATAGCCACTATTGAGTGTTTGGATCCTGGATGAAGGTATATTGGACCATTCCTCCTTACAAAACATCTCTAGTTCAGTGAGGTTTGATGATTGCCGAGCATGGACAGCCTGCTTCAAATCATCCCACAGAATTTCAATGATATTCAAGTCTGGGGACTGGGATGGTTGTACTTGTTCCTCTGCATGAATGCCTGAGTAGATTTTGAGCAGTGTCTTGTTGAAATATTCAGCCCCAACGTAACTTCAACTTTGTGGCAGATCAAGAATCCGCTGATACTGAGTGGAATCCATGCGACCCTCAACTTTAACAAGATTCCCAGTATTGGCACTGGCCACGCAGCCCCACAGCATGATGGAACCTCCATCAAATTTTACTCTGTGTAGCGAGTGTTTTTCTTGGAATGCTGTGTTCTTTTGCCGCCATGCATATCGCCTCATTATGACCAAATACCTCAATTTTTGTTTCATCAGTCTACAGCATCTTATTCCAAAATGAAGCTGGCTTGTCCAAATGTGCTTTTGCATACCTCCAGTGACTCAGTTTGTGGCATCTGCGAAGAAAAGACTTCTTCCGCATCACTCTCCTGTACCATTCCTTGTGCAAATTGCGCTGTACAGTGGTCCCTCGCTCTATCGCGGTTCACTTTTCACGGCCTCGCTGTTTCGCTGATTTTTTTTTTATAGTGTATCAATATTGTGTTCTGCATCCTGATTAGCTTCTGCTCTGTGCCGTGTCTCCTGTACAGTACAGAATGTGTTCAGTTTGACACATTTATATAGATGTTATAGAGAGGGGACGTGGGGGGGATGCGGGGGGGTGGCTCCGTGACCATGATGAGCGGGTGCATGTGTCCCCCTCACGCTTCACTATTAATACATTTTGTTGAAAATCTACGAAAGTTTGAGTGTTTAAACAAGAGAGAAATGTTAGAAAATGTTAATACCAGTCTGAGAAAAGTGTAGAATGTGTGTGGTGAGGTTTACAGCCTTAAAACATGTAGAATAATTGTAAAATATAAAGTTGTCCTACTTCGCAGATTTCACTTATTATTATGTTATTTCTGGAACCTAACCCCCGCGATAAACGAGGGACCACTGTATTGTTGACCTATGCACACCATCTGCAGCAAGATGACCTTGCAGGTCTTTGGAGGTGGTCTGTGGGTTGTTTTTGACCATTCTGATCATTCTTTGTCTTTGCCTCTCTGTTATTTTTCTTGGCCTGCCACTTCTGGCCTTAACAAGAACTGTGCCTGTGGCCTTCCATTTCCTCACTATGTTCCTCACAGTGGAGACCGACAGCTGAAATCTTTGAGAGAGCTTTTGTAGCCTTCCCCTAAACCATAATGCTGAACAGTTGTTTTGAGGGCCCCATGTTGCCACTCTTCAGGGGAGAGAAGAAGAACAACTTGCATTTGACCACCTTAAATATCTTTTGTCATGACTGGATGCACATGTCTATGAAATTCAAGGCTTAATGAGCTCATCAAACCAATTTTGTGTTCCAGTTACTCTGTGTTGATTAGTTTCAGGTTTTCAAAACAACAAAATGACAAGGGTGCCCACATGTTTCCTGTAAATTACATAGAAATTTTAGATAGAATCCTCCCTAATGTGATCACAGTTTTAGAACTACTGTAATTTTCAACATATTTTTCAACTTTTCTCCGCAAATTGTTTCTTAAGTTGTGTAAAACCATAATTTATATTTGCAATAGTTATAAATCCCTCCAAATGAAGTCAAAATTATATGGATTTATGGCTTTAAACAATAAATCAATATAGTAATTGTCGTGACTATGACAGACTACTGCTAATCTGACAGTAATCCTGCATAAAGTCCCCAGTCGTGTAAAGAGACTCATGTGAGAAATGGAGCTAGGAAACACTAATAGGAAGTCTATAGAGCATGTTATTTGTCTTTGTCATGTTGTTCAGGCCTTCTCCACACATCTAACTGCCTTGGGTGTGAGAAAAATCCATACATTCATCTGTTTTTCCAAAGCAGAGGCCCTCAAATTTACATAACCCGTGGACTGTAATAGATTGGTCATGTTTAACTGGACACATTGGTGGTAAAGGATGGGATAAGGGTTGTGTCAGTGGTCATGCGGTATTGATACTTTGCAGCTGATGTCATCAACATTCTCTGGGGGTGAGAAGCTAACTGGAAGCACTACTCTGTCTGAAGTGCTGTCACTCAGGTTAGACTATAATCGGAGTTGTTTTTCACACAATCTGACTAGGAAGGGCTGACTTGGTTTCTCTTACAGCTTCTCACACATAAGATTACAGTCAAAAGATATCTAGCGTTAGCCAATTTTCAGTTAACTCTCAGCTTCTTGTTGAAATTCAAACACCTAAACAGGACCATAAACTTCTCATATTGATCACAGACTACAGAAAGTGTGCTTTAAATCCATTTTGTGTTTTTAGACAAAACCTTTTTGACAGTGCTGGCTAATGCATGCACTGTGTCTCCATGGTAAGTGACCGTTGCACACACAGTAGAACACCCCCAGCGTGATGTCACTGCAAAGTATCAATTGGGATTGGGTGGAAATGGTGGACATACCAGTCGATCCAGGCTGCGTGTCTACAGTGGAGAGGATGGAGAATTTACACAGAGAATAGTAGATACAAATGAGTTACACATTTGTGACATTTGATAAAAGACATTACGCACAACACAACACTGGATGGATATTGATTATTACCACATTGTAGTTAAAGGTTACATGGTCCCATTATGGAAAACTGGATAAGAAATTAGTTTGTATGGATTAGACTGTACAAATGTTACAGGGCCAATATTACGCCAAGTTCTAATCTATATTATAATGCAGTAATACATTAAGTGTTCCACTACTAAATTACTAAAATTACTAAATTACTAAATTTCATTACTAAAGGTAAAAGGAGTGTGAAAACTACTGCTTCATGACATCACAAGTTGGAAGAGTATTTTGAGCTCGGAGATTTAGACAGACTTATAAACCAGGATTACTCAAATGTGTGAATGAAACGAAACACAATTCCAGGTATGTTTTTGAGGATGTAAAATAACATTTTAACATGGCTTAAAGCTCACAAGAGTCAATTTTCTGTAATATAGGACCTTTAAATATATAAAGAAATTAGAAGCTTTTCAAATTTTACTTGAAATGTTACCTTCATGTGCAATACACAAATCTGTTTTCGCTCACTTTAAATAAACCAGAAGTAGGGATGCAAATTATCGATTAATTCATTAACTGATAGTTGATTGACCTTATCGATCGATTAACGATTAACTGATAAGCGGTGTTTTTCACCTGAATTTTAGTGTTTCTATAGGGTCTTTAAGAATATAAGCTATAGTAACATAACACTGAGTCAAAAATATATCATAGTATTATTATATTGTATTTTCCTCAATTAATTATTCCTTAGTAAAAAGCAGATGAATGTATTGATGCTGAATAACAAAATACAGTAATCCCTCGCTCTGTCGCGGTTCGCGGATTTTTTTTAATTTTTATTTTTTTTAATAGTGTAACATTTTTTTATAGTGTAACATTTTGTTCTGTCCTGGTTGGCTAAGAGACTAGACCAGGACTAAACGTGGACTGGACCAGGTCTAGACCAGAACTAAACCAGGTCTGGACCAGGTCTGGACCAGGTCTGGACCTGGTCTGGACCTGGACTGGACCTGGACTGGACCGGGACTCGACCGGGTCTGGACCTGGACTGAACCAGGATTGGGCTGCTGCGTGCCGCTGCTGGTTTCGTGCGGCTGGTTTGTGGCTCGGGGCCCGGGCCGCAGGCCAGCCGCGCGAAGCTCGGGGCCCAGGCCACGGGCCACGGCCCGGCCGCACGGGACCAGCAGCGGCACGTTGCGGCGCATTCCTGGGCGCCGCGGTTCGATCTCGCCTCGCGCGTACACCCGGGGCTGCTGAGCAGTGCCGTTGGCGCCTGCGGCCGGCTGTGAGTCGAGCGCAGCGCGGTGCGCGGTTGCCTTGTTTCGTGACCATGCGGTTAATTACAATTAATGCATTTTGTTCGACTAACGTCTTAATCGACAATTAATCGTTAATCGATTAATTGTTGACATCCCTAACCAGAAGTAATTCATATTAAAAAGGATCAATCCTACATAAAAAAGGGAAAGAAAAAAGGAGGATTTTTTAAATTGATTTTCATGTTTAAAATATAAACAAGTCTGTAACGAGATGTTTGGCATTTGAAAGCACCAGTTCAATTCCCATACACACAGCAGCTGCACAATGCCAAAGAAATACCTCTAGAGTCATTTATATTCACTGAGCCACAGCAGGGTGCACACCTACAGGCCCAAAGCCACTGGAATGGGGCATGTCTGCACTGAATGTTACAAAATACTAAGCTTTCTATTAAATATTAAACAATAGGTAGTATAGTGCATATATGATGGATAAAAATACAAATAAAACTCACCCCTTCGCTGTTCTGTCCACTCTTGGCCAGCATCTCCTGCAGAGCCCGCACAGACAGGGACTGCTCCAGCACGAAGGTACAGATGCACAGGTCTGGAGGGACATACTATGAAAAAAAGAAGAAATAGAGATTTAAAATGTGCAAAACAGTTTGGATGCTGTGTAATATGAAAGCAGTCAAAGTAAACATAAAACAAATGCAGTTAATTCAAGTCCAAGTCACTGAATCCATAAAGGTGCATTATGTAACTTTTTTGTGTCCATGTAATTGTTTTGCTTGGAATGTTTCACAATATTGTATTAAACTTAACTATCTCCATGGAAACAAGCAGGAAATGCCACCAGACCAAGATATTGATCAGATCTGTGCAAAGGATGTGCGCACATTCTTCGAGCAATAAAAACACCCATAATCGAGTGAATTGAAGATGGATAAGTTTAATGTCACACTGTGAAACATTTCAGACCATATAATATCATACCCATGGAGACAAGCATGTAGAAAACCCTCTACCCAAAAAAAGTTGTTTGTAGCAGCTTCTCATTGTAATATTTCATAGTGTATATATATATATATATATATATATATATATATATATACACAGTGGTACCTCACCTTACGAAATTAATTCGTTCCAGAAGTGGTTTCGTAACGTGAAAAATTCGTAAGTTGAGTAGCTATTTCAATGGAAAAAGCCTGATCCGTTCCAAGGTTTTTTTTTATAGTGTAACATTTTTTTTTATAGTGTAACGTTGTGTTCTGCCTCCTGGCGGGCTAAGAGACTAGACCAGGACTAAAAGAACATGGAATAAACCAGGTCTGGCCAGAACTAAACCTGGATTGGACCTGTTATTATTATAACATGGCAGTGCCGTTGGATCAGCGCGGTGCTCGGTGCTCGTGTCTCCGCACCTTTAAGAGGCCGAGAAAGACGCTCTTTCAGCGGGAATAAGAGCGGGGCGGGGCGAGCTCTGCTTCTATCTGACCTCCAGAGCCGGGGCGCTGACACTGTGAGCTAACATGCCGAGGAAGGTGCTCTATAGGCGGTGTTGTGAGATGTGTCTATCTTGTGTCTATTGCTCAGTGCAGAGAGTCTGCGAGTCTGTGCGCGCGCGCCCTGTGCTGGATGAATGTCTCCTCCGTAGAGGAGACAATAAAGGAGAGGAGACAATAAAGTTCCACTCAGCAAAACTGTCTTTTTTTACTTGCATTCTCTACCACTGTAAGCGCGCGATGTCCACAAGGGAGTTAACCCCGGAGGGAAAGCTATCTCCGGCCCTGGAGAAGACGATCTCCCCTGTGTCTCCCAACCACGGTTAGGAGATGAGAGCAGGAATGGATAACAGCGGGCAAGACCGTGGGGTCTCGCTCGGGTCGGGCGCTGGTTCTATGTGACTTCCAGGTCTAGACCAGAACTAAACCAGGTCTAAACCAGGACCGGAGCAGGAATAAATCACCCCGTGCTCGGCCCGCGCGTGCTCTGCCCCGAGGAGGAGGCACGGCTGCATCCCGCAGCCCCGGTGTAGCGCGGCCTTGCGCCGTGTCGACGTGATCCTTCGATGTCGGCTCTTCCTATCACTGTGAAGCAGAATTCACCAAGTGTTGCATTGTTCACTCACTAAGGGAACGTGAGCTGGGTTTAGACCGTCGTGAGACAGGTGAGTTTTACCATACTGATGATGTGTTGTTGTGTCTCCCCTCGTTTCGGGGCGTGCATCTGATCGCGCATTAATTGAATTTTTGAGATTTGTTGTTTTTAAAGTGCTTTATAAATAAAGTTGGATTGGATTGGAGATTTCGCGTTTCGTAACTTGAAATTTCATTCGTATCTAGAGACCAAAATTTGACGTGAAGGCGTTTCGTAACTTGAAATTTTCGTTTGTTGGGTCATTCGTAAGGTGAGGTACCACTGTATATATATATTTTTTTTCAAATCAGCAAACTGCCGCCTCTTCAGTCTGCTGCCATCTGAGGAGGCTCCTGAGGACTGAGGAGCCTCAGGGCAAAGACCAGCAGACTGAAAGACAGCTTCATCCACCAAGCTGTCAGGATGCTGAACTCTCTCCCTGCCCTCCCTCCCCCTGTGACACTGCTGCATAGATGACACTTAAATGACACTGACACTGCTGTTTAAATGACACCATTTGAGGTCTATTATGCCACACATTGTGTTTTACCTATTTGTATTATATACAAGTTTACTGTACTTACAGGTATATGTGAAGTTTTAGTCATGGTGTTTATTGTCTCATTTATCAGATGTTTTATGTTCACAGTGGGCCTAGGGGGCGCTGCAATTTCAAATCCTTTTTGTGCAACCTGTACATATGGTTTTTGACAATAAAGCTGACTTTGAACTTTGAACTTTTGAACAACTAATAATTTCTTTCCATTGTCATGCTGTTTCTAGATCTAAAGACCATCTGTATTTGATCTGAAATTCATCAAATTCACCAAAATAAAACTTTCTGATCCAGCGTTTTCACCACCTTCATGACCAGTACACCTGCATCTGCTCTCTCATTAACTCAAGCACCTATTATGAAAGAATCACCATGGCAACCAGTTTCCCATCAACTCTGATTTTGATTAAGTGCCTGAAAAAATAGTGCAACCAAAGCGAAAAACATTCCCACATATGAGGCATACGTTGAAATTGCTCCATAGGGGATATTTGGATTAGATACTCACTCATGAAAATCATGCCGAGTCATGCGTTTTCCCCACTCCTGAAGTGAGCTTGTCTTAATTGAGTGGGCAATATTCATTAAAACATGCTTTAAAAATAGATTAAGTGTACTTAGGTCAGTCTGCACTTAAATAAGCCAAGTCCAGTGTGGAGTTTTATGAGGGGATAATGAAAAGTACAAATGTCCAAATAGAAAAGCAGGCCAGTACAAGAAGCATGGGAGAAAATCCAGTGACAGAATGGGGAGATAGATGTGAAGTGTGAGGCAGAGCTGTGAGATCAATGATGAAACGTAAACACCTCCACTGGCCTCTTTACGGAGCATCCAAAAGTCTCAAACTGGTTCAATCAATCAATTTTGATTGATTTATTTTCAGCCAGACTAGCTAACCTTATTATTGCCTTATTTTTTGTCTTTAATTTATAACTATAAGTATTATTACTTGGATTTTTGTATGTATTTTGTGTGTGTGTGTGTGTGTGTGTGTAAGGGATGTTGTGGGGGGAGGGCATTACTTTTTGTGTTTTTTTTATTTTTATTTTTAATGAAAATCAAAATAAATAGATTGATTAAAAAAAATCAATAACTACATTAATGATAATAATAATAATAATAATAATAATAATAATAATAATAATAATAATAATAATAATAATAATAATAATAATAATAATAAATACAGCTCTGGAAAAAAAATAAGAGACCACTGCAAAAGTGTCAGTTTTTCTGATTTTACTACTTATAGGTATGTGTTGGGCAAAAGGAACACATTTGTTTGAGTCTGTAAACTATAGAGAACATTTCCCCCAAATTCCAATTGCCTTGGTCATTTTGGGGTGGGAACTATTTTACAGTGCGGAAAAACACAGCCGAACCACACAGGGGAATCCCTGTTACGCACCACGTTGGGATTTCCCCTGTTACGCAGCGTGGTGTGTGCTTCGGCTCTGTTTTTCCGAACTGAAAAATAGTTCCCACCCAAAATGACCAAGTCAAGCTCTCCGTGTTGATTTGCACATTTATTTGCACTCGATATGAATGCGCACTACACAGAAAGTAATTGGGAAAAGCATCGAGCAAATTAATTCTTTTGGCCGAAATCTTTCTCTGGCGACGTTAGCCTCCAGTCTAACGCGGAGTAGCTGCAGCTGTGCGCGGCGGTCAGTGCTGACAGACTCGGACAATGGCTGGGTGACCAGGAAAACGCTTTCCATCACTTATTTTAGTCTCTGGACTGTGGGGAGATGCCCAAATTTGACCTGGGGGTGGCATATCCCTTTAAACCAAATTTTAAATATTTTTTTTTATCACAGCTTTCATGCGTCTTGCTCTCCACAAGTCTTTCACATGTTGTTTTTGTGTTTGTGTTGGAATTCAACAGACGCTGGAATGGAATGGCTGTAATACATGTAGAGATGCTAATTTCAGAAAAAAATGCAGTGGTCTCTTATTTTTTTTCAGAGCTGTAAATAAAATAAGACTAGCCATCTTATAATTCTATCCACAGAGAACAACGCATTTCCTCATATGTAGGGATTAAACAGGATAGTTGACAATATAAGAGTAATAAAAATAATAATAATCAATTTTAGAAGCAAAATCAAGCTAAGTCACACTTACCCAAATGTTGTTTATGTCACTTTCATTTATCATGTAAAAAGTGTGATTTCATTAAGCTGTGTTTCTTCTCACAATAATGTGTTAAAAATTGATCTCCTGCACAGCGGATTTGACTTTCTGGGTGAATGGACAAAGATTAGTAGTTAAATACAGTGGTACCTCACCTTACGAAATTAATTCGTTCCAGAAGTGGTTTCGTAACGTGAATTTTTCGTAAGTTGAGTAGCTATTTCAATGGAAAAGGCCTGATCCGTTCCAAGGTTGTTTTTTTTATGATGTAACTTTTTTTATAGTGTAACATTTGTGTTCTGCGTCCTGATTGGAATAAACCAGGTCTAGACCAGAACTAAACCAGGTCTAAACCTGGACTGGACCTGGACTAAACCAGGATTATCCCGGGACATGGCAGTGCCGTTGGAGGAGCGCGTTGCTCGTGTCTCCGCCCTCCTTGCGCGTTCTGCGCTAGAGCTAAGAGGCCGAGAAAGACGCTCTTTCAGCGGGAATAAGAGCGGGGCGGGGCGGGCTCTGGTTCTATCTGACCTCCAGAGCCGGGGGGCTGACACTGTGAGCTAACAGGCCGAGAAAGGTGCTCTATCGGCGGGAAAGACCGCGGGGTCTCGCTCGGGGCGGGCTCTGCTTCTATGTGACTTCCAGGTCTAGACCAGAACTAAACCAGGTCTAGACCAGGTCTAAACCAGGACCGGATCAGGTCCAGACCCGGGACCAGACCAGGGCCAAGTCGCGCGGCCCCGCGGGGGAGGCACGGCCCAGGCGCCGCGGCTCCATCCCGCGCCGTGTCAACGCCGCTTTTTGATCCTTCGATGTCGGCTCTTCCTATCATTGTGAAGCAGAATTCACCAAGCGTTGGATTGTTCACTCACTAATAGGGAACGTGAGCGGGGTTTAGACCGTCGTGAGACAGGTGAGTTTTACCATACTGATGATGTGTTGTTGATAGTAATCCTGTGTCTCCGCTCCCCTCGCACGTTCTGCGCTATATTGAGCCGTGCCCCCCCCCATACTATCAACACATTCCATTGAAAACCTATGAAAGTATGAAAGAGTCTTCAAACGAGAGAGAAATCCGAGAAAAGCCCAACTCCAGTCTGAGAAAAGCGTAGAATGTGTGTGGTGAGGCATTTACAGCCCTAAAACATTTAGAACAATTGCAAAATACAAAGTTGTCCTACCTCGTGGACCTCTCCCACCGCAGGCCCCCTCTGGAACCTAACCCCGTGTGTGTTGATAAAGTGTATTTACGTTTTGGGGCGTGCATCTGAGCGCACATTAATTGAATTTTTGAGATTTCGCGTTTCGTAACTTGAATTTTCTTTCATATCTAGAGACCAAAATTTGACGTGAAGGCGTTTCGTAACTTGGATTTTTCGTATGTAGGGTCTTTCGTAAGGTGAGGTACCACTGTAATGTGATTTGCCAAAAAAGATTATGACCAACGCAAGTAATTAGGACTCACAAATTATAAGCTGTTCTGATTGGTTGGGAATAGTGTTATTGATTCGACTTTGCAGCCTATGCATAATATTTTGGTATTGCACTGGATCCATTTGGTTGACCAGGCTAATTTAGCATACCCACAAATCATCTCTTCTCATAGCTTGTTCCTTATGGCGCTGTCTTAGATCTATAAGAGTCATAGGATTACCACTGAATACACTGCAACTTTTTGTAGGTGAATTTGCATGCAAAATAAACCTAAATACAAACCGATACTAAGCGTACATCCTCATAGAGCACGTGTCTACAGGGATGTAACCTAGCCTTACCCTCACTTCATTGGTTCACTAACAGCTGACCTTTGACCCTAACTGCAGAAAGGGGGTTGTGTGAAGTGTTAAGAGCCCGAGGGGGGGTTAAGGGTGTCCACTCCTGTCAACGAGAGTACTGCGAAAGCATTCAGGCAGTTTTATTACATCAGTATTCTGGGTTTGTACCATAACGTTTACTTTACGACCAATTGCATAATGGGAAAAAATGCAGTTAAAGGTACACTATGTAACTTTTCCAGTAAAGGGGCTGTCACCTGCTTGTCTCCACGGAGATTTTATTCCTTTGCCTGGAACGTTTGACAGTATATACAATTAAAGGTCCCATGACATGGTACTTCTTGATGCTTTTATATGGCTCCTTAATGGTTCCCTAATACTGTAAATTAATCCTTCTTCAAAATCAACACTCAGTGCATGACAAAAGAGAGATAAGATGAGAAAGAGTCATAAATGTCACTCTGGAACACTCCATTATGGGCGTTGTTGCTTGAATGCAAATGAGGAGGACAGAGATGGCCTATAGTAGAGGGTGGGGATGTGGCCAAACTCTCCGCTCTCAGCTCTCAGCTGTGCCTGTGCGCTCTGACCCACTTCCGTGTTTTTGCGCGGAGAGAGAGATGAGAGGCCTTCCATTGAAAAATAAACACATTTCCACAGAAAATAAAATTAAACCACTGCTGTTTCAGATATCCACAGGCTCAGATAAAGGACTTCCGAGCCTAGAAACACTCGCAAGTTCCTCCAGGCAAATAAAAAAACGCATTTCGCATTGCATAGCTCCTCCGCAGTCCAAACTCTCTGGGCGTGATTTACAGAGACGCTGAGTACAGACAGACGGGGGTGGAACTGCATTTGCATTTCTTTTTTCGAGCTGACGTCAATAAGTTTCCTTGTTCAAAATCGCCCGTTTGAGCTCTGATTTTTTCTAACGCAGAAAAGGATCGCAAATGCTCAGTTTACACATTTCGCAACTTTTAACCATGGGGGATGGGGGCCCTAAACAGGGTAGGGGAGCTCACATTAACGTTCAAAAACCTCAGAAAGTGAAAATTTCATGCCATGGGATCTTTAATCTAAATTGACTCTTGGGAGCTTTAAGCCATGTTATGATGTCATGTGTGTCATCAAAAACATACCTGAGTTGTGTTTGGTTTCACACATGTTTAAGTAACCCTTTATTATTAGTCTGTGTACATCTCCAAAGCTCAAAATGAGCTGTTCCACCTTGTGATGTCATGAAGTGGTAGTTTTCAAGTTAACAGCTACGTTTTACCTTTACTTTAGTAGTGATGATGAGGAAAGAACCTTATAGCAGATCAGAAAATAACATAATATGGACCCTTTAATTACTGGTGGCTTCACTGCTAATAATCGCCTCTACACGGATCTAGTGGTGCCACCAGCTTGTCTCAATGGAAATCAATTTAATTCCATAATGTGTAATATTATAGGTAAAGCAATAACGTCTCCATGAAGTCTCGCTTGTGGCGGACCCTGCCTGAGAAAATTTAATGTCACACTATCTAACTTATATATTGTGTAAGAAATCATTCCTCAAAACTGAATAGCATTTTCCTAGCTATAAAAGGTTACACATAAACACCACTATGTTAGGCCAGGTCCCCTTCAGTGGACATAGTGACAAGAGGGAGTAGCCTGGTCATATATCACAATCAAACTGCCCCTCTCAGCCTGATTGATGCTGCGTTTGAACCATGCGTACTTTAAATCAAGCACTTCCTCACTTTGTCTAGTTTTCTATCCGTTAAAAAGCTTACCAAAATAAGAAATAAGAAGGAATCTAATTTAGCTCGCCCCTAAAAGTGCCGTCATGGATTTGACGTGATTTGGTTGTCCTTGATCCCAGAGGAAGTGTACTGGCTTTTCATAAAAATGCCGTGCAATGAAGACGGAGTGCTGGATAGAAAGCATCCATCACATATGTCAGGGGTAATTACAGTTCAATATTGGGTGAAAGGATCAGAAGCAACACATAAACAAACTGGTGGAGTAAGAGTACGAGGGCTGGAATGGACAGTTAAAGACGACAGAAAACATCTTTGCTAACAATGTCAATATCTTTGATTCAAACTGTATATAGGTATGAGAGTTGCAGAGTGGACAAAGCTGGATTTGATTCTCAGTGCAGGTTGACTTGCAGTCTTTGAAAAGCCTGAGTCTGCTTACATGCGCTATCTGTGTTATTGCAGAGTCTCCCTGGGCAGTGTGTGCTCCGCTGTGAAAGACATGCATTTGTAATCAAATGGGTGTGAATAAAGTATTTGTCATGATAAAATGGAAAATAGCAGTGCACATATTGTCCAAAGAAAATGTGCTTATATTTGACTAGGCAAAATACATTCTATGCTACATCTCTTGTAGGGATGCACTGATACAATATTGGTATGGGATATCGGAGCCAATATTGAACATTTTGGTAGATCAGATATTGGTTCCAAGATATCAGTCCAGCCAATATCCCAACATGGTCTATAAATTAGTGTAATAAGATGATTTGCTGGCTAATGTTGGCCCAAAACGCATAATACTAAACTTGTATTTTCACAAATCTGTTCTGTAATTGTTTTAAATGATAAATAACAGTTACAAAACAGTATTACAATAGGCTGTTTCTGTTTAAAGGACAAAAAGTATATTTTCAATCTCTGCCCTAGTATCGGCTGATATCAGTATTGGCAGATACTTAAAGGGACAGCATGTAAGTTTTTTACCCGTTAATTACCGAAATTGAAGATACCCATTCAAAAATACATTGATTTCCAAGCCTTTTCACTTCCATCATGAAATCAAAGTATTCTTTTGAACTTAGATATAGTCACATAAAAGGGGGATCTTCCCCATATAGAGGCAGCCATTTTGAGGGGGGGGGGGGCTCGTGGTTTTGGGTAAACAACAAGCATGCTGCTGTATCACACGTCGTAATGGATCTAACATGTGTTTTGGACTAAATTGTTTTACTGGATTTTATTCGATGGATCCTTACGGACAGATTGATACCAAGCTTGTGGTGAAATACAGAGTTTGACCTGTGCAAGGCCTTCAAAGGTAAGCTAAGTAACAAACCTCGTTTTGTGCTTTCCGTATAAAAGCCCCATGTGCTCAGGGAGTGATTGTTGTGCCGGGAAATGAATTGCATAGTCAAAAAGAGGAGACTGTAAGGTTTAATTTGATATGTAGATTGTCATGGGACACGATCGGGAATGTGTGTTTTCATACGAAAAGAAAAAAAAAACAGTGAACGGGAGACCGCGTTTTATTAATACCGTTGTTGTCGGCCGGGTGCGCGCCGGGTGCGCGCGCGGGTACGCGAGGTGTCCGCTACGGCGCGTCCGGGTGACCCTCGAGGTTTGCCGTAGCTAAAACAGGAAGTGCCATAGCCACTATCCACCTATGCTCCACGAATCCTACACACTGGACCTTTAAAGCCAAAATATCGCCATCGGTATTGGAACAGAAAAACCCAGATTGGTACATCTCTTGCAGTTGCTATCGTATCCGTTAAAACCATTTCATTCACGTAGCTTTTATAGCCGACTCACATATGTAATATTGCAATACATTTGTGGTAACGTGGTGATTCAAAGCATACTTTTAAACACCGTCAGCTTCAGAGGGGATTCATAATCATAGATCAAAATTAAAAGAGGATCGATGTGGACAGCCCATTAGCAGTGCAAACGAATGTCACATTAGACCTGGGAGAGGTGAGGCCATCTCTGTTTCCCTCCAGGAGCCAATCAATGACAAGTAATAGCTCTATCACTTGCAGATTTTCTCTCTCATGCCGAGCTCATCATTTGGATCGCTAATACAGAATTGAACAGCGCACCCTCCTGATTACAAACAATGTGATCCAATTCAATTGTGCTCATTAAAACTTTGCACTTAGATGCGCAGCAGATGTGTCAGCAGTTACAAGTGTGCAATAAACCTATGGGCAATTATACCATCGTTTATGAAAAACAATCCATCAAATACATGCAGGGGTGTCACACTGGGATATGATCATGCTCTGGAGGTCCTGTGGAGGGCTGTTAGGAGAGAGGAGGCTTATGCACATGTAGAGGATGCTTAAGACATCAATGTGTTGCTGACATTACAGAGGCATCTTTCAGTTGGTTGGAACCAGATACAGGCCTGTGATCATGGTTTGTAAATCAGTTCCTTAAAGGGACAGTGTGTAAGATTTTTACCTGTCAATTACTGAAATTGAAGATACCCATTCAAAAATACATTGTTTTCCAAGCCTTTTCACTTCCATCATTAAATCAAAGTATTCTTTTGGACTTAGATATAGTCACATAAAAGGGGGATCTTCCCCATATAGAGGCAGCCATTTTGAATACGAGAGCCGCAGAAGGACATTTGGGCTCATCCTTCGCCTCGGCTCCTGCTAACAGCTGCTCAGCCGCGCTGCATGTGGGAGAGAAGGAGCGAAGGAGAGAAGGGGAAGGGGAGGGGGGAAGGGGGGAGCCTCGTGTAAACAAGCATGCTGCTGTATCACACTCGTAATGGATATAACACGTATTTTGGACTAAATTGTTTTACTGGATTTTATTCGCTGGATCCTTATGGACAGATTGAGGCCAAGTTTATGGTGAAATACAGAGTTTGACCTGTCCAGAGCCTTCAAAGGTAAGCTTTGTGCTTTTCCGTTTTGTGCTTTTCCGTATAAAGGCCCCATGTGCTCGGGGAGTGATTGTTTTGCAGGGAAATGAATTGCATAGTCAAAAAGAGGAGACTGTAAGGTTTCATTTGATGTGTAGATTGTCATGAATCATGATCGGGATTGTGTGTTTTCATGCGAAAAGAAAAAAAAAAAAGTGAACGGGGGACCGCGTTTTATGTATACAGCGGCGTGCGCGGGCACGCGAGCTGTCGGCGCGCCCGGGTGACCCTCGAGGTCTGCCGTAGCCAAAAGAGGAAGTGCATGGTACCTACACCACCTATGCGCCACGAATCCTACACACTGTACCTTTAAAGAGAAGAATTTTTGTATGTGGTGGTTTCTTTTAATCTAACAAGCTTTTAGGAGGGCACCCTGCACAATATGTAAATCTATATGTAGTATCTCACTTTGTAAAGAGTAGATTTACTGTGAGAAAACCCCTAAAGATGCTCCTCACCTTCCACGGTGGTTGGTCTCTTTCACTCTCATCCAGCTCGGGTCCTCTACCAGAGGCCTGGGAGCTTGAGAGTTCTGTGCAGTATCTTTGCTGTTCCTAGTACTGCACTTTTCTGGACTGAGATGTCTGATGTTTTTCCTGGGATCTGTTGTAGCCACTCCTCCAGTTTGGGGGTTACAGCCCCAAGTGCTCCGATCACCACGGGCATCACTGATGCTTTCACCTTCCAGGCCTCTCCAGTTCTTCCTTGAGCCCCTGGTATTTCTCTAGATTCTTGTGTTCCTTTTTCCTGATGTTACCATAATTTGGTATTGCAATGTCCACCACCACGGCTTTGTTCTGTTGCTTATCCACCATCACTATGTCTGGTTGGTTCGCCATCACCATTCTGTCAGTCTGTATTTGGAAGTCCCACAGGATCTTGGCTCAGTCATTCTTGTTGTTGAGTTGTTTCCCACCTTGACCTTGGGGTCTCCAGCCCATACTCTGCACAGATGTTTCTGTACAGTATGCCCGCCACTTGGTTGTGTCACTCCATGTATGCATGTGTGCTGGATTGTCTCAGGAGCCTCTTTGTACAGCCTACACCTTGGGTCTTGTCTGGTGTAGTAGATCTGGGCCTCTATTGCTCGGGTGCTCAAGGCCTGCTCCTGTGCAGCCAGGATGAGGGCCTCTGTGCTGTCCTTCAGACCAGCCCTCTCCTGCCATTGGTAGGATTTCTTGATATCAGCCACATGTTTCGGTGGTATGGTAGGTGTTAAAATACAGCCTTAAAGTGCATATAACCGGGGGGCAAGAGCGGTTCAGAAGCCCTTATGAGAAACACAGCAAGGGCAGTTACATTGCCCGTTACCGGGGCCCCACCCTGGAGCCAGACCTGGGATGTGTGCTCAAAGATCTTCCCCCACGTGGCCCAGCCGGGCATAGTCCAAAGGAGCAACATGGGGCTGTCCTCCCGTGGACCCACCACCCACAGGAGGATTCATAGGGGCTGGTGCAGTGAGATCTGGGCTGCAGATCTGTTTAGGCTGTTGCCCCCGCGACCCAAACCCGGATAATATGAAATGGATGGATGTTTAAGTAATCCTGGTTTATAATTCTGTCTACATTTCATAGATGTAGCCCTTTACTGATCTATGGTATGTTTCCTCATCAAATACATATCTGGAGTCGTGTTTTGTTTCACTCACACATGTTTAACACACAAACACTGCATATTTAGTTGTTTTTCTCTTAACCCCTTGACGCCTGAATTTATTTACAGATCTTTAAAAAAAAAATAATTGTCAGTGTTTTTGCTTTCTAACTGATGCTAAATGAAGTACAGATTAGTAATTTTTCAATAGCACATATTGTAAGTATAATTTTGGGTTTGTAGCTAATAAGCCACCTCAGGCACTTAGGGTAAAAATGATAAATATATTTAAATTACAAAATGAATGTACAAATACATCAAAACTTCAAATTACAAACCATACATGTTAACAATTAACAGGATTTTGGTTTTGTAACACTATAACACCAAATTTTATAAATAATCTCATATCTCAAGCTGATTTTGCAGCCGTTTTGCAGCAGCAGAGCTGGTTGCAGGAAAGGCATCATTGTCATTTTCATTGGCATCTTCATCACTGCTGCTTCTGTCTTTAATACTGCTGCCCCTGCTGCTGCTGTCATTTCCTGATGTAGGAAAAAATAAATACTTAAAAAAATGTATCTACATAATAAAATCATGCACACGTGGTTACATTTATAAATATAACAACAGTGACAGCATTATTATTACTGCTATTTTCATCACCTGGTCTGAGAATGTCGTCCTATCCCCACTGTCACTGAGACAGCTGTCGTCACTTTCAACAGTTACAGCCTGGGCTGGGGTCCACCTTTTATGCTTTGCACAAAACATAGACAGCTTAATTTTGTTCTGTGTAAAATATATTCCAGAATGCTATTTTACTCAGTGATTATAGAAATTTGGTACAATTGTGTTTTCTAAAAAAAACAATGCTTGTTGGCACTGAAATCGATCTAAATACTACTAAAATGCACTCATTATTGCTGTATGTATGCAAGCTATAGAGGCTGACGCAGTTAGCCCTAGTGGCCGAGGGTTGCTATTGCGTTACAAATAGAAACCTTCAAATAACTCAAAAAGTATCATTCACATAAAATTGATTCCAATATATAAGTTGAAGATGGAGTCAATACACTAGTACATATTTTTATCTTAGTCCAACTTACCTCATGTTAGAAAATGTTTGCAAGTTTTCAGCCTCAAAACGCAGATCAGCTATTTCAGTGACTTAGCTTCCATAACCCGGATGTTGTTCAGCCACTAAGCAGTCCTACAAGAAACAAGTGCATGCAAAAGGTTCCTAGGTGTGTCTTGACCATGCACAAATCGGCATTAGAGGAATTACATGTATTATGTTGGCTACAGGCTACAGGAAGTGGTTTGTCGCTCAATAGCGACCCCCGGCGTCAAGGGGTTAAACTGAAAACACTCCTTGTGAAGTCATGTGATAATACAGAAAATGCTCCACTGTGTTTTTAAATTCCATACACCATCACGAAAGCTGTGGCGTATGGAGTGTGACAAAAAGGGCCTTTGTATCTGTATACTCACCTTAATTTCATTTCATATTTGTTATTTTTTCCATATTATATATTTTTCCATACTCAACTAAACTACCAAATATAACTATCCCTGATTTGTTTTATTTAGTTTTGTTTCGTTCTGTTAAGTTAAACAACACACTCAAGTTACTTTGAATGGATTTTATTAGGTTAAATCTATTCAATTTTGTTATACATCTCAGACACTTACCTGCTCACCTGTTACTCCACCTGAGGGGTATTCCACGAAAGCTACTAAGCGCAAAGCCCGGCTTTATTCGACAGTTGGCGCTAGTTTTAGTGAGAGTTCGGTTCCACGACGCTCGCTAAACTTAGTCCCCGCTAAATTACTGGGGCAACATGGTTTTAGCTGAAAGTCTGGTACCGGCCAGGCTAAAGATGTGGCTTAATCAGGCCGTGTCGCAGACAATACGTACCTGACGTAAACAGAGTGTCAAACAAACAGTTCCGCACACCTCCCGCATGAGTATCTGTGTTGTCCGAAAACAATTTCAGCAAAAAAATAAATTACCTTACGTTCTTGGTTCTTGACAAATCTCTGGTAATTTAAAAATATGGTTTTGGAACCGCTGTCTTTACGACATTAACATATAGAAGAATTCCAGAGGTGTCTCAGAGAAAGACTTTGGTCGAGTGGTTATGTCCTGTGTCTCTCATATTGGCGACCCGGGTTCAATTCCCGCTGTTGACCTATTGATGCCCAAGTCAAATTTGAGTTAAATTTTCACGCATTTATATTTGCAACATATTACAGAAATGGAAATTAATTTAACCTACAATTATTGCTATCATCACATAACTTATATCAGTTGGGCCTAACATCACTCTCACTTGATGACATTGACACTATATTTTATGTGACATCTCTATCAAAGAATACAGTTACAGGTAAACCTTTACTTTTAAAACAAAATGTAGCCAAATAACAGGCACACTCCATGATGCAACATTTCAATGATTCAACAAATTTGCTTCAGAGATGCTGTGCAAGCCTTTTTAATGAAATCCTATTTATCAATTTCCATCAATAGGCATAAAACAATAAAATACATTAGCTATGACATTCTGGTGTGAGGCCACTGCTGGAGAACTGCTGAGGGTCAGGCAAGGCACTGCTGGAGGACTGCTGAGGGTCAGGCAAGGCACTGCTGGAGGACTGCTGAGGAGGGTCCAAGTGTACGCCATCTTCAGTAACTAGAACACAAGCATACTATTAAAATATACAAATGCTTGGATCACAGCTGAGGCAAGCAGTAGCCTAGAGAATACCTTGAATATACTCTTCACTAGAACTCGCAGGAAGGATCTTTGATGGGGTCCCTCCTTCAATTACCTCCACCAGTGGGTGACCCTGGTTTAGGGCCAGTGCCAGCTCCTCTGCAGGTGAAAGGTTTTGAGGGGGGCTCCCACCTCCTGTGGCTTGGTAGCTACTGTTCATTTTAAATTAAATTAAGGTACCATTTCAACAGTATTACTAATTTCACTGAATAATAATATTAATATTAGCCTACTTACCACTCTGCAAAATGTTTTTTATGCTGTGTCTTTACCAGCAAAACACTCCTCTACATATTATTCCTGCTCAAAGACAAGATAACACAATTTAACGTATTAGTTGAAGCAAATACTTTTACACAGTAAAAATAAATTACAACTGACAAGACTGCTATACAAATATATAATATATATGACATCAACTCCCCACCATGAGAATCGAACTCACATCTCCCGCATCCCAGACCGTAACTTTTCCCCTGCGCCACAGATCAGCATTGACAGCAATGGTGAAAAACATACTTAAAAAACTCAACCTCCAGCACTGTTATAGGACTTGACTTGCGTATTTAAGCGCTCGGCGATCTTCTGCCATGCCATGTCTCTGGCCTTGGTTATTGCAAGTGCGTTGTAGAGTTCCAAAAGCAACTTCTGTTCTGATGCGCTGAAATAATCGGCCCGAATCTTCAACATGATCGCGTTTTCGACAGTCGCTTGTTCAGGGCTTCTTACCTTCCCCGTGCACGCGTCTATGCCCGGCCTGCTTCGGCCTGACTGAACTTAGCGCTGCTGAGGCGCAGCTGAAATGCGTTAGAAGAACGGCTTCAGGCTTTAGTCTAAGTTGCGGCTAAGTCAGGCGAGGACTTAGCACTTAGTCGCCGCTATGTTTAGCAACGTTCGTGGAATACCCCTCAGGTATGCTTGTGATGAGGTAACAACATTATAACATTGCTTACAAGTCAAATTTGCCTAATATAGAATCTTTAATGTAAAACTATCATAAATAATTAAGTATAAACCCAGCAAACAAAGTAATAATTAGAAAAAAAAAGACACACTGTCACTTTAATGTCTTGAAATTTACTGGAACTAAAAATTATGACTCTACAGAAAGCTGCGTATGGCGTCTGTTTGAAGGCGAGCAGTGCTGTGTGCCCGGACTGGAGTCTGCTGCCTGTTAAACCAAAACATCAACATTTGCTCTGGCGTTTCCATGGCGCGCATGTCTCACTGAGCTAAACCTCTCATTACACAAGATCCACATTCCAGTCCACTGCCTTGTTTGATTACAAAACAAATGTGTGAGCTAAACATGCAAGTAAAAATAACAGATAATTACATAACTACAGGAAAAAAATACATACAGCTCTGGAAAAAAATAAGAGACCACTACATTTTTTTTCTGGAATCAGCATCTCTACATGTATTACAGCCATTCCATTCCAGCGTCTGTTGAATTCCAACACAAACACAAAGCTGAGCTACTTCAGTTCTTGCACCAGGAGTGGAATAAAGTCACCCAAGAACAATGTGAAAGACTTGTGGAGAGCATGCCAAGACGCATGAAAGCTGTGATTAAAAATAAGGCTTATTGCACCAAATATTGATTTGTGAACTCTTCTTAAGTGTAAACATTAGTATTATGTTGTTTTAAAATGAATTTGATCTTGTTTCTTTGCATTGTTTGAGGTCTGAAAATATTGTATCTTTTGTTATTTTGACCATTTGCCATTTTCTGCAAATAAATGCTCTAAACGATAATATTTTTATTTGGAATTTGGGGGAAATGTTGTCAGTAGTTTATAGTCTATAGTCAGTAGTTTATAGTCAGTAGTTTATAGACTACTGTTGCTTTTGCCCAAACACATACCTATAAGTAGTAAAATCAGAAAAACTGATCATTTTGCAGTGGTCTCTTTTTTTCCAGAGCTGTATATATATTTCAAGATTCAAGATTCAAGATTGTTTATTTGTCATATGCAGAATCAACACAAGGTCAACAATGCAATGAAATGCTTAGGATCAGAAGAACCGTTGACTCGCTAAGATAGTCAAGAAGTACTAATAACATGCAATAATAGTACATGGTAAAAAAAAAAAAAAAGTGTTGCAAAAGTGCAGGGGAAGAAGTAAACAATATAATAAACAATATAATAAACAATATAATAAAATATGTAATAAAATGTAATAAAAAAAGGTAGGATAAGGTAGGATTAAATCAAAGATCAAATAAGGTGTAAGTATTTCACAGATTGCACATAATATGGTGCGGTGTAGGTGTTGCATGTGGATTTCGTATTGCACATAGTATGGTATAAATATTGCACATAGGTTATTGCACTGATCATTGCACAGGTAACAGTAATAGTGTATAACAAGTATACAAGTAACAGTATATGTGTGTTAGAATAAAATTGTATAAGGATTAAATGATGGTCAGTTCATTTCCGTTTTTTATTTTTGTAACTCCTTTATTAATTTAGTAAACCTCACTCACTCAGCTTACATGCCAAGTTTCATATTGATACTTTGCAGCTGATGCCGTCCACATTCCCTTGGAGTGTGATGCTAACTGTAGGCATGCTCTGTCTGAGTTTTATATTAAGACAATCTGACCAGAAAGAACAGATTTGGCTGGAACTTCAATAGGTGAGCTGATCTGTGCTGTTAAACAAGTCCCTCTCAAATTAGCCAACAGTCTTTCAGTTAGTCAGTCTCATTCTCTTTTTTGTTGAAAATCAAACTCCTAAATAGGACCAGGAGCGCTTTTATTGATCACAGGCTCCTGAAAATGTGTTGTTTAAATCCATTTTGTATTTGTTTTTTCTTGACTTTTTAGGCCCTGTCCCCACGACAACGTTCCTGTTTTTTTTTTTACCCGGGGTGAAAAAAAGTCTCGTCCAGACACGTGTTGGATCAGAAAACATGCGCGTCAAGATGAGCACGGAGTGCTGAGTGAAAACGATGTAGTACATATGTCACACCGATAAGTGGCGCTGTAAACCGGAAAGAGCCAGAGCCACCAGTAACGCAGGACTACAAAGAGCACATGCGCAGAAAGTCCTTTCTCTTTCATAAACAAGCAAACACGTGTACTTTAGGGGCCGTCAACACAAGCGAATATATTTTGTCCCCCTGCTCCACCAATGTAGCAGGGACTCACTCCGGTAATGTGAAAATGCTGACCGTCCCTAACATAGACAGACGCCACAGAACGAAGATTTGCGCTGCGTGAGCAGAGTTTTTGCCTATAAATCGATAGTTAGCATTACTTGCTATCGTTTTATTAGATAGACATTAACAAGTAGAACTCTCGTTAACGTGTTGGGCGTGTTATTTAGGCAAAATGCTTGTTTGGATCTTACTACGGGAATGTTAAACATACTCGGACATTATGTTGGCTTTTCGGCGAGAATATACAACCGGGGACCATCACCAACGGGCAGCTATATATTTTAGTGTGTGATACTGCATGTGCCTGTTTGTAAAAGGTAAATTTTCATTTAATAAAAAAGACAAGAAATGGTTGCTCTTTCTCTTTATTTACAGCACACAACACACTCAAATTGGTATGTGCTCCTCATTGTCCACTATCTGCCTTTCCAGCGATGGGATCTTTCCAGTTTTAAAATACGTGTTTAGCTTTGAATTGGCAAACACCCGTGCGTCGTGCGTACTGCCTGGCCACTTCACAGTAACGTCCATAAACCGGTACCTGTAGTCACACACCGCTTGTATGTTGAGGGGATGTGTCCCATCGATCGATCCCAAACATTGTGGCATGTCATGCACACGGAGGAAGCCCGAAACAAGCTCCTCTGCCTCCGGTTCCGTGAAAGGCGTAATTGTGCATGGTCCTCTGCTGTTGTCGCAATGCATTGCATATGAACAGAGTTTGATGCAGCATTGCCAATAAACTTCCAAAAGTCTGCAAAAGATACTGAAGTCCATTGTCCGCCATGGCTGTTGTTATCTGGTTGTTACCTGCGGAAGGCGCCGGGTTCCACCCTCTGGTCACCGGTCACGTGATGATTACGGCAGCGCGACGTCATCATTTTCTCACCTGCCGCGCTTTTTTTCCGCCCACATTCCAACGCAACGGGGGGCGTTCTCCGACTTCTCCACTCTGGAAGCCGTTTTTGAAAAACTCCGTTCTCGCCCCCAAAAACGCCGGCGCCGTCTGGACGGCAGGCCCAAACGCACCCAAACTTCTCCGTTTCCTCCAAAAAACGTTGTCGTGGGGACAGGGCCTTAGACAATTGGCAGTGTTTGCTAAGGTGTGCATTGTGTCACCATGGTAACTGTTGAAACACCCCAACGTGATGATATCAATAGAACGCATTTTGTTGCAATGACGTTTTGTCACCTTTTCTTGTAGGTTTGTGTCTTTAGAAGTTTGGCATGAAGTTGCATATGTTTTAAAGGTCCCATGACATGGTACTTCTTGATGCTTTTATATGGTGCCTTAAAGGGATATGCCACCCCCAGGTCAAATTTGGGCATCTCCCCACAGTCCAGAGACTAAAATAAGTGGTGGAAAGCGTTTTCCTGCTCACCCAGCCATTGTCCGAGTCTGTCGCCACTGACCGCCGCGGTATCTGGTGCTCCTCCGCCTTAGACTGGAGTCTAACGTAGCCAGAGAAAGATTTCGGCCAAAAGGAATTAATTTGCTCGATGCGTTTCCCAATTACTTTGTGTGTAGTGCGCATTCATATCGAGTGCAAATAAATGTGCAAATCAACACGGAGAGCTTGCCTTGGTCATTTTGGGTGGGAACTATTTTCCAGTGCGTAAGAATACAGCCGTATCACGCAGCACGCTACCAGGGGAATCCCAGTTACGCACCGGGAAGGGAGTTCCCCTGTTGCACAACGTGGTGCGTGATACGGCTGTATTCTTACGCACTGGAAAATAGTTCCCACCCAAAATGACCAAGGCAAGCTCTCCGTGTTGATTTGCACATTTATTTGCACTCGATATGAATGCGCACTACACATAAAGTAATTGGGAAACGCATCGAGCAAATTAATTCCTTTTGGCCGAAATCTTTCTCTGGCTACGTTAGACTCCAGTCTAAGGCGGAGGAGCACCAGATACTGCGGCGGTCAGTGGCGACAGACTCGGACAATGGCTGGGTGAGCAGGAAAACGCTTTCCACCACTTATTTTAGTCTCTGGACTGTGGGGAGATGCCCAAATTTGACCTGGGGGTGGCATATCCCTTTAATGGTTCCCTAATACTGTAAATGAATCCTTCTTCAAAATCAACATTCAGTGCATGAGAAAGACACATGTACACAGTCAGAGTCATAATCTGTCTGTCTGAACAACTCATTCTGGGCCTTGTTGCTTGAATGCAAATGAGAAGGACACAGATAGGGTTAGAGGAGCGGGTGGGGGGGGGGGGGCAAATACGCCACTGGAGCGCTGCTTTGTGCGCTGCTTTGTGCGCTGGCTCCCATTTCCGCGTTTTAAGCACGGAGGGAGAAAGGAGAGGAATTTCAATGAAAAAAACACATTTTCACAGAAAATAAAATTAAACCACTGCTGTTTCAGAGGTCCAGAGTGTCGGGTAAAGGACTTCCGAACCTAGAAACACTTGTACGTGCCTCCAGGCAAATAAAAAAACGCATTTCGCATTGCGTAGCTCCTTCGCGGTCCAAACTCTCTGGGCGTGATTTCCAGAGACAGGGGGTGGAGATCCAGACGGTGGTGGAACTGCATTTGCATTTCTTTTTTCGATGTTACGTAACAAAGGTGCCTTGTTCAGAATCACCCGTTTGAGCTGTGTTTTTTTCAAAAGCAGAAAAGGACCGCAAATGCTCAGTTTAGACATTTCGCAACTTTTAGCCATTGGGGGGGCCTAAACACGGTAGGGAAGCTCACATTAACGTTCAAAAACCTCAGAAAGTGAAAATTTCATGCCATGGGACCTTTAAAGTGGACCATGAACATTATTTCACTGAGAAACCAACTGCAAACAAGAACACCTCCCAAGAGTTACACATTTGGAGATATTCTGACCCAGTTGTTCACTATGGATAATCTGTATGCTAAATTTGACCTGCTTCTAACTATGGATCGTACAATACGGATTTCTTTAGTCAATATGGATAGTTTAGTCAATATAGATAGTTGTCAATACCAGTAGTTTTAAATCTGGAATAAAGTCCACAAACTGAATTGACGGCTTTACTCAAGTGTACTTGTATACTTTCATCTCCCCGTGTCTGGGTGGGTTTCCTCCGGGCACTCCGGTTTCCCCCATCAACCCAAAACATGCACCATAGGTACCTCCATCTTAGGTCCTGACCAAACCGAAGCAAGAAGATCATGGAGATGGTCCCCGGGCGCAGTAATATGCTGCCCACTGCTCCTAATAACAGGATGAGTTAAATGCAGAGAAGAATTTCTCCAGTGTGAGATCAATAAAGTTACTTCTTCTTCTTCTTCTTCTAGGGCTGTCAGTTTAACGCATTAATTAGATTAATTAATGCAAACGTGCAGCGAGCAAATCACTGCCAGGGCCTTTGAACGGCATGTTTATTTATAAAAAGAACAAAGACGGGACTATCAACAAGAACGCAATGATTTGTAGCTTTTGTCAAAAAGAATTTTCCAATCACCGAAGCTGCTCCAGTCTGACAGATCATTTGAACGATAAACACGTCCGGACAAGTTCCATCGTTACCGGTGATAATGCGAGCGAGAGCGAACTTCAACAAACCACCAAACCACGCTCGCAGAATTTGGAAAATGAATGAGGAAAAACGACCACAGAAAAACTGACAAACTCAATCGCAAAGTGGGTTGTCTCCCTCTCTCTCAATCTCTCCCTCTCTCTCTCAATCTCTCTCTCTCCCTCTCTCAAACTCTCTCTCTCAATCTTTTCCTCTCTCTCCATCCCTCAATCTCTCTCTCTCTCTCCCTCTCTCTCTCTCTATCTCTCAATCTCTCTCTCTCCCTCTCTCAATCTCTCTCTCCCTCTCTCTCTCTCTCAATCTCCCTCTCCCTCTCTCTCTCTCTCTCCCTCTCTCAATCTCTCTCTCCCTCTCTGTCACTCTCTCTCAATCTCCCTCTCTCCCTCTCTCAATCTCTCTCCCTCTCTCTCTCTCTCTTTCTCTCAATCTCTCGCCCTCTCTCTCTCAATCTCTCTCTCCCTCTCTCTCTCTCTCCCCCTCTCTCTCAATCTTTCTCTCGCTCTCAATCTCTCTCTCTCAATCTTTCTCTCTCTCTCCCTCTCTCAATCTCTCTCCCTCTCTCTCAATCTCTCTCTCGCTCTCAATCTCTCTCTCAATCTCTCTCGCTCTCAATCTCTCTCTCAATCTCTCTCTCTCAATCTCTCCCTCTCTCTCCCTCTCTCTCAATCTTTCTCTCGCTCTCAATCTCTCCCTCTCTCTCTCTCGCTCTCTCTCTCTCTCCCTCTCTCAATCTCTCTCTCGCTCTCAATCTCTCTCTCAATCTCTCTTGCTCTCTCTCGCTCTCTCTCGCTCTCTCTCAATCTCTTTCTCTCAATCTCTCTTGCTCTCTCTCTCTCGCTCTCAATCTCTCTCTCCCTCTCTCTCAATCTCTCTCTCGCTCTCTCTCAATCTCTCTCTCGCTCTCTCTATCTATGACAAGTTTAAAATGTGATTAGTTCAATTAATAATTACAAATCCTGATGAATTATTTTAATCGCCTGACAACACTAATACTTTCACAACTTTTTATAACAAAATGTATATTCCCAAATGGGACTCCAGAAATTCTCGGGGGTGGGGCTTATTTTCCATTGAGAGTGAGTAAATATCACAATCAGCTAAATCAACCAAATATATAGTCAAAAATGAACATTTGCGAACATATCCACTAACACAAAGTGGCTGCTGTTTGGTATTACAGTGGTCCCTCTTTCACTGTTCGCGGCCTCGCTGTTTCGCGGATTTTTTTTTTTTCATTTTAAAAAAAAATAGTGTAACTTTTTTTTTTATAGTGTAACATTGTGTTCTGCGTCCTGATTGGCTAAGAGACTAGACCAGGACTAAACGTGGACTAAACCAGGTCTAGACCAGAACTAAACCAGGTCTAGACCAGGTCTAAACCAGGATTAAACCACCACGTGCCGCTCTTTGCTGGTTTCGTGCGGCTGGTTTGTGGCTTGGGCTGAGAGGACGCGGTCCAGGCAACGCGGTTCGATCTCGTGCTCACAGCCCCGGTGTACGTGCGGCCTTGCGCTGGTCATGCTGCTCTGTCACGGATTTGACCACGATGAGGAGTGCACGTATCACGCACTTCTCCAAGGGGTTGGTGGCGTCACGTCCCGGGACGTGGCAGTGCTCCTTGCGCGTCCGGCGGGGCTTCCGGAGCTGTGTCTCCCCCCACGCATCACTATTAATACATTTTGTTGAAAATCTATGAAAGTTTGAGTGTTTAAACGAGAGAGAAATGTGAGAAAAGGTTAATTCCAGTCTGAGAAAAGCATATAATGTGTGTGGTGAGGCATTTACAGCCTTAAAACATGTAGAATAATTGTAAAATATAAAGTTGTCCTACTTCGCGGATTTCTCTTATTGCGGGTTATTTCTGGAACCTAACCCCCGCGATAAACGAGGGATTGTATTGTGTTTGGAGAAAAATGGAGCGACCCAGGTGCATCAAGGAAAAGTAAAAGAAAAACTGGATGTGTTTTTGCTGTAATTTTTGGTCTAAATTTGCTTTGTCAAAAAATATGTTTTTTAGACTTGGCAGCTAGAGTGAATAGAAAAACACATTGTTAACGTGGGTTGCCATGGCTGCAACAGAATATTAAGTCCCACCACCCCGTCCCACTCCCAAATATAATACAATTTGTTATACTTTTATGGTGACTGTGTAATCGTACAGACACATCTCTTCTACTTCTTCTACAGTAGAAAAAATATTGTCCAGAATATTTCCAGTATGATAGAAATAAATCCCAGCTATCATTATACCAGTAATAGCAGTGGTATATCAAGCACCCCTTTTTCTATCACATCTTCTTTAACAGCTTCACACAAGTCAATACAATAATGAGATAAACAGTCCATTTTGTGTCACTGATTGCTGTATTACAATATAGCGTTTTATTTACTTTTCTGTGGTGCATATATCGTGCTTGCTAACACACTTGGTGGCCAAAACAAGCACCTGTCATCTGGATCGACATTTGAAGCTGAGACATCCCACGCTGCTTGTACGGCCTGTTAGAAATCAAAGCGCTGGGTTCCTCTCTCTCTGTGTGTGTGTGTGTGTGTGTGTGTGTGTGTGTACCTTTGCCTCTGATGTGGGCTCCAGGTAACACAGTCGGTTGCCCAGTCCCTCGGCAGCCAGGCACAACTTGCGGTTCTCCTTCTGAATGCAGGCCACGCACTGGAGCACCACTTCATCATCCTGTCCAAAAGAAAGGACTCTTCAATCTGGGCACTTTGGGGAAATCACCACACACACACACACACACACACATACGCACACACACACACACACGCACACACGCACACTGAGGAGAAAACCTTGTCAAGCATCTCAGCATTAACCAGGACAAAAGTGTCCAGTGTTTCCTCTGGTCCAGACAAACACTCAGGTGTGTTAGAAACAGAACTTTGACGAGATAAAATATCACATCTGATCGTGTTTATCTTTCCCGTGAAGTGGTCAGCAAACTGCTCACAGAGAGAGTCAGTGGGTGTCAAGTAAAACATGCTAAAATCGGGGTTTAAAATGTTTTCAGTGGTTGAGAAGAGAACTTTTAGAGAACTTTTGGATTATTTTTGTGGTTGGTGATTATTGTGGAGATGTAATGATTTCTTGCATTTCTTATTGCATTGTTGTGTGATCGTTGTTGATTAATTGGTGGTTTATTGTTGTTTCTTGGATTTTTTCAGATCTTCATTTATCCATGGAGGTTCTGAATTGGTTTTAATGCTTTTGGTTTTGATTGGAGCAAACAGATCTAAAGCTGACCGCAGTCTACTGTTAAAATCGTCAATAATGAAATCACAAGAGACAGGTAAAACCATTGAGGGATTTTTATCTAAAACATCAATAGTATTTGCTGCTGTTTCAGGGGTCAGACGGCACTTCCTCACAGTCCTCACAGAGGTGCTTCCTCACAGTCCTCACAGAGGTGCTTCCTCACAGTCCTCACAGAGGTCTCCCGCTATATAAAACCAGTGATTAAAAAACACACAGTAGTGGTCAGACACAGCCAGGTGGGCAACAGAGGACACACTAGTGGTCACGCCATAGGTGTTGACCAGATCCAGAGTGTGTCCCCTGTTGTGAGTTGGCTGCGTGACGTTTTGAGTAAAATCCATATAATTAAGAACATTCAAAAATTCATTGGCAAGAGGGTCTGAAAGGTTATCTATGTGCAATTTAAAATCACTGGTTATAATAATCATATTAACCCTCCGGTCGTGTTCGCCTCCAGCCCCCTACTTTAGTGTTCCCGGTCAAAATTGACCGGTCTGTTTTAACCAGACATGGGGACTTGAGACTTAGTGACTTGGACTCGAGTCGACTCGAGTCGCTGTTTTTATGACTTGTGACTTGACTCGACAAAAAATGAAATACTTGAGACTTGACTCGGACTTGGAAGTCTAGGACTCGGGACTTGACTTGACTTGAGACACGATGACTTGCGTGGTCACATAATGTTTTCGTGCTCATTCAACAGCACTGCCTTGTCCTGGGACGCAACGCGTGCACCACCACCGGCACGAGGCCGCGCGTACACCGGGGCTGCGAGCACGAAAACGATCCGCGGCGCCCGGACCGCGTACTCTCAGCCCCAGCCACAAACCAGCCGCACAAAATCAGCAAAGAGTGGCCCGTGGTGGTTTAATCCCGGTTTAGTCCAGGTCTAGACCTGGTCCAGTCCTGGTTTCGTCCCCTCAGATGTGAGAGTTGCGCTGTGTTTGCGCTTGTGGTGGAGGACTATGTGGCGTTAATGTACTGTCTCTCGCTGCTCATATCAGTTGTTGGCTTGGTTTTGTGGTATGCAGGAGATCACTTGACCGAGGGTCTACGTTCAAATAATAATAATAAACAAAACTCTCATCACTTTTTACTCTTAGTCAGTCTCTTACAAAGGTGTAGTCTAAATACACGAGCTCTCGAGGAGCGCGCCTGACCCATTACGCACGCGAGGAGTGGTGTGTGTGTGTGTGTGTGTGTGTGTGTGTGTGTGTGTGTGTGTGAGAGAGAGAGAGAGAGGAGAAATGTAACAAAGTTTAATATTAATAAGCTATTTGTTTTAGCTATTATTTGTTTCCTCACAAAAAGGGAATGACTTATGGATATACTGTGTGAGTGTGAGTGACAGAAAGTGTGTGAGAGAGAAATGTGCAAAGAAAAGAGCAAAGAAATGTGACAGTTTAATTTACTGTAAGTTAGTATTTGTTTTAGGTGTTATTGTTACTTTGTAAAAGGATAGCTACTTGTGGATATTCTGTGTGTCTGTGTGTGTGTGTGTGTGTGTGTGTGTGTGTGTGTGTGTGTGTGTGTGTGGGACAGAGTGAGTTAGGGAGTGTAACAAAGTTTAATACAAGTTTGTTTTAGCTGTTACTGGTTTCAGCTCAATGCTGAAACAATGTTGAAAACATGTGAAACAGTTTGGTTTTCGATGTACAGATCACTTTTACCAATAAATAACCAATAATTACATTATCACTGTTTTGTTTGAGTCTACGATGTATTTTACTGAACATGAGTATTTACAATACAAATATTTGATAACAGGTTGGGCACATTAGCCAGTGATGATTACTTACACTGTCTTATATATTGCCTTTCACTTTATTAAGATCAGATTCTGCAGCTAAAATTACAACAATACGCCAAAGGTGACTTGACTTGGACTTGACTTGACCTATTACAGGACTTGACTTGACTTGACATAGCCTGTGACTTGACTTGACTTGACTTGCCCAAGAAAAAAATACTTGAGACTTACTTGTGACTTGAAGGTGAAGACTTGAGACTTACTTGAGACTTGCACATGTGTGACTTGGTCCCATGTCTGGTTTTAACTGCTCTTAAATTAGCACAAACATTTTTTTTTCCACACCAATTTTTTTATTAAGCATTCTTTAGTTGAGAACAATGTTTCAAAGTAGTGTCTAACAACAATTTATAGAAGTAAACATTAAATAACATCAGTTAAAATACAATTGGGCACTGAAAATGAACTACAAAATGAACATATAATACAAAAAATAAATGGAAAACCAAACACCAAACTTAACAGGGTGTGTGTGTGTGTGTGTGTGTGTGTGTGTGTAGGTGTGTGTGTGTGTGTGTGTGTGTGTATTCATGCAAATGAGTGGCATGTGACACTCAGGTCAGAGTGGGCCTTGCAAACATAAGCATGACATTAGCAGCATGTCGGGCTTGTTTTGATGTCTCTAGGGGCACAGAGGCCACAACGCTTCCTTTTCTGCCCATGTCCTTGTTGGGGGAGAACAGCCAGGGCTGGGGCTGGAGCTTACATGCTCCTAACCAGAATGGCGGAGGCTGGTGTGCGGGGAATGTGCTGGCGTCACTGTATAAGAGGAGTCACCAAAGCGAGGAAAAGTCTCCTCTTGAAACGTTTCCCCTGATTCCAGGTTGGGTTGATTGCTGTCTACATCACATATGTGTTGAAAGCTAACACATCCAGGATGTTGTGGAACAGTGCCACAGGTCAGCGAGCCGTCATCCGCTTACAGGTGTATGTACCAGTAAGCTGCAATAAAGGAACAATAAATAATAAGAGATTAGGAACAATATTCAATCTGTCATACACAAAATGCTATGATTCACCTAGATAAAAATAAAACAAAATGCATGATGAGACTTTACATTACCTTATCAAGGCAGTCAACGCCTCCCTTGTTCTTGTTGTAGTCCTGGATCATCAGGGGCTTCCTGTCCTCTGAGGTGCTGACAGCGGCGTCTTTGTGTACTGTGCTCATCAGGATGACATTTCTGTTCTTCTTGGGAATGTATGACACAAGAGTGTGAGTGTCAGTGAATGCAAATTGTGATGAGAGTGCCTGTCTTCCTCTGGTCGATACCAGCGCAGGGGGAAGTTCGGGCTTGTTCTTCCTCACTGTCCCTACCATGGTGAGCTTTCTTTTCAGTAGCTCCTGACCAAGAGCATGTGATGTGAAGAAGTTGTCCCATGCCCTTGGAGACCGGTTGTCATGTCCAGCACAACACGCATACCCTGGTTTGTATGTGTGTGTGTATGTGTGTGTGTGTGTGTATGTGTGTGTGTGTGTGTGTGTATGTGTGTGTGTGTGTGTGTGTGTGTGTGCGTGTGCGTGTGTGTGTGTGTGTGTGTGTGAGTGAGTGAGCTGGGGCAGTGTGTATGGGGATGTTTTCTGTATGTTGAATGAATTTACTCTGGATACCCATTCATTTCCTATGGCGGTCACTTTTGACCGGGAACACCACAGGTGTAACAAGGTTGATTAAAACACTCAAAATTTAACGAAATAGGTGATCATCACTTTTATATGTTCAAGTCCACAGTGTGGAGGATATCATAAGGTCTTGAGGTAATCAGATGAAAAACATAATATTTATGAATATTATAAGTTGTAAAACGGTCAGATTTGACCCGAACACGACAGGAGGGTTAAATGAATTGTGTAAAATAGATAGAAACTCAGAAAACTCACAGATAAAAAGGTTGCATTTTCTTCATGGTCTGGATGTAGTGACACATAAAATATGGCGGTTGCTAAAAACAACTGAATGATATTCAAAACTTGTAAAATTGTTCAATAAAATAGTTTGGTGGCCAGAGTGTTTATACATATAGAAGCAGTGCCACCTCCCCTTTATACTATATTATATAATGCCAGAGGATTATTACAGCTGCACAAGGTTGAGACCCTATGATCTCGCAGGCCCACTGGAAGGGTGAGATCTGGACGAGGCTGTTTGGTTACATCTACCAGAACTTACGTTCCCTGAATTCAGGGACAGGATGGGGTTTCTAAACCTACTGAAAAAACTCCTTCACGAGGACTTCTCAAAGAGAATTACTCCAACTGAAGCTCTACAGCATGACTTTATAACACTGGAGTACTTTGAGAAGAACCATGGTAATTATGTGAAATGGGCCAGAGACCTCAAGGGCCTTGTTCAGAGGAACGCCTCCAGACACCCTCAGAATCCCACCACAGAAAAGGTCCCACAGGAGTCGTCCAAGAACATCAACAAGGAGATCCAGGAGATGCCTCCAACACAAAACAAATCCAGCTCACAGTACCCTGTGTACTGTGAGCTGGATTTGTACATAGCCATGGACTATGAGTGTATGGAGGTCGATGAAGATGGTGAGGTCTTCAATGAGCCATCACCAATCGCCATACAAACGGTATGCCCAGAAGAGGTCCAGGAAAAGGACCACCCAGAGGAAGTCCAGGAGGAGAACTGCTGGATAGAAATTGGCATCTGAGATCAATGAAGGTACTGGAAGCCAGACAAGGGCCACGTCTCCCCCCAGCTCTATCTCAGAGGTTTTGAAGAGTGACAATGGCAACGAGTAAGCACAGTCCAATCTCCATGAGAGTCCTGAAGACCCTTCCAGCCAAGCGGAGGATGTGTCACCTCACTTGAATAGTCCAGAGGAGATGGTGAGTGACATGAGTGAGGAGAACGAAAGCACCAACTCCTCTCCTCGCTCTGGTGTCCGCCGCATGCTTTCAGCAGTCAGGACCTTCTGGAGAAATGTGGCTGCCTCATCCAGGAAGTGGTGTTCAAGGTCCAGGATGAGGAACATCTTTAGTCCTGAGAATCGCAGTTCGAAGTTCAGCCTCTAGGGAGCACTAAGATACTTTAGTTAGTTTAGTCAATTAACATCTGGAGCTCTTTGGATTTTGTTTTGCATTAACAGGTCTTTCTGGATTTTGCAAAATGAATTGTTCAGAAGGAAAATGTGTCCCTCCACGGAAGCTGAGCCCTCATGTCGCAGAAACAGATTCTCAGTAAATGCAGTTTTTGTGTTGTTGGTTTTTTTTTTCAAAATTTGTGATTTTCGTTTTTTTGCATAATGTGCTATTTGAGATCCTGAAGAAGCCTCTCCATGTTTCAGCATTAGTGACATTAAAAACATACATTTTTTATTTCAAAAATGCTAGTAATCAAATGATCAAAAACTTTGATCATTTCAGCCCTGGAATGATTGTATAAGCTGTACAATATATTCTGAGACATGACATTTTTTGTAGTAATCAAGGTATGTGCACTGTTGCTTTATTGTGGTGTGCACGGCGTAGCTAGGCGTAGGCCCGTGGTCAGAGTGGACCTCCCCAGATGGGACAGCAGGTGTGTGCACAGCAGTCTGGACAGACGGAGGAGACAGCCTGTAAGCTTTCCAACAACACCTTAAACATGGAAATCTGAGAACATTTGAAGAATTTGTGGCCATTTGAAAGCAGCACATCTGAAAACAACGAGCTGAGAAAAGATTCTCTAAAGATTCTCTAAGTCCAGGCCTTCAGAACTCCTTTGCATGGCATTGTCATTTTCCCCAACCCAAAACATGCTCCAGGTAAAATCCTCCAGCTGTGGTCCTGACCAAACCGAAGCAAGAAGATCATGGAAATGGTCCCGGGCGCAGTAATGTGCTGCCCACTGCTCCTAATAACAGGTTGGGTTAAATGCAGAGAAGAATTTCTCCTGTGTGAGACCAATAAAGTCACTTCTTCTTCTTCTTCTTCTTCTTCTTCTTCTTCTTCTTCTTCTTCCACAACAGGAAAGTCAGATAGTTCACTTGGGGACAAGCACCGAAGGTGCTAGGCACCATAGTGTTTCCGACGCACGACCGGAGCAGACAACATGGGCCATCAGCAGCTGTACTGGAGTCACTCCGCTCCTGCCGAGTTTGCTCAAACAGACATGGCCTGATCCGCAAATATGGACTCAACGTGTGCCGTCAGTGCTTCAGACAAATACGCCAAGGATATTGGATTTGTCAAGCTGGACTAAAGTCAGCAGCGATTCCTGATGGGTTGAAATCTCTGGATGTTTGGCCAAGATGTGACACCCCAGTTTTGCAAATAAATGTTTTTTTTGTTGACTAAAAAAAAAAAAAAAAAAAAAAAAAAAGTTTCTACTGATTCTTATTATTATACATTATTCTTCCACCTATGGGAGTCTATGGCAACCCCTAGAACCATCTGGTCCTCATTACCCACAGCAATTTATAGGCCCCCACCCCCAACCGTCTAGTGCCACCAGCAGGTCAAAGTTGCAGGAATTTTCTGCGTTGCCTAGCAATGCAGAAAATTCTTTGATCTGTCTTTGATGTGTCTTCACATCAAGCCGAAGTGAGCTCATATCTCGGGAACCCTTCATAGGAAGCCTGGGAAGCCTGGCTAACAGACCCTGTTAGACCCTGTTAAACCCTGTTAGACCCTGTTAAACCCTTTTAGACCCTGTCAGACCCTGTCAGACCCTGTTAGACCGTTAAACCCTGCTAGACCCTGTCAGACTCTGTTAGACCCTGTTAGACCCTGTCAGACTCTGTTAGACCCTGTCAGACTCTGTTAGACCCTGTCAGACCCTGTTAGACCCTGTCAGACTCTGTTAGACCCTGTCAGACTCTGTTAGACCCTGTCAGACCCTGTTAGACCCTGTCAGACTCTGTTAGACCCTGTCAGACCCTGTTAGACCCTGTCAGACTCTGTTAGACCCTGTCAGACTCTGTTAGACCCTGTCAGACTCTGTTAGACCCTGTCAGACCCTGTTAGACCCTGTCAGACCCTGTCAGACTCTGTTAGACCCTGTCAGACCCTGTTAAACCCTGTCACCTACGGTGCTTGGCCCCATATTGCTGCTTGCAGCTATTTTTATTTTTTATTTTGGTGCGGTTCGCTTTCACACTGCACTTTTTTTGTAAGTGGACCAACATCTATAAACAAAAACATTTGTGCTGAGGTCTGTGAGCTTTCAAAAAGGGATCATGAAAGGGCAAAAACACAAGATTGAGCATTTAATGTTAAATAAGGCAGATATACAAACGTAATAATGGCATTAGGACATCTTCAGTTGTCTCATTGTATCCCCATCACACGAACATCTCTCGCCCACACCTTGGTCACATACAACTGCTGTCTTAAATACAGGTCTGTGGTATGCAATGACATAAGCTCCCAACAGTTAGCCAATAACAGGAGGGGAGTTCACCAACCAATGGTTAAAGTCAGCCAATAGTTGATGGATGTGGGAGCAGGTGGATATCCCATTACACCCCCAACCTATGGAAAACGTATGCTTAGTCTTAGGTTGATTACCACCGTCCAGATTGCAAAACATCCACAGAATACTTAAACACAGAGTATGAGTATACAAATGTATGAAGAATGAACCTCACAGGTCGTTCAGCCATTGGACAGAAATGAGCCGTGTCACAGCAACAAACGAACTCTAGTTCATTTTAAACTAACCAAACAAGGCAGGTGTGAATACACCCTAAGATAAGCCCTCCCCCTGCAGATCATCTATCACTGTGGTGTGGTGTTTCAGGGCAGGTCAGAATTAGAAGGTGCTTTGTAAAAATGGAAAAAGTCCATACAATCATTCAATAATTCAATACACAGGATATGTTAAGTCAAAGTCACCTGTCACCTGTATTGTCAATTTAATACAATACAAAATATAGTATAGGACACTACACACACACATGCACACACACACACGCACACACACATGCACACACACACGCGCACACACACAGGCCCACACACGCACACACGCGCACACACACACGCACACGTGGACCTTTCTTCAACAACAAAACAGTGCTACTCGTCACGTGATGGCGAGAAGCGCCAGCGTGGGTAATTATGGTAATTTACACATGCCCTGATAACTTCTGAAAAACAAGCAAATTTCAAAGACAAAATGTATGTTTTTAAAGCGATCAATGCTGTTATCTGAAACACGGAGTAGCTTCTTCATGATCTCAACTAGCACATTCTGCAAAAACAACAAAATCACAAATTTTGAAAAAAAAAATGCTTTAAACATGCCGACATGTGGCAGGTTTCGTGGTGGCAGGTCACACCTTTTAAAAGTCAAAACTGAAGATACGGGTGCCATGGTAAGTAACTATGCGAGTATAACATCTTCACATTCTAGAATCTGAATCTAGAATTGTAGAATCTGAAAATGACCACTGGCAAGAAATCTTCTTACCTTTAAAGTGACCATTGAAGTTACTTCAAAGGTAGTTTGAAGTAACTTCAAAGGTAACGAGAAGCTTTGACCTTTGACCTGGCTTTGTGACTCACTGCAGACCAGACCAGACCAGAGTTTGTGAGTGGAGGTCCAATCTATTACCGTTACCCACTACATCACTAGTACATTTTCTGATCTAGGTGTAGTTGAGCTTGAAATAGAAGATTTAGGAATGGAATTTGAAAACAATTTATTCTCGGAGCCAAACATCTGCTATTTGAGTGAATCATGTAAAACCTTCATGGTAGTTTTGGACTCCATCACAAAACAAAATGTCATGTTGCGGCAAGACCTTTTTGAGTTCAAGCTCCAACATGCTTGCAAGAAAGATCAATTTCTGCTCCTTAAATCAACTGTTGAAGCCGCCGTGATTGAAAATCAAGATCTACGAGATGAACTCCAGCGGACAAAAAACAGACCAGAACCAGTTGCAGAACCAAACTTTATACTGCCACAAACCGGTTTAAGCATGGAGTTCGAAGCAGAGACAAACTCAATCAATCAGGGAATCCAGTCAAGCTTTGAAAATGATCTCACCCGAGTATGCAGTCAGGCACTTCACGAGCTGACTGACAAACAGACAAAATTAACTTGTGTAGAGACAATTCAGGAAGACATTCATAAACTGGAAGATGAATTAGAATCATTGTCGAATCGAGTCCAGAACGACAATCTGAAGTATGGGTCCGACCTGTTAAAATCAAAACTGTCTCAATGTGACTTGGAAGAACACCGTGCTGCATTAAACTCTAAAAATGAATGCATCCAAGCACACAATCGGGCACTTAACGAGGAGTGTTTTGAGCTACAGAACAAATTAGCAATTCAAGAAGAAATAAAAAAACTGGAGGACAAATTGTCATCACTGAGAGACGAGAACAATACTTTGGCAGAGGAGGTTGACCAGTTAGAGTTTGACTATTTAGAATCAGAAGTGCTTCATGGAAATGAAGCACGCTACACTCAACTACATTCTGAGTTGGACAGTAGCATGGAAGAAAATATTATTTTACGGGACAAGATCAATAATACACTCCAGAAAATTTTGAATGAGTTGTGCTGGAGAAAGAAATGTGAGGCCTTGAAGGTGTCAAGGAGCTCCTTAAAAAGTGAAAATGCACTACTGAAGGAACATCTTTTGAAAACAAACAAAGAATATGACGCTCTAAAGGTGATGGAGTCGGGGGACTACAAGGAGAAAGAGTGGAGGACAAAGATGCAGGACGAGAATGACCAGATGCAGCAAGAAATCGCCACAGTGCAAGAGAAAATACGTGACCGTAAAGCCATGTTGGAGAGCTCCAGGTACATTGACAAGGGAAAGAAAAAGGTTAAAAAAATGAATAAGAAACTGCTTAAGGAAAAAGAGAAACTCCAGAAAGAGCATGACGCACTTGAGGAGAAGATTCAGATGCTTCCAGATAAGGAAGCTTCCACAAGTGAAGTGATAAAAGAAAACTGCAACCTGTATAAACAAGTTCTTACACTTAAGGATAAAATTGGAAGTAAGAAGCTGATAAAAGCTAATCTGAAAAAACTTGAAGATGAGATGAAACCACTTCTACAACGCCAACATGACCTAAAGAGAGAGATTGCCAATTTGATTGTGAAAGGTAAACGTGTCGGCTCCTTACTGTTTGAAAACGAAATCTACATAAAGACAGCCAAAGACTTGCACAACGAGAATGACAAATTGCAGGCAGAGTACGCTGAGGCATTAGAAAAACTGCAATATAAACAAGTTTTGGAGGTAATGAACAAGAGCTTGGAGAACATGATAGAAGCAATGGACCAGCTCAACAACAACCATGCGAGGGACGTCATAGAAGCTAGCTCAGGAGTTAGCAGAGAAGCTAGCTCAGGAGTTAGCACAGAAGCTAGCTCAGGAGTTAGCAGAGAAGCTAGCTCAGGAGTTAGCACAGAAACTAGCTCAGGAGTTAGCACAGAAGCTAGCTCAGGAGGTAGTACAGAATCTAGCTGGTGAGTTAGCACACAAGCTAGCTCAGGAGTTAGCACAGAAGCTAGCTCAAGAGTTAGCACAGAAGCTAGCTCAGGAGCTAGCACAGAAGCTAGCAGAAACAGGACCATAATGGGTGAAAACACCATTATGGCCAGGGCTCTCAAGTTTTGAAGATTGGTAGGAGTGAGATTTATACTGGGGGAGTGGGGTGGTGCATGTGACTGCGTTTTTTCCGAGGAGCGGGGTGCGAGTGACATTTTTTCCGAGGAGCGGGGGGGTGCGAGTGACTTTTTTTCGCTGAAAACGTGCGGTGCCTGCATTAACTGCATTTCCCAATGTGCAATATTGTTGTTTTTTCAATACTCCTATCGTGCAATATCGTTTTTCCAATTTTTTCAATACTCTCCCTGTCACTGTTTTTTTATTATTATCACTACTATTATTATTATTATTCGATTTATAACTTATTTTTTAAATTATTATTATCACCTATCTTTATGCCTTTTTTTGCCTGCATGCGCTTGTCTTCTTGTTCAAACTGTCCCTACCTGGAGCTACTGTGACAAGTAAATTTCTCCTGTGTGAGATCAATAAAGTCTTATCTTATCTTATCTTATCTTAACTACCAGATTTTCTGGGCACAGAAGTGCTGTGAACAGTGCTTCTGTGCCCACAGTTTTGAATTGCTTAAAAAAAATTCTGCGTGAGAAATGTCATGTGTGGCATGTGAACACGTCGAATTGCGTGTGTCACAGTCAAAGCATGAGACTTGAGAGCCCTGATTATGGCCCTGAATGGTTCTGCTAACAAGACCCACACTCCATTCCCACTGCAGACCTAATAGGCCCACCTAACTAACACAAACTGTAAACAAATAGGTGTGGTAGTCTCAAGCCGTGTCCCAATTCCCAGAGTGCACGGTTCGGAGCATGGTTTGAAGGGGGCTCAGACTGCAGTCAAGGAGGCGCATACTTGCTCAGCCCTGACTGCAGTCCGCAGACTGCATGGCTTTCTGCGAAATGGGACAGTTCTCGCAACTACGGGAAGCAGCCGCTGACTACATTTTCTCCCACAGAAGAAGTAGCGCGCGGTGCATGCTGGGATATATGACTGCGCATTTTCGCACGCTTGGTCCCCGCCCCGATTTCCATGGAAATGACTGCGGTCTTCAGACCATGTGTTAACTGTGCATGGGACAAAAACGAAATGGGACAGCAGTCGTCGCGCCGGATGTGACACACATGCCCTTCAAACCACGCTCCGAACCGTGCACTCTCTGAATTGGGACACGGCTTCAGAGTCATTTCATTGTAGTTAGCGCCCCCTTCAGGCAGATATAGGCAGTGTCCACCAGCGTCTGACCAGAACTGAAGAAGCAGCTTGGATGAGCTGCGAAACGGATTCGACCAAATAAACTTTTGTCCAGTTGACAAATTGAATTTCTCCATTTATGTTTACCTTATTTTCAATGCACATTTTACTAAATCTGTAAATAGGTATTTATTTATTCTTTGCACTACTTTTAGATTTTGTCTTAGAAATTTTTGTTTTGTCTTTATATTGCATTTTGTGCACTGTCTTTTTGTACTGCTTGGCCAGAGAGAAACGAAATTTCAATTCACTGTTGAACACATATGGTAGAATTGACAATAAAGCTGACTTTGAACTTTTGAACTTCAACTTTTCAACTTTGAACCTTTACAAACACACACTCTCTCACACACACACACACACACACACACACACACGCAGTAATACAAACCCTATGATATACTGTAGTGCATGGCGCTCCTACATGGCTCTGTTTAGTGTCTAGGCTGGGCTAATTGGAATCTTTTCACAGCTAAATAGGACACTCAAACACAGCCTCTCTCTGGTTGATTGCTCTGAGCTGACCCAATCGTCTTTAGGCTATTTACCAAGCTTATTCCGCGCAAATAAGGCACCGCCAATTGATCGAAACATCACGCAATTTAAGAAGAAATAACAGAGGAGAAAATAAATGTCTTAGTGGATATACAGAATCATCAGAACAGCTTTATGTAGTTAAAAAGACCTTTAAAAGGTCTGTATTGTGAATTAAATATGCAGCTGCTCCAAATGACCACTAAATTACACTTGGCTAATTTATAATCCTTACTTAGTAAATAGAAAATAAAAATAAAAATGGGCAGTTAAGAATGCTGGTTTAATAGCTATAAACCAAGCAACTGGGGCTATACTAAAAACACCAAATTGTGTTTTATATACAAAGAACAGTAAGTTACTATTACTATTACATACTATAAGTTCTGTTGCGAAATAGAGTTAGAAAAGTGTAGATTTTAGCATATCTTAATCATTGCATTTATTACACAAATGTCAGGTATAATAAGACTTGAATAAAAAGTCCAGCTCTGGTCCAAGAGTAAAACTTCAGTCAAAAACTTTGCAATATTTCACCAGAGGCTGAGTCACATTATGTTTTTGAGGAGTTACATGAGAAGAGCTGACTTTTAATCAGTATTTATTTTCTCATCTACTACAGATTAATTGGCCTATTATGCAGCGGACGCTCTAATATTTGCAAATAAGCATAAGCTAAGCAAAACATGCATGTGTGAATTTTAAATAGTGTATCACAGGGCACAACATTTGGGCTGTATAATTGTCCTAATAGGTGTATTGGCGCCTAATAATGAGACATGGAAACCAAATATAACATTTCTGCATTTGTGAATGATTTAAATTGAAAACAATATTTTCAAATTAAAGGGCCGGTATTACGATATTTTCTGATCTACAGTATGTTATAATGTTCTTTCGAGTTTTCTTGTTTCATTCACACATTTTTAACACACAAATCCCACATTTTTATGTGTTTAGTTTTAGCTTTAAAACAGAAAACACTCTTTTCCAAGAAAAATACAGAAAGTTGCGTTTTCAAACTCCATACACCTTCACTAGAATCATTTGGATCGTTTCAGCCCTGGAATTGCCAATCTAAACTAAACAAAAGGTAAAAGGTAGTTGTTAACTTGAAAACTACCACTTTATGACATCACAAGGTGGAACAGAGTGTATTGAGCTTCGGAGATGTAGACAGAATAATACAGCTCTGGAAAAAATAAGAGACCACTGCAAAATTATCAGTTTTTCTGATTTTACTACTTATAGGTATGTGTTTGGGCAAAAGGAACATTTTTGTTTGAGTCTATAAACTACTGACAACATTTCCCCCAAATTCCAAATAAAAATATTATCGTTTAGAGCATTTATTTGCAGAAAATGACAAATGGTCAAAATAACAAAAAAGATACATGTTTTCAGACCTCAAACAATGCAAAGAAACAAGATCAAATTAATTTTAAAACAACATAATACTAATGTTTACACTTAAGAAGAGTTCAGAAATCAATATTTGGGGCAATAACCCTTATTTTTAATCACAGCTTTCATGTATCTTGGCATGCTCTCCACAAGTCTTTCACATTGTTCTTGGGTGACTTTATTCCACTCCTGGTGCAAGAACTGAAGTAGCTCAGCTTTGTGTTTGTGTTGGAATTCAACAGACGCTGGAATGGAATGGCTGTAATACATGTAGGGATGCTGATTTCAGAAAAAAATGCAGTGGTCTCTTATTTTTTTCCAGAGCTGTATTACTGGATTACCCAAAGATGTGTGAATGAAACAAAATACAACTTTGGGTATGTTTTTGAGGAGGTGAGAACCTTATAACTTGGCTTAAATCTCACAAGAATTCATTTTGTGTAATATACAGTAGGACCTTCAAAAATGACAGAGAAAACCACATGACAACAATACTGCGTGGACGATTTTGCCGGTAGCTGGTAAACAGTGAAACAGACAGAGCTCTTCCTGAGTGTAGCAGAGAGCTGAAATGTGCTGATATAGGCTGATCTGTACAAGAATGGCCAGCTGCATTATTTAATGTGAGCGCGATTGTGCTGAGAGCAGAGAGCAGCGTGCTCGTAGTAAGAGTAAAGCAGACCATTAGCCCAGGCCCTATGCATAGGAGACGCATAAAGAAGACACCAACACATTACAGGATACGGCGCAGTAACTCTTGCCGTGTTTAGGCGCATTGCAGACAAATAAGAAAAAGCCCTGCGGTGTGTACAACGCTGCTGTGTCAAACTCCCAGACTCACAAAAGAAACGTTTTTTGCAAGTGGAAACAGGAGCATATGCAAAGGGTCAATATTGCATTAACGGTGCTATATGACGTAAAATGAATTGTTCAATGTTCTAATGCTGTTACCTCCTCAAAAATGTACCTGGAGTTGTGGTTTGTTTTGTTTCATTCACACATGTTTGAGTAATCCTCGAAATCCACGCAAATAAGGCACTGCTAATTAATCGAAACATCATGCAATTTAAAAAGAAACAACAGAGGAGAACATAAATGTCTTAGTGGATATATAGAATCCTCAGAACAGCTTTATGTGGCTTGGAAAACGTTGACTTCACCAGACTTAAAAGGTCTGTATTGTGAATTAAATATGCACCTGCTCCAAATGACCACTTGGCTAATTTATAATCCTTACTTAGTAAATAGAAAATAAAAAGAAATATGGGCAGTTAAGACAACATTTGAGCTGTGTAACTGCCCTAATGAGTGTATTGGTGCCTAATAATGAGAAACCAAATACAGTGGTACCTCACCTTACGAATGACCCAACAAACGAAAATTTCAAGTTACGAAACGCCTTCACGTCAAATTTTGGTCTCTAGATACGAATGAAATTTCAAGTTACGAAACGCGAAATCTCCAATCCAATCCAACTTTATTTATAAAGCACTTTAAAAACAACAAATCTCAAAAATTCAATTAATGCGTAACAGTATGGTAATCAGTCATCAGTATGGTAAAACTCACCTGTCTCACGACGGTCTAAACCCGGCTCACGTTCCCTTAGTGAGTGAACAATGCAACACTTGGTGAATTCTGCTTCACAGTGATAGGAAGAGCCGACATCGAAGGATCACGTCGACACGGCGCAAGGCCGCGCTACACCGGGGCTGCGGGATGCAGCCGTGCCTCCTCCTCGGGGCAGAGCACGCGCGGGCTGAGCACGGGGTGATTTATTCCTGCTCCGGTCCTGGTTTAGACCTGGTTTAGTTCTGGTCTAGACCTGGAAGTCACATAGAACCAGCGCCCGACCCGAGCGAGACCCCGCGGTCTTGCCCGCTGTTATCCATTCCTGCTCTTATCTCCTAACCGTGGTTGGGAGACACAGGGGAGATCGTCTTCTCCATGGCCGGAGATAGCTTTCCCTCCGGGGTTAACTCCCTTGTGGACATCGCGCGCTTACAGTGGTGGAGAATGCAAGTAAAAAAAGGCAGTTTTGCTGCAGAGTGGGGCTTTATTGTCTCCTCTACGGAGGAAACATTCATCCAGCATGCATACACACTTGCAGACTCTCTCTTCTGCACTGAGCTATAGACACAAGATAGACACATCTCACAACACCGCTGATAGAGCACCTTTCTCGGCCTGTTAGCTCACAGTGTCAGCGCCCCGGCTCTGGAGGTCAGATAGAAGCAGAGCCCGCCCCGCACCCCAAGGTGCGCGGAGACAGGAGCAATGCGCTCCTCCCGCGGCACTGCCATGTTATAATAATAACAGGTCCAATCCAGGTTTAGTTCTGGCCAGACCTGGTTTATTCCACGTTCTTTTAGTCCTGGTCTAGTCTCTTAGCCCGTCAGGATGCAGAACACAACGTTACACTATAAAAAAAAATGTTACACTATAAAAAAAAAAACCTTGGAACGGATCAGGCTTTTTCCATTGAAATAGCTACTCAACTTACGAATTTTTCACGTTACGAAACCACTTCTGGAACGAATTAATTTCGTAAGGTGAGGTACCACTATACAACATTTCTGCATTTGTGAATGTTTTAAATTGATAAAGTTATTTTCAAATTAAAGGGCCTATATTATGATGATTATTTTCTGATCTACAGTATGTTATAATGTTGTTTTGAGTTTTCTTGTTTCATTCACACATTTTTAACACACAAATCCCGCACTTTTAGGTGTTTTGTTCAAAAATCTACCTGGAGTTGTGGTTTGTTTTGTTTCATTCACACATATTTGAGTAATCCTTTATTAGTAGTTTGTTTATGTATCCATCCATCCATCCATCCATCTTCTTCCATTTTTCCATTTCTGGGTCGCGGAGGCAGCAGTCCAAGCAGATCTGCTGCCCAAACACAATACACCAGCCCCCATGAATCCTCCCATGGGTGGTGGATCCACGGCTCAAAAGCTCAATCTGCTCAAAATGCTCTATTCCACCTTTTACTTTTTGTTTAGAAGAGATGGGCAATTCCAGGTCTGAAATAATCTAAATGATTCTAATGAAGGTGTAAGGAGTTTAGAAACACAATGGAGCAATTCCTGTACTACCACACAAGATAGAACAGTGTTTTCAGTTTGAGATAAGAACTGCAGGGTTTATTAATGAAACAAAACACAACTTCTGGTATGTTTTTGATGAGGAAACAACATTATGACATAGATCTGAAAAAAGCGTAATAAGAGCTCTTTGAACGATATAGGCAGTACTTTTAGAGTCAGGCATCCCAATAGTCTTTCAACTATCCTTTTGTATTAAAAAGTACAGTTTATATGTTACAAAAGTGAGTAGAAAGGTCATCGGTTTACCTATTCGATATCATAGCCATTCCAAACACACATACAAAGCTTAGTTGCTGCACTATTAACCCTATTTCACACGTGTAAGAATGTGGCGATCAGACCTGAACTAAATGCTTCTTCTAATTCAGAGGTGAATACATTGACTTCACTTCTTGAATTAAATTGCAAGCTCTGATCCAGGCTGGTGCAGATTCTCTCCATTAGATTCTGGCTTTTTAAAAACACGTCCAACAATAATCTGAATTCACAAACACACATCTTCCCTGAAGCTTTACTGATAAAATTGTAAAAATCAAATCAAAAAGCTGCATTACTCAACTTTTCTCTTATAAGTCCCCACTCTCATAACTGTAAAAGCAGTATTTTACTACTCGCTGTCCATTTTAATATTGTAAAACATTTTTGGACTACAAAATCATAAGAAAGAGCATTGTGTGATTGGCAGTGCTATGACAGAACACCCATGATTGACTTTCATGTCCGGAAAAGCCGTTTTAAATAAATCCATGCAAGGGAACAGCAGTGATGTGCCAAATGCTTTGTGAGAGCCACGGAGTAGTCAGGCGGATTTGGATGCTTCCCCTTTCATAGATGAAAAATCAGGTAGCTCAGCTTTTCAGTTGGACAGTTATATTTTTGACTGATAAACCATCCGCACACAGCAGCAAATCAAGTGAAAGTCGTAACCTCTTTGTGAGAACTAAGGCTTCGTTTACACATAGCCGGGTATTTTCATAAACGGATATTTTCTTCCCTGACGATATTGGCTCCGTTTTCCAAAATAAGGGCCTGTTTACACATACCTGGGTATCTGTAAAAACTGAGACTTTTAAGATAAGATAAGATAAGATAAGATAATCCTTTATTTGTCCCACAATGGGGAAATTGCAGTGTCACAACGCAAGTTTCAGAAACAGTTGGAAAAAAGAGCATGCATCAAAAATTAAGATAAATAATAATAAGTATGTACAATCAACTAAAAAACACAACAGTGTAAGGTTAAAAGGCACAGGAACGCTGCACAATAAATGTCTTTGATTCTGAGCAGTGAACAAACAGCAGTTAAAGTGACTCCAGTTCAGTAATATATAATATCACTACAATAAAGTGACTCAGATGATTGTGTACAGTGCAGTGATGGACAGTGGTTGTTAAATAAATAAGTAGCAGGTAAAGTGACTTTAAATAATATTGCACATGTAATTATTACTATGGAGATGACACATGGTTGCTATGGAGATGAACATGACTAGATCATTGATCACTGTACAGTCTGACAGCAGCAGGAAGGAAAGATCTGCAAAATTTCTCTTTAACACAGCGAGGGTGAATCAGTCTGTCACTGATGCTGCTCTCTAGAGCCGACAGAGCGTCTTGCAGGGGGTGACACTCATGGTCCAGCATAGACATGAGTTTAGCCAGGATCCTCTTGTCCCTCACCTGCTGCACCGAGTCCAGAGGACAGCCCAGGACTGAGCTGGACTTCCTGATGACCTTGTCCAGTTTCTTCTTCTCCCTCTCTGTGACGCTGCTGCTCCAGCAGACCACATCGTACAGGATGGCTGATGCCACCACACCCCCCCACACAAAGGGAGATTTTTCCTCTGAAAACGATTCTTAAAGGAGAATTAATGTTTTTTACAATCTGAGCCTTATTTCGGTAATAAAACAAGTTGTTTTACTCACCCATAGCACTTTGGTGTCATTTTGAGCACTTCCGGAGATGTTTTAGATTTGCGATATCTGTAACGTGAGTTCTCGGGGCACATGTTTGCGGTCTCCAAATAACACAAACTTTAGCACTTTTCAAATCATAGAAGCTCAATATCTTAGTCTACACTTTCGTTTGAGTCAAAAGTGGCCTCTAATCCAAGATTTAGCCATAGTTTCGAGTAGATGAGGACGCCAGTGCGCATGCGCTCAGTCACAGCTTATTTCGCAGATAAGAAGACGCAACTTTTCTGTTGCGAGTGACACATGGCAGAAGATTCGGACTTTGAGGCTGAAGAGGACTTATGGAGGACTGAGGACTGAAGAGGAGTATACGGATGAGGAGACAGAATGGATACAGAAAGAATGAAGCAGAGACAGTTTTAGGAGCAGCGTAGAGAACAGCCATTGGTAACACATCACTTCTCAGAATCTCGCGCTGAATCCGCTGGCCTTCTTTCTTTTCCTTTGCTGGTAAAAAATCGTCCTGACTGAAGTGTTTACTGCAAACACGATGGTCCAAAGGTCTTACAGCTTTGCGTTTCATGTTTGGGTCCCGGGATCTGAGAGCGAAATAAGCTGTGACTCCGCACATGCGCACTGGCCTCCTCATCTACTTGAAACTATGGCTAAATCTCAGATTACAGGCCACTTTTGACTCAAACGAAAGTGTAGACTAAGACATTGAGCTTCTATGATTTGAAAAGTGCTTAAGTTTGTGTTATTGGGAGACCACAAACATATGCCCTGAGAATTCACGTAACGGATATCGCAAATCTAAAACATCTCTGGAAGTTCCAAATGACACCAAAGTGCTATGGGTGAGTAAAACAACTTGTTTTATTACCGAAATAAGGCTCAGATTGTAAAAAAAAAAACATTAATTCTCCTTTAAAACTCCTATCTCCATTTTCCAAAATCTCTACTTTTGCCAGAGTTTTCAGAGGAAAAATCTCTGTTTGTGTCTAAACGAAAGGCACAAACGAAGGGAAAAGTCTACTTTTTTACAGATATCTGGGTATGTGTAAACAGGCCCTAAATTATGAGGACTCAAAAGGATATTATGCACACTGGAGTTCAAATACTAAAATGCAACTGGACAGTGGGGATTAAACTCAAATGAATAGGCCTTGGGATACATCATTGTGCTAGAACGTGAGAACCATACAGATAGGCAGCCATACTCAGGCCATATAAGGACAGTATCAATACACCACCACCACCACCGCTACCCACACATAAACACACGGTATTCGCCTTTCTGTCAGGGTGCATCTATCTTTAATCAGACAGACTACAGAGCATCCATGAGCGGGTCCTTCCTCTTCTGAAGTCTCCTCCTCTTCCTCCACCATGACAGCCGCCCTCTCACTGCTATCAATCATTCATAAACTCGGGCTCTAAGTGGTGGAAGCAGGCCTAGGAGAGAAGGCACCATGATGGATACCTCTATTTGAGAGGGGTCAGCTTACACATCTGATCAAAACATCTAGGCTTTGAGGGATTAAGGAGATGTTTGCGTATAATCCATTTCAAGCAGCAATTAAAAAGCAGCAATTAGAGAGAAGTCCAGGGAGTTTAGATGCTCTTATTAATGATCAGTCTCCGTGGTGCGGGTTAGTTATCACAGCTGTTGTTGGTGCACAATATTTATCTCCATACAACAGGCCACTGCTTTCAAAAGAAAAATGAGCATACCCACTGCCATCCAAAACTATCTGAACCTGCTGTATTGGTTAACGTTTAGCAATGGATTTTTTTCAGCCAGTAGCAATACTGAATATATGATCCAGCTTTTGCAGTTCCAATATTGATTTTGATACTACACTATGCAGGGATGGACTGGGACAAAAAAACGGCTCAGGCATTTTTGGCTTAGACCGGCCCCCTCATAATTAGCGGAGTACAACGGACTAATTTATGTTTGTGTTCCCTGAAGCAAAGTATTTTACTCTTGTTACGTCTTGGCCGAGGGTAAACCAGGGCGCAACAATTGAAGGAAAAATCCCAACTCCCAAACACCACCAGTAACTACACATTTAACGGTTTATTTAAAATGCATCTTGCACACAAGGTCAGGAGGAGCATGTTGGCCGAAAGGTGAGCGATTTTCATGCCTGTCCATCACCTAAAAGTCTCGGTATTATCCTAATATTACTACCTGCTGTGCCTATGCTACACTTTCCTGGTCTCTCTGTTCCTCAGGTTCCCTCAGGTTCCCTCGGGTTCCCTCGGGTTCCCTGTCCACAGTCTCTGGCTGCTCCTCTCCCTGTCCACCTTCAACCTGGGCTGCAGAGGACGTGGAGGCTCCAGCAGCCCCTCCAGAGAATATGTCTGTTATTTTAGAACATTTTGCAGCATCTATAGTGAAATGTTTTAAAATTTTAGCTCGTAACGTCTCCACACCCCCTTTCTGCTGCTTCTCCATGTTTCCACGCTCAACACGGGCGGAGATCGGTGCAGAGAAAGGGGTGGGACCTCTCTCGTAAGCTTCTATATCCTGATTGGTTTAGTCCACTGTCTATATTGAAGATGGACCAATGGGCCGCCTCCTCTAAATTGTGGGCCAGTCTCTAAATAAAAACAAACAAACAAACAAAAAAAACATAATCGGCCCCTAGGACTGTCGGCCCACTGGGAAAATGCCCGGTATGCCCGATTACCAGTCCAAGCCTGATACTATGTCTTTAAGCATCTGTCGATCCCAATATCAACCAATAACAGCGTAGAGACTGAAAATGGCACTTAATTTTTAAAAGCAAAAATAAAATAAGACTAAATTTATCCAAATTGGTTACGTAGCTGCTATTTATCTCTGAGGTAACTACAGAACAGCTTTGTATTTTAAAAAAATGTAAAAACTATGAGATGTTCTGGGCCAACTATGACCAGGAAATAAACTTATTTGATCAAATCATACAGTATGTCCAACCAGGATATGGGCTGAACTGGTATTTGGAAGCCAAAATCCGATCCAGCTAAATTTTCAGTACTGACGCAGATATCCAATACCAGTATCAGATCAGTTCATCCTTCCGTCTTGCTGCTGTGGTTGATAAGCAACGTATGCCCATATTGATCAAATATAATTAATGGCAAGGCCTACACATTGCAGAAGAGCTGGAGAAAATTCCAGACAAACAGGTAGCGAACCCCCCCTCCAGAAAAGTTACACAGCACATTGAACCAGCCATGTTAAATCATAAACAAGTTGTAGTTAGGTTTATAAATTTTTACTTTTCCCTTTTGTAAGAAATATAACAAAATGTATGTATTTCCATGAATACAAAATCATATCAGTTATATGATAAGATATATCTGAAAATTTTACGATATACCTTCCTTTGATATCAGTTACCAATATTTACGTTGGTAATTGTCCATCCCTAATACTTTTGTACTTACTAGTTTACTGGTTACTTTTTATTACATTGTGGACAGGTGTTCTTGTATATTTGTGTCAGTATTGGCTATGGAACTTTAAAGCAGACCAAACAGAGACCGACAGAGAAAAATGGCTGATGCTGTTGAAAGAGATGACATACTGAACCGTTTTAATACATTCTGTTTAGCAATAATTCAGCATAATTCATTTCCTCCAACACAGAAAAGTGCAGAAACTAGATGTTCAAAACTGCTTCTTGCTTCTACTTCTCAATGAGATTACCAAGCTAAATACACTTTTGAAAACATTTTTGGACTATGTTAGCTCAATATAAATGATAAGTCTATTACTATGATCTGTTCTCTCATGTTCACCAGCCCTTTGTGGTGTGTCCTCAAGCATTTGTCAAATCCACTGTGCATTCCAAAGCGCGTGTGAGAGAGTGAGCTCCGCACCATAACAATAGTGTAAAATCCCATGATCCTCTGCGGCGCTGAGTGATGGTGGAGCATATCAATGAGCAAGCTGTCACCACGACTATGGGTGATGTTTTCCTGGTGCTTTCAGCCAATCACACGCGCTCTTGCAGCCATGTCATTGGTGATTGGAGAGTTTTCGCTTGGTGACAGGCCTAATATGCAAGTGACGCGCTATGAATCTGAAAATGTTATGACACTTGACTTTAAGGGGTGCAAGCAAAGTCAACTAAGGTAAACATGGATTTAAATGAACATTAATATCTAGTCTTGGAAAGTTACATATTATGGCATTAAAGGGCCTATATTAGACTGTTTTCTGATCTGTTATAATGCTGTTTTCCCTGTCAAAAACATAACTGGGATTGTGTTTTATTTCATTCACACATGTTTAACACATCAACTGAAAATTCTATTCCACCTTGTGATGTCATGTGGTAATACAGGAAGAGCTCTACTATTAGGGGTGTAAAGATTAACTGATTTGGATCGGTTATCGGTCTGTGACCTCTGCGATCCAAGTGTACCGATCAACGGAGCCCAGATCGGTAAAAATGCGCTAAGAACGGTCCGATGGCCCGGATTTACTTCCGCGAATCGGTTTCCTAGCTCCTGAGACCATGAGCGCTCGCTCTCATAGACAGTAGAAGCGGCCATGTTTGAACTCTCACGAGACTACAGTGTTGACCTTTTACCTGTGACGTTGCCTGATGTAGTTGTAGTAGTTGGAGCGCAGCGCGGGATACTATCTTTGACTTTGCTATGAAACCAACTAACCATGTCAGACAACGCGGATGCGGACGCGGATCAACTAACATCCAAGATTCGGAAATCACACACGCGAATGCACGCGAACACACGCGAATTCATACACACGTGCGAACACACACACACAAACACACACGAGACTGAGGAAATGTTATGAGATGGAGAGAAAATATTAGTTATTCAGTGTTAAAGGGACAGTGTGTAAGATTTTTACCCGTTAATTACAGAAATTGAAGATACCCATTCAAAAATACAGTGTTTTCCAAGCCTTTTCACTTCCATCATGAAATCAAAGTATTCTGTTGGACTTAGATATAGCTGCATAAAAGGGGGATCGTTCCCATATAGAGGCAGCCATTTTGATTACGAGAGCCGCAGAAGGACATTTGGGCTCCGCCTTCGCCTTCGGCAAGGCTTGTGGTTTTGGATAAACAACGACAAGCATGTTGCCGGATCACACGTCATAATGGATCTAACACGTGTTTTGGACCAAATTGTTTTACTGGATTTTATTCGCTGGATCCTTACGGACAGATTGATACCAAGCTTATGGTGAAATACTGAGTTTGACCTGTCCAGAGCCTTCAAAGGTAAGCTAAGTAACAAACCTCATTTTGTGCTTTTCCGTATAAAAGCCCCATGTGCTCGGGGAGTGATTGTTGTGCTGGGAAATGAATTGCATAGTCAAAAAGAGGAGACTGTAAGGTTTCATTTGATGTGTAGATTGCCATGGTACACGATCGGGAATGTGTGCTTTCATGCGAAAAGAAGTGAACGGGACCGCGTTTTATTTATACCGTAGCGCCGGGTGCGCTTCACGCGTAAAACAGGATGCGCAATAGCTACCATCCACCTATGCGCCACGAATCCTACACACTGTACCTTTAAGAGCTTTCTCTGATTTTTTGTTAAGAAAAGTTAATTACAGACATAAAGACATGTTGGATTTACCATGCTAGTGTTTTCTATAACTGCCTAGTAATGTCTATCTTCTTGTCACTGATATGTTGCACTTTTACAGTTACTGAAACTCATATGAGTGACTGAAGTGCTAATCATTCTGATTCATTCTGATTTTTGCCTTTAATAGGCAACTTGCTTGTTTTTTTTTTAGTTTTTTTTTAAATATCTAACCTTATTGTTTTGTGTTCCTTGAGGGAAGGACTGTATTGTATTTTAAGTATGAGCAGAGTTTTGCAAACCGGATTGCCAGTTTTTTCAGTAGGCCTGGTGTATTGTCTGTTGGACACTAAATAAACAAAATGATACTATTTTCTCTTTTCTCTTTTTCTTCTCAATAACTTTAAAGATCCCATGACATGGTACTTCTTGATGCTTTTATATGGCTCCATAATGGTTCCCTAATACTGTAAATGAATCCTTCTTCAAAATCAACACTCAGTGCATGAGAAACAGAGATAAGATGAGAAAGAGTCATAAATATCTCTCTCAAACACTTTATTCTGGGCGTTGTATAGTAGAGGGTGGGGGCCTGGCCAAACTCTCCGCTCTGGCTCTGAGCCCTCAGCTGATCCATTTCCATGTTTTTGCATGGGGGGAGAGATTTGAAGCATTCCATTGAAAAATAAACACATTTCCACAGAAAATAAAATCAAACCACTGCTGTTCAAAGGTCCAGAGGCTCAGATAAAGGACTTCCGAGCCTAGAAACACTCGGACGTGCCTCCAGGCAAATAAAAAAACGGCATTGCCTAGCGCATTCGCAGTCCAAACTCTCTGGGCGTGATTTACAGAGACGCTGAGTACAGACAAACGGGGGTGGAACTGCATTTGCATTTATTTTTTCGATCTGACGTCAATAAGGTGCCTTGTTCAAAATCGCTCGTTTGAGCTCCGATTTTTTGTAACACAGAAAAGGATCGCAAATGCTCAGTTTAGACATTTCGCAACTTTTAACCATGGGGGGCCCTAAACAGGGTAGGGGAGCAAACATTAACGTTCAAAAACCTCAGAAAGAGAAAATTTCATGCCATGGGACCTTTAAAGCACTTGGGAGTAAAGTTGTCAATTTGTATTGAATCGAAATTAACCGAACCGGATCAGATCGAATCGAATCGTACCGGATCGTTTACTAATTTTATGAATCGTCCCTGAATCGAATCGTAACCTGTGAATCGAGATTCAAATTGAACCGTTTTGTGAGTGAAAGATTCACACCCCTATCTACTATGTTTTTAAACTTCATACACCTTCAGTAGAATTTATTGGATCATTTCAGCCCTGGAATTGCGAACCTACTGAACAAAAGGTCAAAGGGTAGCTATTATCTTTAAAACTACCACTATATGACATCACAAGGTGGAACTGAGTATTTTGAGATGAGATTTAGAGATGTAGACAGACTAACAAAGGTTTACTCAAATGTGTGAATGAAACAACACACAACTCTAGGTATGTCTTTAATGAGTTAACATTCTAACATGGCTTGAAGCTCACTAGAGTCAATTTTGCGTAATATAGGACATTTAATTATAGATATTTTATTCGATGAAAAAAAAACACCTTCGATAACATGCATTCTTCACAGTTCTGGCTTGTAACTTAGCCTAGTGGTTCTCCATGGTGATACATAGGTTTAATGACATAATGTGGAACATTTCAGGTAAAACAGCATGGAAAAATGTAGATGGTGGACCCTCTACCACTTAAGTCGCTTTGTGCACCTGCACCTTTGAATACAGGTTACATTTAAGTCAATAACAAAATCAAGTAATCAGATGACAAATCAGTAAGCCCCCAGGTTTAAAGGTCCTATACACAAACCAGACTTTTAGTAATGTTATAATATTGTTACCTGATCAAAAACATACATTGTGTTTTGAGTGGGGATGTACCAAATCTGATATCCGTATCGGCCGTCAATCTTCTACAGTATTGGCTTGGATCGGATTGGGTGAATCAATCGGCCAGTACAGCGTATGGAACATGGAAGCATAATAAATTCTGATTATAGCTCCATGGTGTAGAGCCCTCTGCACGCAGCTAACCTGCAGAGCAACTTAAACCCAGACTGAGAGGGATCTAAAGCTAAAAGCTAAAAACATGAATAAGTTAGTATTTGTTTTACCTCTGCGATGTCTTCACAGACCCTTAAGAGCGAAAAACAAACTGGAAAAACTTTGGACAAATCAGAGGAGCAGTGCGAGGAGCAAATGCTCTAACTTATTTCCATATGTTGAGTATCCATGTTCTTCCGCAGGCTTCTCGTCTTTTTACATCGCCTAAATAATATGGTTAAAAACTGCTTTTAGAAACAGTGAGATAAAACATCACCTAACTCTACCACTATGTCCTGAAGCTGTTGTACTGTGGAGGATACATAATTTTACAATATTATAACAAATTACTAAATACAACAAATTCATAATTTGTTATAAAATTGTAAAATGGATGTTTAAGTAGGCCTTTTTACATCTGGTAATAATTTTATTAAACTGGTGTTCATGGTTCTTGGTTCTTCATTGTTTATAAAGGAACAACCTAAATTCTGTAAATAAAATCATTTAAATGAGAAGATCAATATCAGATGGGGACCCTCTTATGCTGTAGTTTAATTTCAGCCAGGTTAATATCGGATATCAGCAGATCCCTAAGGCTTACGTATCGGGACTGAAAAAGCTGGAACGGAGCATCCCTAGTTTTGAGTAACCCTTCATGATTAGTCTGTGTACATCTCGAAGTTCAAAATGTTTCACCTTGTAATGTCATGTAGTGGTAGTTTTCAACTTAACAGCTACCTTTCCAGGGCTCAAAACATCCAAATGATTCTAGTGAAGGTGTTTGGAGTTTAAAAACACAGTGGAGCACTCCCTGTATTACCACATGACATTACAAAGTAGAACACGGTGTTTTCTATTTGAGAGAAGAACTCAGCCTAAACATGCAGGATTTGTGTGTCAAACATATTATACTCAACAAAAATATAAACGCAACACTTTTGTTTTTGCTCCCATTTTTCATGAGATGGACCCAAAGATCCAAAATTCACTCCAGATACACAACACTACCATTTCTCTCAAACATTGTTCACAAATCTGTCCAAATGTGTGACAGCGAGCACCTCTGCCCCGCCGAGACAATCCACCCCACCTCACAGGTGCGCCACATCAAGATGCCGATCCGACATCATGACCAGTGCACAGGTGCACCCCAGACTGCCCACAATAAAAGGACACCCCGAAATGTGCATTTTTTTTGCTTTATTGGGGGTCTGGGGACTCAGAACCAGTCAGTATCTGGTGTGACCACCATTTGCCTCATGCAGTGCAACACATCTTCTTCGCATAGAGTTTATCAGATTGTCAATTGTGGCCTGTGGAATGTTGGTCCACTCCTCTTCAATGGCTGTGCGAAGTCGCTGGATATTAGTGGGAGCTGGTACACGCTGTCGTATACACCGGTCAAGCACATCCCAAACATGCTCAATGGGTGACATGTCCGGTGAGTATGCTGGCCATGCAAGAACTGGGACATTTTCAGCTTCCAAGAATTGTGTACAGATCCCTGCAACATGGGGCCGTGCATTATCTTGCTGAAACATGAGGTGATGTTCATGGATGTATGGCACAACAATGGGCCTCAGGATCTCATCACAGTATCTCTGTGCATTCAAAATGCCATCAATAAAATGCACCTGTGTTCTTCGTCCATAACAGCCTTTGAAGAGGAGTGGACCAACATTCCACAGGCCACAACTGACAATCTGATAAACTCTATGCGAAGAAGATGTGTTGCACTGCATGAGGCAAATGGTGGTCACACCAGATACTGACTGGTTCTGAGTCCCCAGACCCCCAATAAAGCAAAACAAATGCACATTTTGGGGTGGCCTTTTATTGTGGGCAGTCTGGGGCGCACCTGTGCACTGGTCATGATGTCGGATCGGCATCTTGATGTGGCGCACCTGTGAGGTGGGGTGGATTGTCTCGGCGGGGCAGAGGTGCTCGCAGTCACACATTTGGACAGATTTGGGAACAATGTTTGAGAGAAATGGTAGTGTTGTGTATCTGGAATGAATTTTAGATCTTTAAGTCCATCTCATGAAAAATGGGAGCAAAAACAAAAGTGTTGCGTTTATATTTTTGTTGAGTGTATGTGAATGAAGCAAAACACAACTTCAGGTAAATTTTTGATGAGGAAACATCATTATAACATACGGGCCTTTTAAACATATTTTGCCAAACATAAACATTGCCAACAGTTATTGGCGTCCCAACACTTTCAAGAAGGCAATTTGAGATAAGTGCTCCCCAGGACTCCCCTGAAGAGGTCGACAGCATTCACAGAGTTACAAGCTATCAGCTCAGCGTAAGAGGCTCATCCTATCACTGCAATGCACAAAACCACTTCCCCACAACATCCTTAAATACATCCTGGAGGTAACAGTCTGCTCTATGGAAGCCCCAACATATTTTAAAGGCAAGTCAAAGGCAATACAGAGGTAAAATTACTTGTGCTTTTTATGTTCTGAGGTCTGCGCTTTGCCCGGAGATTGAATTGCCTCACTATTTCATGTGTTGCTCCAGTGTCTCCCATCGGGCTCCTATCGCCAGGACTTACACTGTGTTACAGGCAAGGCTTCACCAACATGTATTAGACTCTTACTGGAAGTGCAGTTGGAAACAGGCTGAATAAGGAAAAGAAAGGTCAAGCACTACTGCAGTAAGATAACATGAGTTTGGTTTAAAGGTCGTATATTACACAAAATTGACTCTTGTGAGCGTTAAGTCATGTTATAATGTTGTTTCCTCATCAAAAACATACCTGGAGTTGTGTTTCGTTTCATTTACACATTATTAGTCAGTCTACATATAAAAATAAAAAATATAGAACAAAATATTCTCCATAAAAACGGCTAACCCTGTGTTTTTGACATGTTTTGAAATGTGATTCTTGTATTAGTATTACGGTTCATACGTGTTTAAAATCTGAACTTTGAACAGAATGTTAAAAAAAAAAAACTGCAAATCTAATCGTAGTTTGATATTTTTTTTTCCAAAATCTATCCAAGCTTTCCAAGTATCCAGTGACCTTATTTACACTGCCCCACACAAACCAGGCTTACACGTTTACAGAAAGAATCAGACATTTGTAAAGGCAGCATGGCAAATCCCTCTGAAGTCTCCCTCTCTCCCAGCCTCTGCAGTGCTCCCCTCTCTCTTTCTCCCTCTTTCTCTCTCTCTGGCTCTGGTTTTTGAGGTCACATTTGCTCTGTCTTGCTCCTGCTTGATCTCGTGCCAAAGAATCTGGTGAATCAACAGCAAATTGATCCAAGCGAGTGAAGCGGGCCCCCGGGAGCCAGCACTGGGAGAGAGATTGCCTACAGTGGACCCCAGCCTAACACTGTACTGTAATAAGTCTCCACCATTACCAGAGGCCCACAGCCAGCCCCTGGACACACAGGCTGGCTCTGGCTCATACAAGGGTGTTTTGTTGCTGGGAGATTGATACAGGAGTTGAGCCACTGCAGAGCAAACTACAGCTGGCCAGACATCACACCCTGACCACAGCAGTCTCCTCCACTGTCCTACACAGGTTACACAACACAGCAGCTCAAGCCAAGGGCTACCCAAATACTGAGTAAAAGGGATTCTTGTTAAAACACTTATAATAATAATAATAATAATTTGTATTTCTTGTGTAAATGAACATTATGTGCACTAACTGCTGTCTTTGCATGTTGTTTGCTGTTTGATATTAATAATTTGAATAATTAGTAATGAATAATTTCAATAAATCAATAATGAAAAGGAAACAAAACACACAAACTTAAATCAAAAGAACAACAAAAAAACAAGAGGGCAGCCATGTCAGGTCCAGAGGTGTGAAAACTCCCATTATGGCCCTGAATAGCTATGCTAACAAGACCCCACACCCCCACTGCATATTGAATAGGCTTACTTAACCAACAGAAACTGAAAACAAATAGGTGTGATAGTTTCATAGTCATTTCATTGCAGTTATCTCCTTCCTGCAGCCAGTTATAAGCAGTGTCCACCAGCACTCTAACCAGAACAGAAGAAGCAGCTTGGATGAGCTGCAAAACATATTCGAGCAAATAAACTTTCATCCAGTTTCAAATTGAATTTCTCCTTTTGCCAAAACACACAAAGCTGAACTGCTTCTGTTTGTTTATTAACAAAAACACCTAAATCTGTTTTTTGTCTTTAACCTTTTCCCATCTACCTTTCTTCTTATGTTTTCTGTTCGTAACCCACTCTTCTTTGTCGCCTTTTAGGCCTGTGCAATTTATGCTTGACAAATGGGCAAATTATCACATTAGCGCCCTCTGCTGTTATTACGGCCGACGGCCAGTAGATCAGAGGGCGGTTCTGGACTTTTCCAGAACGCACAGATTGCCAGCCCACCCCTGTACATAACCCCCATGAGAAATTTCCCAGCTTGCATTCCAACATATTGTCAAAATAGTTTTTATTTTATTTATTTTTTTAATGCCAAATTAGCATCAAAAAGAAGAAAGTCTATTAAAGGTTCTACATGGCTCAAAAATTATTCTTGTGGGCTTTAAGTCACATTAGAATGTTGCTGCCTCCTCAGAAATATATCTGGAGTGGTGTTTTGTTCACACGTTTGAATGAACCTTTATTATTAATTTGTCTACATCTCTAAAGCTCAAAATGCACTGTTCCACCTTGTGATGTCATGATGTGGAGTTTTTTTTAAATTCCAACTCATTTGAAACTTGCTGTATTATCTTTCTAACAAATGTATAAAGTGATATTTCTGTACTGGTGGTAGTTTTACCTTTATTTAGTCAATACTGGCCACTTCTTTAGCTGGCAAGCATGTTAACAAAGGTTTATCCAGCCACACTAGTCCAATATCAGTAAAATACTGCCAAATGAGACTTGAAAACAGATAGTGAAAGATCCTCCAATATTTTTCATTTGAAATGGAAAAAAGAAAGTTCAAAAAGCCTGAGTGGAGTGCAGACTGAAACAGCCCGTGTTGTTCCTGTGACTAAGTGTTGCTGAGTAAATGTCTGTGTTAATGCTCATCTCGAGGCAAACTGCTGAACAGAGGAGACAGAAGGAAGGAGCCCCAGAACAAGAAGAAAAAGACCAAAAACATAAGAGCCTTACACCACATGAGTCTTAGTGCAAATACTAGTACTCATCATTAAACAGAGAGGGGCCAGACTGGCAGTTTAAATGAGTGTTGACACTGACTAAAATGGGGCGATGCTGCTGCTGAAGGGTGCTGAGGGTGACAGCTTCAGAGCCTTTTCCTCAGTCGTTTGAGTGGCCCGAGGCTCCGAATGTGGAACTGTATCAGGACTGGCACAGACACAACACCAAACACATTGGATCACAATGTGTGCAGTAGAGATTTGTTCTGATCTGTGGTGTAAATAATGTTACAAATTCATGCCAATATTGGTTTAGCGAGAAAAAAAGACTAATATAAATGGATGTTTTTTGTTTTCATTTTGGCTGTGTTTATGGCTGTTAGAATAACCGTATGTGTTATCATTGCTTCATGTGTTTTGATCAACTTAAATTGCAATATTATGTCTCAAGGTTATGGGATCCGGGAAAGGGAGTCAGAAAGAAGTTGCATTGTAATCTGCAACATTAAATGTCAAGGTTTTGAGTTTCTGGGAATGAAGTCACATTGTTTTATCATGTGAAATTTACATATTTGTGTACACCCATCTGTGAATCAATAAAAGAGGCAAGAAGGAACAGCCCAGGGGAGAAAGGCGAGTGACCATTCTGCTCGGTGTCTGTCTCCCCTTACAAGTAAAACTTAAATATGTGTTTTGCTGTGGTTCTTCACTTAGTTCGTTTGCGTTTTCAAAGAAGGTGATTTTTCTGACAATGGCATTGAAAAACATAGAAAAACATGCGTCCTTCAATCAATCAATCAATCAATCAAACAATATTTATAAAGGATGATCAAAGGAGAAGTTCAATTTGTCAACTGGACAAAGTTTGTTTGGTTGAAAACGTTTCGCCGCTCATCCGAGAGGCTTCGTCAGCTCTGGTTATTGTACTGGTTAGACCCTCCTTATATCTAGCTGCCGGGAGGCGCGTCCTACAATGACAAAAGCTCTGAAAACGATCCCCCCTAATCTGTCTCTTTGTTTTTCAAATTACTCTGACGGCTGGTTTCGACCCCCTATTCAACGTCTAACGACCCTCTCCACCCCTCTGCCCTGGCTCTGTTTGACTAGTCTAAGAATCGCATTATAAATGGGAGACAAGTTATGTCTCACTCCCCCATTTCTGTTTAATGACGGATTCTCTTTTTGACAAAAATAGCCTCTTTAACTCCCCTCTCAAACCAGTTCTTTTCCCTGGCTAAGATCTGAACCTCACTGTCCTCAAAAGAATGGCCCGTGGATTCTAGGTGAAGATGTACCGCAGAAGCCGGTCCACTCTGGCACGCCCGCCTGTGTTGGTACATCCTCTTGTGAAGTGGCTGTTTTGTTTCCCCAATATAGCGCTCACTGCAGTCTTCACTACACTGAATGGAGTAGACCACATTGCTTTGTTTGTGGCTCGGTGTTCTGTCCTTTGGGTGGACGAGTTTTTGTCTTAAAGTGTTTGTGGGTTTGAAATAAACTGGAATTTCATATTGTCTGAAAATCCTCTGTAGTTTTTCCGAAACGCCGGTCAGGTACGGAATCGCTACCCCTTTCCTCCTGGGTTCAGATTCTCTGTTGTCTTGTTTATTGTCCTTGTCTCTCTTGGTTTTGTTGACAGCCCATTTAGGATATCCACAAACAGAGAGGGCTTCCTGCACATGTTGCTCTTCTTTCTCCTTGCCCTCTGTGCTTGTGGGAACCACAATATTTATAAAGCGCTTTTCATACAAAATTGTAGCACAAAGCGCCTTACAGTGGTTAAGGATTAGAAGATTGACCTTTATTGATCTCGCACAGGAGAAGTTGTTTCTATATTTGACCCGGGGACCATCCCCATAATTTTGTTATTTAGTCTTGGTCAGGCCCTAAGCTGGAGGATTTTACCTATGGCGCATGTTTGGGTTGGTGGGGGAAACCGGAGTGCCCGGAGGAAACCCACCCAGACACGGGGAGAACATGCAATCTCCACACAGAAAGTCCCGGGCGACCCGAACCTTCTTGCTGTGAAGCATGAGTGCTAGCCACTCAGCCACCGTGCTGCCAGAGGGTGCTGTGCTTATGGTGAGCAGGCTTGCATCTCCACAAACCTGACTTGTATTTTGTCTTCCTGCTTGTTTCCATGGAAATCATAAATTGTATATCTAAATGGACATAGTTAAACCGCATTCCAAATAGAAAGTGAGCATGGGGGTGCTTTCAGCTCCATTTCCAATTGACTCTGTTTCCAATTGACTTTACATTGGAATATTGACTTTACATTGGAATATTGACTTTACATTGGAATATTGTCTCCCCTCTTTCTGTAACTGCTGTAGTGAGCCTCGTCATTAAGGTCTTAAAATGTTCGTATTAATCCGCAAATCCAGGTCTTTTCATTTTGCTATTTTGTCCGTTAATAAATTCCTATTCCTAATACGGAACTCGACTCCAAATTCGTTCCTCTTTTTTATACAGTCTGTGATGGAAATGTTGTTCCTTGGCTATGATCTTCTACAATATGACATAAAACTTTTGTCTATCTATGTGTCTGTGTAGCTATCGATCAATCTCTATGGAGGTATCATTTTAACTTTCTATTTCCATGGCATCATAAAAGTGACAGGCAACCCCAGAAAGTTCCACATTGTACCTTTAAAAAAGATAATGTTTTGATAGCAGAAATGTGTTATCTTTAGTAACTCGCAGTACTATGAAGCCTACGAGTAAAGAGAATGTCCTTGAATAAATAAATTTCAATACAAATGTAGTGCAGTAGCTATGAGCAGTGAAGCGTAAGAGCTGAAAAAGTGAAAAAGCAAAGCAAATATCAGATATTGGCTGAGAAAATCCATATTGGACCATCCTACCAAGAATGAGAATGATGATTTTGTAAATTAGTTCTTGTTAAAGCTTTACAGCAAGCGTTTCAGTGTAGGTTTTGTTCAATACTGACTGACTACAAACTGTACATGTAACTGCAATAACAAATGCCGTAAAGAGCCCTTATTGTGCTGCTTTCTGATCTACAGCTCTACTTATAGGTATGTGTTTGGGCAAAAGGAACATTTTTGTTTGAGTCGATAAACTACTGACAACATTTCCCCTAATTCTAAATAAAAATATGATCGTTTAGAACATTTGTTTGCAGAAAATGACAAAATAAAAATTTTCAGGCCTCAAACAATGCAAAGAAACAAGATCAAATTCATTTTAAAATAACATAATACTAATGTTTACACTTAAAGGAAAAGTAACGTTATTTTACAATCTGAGCCTTCTTTCGGTAATAAAACAAGTCGTTTGACTCACCCATATCACGTTGGTGTCATTTGGAGCTGTTTGGTGAAAGTTATGTTGTAGCGTATCCGTTAGCATTTGTATTCGGGGCATTACTTTGCGGTCTCCAAATAACACAAACTTTAGCACTTTTCAAATCATAGAAGCCCGATGTCTTAATGTAAGATTTCGTTTGAAGCAAAAGTGGCCTGTAATCCGAGATTTATCCATAGTTTTCAGCTTTGCGTTTCATGTTTGGGTCCCGGGAGCTGAGAGCACAGTCCGCGCATGCGCACTGGCGTCCTCATCTACTCGAAACTATGGCTAAATCTCGGATTACAGGCCACTTTTGCTTCAAACTAAATCGTAGATTAAGACATCGGGCTTCTATGATTTGAAAAGTGCTAAAGTTTGTGTTATTTGGAGACCGCAAAGTAATGCCCCGAGTACTCATGTTAACGGATACGCTACAACATAACTTTCACCAAACAGCTCCAAATGACACCAACGTGATATGGGTGAGTCAAACGACTTGTTTTATTACCGAAAGAAGGCTCAGATTGTAAAATAAAGTTACTTTTCCTTTAAGAAGAGTTCAGAAATCAATATTTGGTGCAATAACCCTTATTTTTAATCACAACTTTCATGTGTCTTGGCCACAAGTCTTTCACATTGTTCTTGGGTGACTTTATTCCACTCCTGGTGCAAGAACTGAAGTAGCTCAGCTTTGTGTTTGTGTTGGAATTCAACAGACGCTGGAATGGAATGGCTGTAATACATGTAGAGATGCTGATTTCAGAAAAAAATGCAGTGGTCTCTTATTTTTTTTTCAGAGCTGTATGTTATAATGTTGTGTCCTCAAAAACATAGTAGTTAGGGTTAGAAAACTACATGATATCACAAGGTGGAACAGAGCATTTTGAGCAATGGAAATGTAAATAGACTAGTAACACAGGGTTACTTGAAATGTATGCATGAAACAAAACACTGGTCCAGGTATGTTTTTGAGGAGGTCACAACATTCTAGCGTGGCTTAAAGAGTCAGCTTTACCTTTAAAAATTTAATGCACCACTTTTTTATTTGTGCAATAAAAACTGTCTGTTAGTCAGACTTCTCCATTTTTATTCCTGATGTAACAACCAATGTGGGCTAGTTATTCCATCCAGTTCAAGTGGGGACAACTGTGAGAGAAAACGAAATCCTTATAAAACCAGGTCAAACCAGGTCAGTGTCAGAATCCCCACCGTTAAATCCACCCCTCTGTAATAGAGTTGAAAACCAAAAAACAGCTCTCCTCGTCTTCTCCTTCCCTCCATTGCCGTCTTGCTGGGTTTCATCTGCTCCCCACCAAAATGCCTACCGTTTAATTACCCAATCACCATCCAATCTCTTTATACAGCTGTGAGCGCCGTTTGCCATATGTACCAGGGCGATCCATCTTCACCAGCGGACAGCCAGATAAGTTAGAGTGAAAAACAGCCACATTAAAACCACCAAGTGACATAGCAGAAAACGCATTTTGATTGGCCCGCTTTGGGTTATGAGAGGAGAACGCAGACCACAGTAGTTGCCAAGTTCCAGGGTATTAAGTCGGGAAGAAGGTGCTACAACTACAATATCTTGCAGCATTGCCTGTAAGTTACCATAAAAGCAAAATGCTACGTAAGCAACTTTGGGTTTCCAGTGTCCAGGGATATTCAAAGGCCAAGATGGTGCAAAGGGAGTCTCTGGTGGAACTTTTTTAATTGCATGGGTAAGATTGTTCCCCTGACTACCCTATAAGATGTGGAGTACCAGAGAGTACGCTAAGGCTGGGGAAAGCACAAGAACAAGCTAGCTCCCAGTTTCTCTCATTTACACTGAGGCAGGTTGAAGGGGAAAAGAAGCTTTACAGAAGTGTTTTCCTTTTTTTGTTTTTTGGGTTTTTTTTTTTGAGGCACCGGGAGAAACAGAACTAACAAGTGCATTTGTAACAAAAAGAAGCCATTTCTTGTGACTCAGCTTGCAGCTCCGATACGGGTTTATTTATTTATTTATATAAAGAAAGACCCGAGAGACCGAGGTGAATGGAAATGATGCTTTACTTTCAGGTCAGGAGCGGTGGTGGGTGAGCTGGAAGGGAGGGGACTGCAAGCGCTTTAGTAATGCCACTGTTCAAGGGAAAATTCTATTATAAACCAGGAGAGTGCTTCTTTATTGATCTTTGTGTGAGATCAACATATTCGAAAAATGAAACGCGCTGTTACAACAGTGTCATTCTATAAACGCATTCTATCAAATATTCATGAGTCCACTGTGCTGGATGTTGAATGTGAACTAATCCAACAAGCACGTTAAAGATAATTGCCCGTTACTGTAGCTGCTACGCTGGCCCTCAGACAAACACACTGATGGACCATTCACAAGGACAAAAGACTGTGGTGCTGTGCTAACTCAAAATGTATTTACCTCTGGGACAATCAAGTTGATTCTGATACTGTAGAAGACATTAGCCACACAGACAGGCCTCACATGTGTGCGCCCAATCTGTCTGACCACCACCAAACAAGTGCTTCTCTAAGACACAACAACATTATCAATCAGTATTTATAAAGCACTTGTTATAGCATGTCATCCACAGTGCTTATCCAAGACATTTAAAATCACTCCATCACACTCTCTCATGCACAATATAAGTATAATAGAGGGGGACCAGAATTAGCAACTTTATGGTTAATTCCAGGAGCAAATGTTGCTTAACCCTAAGCACACTATCGCCGGGTGATTTTCTCCGGTGCAAAAGTATTTACATGATTTTCAATATGTTGCATTTTTCTGAGTGTCATGGGTCCCTGGGGAGCTTCACCATTGTTTTTGACATCTTTGAAGGTGTAGGTGTTTCCCTACCCCAAAGCCCACTTTTTCCTACAGGCTTTCAGGTGATTTTCACCTGGCGATAGTGAAAAAGGAATGTAAGAATGTAATGAATTTAATGTAAGAGAATGTAAAAAATAGGCAAGTAAGTATGTATCTATCCTTATTTAGTGCAGTGGTTATGAATAAATATCACAAAGTGGTGATTTCAAAGGAAATTCTTATGGTGAAAACAATATTTTAGTCAACTGGTCATTTTTACCCACTGATAAAATACAATTTTTTGTTCCTCTCTCCTGCAACTGTTCGTGTGTCAAGGAGTCTGTGCTTCACCAGGGAAGTCTCACATGTCCCAGGAATGGGTGGACCAAAGACCAAGTTTCCAGTATCATTATTTATTTTTTTTAGGGATTTTTTGTTCTCAAATTCCTAATTTTTCAGTAATTTTGGAGCATGTTTGTAGGGTCTTCCTATATTTTTGTTTTCCATTTTGTTATACATACCACAGTTGAAAATAAAGGAAAACCACTCTAATTTATCATGTGTTGTCATATTTTGATCTATTTTTCATGACATGTACTTTTTGTTGGGTATATTATATCGGGTAAAAATTACCCAGCAAAAGTGATGGTGTTACTTTTTATAGCGAAAGTGTTCTAGGGTTAAATGTCAGGTATTTGCACAATTTAAAAAAAAAATGAAATAAAGCTTGTGACGGCCAAATTCCTCAGTTGAAAACAGAAAGGTCAAAGGGCAAATTGGCTGATGGTAAACATTGAATTTATAGCTGCTGTAACTAAATATAACTAATTAACAATGTTCACTCTACTTTACTTGTTATATCTGAGTTATTTGACTTTTAAAAAAAAAAATAATACAAAAAACACACATTTCCTTCTCCTCCAAATGCACTGACACAGTTATTACATCCAGAGCTGACCACAGTGAGACCTCTTCCCTGTGTGAGAGCCACCGATGAGGGGACCATCACAGCTGTGAGACCCACACATCACAGCATTTATACAGGTGACAGGCATGCTAATGTGCCACAGCCTCCCAGGGGAACACATCACAGAAAACAAACTCCATTTCCAAATTTAGCAACAGGCAAAGAGAACCATGTGCCACACAAGAGGTACAGCAGCTTCGTGTAGGGCATTTTGCACTAGGTACGATCTGACAAACTTGAAAAAGAGGCCGTTAAAAGCCCCAGGAGGTACTTTTGAAGTGTCAGCACCTCAGCTGTTCAAAGTTGGAGGCAGTGCAGTGAATTTCTGAGGCTGCATGGGAAAAGAATAAGAAATGTTCCAGCACATTCACCATATTCCTCCCTCCTGTGGGCAGAGAGACAGAGCCAACTCTCCACACAAGCTCAGAAAAAGTTCACCCAGAAGTAAGCTGGGTAAGTATACTTTTAAACTTAAACTTTCTTATGCAAGAAGACTTTATTAAAATATTTCTTTGGTGCAAGACATTTTACTAGAATTCAAGTGTAAGCAAATACTAAGGGGAAAGACCTAAACTAAGGTAATATTTGGACGTTTCAGTATAGATCTGACCTGTAAATTCCCCTGCTGTCATCTGCTTGTCTAAAAGATAAAAGATAAAAGAAGTTTAACATCATATTGTGGAACATTCCCCATGGAGACAAGCAGGTGGCAGACCCTTTACCATAGAACTGGTTGCTTGCTGGATTGGATATCAGCGTGCACATATCCATTCATCTGATATCCTGATTGGACATACACAGTAACTATTTACTGGTCATAGTCGACCCAGAAAGTCTCATAATATTTACAATACATTTACACAAAGCTGCTCTGTAGTTACTTGAGAGATAAATAACTGATACATCAGATATTTGGATCAGTTTTGTCTTATTTTATTTTTGTTTTAAAGGAAATAAATGCTGTTTTCAGTCTCTGCACTGGTATCAATTAATATTGAGTATCGGCAGATCTTTAAAGCTATAGTATCAGAAATGGTATCAGAACTTAAAAAAGCTGCTTCCCTTGGTTTACACTGCAGTTATATTCCTGTGCACAATAGATTGGATACCTACTACATGTTCCACTGTAACATAGACAACATAGCTAATGCAGACTCAATTCAGAGAGATCATGTTTGACTAATGCAGATATCAAACTGTCTCCTCTCTGTCTTCTTACATTTTCTATCAACATACAGCAGCAGTGGTATCGTTCAACACCATCAAGAATCCTTAATCAAATCTATAAAACAGCAGAATTCATTTTGAATAACCCCACAAATCTATGGCCTATGACGATGACGTACTAAGTGTTATGGTAACTGGTGCAAATGACTTGATGACACACAGCAGAGAGACATCATCATCGTTTATTTTGGGATGGCCTAAAAACTCAAAGTTGGTTGTCCTCTGCTGAAGCAGAATGCAGCCGTGAAGACTTCTCTAAAAAGACTAATTAAAGGCACAGAGCAGGGACAGAACATTGGGCATAATTAAACTGAACATAACATAACAAAAAGGGTGTCATTGTTTCTGTGGCAACCATGCAGTGGTACAGCAACATTTGTTTGGCTTTTTGAACACCTAATTAAAAGTCCCAAATTACGCTAAATTGACTCTTGTGAGCTGTTAACCATGTTAGAATGTTGTTACCTCCTCAAAAATATACCTGGAGTCTTGTTTTGTTTCATTCACACGTGTTTGAGTAAACCTTTTATTATTAGTGTGTCTACATTTCCAAAGCTCAAAAAAGTTCTGTTAACCTCATGCCATGAAGCAGGAGTTTTCAAGTTAACAGCTCCTTTTACCTTTAGTTGCGTAGAGATTGGCAAATCCAGAGCTGCTATCCAAATGATTGTAATAAAGGTGTATGGAGTTGAGCACAAGTGAAGTGTATTACCACATGACATCACAAGGTGCGACAGAGAAGAATTCAGCCTAATTATGCAGGATGTTAAAAAGGTGTGAATGAAACAAAACACAACTCCAGGTTTGTTTTGAATGAGGAAACATCATTATAATATAGATCAGAGTATAGAGGCGGATTATGTGCAGGGTACACACTGGTATAAGTGATGCAAAGATCTGTCGCATTGGGAGAAACCACTTACACTGAGTGAGAAAGTAGAACTAAATGTGAGGAAATGTGACTGCACAGCCGACAACTCCCTCGAAAACTATGCAAATACCTTCTTATGATGAAAGGATTTGCACTTATAGAACTACTGTACCCCCAGAGAGAAACTTTCAAACTTTAAAAAAAGGACAACATCAGAAAGGATCACGTTCAGAATTATGAAAAATGCGTTTTGATTTTTGGGCGAGATTTCCTCAAAATCCAATATCAAATATGAGGACACAAATCTTTGGAGAGAAGCCCATTCGGAAACACATGGCAGCTAAAATGAACTGCCAAGAAGAAACCGCAAGCCAAGTGCGGATGAAATTCTGTGACGGCCCTGTTAGATATTGAAAAGGACAGCGATTAACAAGAGAATGGTGTCTTTGTGTTCTTTTGGTGTATTTCATTGAAGCACAGACCACCACCAAGGCAGGACTTTTTTGGTCCAAAAACAATAATGCTATGTGAAAATTTCTCCTGTACTGGATATGTATGTATGTATGTTTTTCTAAATACTTGTATATGTACAAAAATTACTTATAAAAGTGAACAGAAAAGATCACAATTAATACAACATTTCTCAGCATTTAATTATGATAGAATTACTATGAAATAAATGAATCATTATTTAGATGACATTCATTACCTTCACTATTATTCCCCATATTCCCATTATTACGAACTTTAGAGATAGGCCTATATATCGATTGGCAGATACAGTATATTGGGTATACTGATTGGGCAATTTTTGCACTTCTTAGCCAATTACAAGCCATTTTTTTATATTGCCAACATGCTGCAAACATATACAAACATATAAAAGAGCTGTGTAATCACATTTGTGCAGTGTCATATTTGCACTGAAGTTCAAATAAACAGCTCTCTTATATGTTTGTTGTTAAAAAAAAAACAAAAGGGCAGTCGGTGAGTTTGTAGTAAATTTAATCCTAGAACACTTTCACTATAAAAAGTAACACCATCACTTTTGTCGGGTAATTTTTACCCAATATAATATACCCAACAAAAAGTACTTGTCATGAAAAATAGATCAAAATATGACAACACATGATAAATTAGAGTGGTTTTCTTTTATTTTCAACTGTGGTATGTGTAACAAAATGGAAAAAAAAAAGATAGGAAGACCCTAAAAACATGCTCCAAAATTACTGAAAAATTAGGAATTTGAGAACAAAAAATTCCTAAAAAAAAAAAAAAAAAAAAAAAAAAGATACTGGAAACCGGTGGGCTGGTGCAGAGAGATCTGGGCGGCAGCCGAAAGCAGGGGCCCCGGCGACCAGATCTCCGGACATAGAGACTAGCTCTGGGGACATGGAATGTCACCTCGCTCTGGGGGGAAGGAGCCTGAGCTCGTGCGGGAGGTTGAGCGCTATCGACTAGATATAGTCGGCCTCACCTCCACGCACAGCTTGGGCTCTGGAACCCAACTCCTTGAAGGGGGCTGGACTCTCCATTTCTCTGGCGTTGCCCGCGGGGAACGGCGGCGGGCTGGTGTGGGCCTGCTCATTGCCCCACAGCTTAGCCACCGAGTGTTGGAGTTCACCCCGGTGAACAAGAGGGTCGCGTCCCTGCGCCTTCGGGTCGGGGACAGGTCTCTCACTGTTGTGTCGGCCTACGGGCCGAACAGCAGTGCAGAGTACCCGGCCTTCTTGGAGTGCCTGGGAGGGGTACTGGACAGTGCACCGCCCGGGGACTCCGTTGTTCTCCTGGGGGACTTCAACGCCCACGTGGGCAACGACAGTGACACCTGGAGAGGGGTGATTGGGAGGAACGGCCTCCCTGATCTGAACCCGAGCGGTGTTCTGTTATTGGACTTCTGTGCTATGCGCAGTTTGTCCATAACGAACACCATGTCCGAGCACAAGGGTGTCCATCAGTGCACGTGGCACTAGGACACCCTAGGACGGAGGTCGATGATCGACTTTGTTGTCGTGTCATCTGACCTCCGGCCGCGTGTCTTGGACACTGGGGTGAAGAGAGGGGCAGAGCTGTCAACTGATCACCACCTGGTTGTGAGTTGGGTCCACTGGCGGGGGAGGAAGCCGGAAAGACCTGGCAGGCCCAAGCGCGTAGTGAAGGTCTGTTGGGAACGTCTGGCAGATCCCTCTGTCAGGGGTACCTTCAACTCACACCTCCGGGAGAGCTTCTCCCGGATTCCGGGGGAGGCTGGGGGGACATAGAGTCCGAATGGGCTCTGTTCTCGGCCTCTATTGTCGATGCGGCCGCCCGTAGCTGTGGTCGTAAGGTCTGTGGTGCCTGTCGCGGCGGCAATGCCCGAACCCGGTGGTGGACACCGGAAGTAAGGGATGCCATCAGGCTGAAGAAGGAGTCTTATCGGGCCTTATTGGCTCGTGGGACTCCGGAGGCAGCCGACAGGTACCGGCGGGCCAAGCGTGCTGCAGCCCGGGCGGTCGCAGAGGCAAAAACTCGGGTTTGGGAGGAGTTCGGAGAGGCCATGGAGGAGGACTATCGGATGGCCTCAAAGAAATTCTGGCAAACCGTCCGGCGCCTCAGGAGGGGGAAGCAGTGCTTCATCAACACTGTTTACAGTGCAGGTCGGGAGCTGTTGACCTCGACTGGGGATGTTATCGGACGGTGGAAGGAATACTTTGAGGATCTCCTCAATCCCGCCGTCACGTCTTCCGAGGAGGAAGCAGAGGCTGGGGACTCGGGGGCAGACTCACTCATCACCCTGGCTGAAGTCACTGAGGTGGTTGGAAAGCTCCTCGGTGGCAAGGCCCCGGGGGTGGATGAGATCCATCCTGAGTATCTCAAGTCGCTGGATGTTGTAGGGCTGTCTTGGCTGACACGTCTCTGCAACATCGCGTGGCGGTCGGGGACAGTACCTCTGGACTGGCAGACCGGGGTGGTGGTCCCTCTGTTTAAGAAGGGGGACCGGAGGTTGTATTCCAACTATCGGGGAATCACACTCCTCAGCCTTCCCGGTAAGGTCTATTCCAGGGTGCTGGAGAGGAGAATTCGACGGATAGTCGAACCTCGGATTCAGGAGGAGCAGTGTGGTTTTCGTCCCGGCCGGGGAACACTGGACCAGCTCTATACTCTCCATAGGGTGCTCGAGGGTGCATGGGAGTTTGCCCAACCAGTCCACATGTGCTTTGTGGATCTGGAGAAGGCATTCGACCGTGTACCTCGTGGGGTCCTGTGGAGAGTGCTCTGGGAGTACGGGGTTCGGGGCCCTTTGTTAAGGGCTGTTCGGTCCTTGTATGACCGGAGCAGGAGCTGTGTTCGCATTGCCGGTAGTAAGTCGGACCTGTTCCCGGTGCATGTTGGACTCCGCCAGGGCTGCCCTTTGTCACTGGTTCTGTTCATTATATTTATGGACAGAATTTCTAGGTGCAGACAGGGGCCGGAGGGGATCCGGTTTGGGAACCACAGGATCTCATCTCTGCTGTTTGCAGATGATGTTGTCCTGATGGCTTCATCGAATCGGGACCTCCAATGTGCACTGGGGCGGTTTGCAGCCGAGTGTGACGCGGCTGGGATGAGGATCAGCCCTTCTAAATCCGAGGCCATGGTTCTCGACCGGAAAAAGGTGGCTTGCCCTCTCTGGGTGGGTGGTGAGTCCTTGCCTCAAGTGGAGGAGTTCAAGTATCTCGGGGTCTTATTCACGAGTGAGGGGAGGATGGAGCGTGAGATTGACAGGCGGATCGATGCAGCGTCGGCAGTGATGCGGTCGTTGTACCGGACCGTTTTGGTGAAGAGGGAGCTGAGCCAAAAGGCGAAGCTCTCAATTTACCGGTCAATCTACGTTCCTACCCTCACCTATGGTCATGAGCTCTGGGTAATGACCGAAAGGATGAGATCGCGGACACAAGCGGCCGAAATGAGTTTCCTCCGCAGAGTGGCTGGGCGCACCCGTAGAGATAGGGTGAGGAGCTCAGTCACACGGGAGGGGCTCGGAGTAGAGCCGCTGCTTCTCCACGTCGAGAGGAGCCAGCTGAGGTGGCTCGGGCATCTGTTCCGGATGCCTCCTGGTCGCCTCCCTCAGGAGGTGTTCCGGGCATGTCCCACCGGGAGGAGGCCCCGGGGAAGACCCAGGACATGCTGGAGGGACTATGTGTCCCGGCTGGCCTGGGAACGCCTTGGGGACCCCAAGGCGTTCCCAAGGCGTTCCCAAGGCGTTCCTCCAGCTCCCCCGGAGGAGCTGGAGGAAGTGTCCGGGGTGAAGGAAGTCTGGGAGTCCCTGCTTAGACAGTTGCCCCCGCGACCCGGCCCCGGATATGCGGAAGAAAATGGATGGATGGATGGATGGATACTGGAAACACATGTGAGACTTCCCTAAAAATGACCAGTTGACTAAAATATTGCTTTCACCATAAGATATTCCCTTTGAAATCACCACTTTGTGATATTTATTCATAACCACTGCACGAAGTGGCTGAGTGGCTAGCACTCATGCTTCACAGCAAGAAGGTTCAGGTTGCCCGGGCCTTTCTGTGTGGAGTTTGCATGTTCTCCCTGTGTCTGGGTGGGTTTCCTCCGAGCACTCCGGTTTCCCCCACCAACCCAAAACATGCGCCATAGTTAAAATCCTCCAGCTTGGGTCCTGACCAAGCCTAAACAACAAAATCATGGGGATGGTCCCCGGGTCAAATGCAGAAAACGATTTCTCCTGTGTGAGATCAATAAAAAGTCAATCTTCTCATCCTTAATCACTGTAAGGCACTTTGTGTTACATTTTTTGTATGAAAAGCACTTTATAAATAATGTTTGATGTGATATTTATTCATGACCACTGCACTAAATAAGGATAGATACACATTCCAGGACCACTCTTACTTACCTATTTTTTACATCTTACATTAAATTCATTACATTCTTACATTCCTCTTTCACTATTGCCGGGTGAAAATCACCCAAAAGCCTGTAGGAAAAAGTGGGCTTTGGGGTAGGGAAACACCTACACCTTCAAAGATGTCAAAAACATTGGTGAAGCTCCCCAGGGACCCATGACACTCAGAAAAATGCAACATATTGAAAATCATGTAAATACATTTGCTCGGGTGAAAATCACCCGGCGATAGTGCTCTGGGGTTAAATGACATAATTTGGCGCAAATAATCAAAATCTGCACTGCACATCGACCCAAAAATATCGGCTTATCGGCCGTCGGTTTCTCCTGATTCTAACCCATATCGGTCGATCTCTAAAACCAGATTTCTCGAAAAACTGGACTAAATAAACAAAATGAACTAAAATTAAGAATAAGAATGACTTTTATCCACAAACCAACACACTCACCAAACCAAATCAACAACGGTTCAATAAAAAAAAACAGAAAGAACCACAAAACACACCATGTGAAATCTGCAGCTTATTTATCAGCCCTGTGTTGACTCTCCTGACTGTACATGTACTACTACCTGCAGTATAATTGGTCTGCATTGTAGTCGGTCCCATGTGGTTATCAGGAGACACAATAGGGAACATGCACCAGGCCTGAACTCATTCATGAGGTCTGTAAAGGCTCTCTTTGATCCACTGAATCAAACCAGGAGCACGTGGGAAGCTGCAGTCAAGATACAGTGTATTTCTCAGTAACGATATGAATAACAATTAAACTTTTCCACAGGCAGAAATAACACAATCAAAAAAGAAGGAGGGAGGCTGTACATGTATGTAGAGGGAAAGCTAAGCCAGAGTGGGGGTGCTCCTTGACTAGGGGTGTGCAAAAATACTGAAATATCAATAAATATATATATCGTGATTCTAAATCTGGTGATACAGTATTGTCATTGTGGGCTGCTGCACTGATAAGAGTATTTTGTGGTATCTTTTAGCAATTTTTTGTTACTTATTTAGTGGAAGGAAAATTCTTTATGCAATACACACTGACAATGATATTCACTGTTCTAATGACTAAAACAGAGATATCTCATATAAATCTTGCACAGGTATAGGTTTAATAAAAAAGATAATGTTGTTAAAATGTATTTGGTTCTTAAAAATAGTGGTATATTCTAGAATATCATGTGCAATATTATATCGATTATCACAGGTATCGTCATACTGTGATAATATCGTATTGTGATCCATGTATTGAGTATCGTATCAAATCGTGAGGGACCCTGTGATTCCCAGCCCTATTCTGACTATGTTTGGCAAAATGGTGCAAGTTAAACTAATGTATGATATGGGGAGGATGTCATTTAAAACTGAATACAGGGGGTCCTCGGGTTACGACGTTGATCCGTTCTCAAGACGCGTCGTAACCCGAATTTCGTCGTAAACCGGATTTTGCCTTTGATCTTCCAACCAAAGCACCAATAACCTTTCCATCTCAATAATTAGACCACTACGCTGCTTGGTTATCACTGCCGCTTTCATAGGACCAGATCAGAGCCCACATCAGGTACTTCCGCCCACATTGGGCACGCACATGAGGCTGTCTTCTTCTCCCTACAACCACAACAGAGCGTATTCTTCCGCCGTGCGCCGTGCGCCGTTCGCGTTTGTTTACATCTCTTACCAAGCTAAGCCGCGTAAGACGGAATGACGCGTAATATATACATATTTTTTTTAATGGGGGCGCATTCGTAACCACGAAACATCGTAACCCGAGACCGTCGTAACCCGAGGACCCCCTGTAATCATTAACAAACAAAAGGAAGCTATAAGAGTAATTGTAAAAAAGTGGACCTTTGTGAAATGAAACAAATTAATGTGAGTTTAAAATGGGAATTTGCTCTAGGTCGGCCATATTTAAAGACTCTGGGGGAGGTTGTGGGTCAGAAGAACTGGTTTTGTTCCTTTTCGTTTTGTGTAATGGATTTATCTATTTCAGTGTTTAATTTATGACTTCTAAAAGTTACCTGTAAAGGAAATGATACTTACCCGGGGGAGGTACAGTACTTCCTGCTGGGGGTATAAAAGCAAGAAGATTTGTCAGTTAGGAGAGAAAAATGGTAAAATGGTAAATGGTCACATCTTTATATTGCGCTTTTCCACCTTCAAGGCACCCAAAGCGCTTTACAACAAGGAACCAATCACCCATTCACACACCAGTCTGCAGACACTGGGGGCGAGGTGGGTTAAACGTCTTGCCCAAGGACACAACAGCAGCATTCATCTGTGGGAGCTGGAATCGTACCACCAACCTGTGTGTCAGCAGATCTGAGCGCTCAATCAATGATGTTTTTTTGTTTGTTTGTTTTTTCTGTGCATCTGTGCAGTTGGATCCATGTTGTTGTTGCACTGTATTTGATTTTCCTTATTTTCTATTTATTTGCTTGAACAGTATATTTGTGATTAAGTTATTGTGTTAACTCCAGAAGTATACTTTATTACATTTTTGTCTGGTCAAAGACATTTTTTTTGTTTAAGTCTGCCTCCTACTTTGACCACGTTTGGGCCAGCTTCTCAACAGTAATGCAACAAAAAAATATGTAACTAAAATATACAGTTACTTAAAGGTCTAATATGCAACTTTTCTGCTGGAGGATCTACCACCTGCTTGTGCCTGTAGACAGTGCTGCTTTGCCTGGGAAGAAGCTTTAGTTTTCAAGTTAACATCTTCTTTTACCTTTATTTGAAATCATCCAAATGATTGTAATAAATGTGTATGGAGTTGAGCACAAATGGAGCACTTCCTGTATTACCACATGACAAAAAGTGTTTTTAGTTTGACAGAAGAACTCAGCCTAAATATGCAGGATTTCTGTGTTAAACATGTGTGAATGGAACAAAACACAATTCCAGATTTGTTTTGGATGAGGAAACATCATTTTAATATACAGTGGTACCTCACCTTACGAAAGACCCAACAAACGAAAATTCCAAGTTACGAAACGCCTTCACGTTAAATTTTGGTCTCTAGATACGAAAGAAAATTCAAGTTACGAAACGCGAAATCTCAAAAATTCAAATAATGTGCGCTCAGCCACACACATTATACGCTTTTCTCAGACTGGATTTAAACTTTTCTCACATTTGTCTCTCGTTTAAACACTCAAACTTTTATAGATTTTCAACAAAATGTATTAATAGTGAAGCGTGGGGGGAAGGGGGAGGGCGGAGAAGTGTGCGCACGGACACGTGTGTGATACCGCAGCATGACCCGGCGCTCAAACCGTGCATCCTCTAGACTAGGTCTAAACCAGGATTAAACCACTAAACTCTTGCATGCGTTCGTTCATGCGCTCGGACTGCGTGCGGTCCCGACGGGAGGCACATCCCCTCCCCTCCTTGCTGCTCGCCTCAGCCGTGACTCGTGAGGTACACCGGCAGAGCTAGCACGGAACTAATTAATTTCGTAAAGTGAGGTACCGCTGTAGATCAGAATATAACATAACATGGGCCCTTTAAATCTGCAGAAATGGATTGTGTGCAGGGTAAACACTGGTATAATTTATGAATTACCCCACAGTAGTCCCACTGTATGGCATTAACCTCCCAATGTGGACAAGCAGGTGGCGTCAACAGGCCAAGATACAGATCAGATCTTTTGGGGCAAGCTTTGTCACATTAAGAATGTTTGTTTTTAAAGGTATTTTTTTGCCCATAAAAACATCTGTAACTGAGTACATGCATATAAGCAGGTAGATGAACCTTTAAAACATGGACCTAATGCTAGCAATTTAGTTTTTTGGCATTAGACAGTAGCCTATGTAGTTCTTAAAATGGGGACGTGGGAAACAAGTTGTTCCAAACTGGGGCGTACAGTAATTGTTTTTAGAATTTGGGACATATTGGGACATTGGACAAGCTGAGAAGCAAAAAAGTTGGCTGTAGAATGGGAGCATACACAACATGAAGCAACTTTTGTAGGCTACAAGGTGGCTAAATAAAACATGTTAGTGACATGTTAAGAGGCCTGTCGTGATAATTACAATATCAAAAAATCATTCAGAATATGAAAACTGGAACAACATATTTTGGGGTACAATATTTATCATATTGTTTGCAAAAGATGAGTGGAATTTTTTGTTATTTTAGTTGTAATGCAATAATGGACACATGGAACTAAGCCTCGACTAGACAAGAACTAAAACAGGACCAAACCAAGTCTAAATCAGGACAAAACAGAGCTCCAAAGAGGACCAAACCAGGACAAGTACCCATGGGAGTCAATGAGGCAAAAATTCAAAAATCAGCATGGTCTGTGAAACTGTAATCTAACAAACTTGATCTTGCAAATTAAGGTAAGAGATGGTAACACAATTTTAGTTTCAGTTACACAATTCTTAACATTGAAACAATTTCCTATATTACATAAAATTGATTCTTGTGAGCTTTAAGCCATGTTATAATGTTGTTATCTCCTCAAAAACAAATAGGGAGTTGTATATTTTCATCCGCTTTTTCCAAGTTTTCGGGTCGCAGGGGCAGCAGTCCAGACAGATCTCAGCCCAGATCTCAGTGCACCAGCCCCCATGGATCCTCCTGCGGGTGGTGGGTCCACGGGAGGACGGCCACGCGTCGCTTGACACAACCTTGATGTATCTTCTGTCATGAGGGCTACCAGTGTACGCAGACACTGGGGGCGAGGTGGGGTTAAGTGTCTTGCCCAACGCCAGCATTCATCTGTGGGAGCTGGAATCGTACCACCAACCTGTGGGTCAGTGGATCTGACCGCTCAGCCAGAGATTATGTTGAGAGCGGGATTTGAATCGCCAACCTTTTTGGATCAGTGGACGAACGCTCTACCAACTGAGCTACTGTCGCCAAATACAGAGTTGTGTTTTGTTTTATTCACACATGTTTGAGCAATCTTGGTTTACAAGTCTGGCTATTTCCAAAGATCAAAATACTCTGTTCTACTTTGTGCTGTCATCAAGTGGTAGTTTTCAACTTGACAATTGCCATTAGAGATTGGCAATTCCAGGACTGAAATTTTCAAAATGATTCACGTAAAGGTGTTTGGAGTTTAAAAACACAGATGAGCACTTCCTGTATTACCACATGACATCAATAGGCGGAACAGAGTGTTTTCTGTCTGAGAGAAGAACTCAGCCTAAATGTGTAGGGTTTGTGTGATAAACATGTGAATGAAACAAAACACAACTGCAGGTATGTTTGTGAGGAACAACATTGTAACATAGATCAGAAAATAGTGTAATATTTTAAACAAAACAGAAGAGAGGAATGTGAAGCTTTGCCTAATAGTGTATACAGTACATGTTATAGACTGCGTGTATTTGTATAGGACTAAATATCTGAGATCTTAGCCCAGAGAAAAAATGTGCTTTAGTGTCAGGGCTCCATGCACACTGTTTAAATATTCATCGTGTCTAAAACAGCAGATCAATCAGGCCTGCTTACTGCATGCCAGCGACATTACTGGGGAAATTTCTTCATTTGGTGGCCGGATCAATAGCTCATTACTGCGTCTGTGCTGCACCGGGCTGCCTGTGTCTCTCCTCCCTCTCTCTGCATCAGTCTTATCTGTCCGTCATCTGCAACACCACCAACTCACAGTAAGGCACTTTCACAGTCCACTTCTGAAATTGAAATTGTAAATGGAAAAGAGAAGCAGAGAAATCGATACTGCCGTGGATAAAGAGGTGAACTGCGAAATGTTTTTTTTTTATGAGAAATGCAGAGGGAAGATTTTTACAGGACTCTAAAGTCTCTGAACTGTGTCGCACTCTGTCCAAAAGTACTAGTACTGAATGTAAAAGTAGAAAAAATGTAGTTATCGGAGTAGAAACAGTAAAATGTTCAATGGTCACTTTTATATAGCTCTTTTCCACCTTCAAGGCACTCGAAGCGCTTTACATCCAAGAACCACTCACCATTCACACACACATTCATACACCGGCGTACGCAGACACTGGGGGTGAGGCGGATTAAGTGTCTTCCCAGTGACACAACAATAATATTCCAGTGGGATTAGAATGCTACCTTTGCATCCAAGGTGAAAACACTAAGATACTGTACCAGTAATGGTAACATAATAAGATTCATTGTAGAGATAGGATGTTATTATTTGGACTTTTTAGCGTATCTGGTATGGCCGGATATTTTGTTTTGGTCGATCTGCTGTCTAAAAATACACACTTTAATACAATGATATAAGTGCACATAGTGAGACCACACAGTTTTCTTAAATGTTTCTGGCAAAAAGGGGCTGTAGGCGAGTTTGTAGAAAATTTAAATAGCATAATTTGAGGAAAATGAACAAAATCAACCCTACATATCAGCCCAAAAATATCGACAGAGCTTAACGGCCATTGGTTTCTCCACTAGTCTCGGGCATGAAAAAAGCCATATTGATCGATTTCTAATTCATTGTGATAGTATTAGTATGGGGTTATTAGTACTCGGTGTTTATTTATTTATTTAAATTAGGACAATGCATATTAGTCAACATGTCAGCAGAAAGCTTCAATGTAAATATGCCGGAGTTAGCACAATAACTAATGTAGATCCATAGTCCTAAGGCCGGTAAGAACAAAACACATTCACACAAACAGAGAATACAGAATACACAATAGACTATTCACCAAGAGCATGTCGTTGCAATAGACCTATCTCAGAGTTTACGTGACCCCAAAAGTCAGAATAATGTACATGTGTGAGCACGTCTGGTTAGTTTTCAACCAATCTTTCAGAGCTGTACAGGTGAACTGAACAGGTGCCACAGTTCCTGACGTGGGCTGGCAGTGTGTTCCATGTCTGCGAGCTTCTGATAGACATCACCATTTGGCCAAATTTAGTCCTACGCCTTTTTATGTTACAGTCTACGCTGGTCGATGCTTTGGTATTTACTCGGTCGCTAGGTTTTTTACCTATAAAATCCAGTAAGGGAGGAGGCGCAAGCCGGTTTAAAACTTTAAAAATGAGGCAAGCATCCATAAACATCTGATAACTATCAAATTCCAAAATGTTATACTTACTTAAGATGTTAAAATAATGATACTGTAAAGGCGTTACAGGTGTTAATAGTAGTAGGTTGGTTTCTCATTGTTTTTTTCTGGAAAATCACATGTGGATTACAGAATACTTCTTCCAACACTGCTTGGATTAGTATGATAAAGTCAGATAAACACGCATGACATAGGTACTCTACTACATCTGCTCAAAACATCTGGCAAAAGATCAACCAGATAACTTTAAAGAAATCACGGCGCAGCTCCAATCTGCCACATTCTGCTCGAGACGCCTCTTGCTTACAGATGAAATGCCGCTATTACTTTTTGAAACCAAGCATGAAACGACATCAGCGCTCATCATAACAACATTAGAGACAGGCCTTCTATAGCGTCGCCCAGAACCACCATGTGCCACATCGCTATTCCCATCACTGAGGATCATTTCACGGTAATCTCCAATTATGCACGGGGCAAGTGACACAGGAAGGGGTGGAGCTAGTATAAATAGTCCAGGGGATAGGAAGGAGAAACAGTGGAGCTTGGGAGAAGGGATTGTACGGTTATCCGATAATATTATGAATGAAACATAATTAAAGTGGGTGTTTATGCGCATTCTTCTCATTAACCTTTGGAGAGGGTCGTCCGGAGATTAATAATGCTCCATTAAAGACATAATATCCAGGATTTGCTGTCTAATTATTGTAAACAGATCTTGTACTGTCGGCAATCAGTGAGGAGAGATTGAAAGTAGGTAATAAGAAAATGCCATGAAGAGGATGAATAGTTTTAAAATGGTATTGGTCTATATCAGAACTAGTGATGACAATTAAAAAAAAATAAAATAAAATCTTGTATCTGGTTCAAGTATCAAACCTTTGGCTAAGAATCGAAATCAAGTGTGACATTTTTGTATTGAGGCAACACTAGAATTTTTGCCTCAATTTACTCCTGGGTCCTCTTCTCTTAGCCTCTTTTGTATTTTTCTCTAAGGTAAACATGTAATATTCGTTTCATATTTCTCTTCTATAAACATCTAAACAAGTCTAAGGAGAAGCACGATATCTTAATCCGAAGCTGTTAAAGTGGTGCAGTCTTGTACCATTTGTTATTTGTTCCTGCCTCCTACACACTACATTACACATGACACTTCATCATTAGTTTCTTTCCTTCAGTATTCTGCAATCTTATCTGACAGCACAATGCAGGTAATAAGAGCAAACATAACACCACACACCACTGCTGCAATACTGTCGCAGTATTCATCATAATAAACATTTGCACAGAGCATTGCCAATTAAAGGTAGAGCAGTGAATTAACGAAAAGATTGGGACTTCTTCATATAAATGATCTAAATAAAAGCTCGGTGGGTATACAGTGACATCATTTACATTGTCTTTTACTCAGCAGCTATACGACTCTAGCTGAAAGTACGGGAAGTTTCTGTACCCTGTCTAGTTGTCTAACTGTATGTGTTTCTGCAAGTTATTTTGACACACAGAAATAGAGCCAAGAGTTTGGGAGAAACAGTCATGCAATTAGCCAAGTGTTTCCTGCTTCTAATACATCAACAACATCTCCAAAAGTGACTAATATTTCCCACCCACAAACAGGTGCCAAGAAAAAGCAGTGAAAGTCACTTGAGCTGTCAGTCAGTCGTCATTGCACTAATATTATATATGATTAATGCAGGAAATTGTTGGTAGGGTTCAACATACAGTAGCTTTCACTGCAGAATTAAAGATGTGGATTGAAAATCAAATCTAGATCAAGAAAGCAAATGAACAAAGAACAAAAATGCACCCAGCTGTGCCAGGAAAGATCTCTGAATGGCGAGAAGGCAAAGAGAGTTGTGCTATTGACGACTGGTACTCTGCACTAAACTAAAATGAGAGCTTTGGGGCTGCTGTTCCCGTGTGGAATATTCACTCTGTGTGTTCACTCATGGCTTGAATGCAAACTAGCAACAGCTTCATATAAACAAACCACAACGCATTAGTCACAGCCCCAGTCTGGCCTTTTCAAAGTCTACTCCTACTCAAACTACTAATATATCCCCAGAATCCAACTCACCTCTGCAGTACTGGAAGCAGCAGCATAAGCACACAGTCTGTGTTGGGAATAAACCTGATTTTGTAAATGAGGAAAAAAGTTAAAGCTATCACAAGTTCTCTCCTTACCCTATGGCAGAAGACAGTAGGTTGGTATTTGCAAATCCATTAGAGGATGGAAATATATCAAAATAGATGTTCTGAACTATTTTCTCATCTAGTTTATCTATAATGAAGGCAATCTTCCAAGCAATGGTGTAAAGAAGATATTTAAACAATTCACAACAAGTAACGTTTCTGGTGAATGGTCTGCCACCTGCTTGTCTCCATGGATATGTTATTGCTTTGCCTAAAATGTTCTCCAATGTGACTTTACACTTATCATTTGCCACGGAAACAAGCAGGTGACGGCAACAGGACAAGTTAAAGGTCAGATTTGAGGAGATGCAACCACGCTCACAGTAAGAGTGCAGAATTTTCAAGGTATTTTTGAGCAATAAAAACACCTGTAATGAAACAAATCCCCGATAGTACTGCAATATTGTGGAGTGTTCCTGGCAAACAACATCACCACAGAGATAAGCTGGTCCACCACCAGAAAAGTTACATGATTGAGTCTTTCAAAGAGGTTCATATAGACTTGAACATCTTTGAAAGACTCAAAAAACAAACATAGCTATTACATAGAAAAAAAAAAAAACTTAAGAGACTCAAATTAGTGGCTTTGGTTGGACCGTCTCAAGTTTGGACGAAGGTTTTTCACGCTCTAAGGTCCAATTCTAGACTCTTCTGTATTCAAACAAAATGTAGAAAGGGCTGACTGGTCCAGGACTGGTACAAGACTCAACCAGGAATAGAACAGGACCAAACCAAAGCTACCTTATACTCAATATTCCACTCCTACTTTCTATATAATGAACCATGCAAGTCTACGAGCTCCTTATTACAGACCCACCACTGTGCAAATTGAAAAACACATCCAGTTGACGCCTAATCAGGTTCATACTCAATAAAACTGAAAACTGCATGCGCACCTAATAAAACACCAGTGCGTCTCCATAGCATTCAAACCATGGCCCTGGGTTTAAGAGCACAGGGCTTTTCTCCCAATCTCCTGGCTCTGAATCAGCACAGTTTCTCTTCCTGTAGCATCAAATTAGCCATAGCTGAGATATGCACACATTCTCCCCCTCCTCCCACCGAACAGGCTTTACAGGCAGCAGTCCGACCGGGGTAATTCTGCGACTACTCCAGGGAAATTACTTTGTGTTGTTACAGAAAAGGCAGTCTGTGAACTTCTTTATCAGGCTTCTCGGGTCTAATAACAAGCAACATTTGGATGAGAGATACAGACGTACAGATCACACAAGCATTACACACAAAAGAGCATGATCCTATGAATGTTACTGTACACATGTATAGTATGTTTAAACTTAACCCTAGAGCACTATCGCCGGGTGATTTTCACCCAAGCAAATGTATTTACATGATTTTCAATATGTTGCATTTTTCTGAGTGTCATGGGTCCCTGGGGAGCTTCACCATTGTTTTTGACATCTTTGAAGGTGTAGGTGTTTCCCTACCCCAAAGCCCACTTTTTCCTACAGGCTTTCAGGTGATTTTCACCCAGCAATAGTGAAAGAGGAATGTAAGAATGGAATGAATTTAATGTAAGAGGATGTAAAGAAAATAGGTAGGTAAGAGTGGTCATGGAATGTGTAAGCTATCCTTCCTTATTTAGTGCAGTGGTCATGAATAAATATCAAAAAGTGGTGTAATTTTGGAGCTGTTTTAGATGTTTTCTATGTTTTTGTTTTCCATTTTGTTACACATACCACAGTTGAAAATAAAAGAAAAACACTAATTTATCTAATTCATCATGTGTTGTCATATTTTGATCTATTTTTCATGGCAAGTAGTTTTTGTTGGGTATATTATATTGGGTAAAAATTACCCGGCAAAAGTGATGGTGTTACTTTTATAGTGAAAGTGTTCTAGGGTTAATGCAATACTATTTTGTACCTCACAGCTTGTTGTAAAATCTAAAGTGCTTACATTAAGTTATTTTCTGATCTGTTATAATGCTGTTTCTTCATCATAAACATACCAGGAGTTGTGTTATGTTTCATTCACACATGTTTAACACACAAATCATGTATATTTAGGTAGAGTTCTTCTCTTAAACTGAAAACACTCTGTTCCACCTTTTGATGTGGTGATACAAGAAGTGGTCCACTGTGTTTTTAAACTTCATACATCTTCACAAGAATTATTTGGATCATTTTAATCCAATCTCTACTAAACCAAAGGTAAATGGTAAACAGGGCATTTAGAGTTTTGGAGATTTCCTCAAACATGTGTGAATGAAACAAAACACAACAACAGGTATGTTTTCGATGAGGTAACAACATTGATAAAAGAAAAAATTCAATTTGTCAACATTAGATTACATTACAACATGTCTTAAAGCTCACAAGATGTTATGTGTTACACAGTCTCATTTAAGAGTCCTCCCTCTTCATTCATACAGCTCTGGAAAAAAAATGAGACCCCTGCATTTTTTTCTGAAATCAGCATCTCTACATGTATTACAGCCATTCCATTCCAGCGTCTGGTGAATTCCAACACAAACACAAAGCTGAGCTACTTCAGTTCTTGCACCAGGAGTGGAATAAAGTAACCCAAGATCAATGTGAAAGACTTGTGGAGAGCATGCCAAGACGCATGAAAACTGTGATTAAAAATAAGGGATATTGCACCACATATTGATTTCTGAACTCTTCTTAAATGTAAACATCAGTATTATGTTGTTTTAAAATGAATTTGATCTTGTTTCTTTGCATTGTTTGAGGTCTGAAAACATGTATCTTTTTTTGTTATTTTGACCATTTGTCATTTTCTGCAAATAAATGCTCTAAGCGATAATATTTTATTTGGAATTTGAGGGGAATGTTGTCAGTAGTTTATAGACTCAAACAAAAATGTTCCTTTTGCCCAAACACATACCTATAAGTAGTCAAATCCGAAAAACTGATCATTTTGCAGTGGTCTCTTATTTTTTTCCAGAGCTGTAAGTTAGTTTACATTTGCACTCAAACACTTGGACCAATCGGAATATAAAATTATCATTTCCTGTTTACCTTTTAGATTTTATTCTGCAAACACAGCAACAAACCAAAAAATCACTCTAAGGAATCCATGTAAAAAATAAAACAAACTGTCATGAAATGTTAAAACGCCAGAAGTTGAAGTATGAGTATGAACATACCCCAATACAAATAATGACCATTCAACTTTTTTTTTTTTTTTTTACACAGGGGTGACGCGTTTTGCTTCTGGCACAAGTGTGTGCACGTGCTCTGACCATGTCCTCCTCTATAGTAGCTCTCCCGCCTGGTTGTTGATGAATAATTCCAGTACTGAGCTAAGTCATGGCATGTCTGACTGCACCACACAGCTACGACTACATTTGCATTCAAAACACACTCACACACACACACACACACACACACACACACACACCCTTTGCACTCATGACAGCTGCCTCCTGGTGTGGACGGATGCAACAAGCTACTAAAACCGCCTTTTAAAGCAACAGCACTTTCTGACTTCTCCCCAGTCGTCAATGCGAAAAATGTCTCGAGAAGTAGCGCAAGCAGAAAGCCAAATCCACATTTTTCACCGTGCTGATCATGAATAGCTGGCATTTTAGTCCCAGGATAAAAAGACGATGCGGTGAGGAAATGTCAGCTGTTTTTTTGGAGCAGGAGTCATACTGATGCGGTGACCTCTATGTCGAAAAGGTTGGCTCTGAGAGGGGCTAATTGACAGTAAAGGAAAAGAAGCGAAAGTATGTTTGAAATACCACTTTTACTGTGCATACACAAAGCCCTCAGGAAGCACGCAACGCAGCATGGAGACAGATTTTAGCATCATGAGCATCTCTACATGTATTACATTTTTGTTTGTTAAAACAGCTGTTACGCTACAAAAATGCTTGGCCAAAATATAACATATAAACACTTAAATCTATTAGAAAACGACTTACAAGTAGTGAAATTATCTGTCCACGCAGCAAGATCATTTTACTTGACAAGTTCTCTTAAAATAAACTCCCTCTAGACTCGAATTAAGCAGTCTCAGAACTAGTAAGTCGATAAAAAATCTGAAAACAAGATGAATAACCTGTATAACTTTTAAAATCTTGGCCAGATCAGAGAAATTTTGCAGTGTACAAACTCAAAATTTTGACCTTTTAGATCCCACAAATATTTAGGGCTGCAGATTTTTTTGGGGAAAAAAAAAATCAAATTGTGATTTTAGTTTTGCAATTATATTTTATACATTCAGAGTGCGCACTGTAAACAACTTAATGAGAAGTAAAATGTGAGCAAAGACTGAAATCTGAACTGAAATAGATGTCTAAACTATAGGAACATCAAGATTTTTAAGAGGACTTTCTGTTAACTAAATAATTGCAGTGTTTGTGATTTAATAATTACTCTAACTCCAATTACTTCTTTTGATTTGATTGTGATATATTGTGCAGGTCTAAAACATGCAAGGAATACCAATGTTCAGTCTTTCTCTCTACAGGCTGCTAATGACTGGAATACTAACTGGAAACATAATACACCTATAGAAGATTTACAGTCTGTGCATATGAAAAACTCAATAAAGAGGAAGTGTGGAGCGGAGCCAGCAGTGTGCAGCCAAACACCCCCACTGTCTGGGGGTCTCTCTGGAAGACCTCCAACCTCATCTATTCCAGACACGCATTTGCAGCAATGATATGACTGTGTGCAAGCTCTTCTCCATTGCTGAGCAGAAAGTGTCACCATCTGTCTGTCAGTCAGGGTCCTCAGGCTCCAGCTCTCATCTCCCTTCCACAAATTCACAAAAGTGAGGCTTCATAAAGTACATAGCCTACAGCCTTGCTCTTAATTTTTCCTTTTCTAAATGATCTTGTATCTACACACACATACCTGACCTGATGGCTGCAGTTAATTCACAGATTAATGTTGTTGATATTATCACAGACATGCTCTAAAGTGTGGTTGTATGGTTAAATGGTTGTGAATACTGCATTAAACTTACAGAACATGAAGTGCCTTGTAACTCTTCTGTGATAGTACATGTGCAGACAGCTGTAAGTTTAACATCAGCACTGAAGTATTTCAACTTTGAAGGAAAGAGACTGCATAAAAGACAATAGCTGTCAGCTATCTGATGCGCAAAACAATGGGGCAATACGCTGCCTCTGAGATGTACGAGAAGGCACCGGGTTATCACGGGATACGGAATGAACGAACATCACTCAAGACAGTGAACAAGACCCGCTAATGGCTCACACATGGAGGTTTAAAAGACACTGCTGTTGGAGCCGCTAAGTGCCATGAGGTGTACTTACAGTTCTGAGAAACTGGATCTCATCCTCTCCTTCTCCTCCTTCAGCCATGGCTGCGAAGGAGGCTGCTCAGACGCGGGAAGCCTCCTCTGGCTCCTCTCTCCAGTCGCTATTAGCATAAAGCTAATCCACGGCTGTACAGCGGGCACAGGACCGCAGCATGTGGCACTCCCGACCCCGGTGATCAGCGCTCAGGACCGGCCCGGAGAGGAGCACGGTGTGTCCGCATCGGTGAGCTCCTGCAACTGAGGACTAGAGAGCACCCACAGCACGAGCGCGGTCTGGAGCCACGACGTCACAGGCAGATCTCACCATTACAGAAAGAGAAGCGCCAGTATTCAAATCCATCTATCTATCAACAGCGACTGGTTACCTCACAGGGTTATTTCAGTGCAGGGAACTTCAAACTTCTGGATTACTGCTCTTCACGCGTCAGTCCAGATCAGAACCATGGAGAGCTCCTGTCCGCGCACGCCTCAGTCCAGACTCACTCCAGAGTCTTTAGGAAACCAACACAACCTATTACATGTGTGAGGTTTAATTCAATTTAACAGTGTGGGCTGTCTTAAAATATAAAAATATAATTTCAGTTAAAGAGATGTTGAACAATATCTATAATAAAATATCATGGATGGATATAAATATGGATGGATATAGCTAGCTACATTGGTTTTGTATCTTGTGTCTACATAATTAATAATGTAAAGGCTTTCTAGATGGATCTTGACTACATTATTTATTGTGGTAAACCAAACGGTGGTAAATATGAATAGCAATGAAGCTCCAATGCATCTTCCATCTCCCCGCGGGTGTCAAAAATGAGAAATGTGGCCATAAAATGCAGTAAAAGACGCAACACAACAGTTTGTTTAGCCTTGATACGATGCTGCCCTCTCGTGGTGATGATAATGAGCCTGAACCTGCTGTGTTGACCACTAGAGGTCTCTGTTCTCTGCAAAAAATGTCCTGAAAAGTGACCTAGTAGGGCCAATTTACGTGGAAGTTTAAAAAAAAAGGCATTTGAAAGTCTTGCAATGTGAAAAAATAAAGATACATAACTCGTATTTGGCTACTCTATGGTGGACAGAGCGTCACATGGCCTACCTGCAGCTGCAAAGGCTCTGTAAAGGAGGAAGAGCCAATCAGCGAGCAGGGAGTCCGCGCTGAGCTCTCTCATTGGTCAGAACACATGTCAGTCAAAGAGAGGAGCCCGGCCGAGCAGCAGCGGTGATCAGAGGCTGCACCACACAGACCAGAAGCATCATCCTCATACAACTAAATGCAGTAAGTCAATATTTATGTTTTACTGGCGTCCATTAATTTCCGCAGGTGATTAACTCAATGCTTTTGGGATGTTTACGTAAAGGACGTTATGCAGGAGCCTGTGTGGATTTGCATTATGTATTAAATTATGTATTAGAACTGCGCGTATGGCTTTTCCCCATTGTGCCACTGTAAATAGTTGATTGCGTGACTCTTTGAATACGAATGCATCTGCAAGCCTTAATGTTAATACAGTCCTAGCCCGTGGGTATTGCAAGGCGACAGTAACCCACGAGATTGTGTTATGATGTCAACACTTGGAGATGTGGTCAGTTGCGTAGGGAAAGGCCAAGTTGTGTTGGTAGGTGCAGTTGCAGTGTGTTATGGCTATAAACACCTAAAGTAGCTCTTCATAAAAATTGTGTCATCACCATGTCACATCCCGGCTTCTCTGACGGCTTGAGGAAAAACGCAGTTTCAAAGGGGTACTGTGTAATATAAGTATATCATGTATTATGCAAAAATGATTATTACTTCAGTTAAGAGTGCTTTGTTGAATTCAGAAATCATATTTCATTTTGTGAGGATATCAGGAATCAGGAACATTACAAAAGCAGCAGTCTTGAAGGAATAAAATGAAATAAATCCAGGTTTAGTAGCTAATTTTCCTCTCAAATATATGTGGATTTTGGTTTAGGCAACTTTGTCACAATAACAAATTTTGAAGTTTGATATATACAGTATATAATCTTATATATATATAATCTTTGCCAACCCTAACCCAAGAGCAGAGTCGTAGTATCTAAATCAAAAACCAAAGTCAGCTTTGTTGTCATTTCTGCCATATGTGTTCAACATACAGTGAATCGAAATTTCATTTCTCTCTGGCCAAGTAGTACAAAATACAATATAAAGAGTATACAAAAACTATCTAAGACAAAATCTAAAATCTAAAGCAGTGCAAAGAATAAATAAATACCTAAAGTTCAAAACTCCATGCACAGCTTCCAGGTGCTGGTAACAGCAGGAACATAGAATAATTTCCAGAAAAAAATAAGTCATCACCTCACCTGATTACGCTGTAGAAGCGAAACGCTTTATTCGCTCTAACCTAATAAAGGAATAAGAGTAAAGTCAAGCGAGTGTGCGGTAAACTTCTTTTTTTCTGGAAATAAATAAATAAATACCTATTTACAGAAATGTACAATAGTATTAAAATAACCAAATTTCCAGTAGTGCTCAGAAAATGTACACACGATGAATATTGACCCTAAAAAATATTGTTCCAGATTCCATATATTAAAAGATAAATCGATATAGTAATTATTATGATGGTCTAGGGTCTTATCCTGTACAGTAAAGTTTTAATCAAACCAGTTGCATTTTGTATGTGTCTTTTGCTTTGCCTTATAAAGTGTGTTACTGCTATAAAGCCGGTTACTGTATATACCACTAGTATGCCACACACAGTCAATACATTTCACTAGCAGCACTAACTGTTTATTGACCCAATCCTGTCTGCAAAGTCTAAATTATATTCTCTATGCCACTCTCTCCTTGTGTCAGTCTTCAAACAGGCCCGGTGATGAACTACCTGAGACTGACTTCTCCTGCACAAGTGTTGTTACTCAGAGTGAAGCCTGAGCACTCTAATCAAGCCCCGTAACTAGAATGGCTCCTATTATGGAGGGCACCCACTCCGTTCTCCTCCTCTACCCATGCATTCAAGAGCTCTGCAAAGTCAGTCGGTATCTGCCCAAGAGGCCGGCCCCGGGCTTCAAGTACACGAGTCGCGCCCACCAGTTGGAAAGCGCCAGTAATGACCGTGATGACCGGAGCGAGGAGGTTCCTGAAGTGTCCAAACAAAGAGGCCAGTCTTCTGATTCCTCAAGTGAACTGGTCCTCTGCAATTCCCAGGCAACAAAGGAGGAAGTTGCGGAGCTCCTGTGGCTTGCAGTGGAGCACCATCAGTTACTGGCTGAATTCTTATCGCTTTGCAAGGATTGTACATACAAGGTCAGCATGGGCAACCAGGACGGGAAACTTCAAGACTACATAGAAGGTCAGGAAGTTCATTTAGATGGTCAAACGCTTACCAATAAATACCCCATTGCGTCAGAGCATAAGAAAATGATGACAAAAACCAAGAAGATTAAGAAAGGGACAAAAAAGCTTGACAGCGCTGAGGAGATGCTTCATGAAAAGATGAAACAAAAGGTGACTAATGGGGTTTCTATCGTAACATCTTCAAATGTGGATAGTTCGCATTCCGAAACATCTGACAGTCCGGTGACAGGGTCCTATGTGAGTGCGGTCAGTAACCCCATTCTTCCCACCGAAGAGAGCTTCCAGATGGATCGCTGGATGGATTTCACGGAGGACAACCGGAACTATGAACCCGACGTGGATTTTTGTAACGATTTTTCCGAATGCGACGGTGAATTTGGATATCAGTCGTCCTCTTGCAGCTTGATGGAAGGTCTGAACAGAAGGGAAAGTGGAAGCAACCTGCGGCCAGTTAGGAAGCTCGATTCTTTATGTGAAAATGAGTGTGAGCCGGTGATCAAATCCACCACACAGAAAAACACGGTGGGGGTGACAGTCAAAGCAAAAGTGCAAGACGTGGAAGCAAAAGTTCAGCGTGTCAGCCATGGACCGCAAGATAGAAATTATGGCAGTGGTAGGAAGCTTTCTCTGCAACTATCTTATACGAATGAACCTGTTAAAATACACACTAAAAGGAGTCCTTGTTCACCTCTCGCTGGGGTCTTCAACACGTCATTCCCAACGTCCAACAGTCTCCAGAGTATGTCCCCGGTCCTGTCTCCTCTGTCCTCCAAGCAGACCAGTCCCCAGCTCAACCACAGAATAGTCCTATTGTCAGATAAGGACACAGACAGCTTCAGCAATGCGGAGGATCCCAAGGTCTACACTGAGGTAATTGATAAGAACGGCAACAAGCGGACTATAACGCGCCTGGATTTAAACCTGAGCAGGAGGCCAAGTACTTCAAAGTGGAATTCATCAAGTACATCTACAACAACGGGTGAGTTTTTCAGGAAGAGATGCAACTGGTGCCTGAAATACTTTGTGTCTTTTCTCTTTAAGCGCATTGATTCATGTTTGAACACTGTAGTTTGATGTTGCCATTGCTTTCATCATCTGTTCTGCCAGATTCATTGTATTTCAAAACACCTTTGGAGAATTTCTGTCAAAGATAGCATGATTACAAAGTGTAATTTTGTACTAGTGTCAAAATCACAAGCTTTTACGCTCAGAGCTTGTATCACTCCCGTCTCTATTTTTCCAAAAACAATGGACTTACTAATACTTAGGCATGTTTTGTAAGAGGATGTGCCGCACTACCGGATTTTGACTTGTGATCAAATTAAAAACTACCCAACGCTGTAGCACAAGAGGCAGCCAGAGCTTGGGAATAGTTTCACCGATGGTCAGTTTTAACTCTGTCTGTGCCACAATAGAGCTACAAGGATTAGTGGGTGATCAAAGTCATAGTTGACCTAAGCAGGGGTAGTGGCAACTCAAGCATTGCTGAATTAGACAAAGTGACCCCATGTTCTTCTTTCAGGCTGCAAATCCTTTCCAGATCACAAGAAATGTTCCAATAACAAGGCTTAAGAGCTCCAAATGCTTGCTTTTGGTAGCCACAATTCTTTGTGCCTGTATATGCAAATTGACCTTTTGACCTCTTTTCTGAGATATAATATTCATTTATTTACTGATCATTCGCAGCTACTCCATCTTGATGTAATTTCAAGTATGCCTGCTGCACATACTCATTGCATTAGCTTCTTTTAAATTGGTTAATTTTCCTTTTTAGGCCATGAAACACAATCTTTACTTTAATCTGCAGCAGCAAACAGGCAGCCCTCTGTCTCATAGCAGCCAGTGGATAATTGTTGTACCTTAGCCTCATGATCTCATTTTGTTTGTCCCTTATCTAATCACAGGTATACGGTATATTAAAGAATGGCCTATAGCACTTTGAGTATATAAAAAATCAGCAAGCACAGCTGTCAGTTCTGATATTTGGAAGGCTATACGACCCAACATTATATTGTGTGCCTATTAAAGGTGCACTGGGTGGGGGTCCGTAACCTGCTTGTTTCTATGTATTGTTATGACATTGCTCAGTCTGAAATGTTCCACAGTAAATTACAGGTGGTTTTTAGCTCAAAAATAATTAGAAAAACAGGCATTCTGATGTGAGCGGAGTTGCCTCTCCACAGATCTGACCTGGAAATTGGTCTGGTTTGGTCTCCATGAAGATGGAAAGGTTTAGAATGCGAAACATTCCAGACAAAGCAATAAAATCTCCCTGGAGATCAGCATTTAAAGGACCCTCCTCCAGAAAAGTGTCCCTGTTACTGCTGCTACTTCTATCACTAACTCTGTGCTTAACCTGTTCACTGCACTGGGCATCTATGCAAACCTATGCAAAATGAATATACAAATATTACTAGCAAACACACTAGCAAATAGATCATTTGCTGTGTAACTTTTCTAATATGGGACTTGCCAAAAGATTGTTTCCATGGAGATATTGTTTTTCACAAAATTTCACAGTATGGAACTAAACTCAAAAATACATGCATTCCCACAAAGAGTGAGCTCACCTCTCCATAGATGCCTGAAGGCTTTGCGGAGAGATCTAAGAAAGGTTCGGTCTGGCCAGAATCCGAGACAGGAATTGGTACCTTCAGCCCTCCTGCGCCACCCCTGGGGATGGACTATGCGAGGGACCTGGCTTATCTCAAACTACAAATCTAAATTTTTTGTTTTGTTTATTTTCTTCTTGATGGAAATATATACATTTAATGCCATAATGCAGGACATTCTAGACAAAGCAATAACATTTCCATGAAGACAAGCAGGTGGCAGGCCCTCCACCAGAAAGTTACATCATGCACATTTAAATATATATCTTTATTTAGACTAGATTAGAACATGAGCAGGGTTGGGAGGGTTACTTAGAAATGTATTCTGGTACAGTTACTAGTTACCCCTTAAAATATGTCTTCAGTAACGTAATCCAAGAACCATAATATTAAAGTAATGTAACTTGATTACTTTCAAGTACTTTTGGATGACTTTAAAGGAAAAGTAACGTTATTTTACAATCTGAGCCTTCTTTCGGTAATATTGAAAGATATTACCGAAAAGATATTAAAATTGACTCACCCATAGCACGTTGGTGTCATTTGGAGCTGCTTGGTAAAAGTTATGTTGTAGCGTATCCGTTAGCGTGAGTACTCGGGGCATTACTTTGCGGTCTCCAAATAACACAAACTTTAGCACTTTTCAAATCATAGAAGCCCGATGTCTTAATCTAAGATTTCGTTTGAAGCAAAAGTGGCCTGTAATCCGAGATTTAGCCATAGTTTCGAGTAGATGAGGACGCCAGTGCGCATGCGCGGACTGTGCTCTCAGCTCCCGGGACCCAAACATGAAACGCAAAGCTGAAAACTATGGATAAATCTCGGATTACAGGCCACTTTTGCTTCAAACGAAATCGTAGATTAAGACATCGGGCTTCTATGATTTGAAAAGTGCTAAAGTTTGTGTTATTTGGAGACCGCAAAGTAATGCCCCGAGTACTCACGCTAACGGATACGCTACAACATAACTTTTACCAAACAGCTCCAAATGACACCAACGTGCTATGGGTGAGTCAAACGACTTGTTTTATTACCGAAAGAAGGCTCAGATTGTAAAATAACGTTACTTTTCCTTTAACACCAAATATCCTATAACAACAAGAAAATAATACAGTATTGTGCATTATAAAAGAAACTGAGGAAAGCTAATTTGAACAGTAGCTTATAGTCCTACAGTGAAAGTGCACAAGTCTTGACCGCATAGTTCAGTTTATTAAGAAAAAAAATCCCCTTGTCTTCTTTAAAAATAAAATAGTGTCGAAATTTCCACCCGCTAAATGTGTTCTTCTGTCGAAGTTATGCTAGTTGCAATTTTGTTCCATAGTACTGCCATAGTGTGCGCGCATGTCTGTATGACTGATTTCTGATTTCCCTTCATCTCCAGCTTTAAATGGAAATATTAAATAACATAAAATGTTTTAAAATTGTAATCCTGCTAAATAATCCCCATTTTCACTAAATGTACCTGTAATCTGAGTACGTCTTCTTTCCTTGTAACTGTAGCGGAATACAGTTACCTTTGTTTGTATCCTTTTACTTAACGCCTTTCCTTGTATTCCGTTATTCCCCAAGCCTGAACATGAGGCTGTATTTGTGAATCAACAGACCGAGGTGTTTACTGTTTCGTAGCTAAGCATTAATTATACATGAATCTAAATCTTTCCCCCGTTCACCGACTCAGCTTGCAGCCTGATAATTGGCTGTGTTCCAGGTTTTAATTCTGATAAATGATGGTCACAAGGTCCAGGCAGGAGAGCAGAGAGGGTCAGTGTGAATGAAACCACCTGGGCCCTTTATGCTTGGCCAAACCTGCATGTCATTATCACCGTCACTTTTATCTACGCTGTCTGATGGAAACCAGGAGTCTACAGTCTGTTGTTAATGTGCAGATGGGAACAGTAATTGCAGACAGCGCCCAAGAAAGAAAAACAATAGGATTCTTACTAATACAAACAAAATACACTCAATTTGGATTCTATTACAACTGTTATAGCTGTAAATGAGCTGCTGAATTACTTTTGGTACATGTATGCATTTTAAAGAAATATATTTGTGATCTCTGCTTACTTTATACACTAGTTTATTTTAAATAACTGCATCGGCACTCATAGTCATATGTTTTAAGAGCAGTAGTAGCAAAATGTAATGATTTTGCTATTTTTTATATACTGCTGCTGTTTTGCTCCATTCATTGCATTTGGTACAATGGTAATAAAATCTAATTTTATCTTCATTTTATAAAGTTTGTCATAAACCTTAATTTTGAGACATCCTTTCAGCATGCTCGTTCATCATCGAGCAGGAACAACAAATGCTATTTATTGGAGTATCCAGCCGAAAATGTGGTGGATCCATTAATAAAATATGTAGCATATGTCTAAGTTTCATAGTCACGGTCAGTTGGTTTGTTCCACAACACACACAAGTACCATATTCAATTTCTGTCTTGTCATTGAAGGATTTTTGTGATTTATGGCATTGTTTACATCACTTTGACAGGACGTTAATTTATAGCGGTCCATTTGTAGTCCTTTTACAAACTACAGGCAGACAACACAATATAACCATAATTCACATAAGTAATAGTAATGAATACGTTGCATAAAAATAAATGTACAATTGAATGCAATCTTTTATGTTTTATTAATAATTTGTGGTTGTAAAACTGACTGGTTTGTGGAATCAATGTATCTACAGCTCAGTACGTAATACCCCTGACCCTCACAAACATATTTTTAACAGTTATATTACAGTTGTCAATTTGTATTCACAAGGAAGAAACCATAAGTATATAAGTAATCCATATTCATAATAAATAAACCAGAAGCACAAAAGTTGCCAAGGTTGTAATATTAGAAAAAACCTTAAGCAAAATATGAAAAATGAAAAAAAATATTTAATTTATATACCCATCTTCCTTAACGCATACAGAGTTCTATTTTATCTACACAATATAACCTGACCTCTAAATGTTGCCAAGTAAGTTGATACATTTGTCTCATCATTGAGTTTGTTTCCAAAACCATAGACTTAACAGTAAATCTTGGAAAATACAGGACAGGGACTTATAAATCAACTTCCTTTTAGCAGCCAACGCAGTCAGGTCAAACTATTGCTGGACTTACGGTAAATCTAATTGAAAATGGATGGAGGGATGCAGTAATAGAGGAAAAAGTGCTGCAGTGTAGTGTAGTCAAGTCTGAGGTAAAATGTAGCGTGACAAGATGTTCACAAAGTCATCATTCACTTGGGAGGAATCCAGTGCGGAAGGCTGCTGGGACATGCTCCCGATGAGGAAGGCATGCTTTGAATGGATCTGACAGGGCATTGGGTGGGGAGGAATTTTGCAGTTGCAGGATTATGTCATGATCAATATTTTCTCACATAAATAAGAGTTGGGACAATATCTGGGCATCAAAACGTATCCTGCATACATCCTGTGAATATCAGACTAATACATATTTGATATTCTTCTCTGGTGATTGGATCTGCTACCTGTTTGTTTCCATGGAAATGTATTTGCTTTGCTTGGTATGTTCCACAGTATGTCATTAAACTTTGTATTTATTTGATTCTTTGTGCTTTACTGATACAAAAACACAGAGAAAATATGTATTCTTATACCACATTTGTCTCCATGGAGATAAGTTTAATGGCACACTGTGGAAGATTCTAGTCAAGTGATGAACCCTCTGCTAGAAAAGTTACAAGTGAAAAGGTAAGGGTAATTGCCTAATAAGTCCATGTTGTTTAAATTGTTACATTTTGTGGTTGGCTGCAATATAACTAACAAATGAAATGCCAACACTAAGGAATAAGAAAGTATGTTATTAAAAACAGCATTCCTTCTATAAAAATGCGCCTAGTCTTTTCCCTGCTGAATGCTGAGCTGTTTTGGCAGACTCCTCTTCATTATGAGGATAGAACCGGCCCTTGTGCTCTCAGTACACAGTGTAGCATGGCAGTGCACTCTGTTTGAGTGACAGTTTTCAGGAGGAAGAGCTCCGTGATCCTGTCCTGTCCTGATCAGTTTCAGATGACCCCTTTGGCTAATGTGATAATAGTGAGGCCGGCCATATGTCAGACAATAACAAAGTATAGAAGTCATGTGAGGGAAGCTGCTTATGTTGGCGTTAATACAATTACTTTTGGTACATGTATGCATTTTAAAGAAATATATTTGTGATCTTTGCTTACTTTATACACTAGTTTATTTTAAATAACTACATCTTTACTCATAGTTATGTTTTAAGAGCAGTAGTAGCCAAACAAGAGTAGTTGTAACTGTATTTGTAGCAGTGGAAACGCCTCCCATCGCCCAGTGCTCTCTGGAGGAGGGTGTCCCAGGTGTGTGAAAGGCAGAACGCTCCCTCATCACGGTTCATGCTGTCTGTGGCTTCTTTCCTGATTTCAATGACCTCCCTGATCCAGCGTTTGAACTTCACACACCGGGGACCCCCTCCTCCAGAGAGCACCGGGCGACAGGAGGTGTGGTCAGTCTGAGCGACCTGCCAGGTGAATCAGGCTGACCACGCCTACAGGAAGTAACAACAGCTGATATACGACACGTCACCACCAACACCGGGGACAGTTCTGAAGATGGCTTGCAGAAGCATGTAAAGCCTCGGATCCTCACTGTATTTCCCAGAAAGTTCAGCCGGACAAGGAGGATAAGGGTTGTTCTTCATTTATTAAAGCGGAGGATACCACGGAATTGCATAGAGCTGACATACCCTGCTGTACACTTGTAAAGTAATATAAAAACGACTCCAGGACGGATGTACACGCACATTCAAGGGCAGAGGGCGAGGGGGCCACACGTGACGTCATCATAGGGCGATCATTACAAGCAGCCGAAACATGTCAACAAGGTAAATACATGTTACCGTATTGTCTTTAAAAAAAGAACCCAAGAAGTTAAAGTACATACGAAGACAACCTGAACATCTTTGGTTCAATAAAACATTCTTTAAGAATAAATGTTCATTTGACAAACGTTAACATTCAAATGTACTTTACATTTAGGTTTACCTTGTTGGAGTATAGATTGAATTGACTTGATGAAGACCTGTCCCTGAGTCCAAACAGGTTGGTGTATAATAAATGAAGACTACGGAGAGCACTGATTTCTCCTCATTTGTGATCCAGCGAGTCCTCAGCAAATAACTGACTAACTAACTATGTGATTCTAAAACAGTTATTATTATTATTATTATTATTATTATTATTATTATTATTATTATTATTATTATTATTTTATTTATTTTTATTTTTTTTCATTTTACCTCTTAGTTCTCTTCTTATCTTTAAATCATTATCTATTAAATCAATTAAAGATCCTATATTACACAGAATTGACTCATGTTAGAATGTTACCTTGTCAAAAACATACCTGGAGTTGTGTTTTGTTTCACAGTGGAGCACTTCCTGTATTACCGCATGACATCACCAGGTGGAACAGAGCATTTTCAGTTTGAGAGAAAAACACGGTCTATATGAATGAAACAAAACACAACTCCGGGTATGTTAGTGATGAGGAAACAACATATATAACATAACAGAAATCATAAAACAGCATGAAAATCCCTTCTTTCTATTGTCAGCAATCCGACCATTGCGTATACTCCATTGTGACCATGAATCCTTTAACATTAAGAACAGCATCAGTAGCACTAGGTGTGTTGTGAATGGCTCTATCAGCTCCTCCGCCTGTCACCGCTCCGCACACAGAGCGTCAGCGATCACCGACTTGTGCTCTGACAGCTGTTCACTCACACTATACGATTTACCCCTGTCCCATCTGTCAGCATCTGCAGCTTTAGCCCAAATCTCTTTCTCTTTCTGCACTGTTCTCTAAATGACTGGAATGCCTGTGTAAAAGATATCAGACAGTAGGGCATTACAGTAATAACAAGTTGCCATATTATCAGTGGAAGATTCGTTTACAGTACATTACAGGGCTTAGTGTTACAATAAGAACAACCTCAGGCCATATTGTGTTTCATTATTGACACTGCCATTCAAGTAGGATCTTCAAAGCAGCTCGAGGAGGATTAAATGACAATCACACAAGTACACAATGATCCCCAAGGTCAGTAATCTGGCTGCAACTGCAAGAGAGTACAGTTTTCCAGAGAACTACCCCCATCATGGTGTTAGTACAATGATAATTTAAGAAGAAATGTAACTGTGATCTTTTGATTGCAAATGTGAATAATAATAACGGATAATAATTCAAAAGCAGCTCATTGTCTCTTGGATTTCAACACAATCCAGCCACACTCCAGCCAGATGCTTTGACCCAGCTGTTGCAAATCAGTTTGTTGCTGCCAGATTATAACACTCAAGATAGCCCATTTATCAAAACGAAGACATTCAGATATTGTGAATTGTGCAGTTCAGGAATTCATTCATTTTAAAGGGCCCATATTAGGCTGTTTTCTGATCTATATTATAAAGTTGTTTCTTCATCACAAACATACCTCTGCTAATCTAAAGGTAAAAGGCTAACTTGAACACTACCGCTTCATGACATGACAAGATGGAACATGGAGCATTTTGAATTTGGGAGATTAGACAGGCTAATAATTCAGTTTTACTCAAACATGTGAGAAAAAAACACAGATCTGGACATGCTTTTGAGGTAGTAACAACATTATAATATTGCTTAGAACTTACAAAAATCAGTTTTGCGTAATATAGGACCTTTAATGATTTACCAGTGCTTCTCAATTATTTTCTGTGACGCCCCCCCAGGAAGAAGAAAAAATGTCACTTCCCCCTCCCTGCGCGCGACTATAAATAGTATTATTTGTCTACAAAATTGTTATTAGTACACCTCTGCATAACTTCTATCCTTTTATTAACATTAAAAACAAAAAAAAGAAAGAAACTTCCAATGCAGCTTTGCGCACATTTGTTTATGTTTTACAGAAACAAAACTTAAAACTACATTACATAAACTAAAAGCGCTTAAAAAAACGCTCTCTTCTTATGCCGCTGATGCGTCAGCTTCTGTCGGACTAAAGGACACGACTCAGTGGAATATGTGTTTTTTCTGTGACAGAGGATGTTCTGCTGATGGTGAGCCTGTTCTGTATATCATGTATTTAAAGGGATATGCCACCCCCAGGTCAAATTTGGGCATCTCCCCACAGTCCAGAGACTAAAATAAGTGGTGGAAAGCGTTTTCCTGCTCACCCAGCCATTGTCCGAGTCTGTCGCCACTGACCGCCGCGGTAACTGGTACTCCTCCGCCTTAGACTGGAGTCTAACGTAGCCAGAGAAAGATTTCGGCCAAAAGGAATTAATTTGCTCGATGCGTTTCCCAATTACTTTGTGTGTAGTGCGCATTCATATCGAGTGCAAATAAATGTGCAAATCAACACGGAGAGCTTGCCTTGGTCATTTTGGGTGGGAACTATTTTCCAGTGCGTAAGAATACAGTCGTATCACGCACCACGTTGTGCAACAGGGGAACTCCCTTCCCGGTGCGTAACTGGGATTCCCCTGGTAGCGTACTGCGTGATACGGCTGTATTCTTACGCACTGGAAAATAGTTCCCACCCAAAATGACCAAGGCAAGCTCTCCGTGTTGATTTGCACATTTATTTGCACTCGATATGAATGCGCACTACACACAAAGTAATTGGGAAACGCATCGAGCAAATTAATTCCTTTTGGCCGAAATCTTTCTCTGGCGACGTTAGACTCCAGTCTAAGGCGGAGGAGCACCAGATACCGCGGCGGTCAGTGCTGACAGACTCGGACAATGGCTGGGTGAGCAGGAAAACGCTTTCCACCACTTATTTTAGTCTCTGGACTGTGGGGAGATGCCCAAATTTGACCTGGGGGTGGCATATCCCTTTAAGGTTGCCGACCCCTGCCCCAGAGCGACAATGAGAGCGCCACTGCTAACTACTGTTGTTGATGTGCAATTACACTTAGTTCGAGTACAGTACGGCAAAAACACCGCATCCCCCCAGGGGGGCCCGCCCCACTATTTGAGAAGGACAGACCAATAGACAAATGCCACCTCACTGAGTTGGACTTATTTGACTAGTAATATATTTCAGATTTATATAAAGCAGTCACAGATTTATTTATTTTTTTCATGTACTAAGCTATTTGTGAAAATATATTAATATGAATACAGGGGGTCCTCGGGTTACGACGTTGATCCGTTCTTAAGACGCGTCGTAACCCGAATTTCGTCGTAAGTCGGATTTTGACTTTGATCTTCCAACCAAAGCACCAATAACCTTCCCATCTCAATAATTAGACCACTACGCTGCTTGGTTATCACTGCCGCTTTCATAGGAGCAGATCAGAGCCCACATCAGGTACTTCCGCCCACATTGGGCACGCACACGAGGCCGTCTTCTTCTCCCTACAACCATAACAAAGCGTATTCTTCCGCCGTGCGCCGCGCGCCGTTCGCGTTTGTTTACATCTCTTACCACGCTAAACCGCGTAAGACCGAATAACACGTAATATATACATATTTTTTTTAATGGGGGCGCGTTCGTAACCACGAAACGTCGTAAACCGAGACCGTCGTAACCCGAGGACCCCCTGTATATGTTATCATCAAGCTATAGGACAAATAATACATCTTAAACCTATATTATGTGAAATTGCCTCTTGTGACCTCAGAGTCATGTTATAATGCTGTTACCTTATCAAAAACATACTTAGATTTTAGGGGTGTAAAGATTAACCGATTTGGATCGGTTATCGGTCTGTGACCTCTGCGATCTGAGTGTACCGATCAGCGGAGCCCGGATCGGTCCAGATTCACTACGAAAGGTCTGATGCACCGGATTTACGGCCAAGAATTGGTTCTCGGCTCCTGAGCGGTCTCTGTCATAGCGCAGAAGCCGCCTGTATGTATTTGCGTTCTTTAGCGAATGGTGGGTGGTTCACTTACCTGGGATTGAAGCTTGTTGGCTGGTTAACTGCCAATCATGCGAGCGGCACGGGCTGTATGCGGAAGCGAGCAATGTTTTTTGTCTCGTCAGGACAGCGTGGGACAGATCGCCTTGTTTGACAAGGTAGGAAGATTCGACAGAACACCGGTAAGATACGCTGTTTCCATTTATTGAGCTGTTGTTTAAGTTAATTTGGTGCGCTACCGCTATTTATGGACATGGTTCGTATGCGTGGTTAACTTTTGTGCCAGTGTTGTGTCGCGTTGATATCAGTTTGATGTTTCACTGTCAGCTTGATAGTTTCCATGGCAGCTATAGACCATAACAATTGTATGATACTAGCGTTTTTATTGTCACGGTTAGTGGATTGGGTGATTTATTTAGACAACATTCATGTATTGGCAATGTATATTTGATTTGGGCTAAAATTGACTTGGCTAATTTACTTTTGTGTGGAAAATACAATGTATAATCAGAATTGGTGCATTTCTGCATTTAGATTATTTGTGTGTATAGAAATGTACTTCACACACACTGTAACGAACAGGCCGTTCGTTACTGAATGAGTATCCACACATGCACTTTCATAGACTTTGCACTTTGTATTTACATTGCACCTTTAGAGCACGGAGCACTTACAAGATACGCTAATTTGCACATATAAGATTGCACACATTTGTATTGTTTTAAAGTATTTATTGAAAACATTTTTAGCGTTTGTCACGGAGTCCGGTCGGGCGGGTGCTTCCGGTAGTGGTGGCCGCCGGTCTGTGGAGACAAACAACAACAATCAATGTGCAATATGTGCCACTTTTTAAATTAGTTGTGTCTTGTGTGTGTTTGCGTGTGTGGGATGTGGATATTTTAAAGTGTGAAAGTGGTATGCGTGGGTTGAGTGGTGGTTTTACTTACCTGTGTCTCATGTCCAGGTGTCTGGCCAAAAGATTCCCTGGGGCACCAGACACCATTTAAGAGTTCCGGGCCAGCTCAAGACAGCGGACATCGGGGGGAGGAAATGCCACCTATTTTAATTGGGTTTATTTATTTTATACTTTATTAGGTGTTTGGTTTCTAAGAGTTTATTTTTGTATGTGGGTTTTATATGGTTTATTTGATGATGGGTATTTTATTGGAGGATTTTAACTTAGTTTTAAACAGCTAATGTTAATTATACACCCCTTGGAGTTTTATGGTTTTACCCAGCAATATTTAAGCCACCTGTATCCTATCATTGATTGCTCTGCTGCTGGAGAAGAGCCACGCTCCTATCCTCCTTGCACCTTAATTTATTTTGCACTGCACTTTGCACGTGAGCACTTTATATTTTTTGTACAACCTGAAAAAAACATTAAAAACTGTGGACCACGTCAACCCTGCCTCCAGTATCTGTTTGTGGAACTCACTGCAATCCAGCCGCTCTACCCGTCTTGGTCACATTACACACACACAGATGATTTTTGTCTCCAAGGAGACTAAGGAAATGTTATAAGATGGGGAGAAAGTATTAGTTATTCAGTGGATTTAACATGCTAGTGTTTTCTATAACTGCCTAGTAATATCTATCTTCTTGTCAGTGATATGTTACACTTTTACAGTTACTGAAACTCATGAGTGACTGAAGCACTAATTACTAACTAATTCTGATTCATTCTGATTTTTGACTTTAATAGGCAACTTACTTGTTTTATAACGTCTTTTTTATTTTTGATATCTAACCTTATTGTTTTGTGTTGCTTGAGGGAAGGACTGTATTGTATTTGAAGTATGAGCAGAGTTTTGCAAACCGGATTGCCAGTTTTTCAGTAGGCCTGGTGTATTGTCTGTTGGACACTAAATAAACAAAAGGATACTATTTTGAAATTTAATTTCTGTTTCTCTCTTTTTCTTCTCAATAACTTTAAAGCACTTGGGAGTAAAGTTGTCAATTTGTATTGAATCGAAATTAACCGGATCGGATCGATCGAATCGAATCGTACCGGATCGTTTACTAATTTTATGAATCGTCCCTGAATCGAATTGTAGCCTGTGAATCGAGATTCGAATCGAACCGTTTTGTGAGTGAAAGATCCACACCCCTATTAGATTTGTGTTTTGTTTCATTCACACATGTTTGAGTAACCCTTTATTATTATCTGTCTATAACTGCAAAGCTCAAAATGCTCTGTGCCACCTTGTGATGTCAAGAAGCGATAGTTTTCAGGTTAACAGTTACCTTTTACCTTTAGTTCAGTAGCGATTGGAAATTCCAGGTCTGAAATTATCCAAATGATTCTAGTGCAGGGGTATGGAGATTAAAAACACAGTGGAGCACTTCCTGTATTACCTCATGACATCACAAGGTGGAACAGAGTGTTTCAGTTTGAGAGAAGACCACAGTCTAAATATGGAGGGTTTGTGATGAGGAAACAGCATTATAACATAGATTAGAAAATAGCGTAATATGGGCCTTTAAAGAATCCCACCACTATAGCCCCAGATCCTATAGGCTCATGTTGCCTTCTTCTCAAACAATAAAGATCGAACAGAAAGCTGGCTCTGGGCTTTGCAGTTTGTGCTGCTGACTTCTGGAACTGCCCCAGTAGCAGTCAGCACTTCCCACTGCGGCCCTGCTCAGCTCACAGCCGCAGTATTCTAATGAAAAGTTATTCATCTAATCATACGTTTTAGCTCTTGATAACTGAAGGAGAGTGGGCATCGCTTCTGTCTCATAGTGACTGATGGGAGTTAATACTGGACCTGAATTTCAATGGCCTTCTTTTACTTTTGCAGTCCTCTACACACTGTGGACTATGCTAAATCAATTCAATGTATTTGGGACTCTTGGCAGTACTTAATGATAAATATTATATGAATATACTTGTGTCATAGTGGGTTAAAGATGGCTGCTGCGTTCCATTCTATAAATGCATTTGTCATAGTGTTAATTAACAGCCATAGAGATCCACGTTTAAGATGAGTGCACGTGCCTTTTCACTGTATACTGTTGTTTCAAGTCTGGGCCCTGCGGTTTATCATTTTTTAATCATATTATGGACTCCTCTAAGATGCTGCGTGGGACACATAAAGTATTCAAAAGCCCCTGTGCTGGGACTGAAGTCATCTATGATTAAATTTGACATTTAGAAGATCCTGGTAAAGTCTGCAAATGTCACAGAAGAGCACAGTATAGAAAGGCCAATGTCTCTGAAATAGCATGTTTCCTTATGTGAATTGAACAGGGGTGGGATTCAGTAAGTTTTCTTCTTCCCCCTCCTTTTCGAGCAAAAAAACCCAAAACAAATGTATTTGACTGTATTACTTCTGTATTATTTCCTTGTGTTGACCTGCTCGGAATGAATAAATAAATGAAATGAATGAATGAAATGAACAGTATGGGAAAATATCTAATGGTAATGTTCTTATAGTTTCAATAATAGAATTTTGTTACATTTTTAAAATTTTTGAACACATCCACTGAAAAAAAGAGATTGCTATATGAACTACTTCAACAAATCAGGTCATTTTTATACAGATAAACTCCAGGGTTAGCAGTTTTTATGCAGAATAAAACAGGATCTTTTGTTGTTTGTGGAGGAAATTATAATACTTCAAAAACTGCAACGTTTGCTTATTGCATCCATTAAAATTTAATTTCAATTGTAATTCATCTTGAAGCCCTAATAGGGATAGAAAAAAGCTCTAGAAAAAAATAAGAGGCCACTGCAAAATTATCAGTTTTTCTGATTTTACTACTTATAGGTGTGTTTTTGGGCAAAAGGAACATTTTTGTTTGAGTCTATAAACTACTGACAACATTTCCTCCAAATTCCAAATAAAAATATTATCGTATAGAGCATTTATTTGCAGAAAATGACAAATGATCAAAATAACAAAAAAGATACTACATGTTTCCAGACCTCAAACAATGCAAAGAAACAAGATCAAATTCATTTTAAAAGAACATAATACTAATGTTTACACTTAAGAAGAGTTCAGAAATCAATATTTGGTGCAATAACCCTTATTTTTAATCACAGCTTTCATGCGTCTTGGCATGCTCTCCACAAGTCTTTCACGTTGTTCTTGGGTGACTTTATTCCACTCCTGAAACTGAAGTAGCTCAGCTTTGTGTTTGTGGACTGGAATGGCTGTAATACATGTAGAGATGCTGATTTCAGAAAAAAAATGCAGTGGTTTCTTTTTTCTTTTTTTCCAGAGCTGTAGCTAAAAGTCTAAAACTGGTTTGAGCCGTTTAAGAGCCTGGCCAAGAGGGGGCAGTGCCTCCTAAATGATGACAGACTACTGAATGAACTGACATGTGGACAACTCCTTTTTTGTCCTTTTTTTGGTCATAATTGCTTTCAGTAGCCTGAAATTTTAACTATATCAGGAAATATACTTTATGTCTGAAACACTTCATCGTTGTTTATTCAGTAAATGTTTTAAACTACTGTGCCTCATTCAGATGCACTCTAAACTGTATGTATGATTTCAGCAGTGCCTTTTGTTTGAACATCAGGGCGTTCTCATTGAATCAGTGCAGCTGGCGGTGCTGAAGAGGACACTCCTGGTTAAGTGGAGATAAAAATAGCTCAGCCACAAGAGCCTCAAGCTTTCTGGTGGATGCTAAACAACAGTCCTATAACCATCCTTCACAACTAGATCACATTATTTCTCAAATCCTCACATTATCTCACTAATTGCTTCATATTGTCCTTTGCCCAATCCTAACCACCGTGTACATTGTGTGTCTGTGTTTGTTTTGCAGATGATTCCCTCTTGAGACAGGATGACATTTGGATGCTGGATGAACCACAAGAGCCAATCAGACGAGTCCCACGGCCCGATCACCTGGACTTCTTACGTATCACACCACCAGAGGATGACATTATCGGGGAAAGTCCCTATTATCCTAAACTGGAATGCACGGTGAGGGCTCTCGAAGACAAGCACAATAGGAAAAGTAGGGCTGGTTAGGTCTGGTGAAGTCCGCAAGAGCGCTCTTTTGTTCTTCTCCGGGATAATAAGGATTTCTCTGCTCATGCATACTAGTAGAATCACCTGATCAGAAGTTCTCATAAATGGATTAACAGGGATTTTAATCTGGACACAGGGTTACTGAGCTCTCATTCCAGAACATCGACAAAAAATAATTTGAAAAAATCTGTTGAAAATGTACAAAAACAACTATAAACCAAACTTACATGGGCAGTTATAATAGCATTTAATATCTGAAATATTATAATCGTTACATAATCATTGACAATAATATTTCACAATCATTTGCAAAGAATGCGGTCTGACAAACAGCCTGTGTGTGTCTGTGGCAGATGAGGGAGATTATATGGGTGTGGTTCTAGGTGTGAGAGCAAAGTTCTAAATGTTTTTCAAAAATACAAAAGGGACGATCTGTAAACTTAATCACTCATCATACCTGTAGAAGCCAGACCTCAGCCTGCTGCAGAGTGAGGGAGCTATCATTTACTATACCCACCCATCACCGTGATGTTTTTATTATGGCAGGTTGCTACGCTTTTATAAATATATGATTAGGCTGAAATGTTGACATATGAAAGTCACCATGTTATAATTATTTTGATTAATAGATAATCGTGATACCGTGAAAAGATATTGGCCTAGACATAATACACTGAATGTGTAGTCTGGAAGATTTAAGATGAATTCTTGCAATATATAGTATAGACCAGTTTCAAAGCTACGTCATCACTGAATGCGCGCGCAGTTCTGACTCAAAAAAAGCCACTGCTGCCATAAAACCCCAGCGAAGATATAGAAGAGAAGAACTCAAATAAAGAGAAACAGATGGAATAAATGATAGTTCATACCGTTCAAGCGACATATACACAAGTGAACACCTGCTGCTTGTTTAGGGTAATTTGCCCAGGTGTTGAATGGTGTTTAATCATGCTGATTAACTAGCATGATTTTTTTTTTCTGGCAGCACGGTGGCTGAGTGGCTAGCACTCATGCTTCACAGCAAGAAGGTTCGGGTTGCCCGAGGCTTTCTGTGTGGAGATTGCATGTTATCCCCGTGTCTGGGTGGGTTTACTCCGGGCACTCCGGTTTCCCCCACCGACCTAAACATGCGCCATAGGTAAAATCCTCCAGCTATGGGGATGGTCCCCGGGTCATATATAGAAACAACTTCTCCGGTGCGAGATCAATAAATGTCAGTCTTCTAATCCTTGACCACTGTAAGGCGCTTTGTGCTACAATTTTTGTATGAAAAGCGCTTTATAAATATTGTTTGATTGATTGATTGATTGATTTGATATTGTGTATTTTGAGTATATTTTACGCTAACTCTAAAACAGACATTAGCATGCTAATATGTCATGAGATTTTAAAAGAAAAGCTAAACATTGTCATTTCCACAACAGTCATTTCCATCACTTTATTTATTGTTATTATTGTTTATTATTATTATTTATTTATAATAATATATATTTATGTAATTTCATTACAACCAGTACCAGTTAATGTTTCTACACATTGATCAAAGGAGAAGTTCAGTTTGTCAACTGGACAAAGTTTGTTTGGTTGAAAACGTTTCGCCGCTCATCCGAGAGGCTTCGTCAGAGCTGACGAAGCCTCTCGGCTTCGAGAGCGGCGAAACGTTTTCAACCAAACAAACTTTGTCCAGTTGACAAACTGAACTTCTCCTTTGATCATGGATTCTACCTGGACGACTGAGGGACTTTTCACGCGTTTCTACACATTGTGATGAAGTAGAACAAATCTAAATATTTCTAAAAAAATATGTGTTGGATTTTCTGAAAAAATATCATGACCAAATTTGACCAAATTTGACCAAATTTGGTAGTTGGAGAATCACCCAATATATTTTGTATGAAGATTCCCATTACTCGTGCCCTGCTATGAAGTCCCTTTATAAGAGCACTTAGACATTCCCTCAGGAGGATTTACAGGATATGGATAATCCCACTGTGTTGTTACATAACTCAGTTTTTAGCCATCAAACCCTGCTAGCTTTTAAGTATGCAATAATAGTCAATTATTTTATATCTATTTTAGAATTAGATAAACATATTCCTTCTTCTCTATTATATTTGTATTGTATTATGCATTATTGATTATGATGTAGGCAGCTCAGTTATTAAAATCTTACAATGCGATCAATTAACTTTCAATAGTCTACCCGGTTTGTGGTTGTTAGTTTCATAAATGACTCTGTTTCAGTGAACTTTGTTGTCTGTTATGGCAGCCATTTTAGGAAGTGCGTAATCAGACACCTGTGGTTTGCTGGGTTCCTCCTTGCCCAGGAAGAAGGGAGGGCCCTGGGGAGAAGGAGGAGGCAACCACAGACTCGGCCAACCAGTGCAGCACATTTTGACCAACCAGTGCAGCACATTTTTTCCACCTGAGGCTTTTCTCATAGCGCACAAGACTTCCCTGTAACTCAAGCATGCGACAGAAGGGAAACTTTTGCTACAACTGTGGATCTTCTTTGGGGATTGCTGAGTTAACACTGGATATACCAATGTTGGATTCCTTCCGTAACTGAGCGGTTTTGCTTTGAGGGCAGGTGAACTCTGTCTCTTTCTGGCAGATTACAGCAAGATATGAAACGAAGATTGATCTTGGAACAGCTTAGCTCACAAGATCATGAGAATTTCTTTAATGGCAGTGCACTAGTCTAATGTGTAATCATGATTTTGTTAGGTGTGAAGCTAGCTTTACCACTAAATACTGATAATGTTGTTGTTCATGCACTCATCTGGAAAAGGTAAGAAGAGATTTTTCCCATACAAAAGCCTTTTGTTCCAATAGTGAAATAGGGGCAGCTTGGATGACTGCAAGTGGAGTGAAGAACCTTTTATGTCATTTTAATAGACTTTTTTTGTACTGAAATGACTTTGAGTTTGGGTTGCTGCCACCTGGGAGTGTAAACATGGAGAACGATCCAAGTTCTTTACGCAATGTTTTCAGCAGTTTGTTCAAAGACAGAGCTACGTCTGCTGTTCTAACATCTTTTAAGGAACTGAAAGACAAATCCCCTGCTCCATCTGAAGGAACCCAAACAAGTCCTAGTGATAACAATAAAGACGAGACGCCCCAGGAAGATACACCTGCCTTTTCTGAACCACAACAAAAGCCTGTAACTGACAGTACAAAGAAGGATGGAGTTTCGACTGAACCAGATTTGGTCCAAGTCACTAGAGTAGAAACATACAGTGACAATGAGGATGAGGAGACAGCATTTAGCAGCAATGGTGTTACAGAAAAAGAAGACAAAACACCAGACAACGTTACAGAGGAAACTTCTCCAACCATCCCTGTATTCAAAACACACATGTTTAAGGAACGATCTCGCATAGAGGCTCTTTTATACTCAAGAAAAACATTCGGCAAGAGTAATTCAACATCGCTTTATATGTCAAAAACGATAGATGGCGGAAGTCCCAAAGAAAAGACTGAAAATGTAAATAAAGATGCAGAGAATGATAAGAAAAGTAGTTCTAATATTAATTTAGAAGAGGAGGAGGAGTATGATAGTATTGACTGTTCAACACCTGACCCGACTGTCAAAGCAGCAGGGCCCACTCCTGCTAAAGAAGTTGAAAAATCCAGTCAAGAGCCTAAATCCAGCCTGCTGTCTGCTAATAGCCTTTTAAAGCTATTGCCATCAAAATCACAGGCGCAAAAAGACACTACAAGAACTGATTCAACATCTGTAACTTCACCAACTACTACTACAACAACAACAACAACAACATTGTCCACTCCCAACACATCTCCATCCAAAAGTGCAGCATTCTTCTTCTCTAGCCCTTCTTCTCAAAAAGACGCTACAATAACTGATTCAGCATATATAACTTCACCGACTACGGCAACAACAACAACATCACTGTCCACTCCCAACACATCTCCATCCAAAAGTGCAGCATTCTCCTCGTCTAGCCCTTCTTTTCCAAAAGATGCTAAAATTGATTCTCAGAAAGACGCTAAAAGAACTGATTCAGCATCTATAACTTCACCATCTACGACAAAAACGACAACATCACTGTCTACTCCCAACACCTCTCCATCCAAAAGTGCAGCATTCTCCTCGTCTAGCCCTTCTTTTCAAATGCCGGCTCTGTTCAGTGGGTTGAGGGTCCTAAAAAAGAGTGCACAAGGTGAAGACAGGGAAACAGTTTCAGAGATTAAACAGAGTGAGAAAGATGCAGACCTGGCGCTGCTTAGCCTGAAAAAGACTGTGAACAAAACCAAGTTCTTCCCTGAACAGAAAGTAACAGCCACTCCAGTTAAAAAGCAAGTTGAACCAAAGCCAGTGTCTGATACTAAAAGCTCAGTAATGGGACAGCTAAGTCATCTACTGAACTTTGATAGCCCAAGTAACAAGCCAGAGGAAAGCCAAATGGTGGAAAGGAAAACTAAAGGAGGTGAGGAGAGCAAAGAACCCGGGAGCCACACGCCATCCACAGAAAAAAGGACTACCACAGACTTGGCCTATGAAACTTTTAAGAATGTATTTGGGCCCAAAATGGTAACTAAGGACAAGACAGAAGCTGTGGACCTGGAGGCGATAAAAAAGAAAATGAAAAATGATAAGGAGAATCTGAAGCAGATTTTTGAGAGGACATCCAAATCTCCAGTGAAAGATGTCAAAAGTCCCATAGACATGAATGTGGTAACTTACTACTTTTTTATACAGTACTACAGAAAAACAAATATATGCATTACGTAGCTTTTCTGGTGGAGGGCCTGTCATTTACTGTTATTGCCTAAAATGTTCTGCAGTATGGCAATAAAGTTATGTATCTCCATGGAGACAAGCAAGTGACACTGAAAGGCCAGGTCAGATCTGTGGAGAGATGACCCCGATCAGTCAATATGCAAATATGCATATTTTTCTTTCAGTTTTTGGAATTTTAGCTGATTTCATTCTGTTCCGTAGGCCGAGGTGACATCTCCTACTGACAGTGAGGATCGAACACCAGGGCGTCTCCAGGCCGTGTGGCCCCCTCCCAAACCTAAAGATGAAGAGGAGAAGGTGGGGCTTAAATACACTGAAGCAGGTGAGGATACATACTTATACAGACTACTGACAGAAGACCCATTCAGACTGATTCAGACAATATATGACTCAAGTATTAGCAATAAGTCTTAAAGAAAATACTGCCATTGTCTGGAATGGTACAGATCACTTAGTCAGCTGAAGCTCAAAAGCAATGTAAACTCAAATACATTTACATCAATGCGGGGCCTGAAACATCCAATAGTATGTTTCAGTAGTACGTATTTACCAATTCTATTCCAAATGTTTTGTATAGCAAAAATACATTGTAAGTAAGTAAGTAAGCAAGTAAGTAAGTAAGTAAGTAAGTAAGCCTTTATTTATATAACACCTTTCACAGATAAAATTACAAAGTGCTTTACAGAGTGCAATATACAACATATAAAAAATAAAATAAATAACACAGTCAATTAAAAGCTTGTCTAAAAAGCAGTGTCTTGAGCAGCTTTTTAAAAGAGTCAATAGAGTCTGCCTCACGGAGGGCTAAAGGCAGGGCATTCCATAATTTGGGGGGCATTTACATTGTATAACAACAGTTGCCTTGCAGGCTTTAAAAAAGCAACTATAGTCTGGGCTTGGAGCCATGTTTGCTGGGCTCTTTGACAACAGGTGTAATGTCGCACAAAAAGGTTAAAACTCTGTTAGACCGCATGATTAGATTACACAAGAGGAGTCTTTTCTTTGTTGTTTTGAGTGCGGTTCTGAGTGCTGTGAAACTGCTGACTAAATGTTGATGGAACACAGAGTGCAGTGCGATACAGAAGATAAAATCAAACTAGAACAGAACTTTGTGCATATCACTGTATGTAGTTGAGGCTGGAAAGTCATTGATATTAACATACCTGCTTACATCAGGTCATAATCGGTTCACTTGTGTCAAGGCACTCTGCAATCTTGTCTTCAGAAAGTCTGGAATTATTGGACTAGTTAAATGTTGCAGTTTGTTCTTAAAATGAGTTCTGGTTTTTGAGCAAATGTGTGTTTATTATGCTACTTTTTTATTGTGTATTTATTGTCTTCAGAGCACCAGTCTGCCATCATGCAGCTCAAGAGGCAGTGCAAGGAAGACTTGGAGAAGATGCATGTAAGTTATTTTGTCAGAGTTATTTCTAAACGCCTCATTAAGGAATAGGTTATCTAAATAGTGTATCATCATGAGTGGACTAGAAACTGCCGAGTTTAAAGGGATATGCCACCCCCAGGTTAAACTTGGGCATCTCCCCACAGTCCAGAGACTAAAATAAGTGGTGGAAAGCGTTTTTCTGGTGACTCAGTCATTGTCCAGGTCTGTCAGCACTGACCGCCGCGGTATCTGCAGCTACTCCGCCTTAGACTGGAGTCTAACGTCGCCAGAGAAAGATTTCGGCCAAAAGGAATTAATTTGCTCGATGCTTTTCCCAATTACTTTCTGTGTAGTGCGCATTCATATCGAGTGCAAATAAATGTGCAAATCAACACGGAAAGCTTGACTTGGTCATTTTGGGTGGGAACTATTTTTCAGTGCGGAAAAAGACAGACGAAGCACACACCACGCTGCGTAACAGGGGAACTCCCTTCCTGGTGCGTAACTGGGATTCCCCTGTCAGCGTGGTGTGTGCTTCGGCTGTCTTTTTACGCACTGAAAAATAGTTCCCACCCAAAATGACTAAGTCAAGCTCTCCGTGTTGATTTGCACATTTATTTGCACTCGATATGAATGCGCACTACACAGAAAGTAATTGGGAAAAGCATCGAGCAAATTAATTCCTTTTGGCCGAAATCTTTCTCTGGCGACGTTAGACACCAGTCTAACGCGGAGTAGCAGCAGATACCGCGGCGGTCAGTGCTGACAGACCTGGACAATGACTGCGTCACCAGAAAAACGCTTTCCACCACTTATTTTAGTCTCTGGACTGTGGGGAGATGCCCAAGTTTGACCTGGGGGTGGCATATCCCTTTAAGGCAGTGCTTCTCAAATAGTGGGGCGGGCCCCCCTGGGGGGGCGTGGCGTGATGCCAGGGGGGGCGCGTATGACCCTGGGAAACATGTTTTTTTGCTGTACTGTACTAGAACTAAGTGTACTTGCACATCAACAACAGTAGTTGGCAGTGGCGTTCTCACATGCGATTTACGCACAGTCTCACCATTAACAAAACATCCTCTGTCACAGAAAAAACACGTATATTCCACTGAGTCGTGTCCTTTAGTCCGACAGAAGCTGACGCATCAGTGGCACAAGGAGAGAGCGTTTTTTTTTTCAGTGCTTTTAGCTTATGCAAATGAGGTGGTTTTAAGTTTCATTTCTGTAAAACGTAAACAAATGTGCGCAAAGCTGCATTAAAAACACATTAATATTTGAGTCCTCAGTGCAGTCTTTGTTGTAAGTTTCTTTCTTTTTTTGGTTTATAATGTTAATAAAAGGATACAATGGTGTTCTAATAACAATTTTCTAGACAAATAATACTATTTATAGTCGCGCACAGGAAGGGGGGCGTTAAATTTTTTCTTCTTCCTGGGGGGGGCGTCACAGAAAATAATTGAGAAGCACTGCTTTAAGGTGAGTTTAGGATTGCAGCTGCATATGTTGGCCTCAAGAGGGCGGTGTTGATTTATAAATGTGTCTGTATTTGGTGAAAAAGTTCTGGCTGTAGCTAATGGGGAGATTGCTGGATTTCCAATGCAGGATTATTTGTTTTTGAACTGTATTTTAACAATTACAATTAATTTTGTATTTAGATTCAGGTGCTTGCCTATGGTGCCTCTCACAGAGTAGAGCTCCACTCCACACAGGACCTGCCACCAGACCCTCTTGCATTTGCTTGTTTAAATGTTTTTTAAATTATTTTTCTTTTACTTTGGTGCTGGACTTTGTATTAGGCAGATCCACTAAGAGTGGTTTTGCTAAATAAGTAGTATATGTCTACTATTATAAGTACACTTATGTTCTTGTTGCAGGCAGAGTTTGAGATTAAGATCTTTGAGTTACGAGGAGAACATGCAGTGTCCATCACCCAGCTCGAGGGACGGATCAGCCGGCTGCAGAGGGACAAGCCTTATGTGGCAGGTCAGGAACGCTGTGCTGTCCGTGACATCGGAGTGTCCACTACAGAGGACTCCATCATAAAAACCTGTCGCACTGTGGCCATCCAGACCGACAGGGAGAATTTTATCAAGAGCCCTGATGGAGAGAGCGGAACTAACGCTCTGAGCCCTAATCAGAACACGCCTAAGAAACTAAACATGGACTCCATTGGCCTCAATTTGGAAGGACAGACTGATAAAGGCTCTGCACCTCCCCCTCCACCTCCACCACCACCTCTACCTGTGAACATGGGTGCTCCTCCCCCTCCACCACCACCTCCTCCTCCCCCTCCACTTCCACCTGGTCTGTCTGGTGCAGTACCCCCTCCTCCACCTCCTCCCCCTCCTCTGCCTGGTCCATCTGGTGCTATCCCACCACCACCGCCTCCTCCTCCTCCTGGGCCAGGCCTGCCACCCCCTCCACCACCTCCGGGTGGGGGCCCTCCTCCGCCACCCATGGGTGGCTTTCTCCAGAAAGTTCAACAAGCCCCAAGGAAGCCTGCCATTGAGCCAGCATGTCCTATGAAGCCTCTATACTGGAACAGGATTCAGATACAAGATAACAAGTAAGTCCGCCACCTGCAAGGGGTCCCAGAGTAAGTAATATTTCTCCTCATCAGACAGTGTAGTCAAACTTAGAATTCCACCTACAGTATGTGCTTGTCTGCTACTGCTAGCATAATAAAGTGGCTTGACTTCACTGGAGGAGTCCCAGTTCAACTCAGGCAGATTATGTTTAAACACTAGAGGTCACTGTCTTATTGCTATTGAATTGTAGGAGGCTCTGTGAAACCAGTGGTAGACTTTTTGCAAATCTGTGCAGGAATAATAACTGTTTTGTCTTGACTTTTCTCATTGCTATGTCTAAGCACTTACAAAGTGACCATTTCACCTTGATATCTCCAAATCCATTTACATGTGATCATTCTATGAGTTCTCCTGCTGTCCAGAGTGCAGAGCGTGTCCAGCCTGAGACTGCTGAAGCAGTGGAGCTTGTATAAAATTAATCTAAAGTCTCAAATAGCTGAGGTTCAGTGTTGTTTTCTGCACTTGTCGACCCACACTCACTCACTTGAGGTTCTTATGAGATACTGTAATTGTAAGCGGATTATCCGGCCCATTTACAGTGGTTGTGGTTTTTGCCTCTTAGTACCAGACTTCCAGCTTTATGGCCTTGTATTCTCATGGATGGATTAGTGGAGAAGGCTGGGCTTTGGTTCACACTCGCATAGACTGAAGGCCTGACTACAGCACTTTCACGTCAGCTATAAATGTGAGCATAAAAAGCCAGTTAAGGGGCATTAAATGGGTCAGATGTTGAAGTTGAGGCGGATGAGCTTTGTCATCTGTGTTAATGGTGTGAAGTTTGGATGTATAAAGGGGGGAATGATATATGCACTTGAAATTATGCCAGGTGTTTAAACTTGAGCTGGAACACTACTTATCATTGGCCGAGTACAGCAGCAGAGTTTAGAGAAATGTTGCAGGACTTTCAGATTCAGTACAACCCAGTCAGGACGAAGGTAGAAATTACATGCTGCGGTAGTTGGTCACATCTTCTGCAAAATCACTGTTCCATTTTACTCAGCTTTTTGGTCAGGCATGTTGTATTGAGGAAAGAATTCTGCCCCAAAATTATCTCCTGAGTTGGACAGTCCTAGTTTACTTCTTCTGATGTGGAGGTTTTCCGACTTTGTTTGCTGTGGTTCTGTTGGTTTATTAATCAAAATAATTATAGTTCTTAGTATAAAAAATTCAGGAATGCAAATTTTATTGTGTTAAATAATGCCCACTTGTTGCTCTACTTTTACCTCTTCACCAAAATATTTTGCTTATATTATGTATCAAAAATGTGCTGCAATGTTTAATTGATAATTATGATTATTTGGACTACACAGAGTCAAACACATATGGAAATACTTTTTTATAACTATAAGACAGTTGCATTATTAAATCAAAATGTCATAAAATAATAAACAGTTTCAGATTTTCATCAGCAATAACCAAATAACAATTTGGTTGATAATAAACATGCACTGATCTGATACTGGATTGAATATCAGTGTCCAAATGCTGATTCAGCTGAGACCTAATTGGACATATAAATTGATGTCATAAGACTATTTAGTGGTCATACTTGGCCCAGGAAGTCTCTGAATGTTTGACTTTTATTTATACAAAGTTGTTCTGGAGATAAATAACAGCTACATAACAGATTTGGATCAGTTTTGCCATATGTTCATTTTGTTTAAAGGAAATAAATGCTGTTTTCACTCTCTGCATTGGGGTTCGGCAGATACTTAAAGCAATAGTATCAAAAATGGTATCAGAAATGAAAAGTTAAGGATGCACTGATTCAGCTCTTTCTGTTCCAGTACAGGTATTGATACTTTAAGTATCTGCTGATACAAACTGAGAATATTATTTATTTTAAATACAAACAGCAAACATTTATCCAAATGTGTTTGGTAACTACAGAACAGTTTTGTAAAAATACAAGATTAATATTATGAGACGTTTGGGCCAGCAAATCATCTTATCGCATCGATCCACCAAGAATTTCAATATCTGCACTGATATCCGATACCAGTATCATATTGGTGCATCTCTATGAAAAAACTGGTCAATACAAGCTGATAATGTATTCAATATGTCTCAAAAGAAATAAAAATTCTAGACTATTTGACTACTAAAATTGTCATTTGATTTTTTTTTTTTTTTCTTCCAGCAATAACGGGGTTATATGGGGTTCCCTGGAGGAGCCAGATATCAGCAACCCCAAAGAATTTGAGGACCTGTTCTCTAAAGCCACTTTACAACCGAAGAAAAAGCCACTGGCCGACACGTTTGAGAAGAAGGCCAAAACTAAGAAGGTACCCCCAATTATCTCACATTAACTTTTTTTTATTGAATGAATTCAGAGATTAGATTTGCTGCAAGAAATCTGCTTCTCTGTCCATCGGCTGTAGTCAGTATTACTGTTGAAGAACCTCTTCAGACAATTTGCAAACTGTTCATAGTATTACTTCATGATTTTTGGGAGGTTTTGTGCCAGTTCAGACAGTATAAAACGGTCAATCTGAAGACATTGATTGCTCCTCTCTTTGGCTCCTTATCCAGGCTTATTCTCCAGAGTGACTGGTTTTCCTCACTGTGCCAACACCAGATCAATCTGAGTTTTCCCTTACGACTTACTTTCTGCTTTTGGACAATCCACTAGACTAGAATGATGTTGTCTTTCCATCTGTGCTAGCTTTAAAGTTATAGTTAAAACAAATAGTGATGAGGAAAATATGAAAAAACAGAGTTCTTGTGTCAGATTGATCTACCATCCCCTCACCCACTAAAGACCTGATGCTGCACTCTGCACTTGAGCCAGCACTGTCAGCATTCTGGCTGCCTTGTGGTCTTCAGTGTGGCGTCTAAGCAGTTAAAAAGTGTCCAGTGCCCCAGACCATCCCCTCTAAATCCATACACATCTGATCAATCTGTGAAGACTCCACTGCTCCAGAGGGCCAGAGCCTGTCCAGCCTGAGAAATGTCAGATAAGTCTGGTCACTCCTAAACATTTGATCCAAGGGAGACCGCCACATCCAGACAGTAATCCCGCTCACTCTCTCCTTTTAAAGCTTATGTCAGCCCCAAGAAAGACTGACCACGCTCATGGAAATGTGGAGTCCCTAAAGTCTTTTGTATCAGTCAACACAGCCAGTGTTTCTATGGTCACCAGTAATAATGTTGTTAATATGTTTATAAAGAGCCAATGTGATTGCTTACAACTACAAGAAAAATAATTTTCCAGCTATGTCCAATTGATTGAACAGGGCTGTGAACTAAAACAAACTTGTTTATGTAATCATTTGTTGTATCCTTGAAGAATGCTCTGGAGGAAAAACAATCAGAATCACAAATTGGTTTCTGAGAATTACAGTTCTCAGAGGCCAGACAAGTAAATGCAGCGACAGTTAAACTGTATATTTCCTGAATCAGTGAAATATACTACCAGATTGTCTATCCCTCAAACACACAGTGACAATTTTATTATTACTTTTCCCACTGGAATTTCCTCATTGTGGGACAAATAAAGATTCCCCTATTTTAATAATTCCCATATAGCCTTTCAATTAATTCATATAGAAGATTTCAAAGAAATTCCCGGAATTCTGCAACCCTAAATGTACCTGAGCCTATTCCATCCACTTATCTTTCTAGACCTGCAGCAAAACCATATGCTTATTAGAGTCAAATGATTACTCTTCTTTCTGCTCCCTTTCATTCAATATTTTGTATTGCTATCACACTGATGTCTTTTTATACTTTATGAATGAAATAAACAATAAATAAATAAAATAAAATGCACTTAACGCAAAACATTGTTTCACAGTGGGAACATAAGATGAAATATGGAGGGGAACTCAGTGCCGTAGATTCAGTAGAAGTGAACTCTCTCGTGTCCTGTGCTTGGAGGAGACTTGAAGCAGTCAGTCCCTCAGACATGTCTGTCTTTGATATGATGATGAGCCTATGTCTGAATGCTCGTGTGTGTCTGCGTGTGATGACAGCAAGTCCTCACACTCATTAAACACTTGCTGTGAAAGTGTTGCCAGATCATGCTAAGTCCGGGCCCGGGGCTGTACATGAGATGAAGTGGAAGGAGATGGAATGTGTGTGTACATTATGCATATGAGCCACTTCCCCAACATTTTTCTCGTCAACAACTCCAGCAATTCAGAAAGTTGAAAACTCATTGTGAAAAAGCTGATGCCTCCACAATTGAGTTAATCTTTGTCATGTGTGCCATAGGGAAATCAAAGCTTTTGTTTACTCTTGAGTCTGTCTCTCTGCTTGGATTAGCATATCAAAGCTGAGGAGATGACATTGAAGAAAGCTCTCCCATCCAACCAGACCAAGAGCACACTCAACCTGAGCTGTAATTGCAGTCATGTGGCTACATCAGACTGGGCACCTACAGGACTTACTCAGCAGCTAGGTGAAGAACAAAGTATTTTATGCCACATTTTGTAATCAACTGGTGAATTGTAATTGCCTATAACAACTACATTATATTGCCAGAAATATTCACTTACACATCAAAATAATGGAAATCAGTTGTTCCAATCACTTCCATGGCCACAAGCTCAGTGAACTCCAGTGTGGTACTGTGATAGGATGCCACTTGTGCAACAAGTCCAATTGTGAAATTTCCTCGCTCTTAAATAGTCCACAGTCAGCTGTCAGTCATATTATAACAAAGTGGAAGCGATTGGGAATGACGGCAACTCGGCCACGAAGTTGTAGGCCACATAAACTGACGGATGCTGAGGCACATAGTGTGCAGACTGAGGTCACCAACGTTCTGCAGAGTCAATCGCGACAGACCTCCAAACTTGATGTGGTCTTCAGATTAGCTTACGAACAGTGCGTAGAGCGCTTCATGGAATAGGTTTCCATGGCCAAGCAGCTGAATCCAAGCCATACATTACCAAGTGTCACAAATGCAAAGCGTCAGATGCAGTGGTGTAAAGCACTGGACTTGAGAGCCGTGGAGACGAATTCTCTGGAGTGACAAATCACGCTTCTCCATCTGGACGAGTCTGGGTTTGAAGGTTGCTAGGAGAACGGTGCACTGAATGCTAATTCCATGCTCCCAACTTTGTGGGAACAGTTTGGAGATGGCCCATTCCTCTTCAACATGACTGTGCACCAGTGCACAAAACAAGGTCTATAAAGATATGGATGAGACAGTTTGGTGTGGATGAACTTGTCTGGCCTGGACAGAGTCCTGACCTCAACCTGATAGAACATCTTTGGGATGAATTAGAGTGAAGACTGAGAGCCTGAGGCCTTCTCGTCCAACATCATCACCTCATAAATGTGCTTCTGGAAAAGTGGTCAAAAATTCCCATAAACACACTCCCAAACCTTGTGGACAGCCTTCCCAGAAGAGTTGAAGCTGTTGTAGCTGCAAATGGTGGACTGACATGAAATTAATCCCTATGGATTAAGAATGGGATGTCACTTAAATTCATATGCGAGTTAAGGCAGGTGAGCAAATACTTTTGGCAATATAGTGTATATGCAATTCAAAATGATCAGATTCAACGATCTCTTTTCCCAGTTTATGCAGTGTATATCTTGCGTGTTGAGTGGTCCATTTGAATTTAATGAAACAGTAAATATCTTGGCCTGATGTTCTGAAACCATTAAAAAGAGCTTGATTTTGCACAGTTTGCCCCTTGTAAATATGGCTGGCTTTTCTATAATGTTTTGTTTTCAATCCTGTACACTGTATTAGCTTAAGCGTTTAAAAGTCAAAATTGTTGTCCCCACATTTATAACAGCATCTCACTCCAGGTGTTCTATTTTGTTACCAAAAGGCATGACAAAGCACATTATTAATCCCCCACATTATTACACATCCCCTCTTAAACTGTGTATACTTTATGGGAAAAGCAGGTTATTGAAAACATATTTGAATCCTGTGATGTGGACAAGTGGGCGTCAGATAATAGCCACTTGGTCATATTGAGCTCTGTGCTTGTTATTGTAACATCTGCCTGGATAATTCGCTCACATTTCCAGACGGACACTCAACACTCTTGTGTAAACTGTGGCTCTGAGACTGCATGGGCCTGTCCTCTCCTCTGCTAACATCTCCCACCTGCCACAGACACCTACCACTTCATCTTCATCACTGTATTTATTTTCATTGAGTGCTCTCTTGACTCTGTCCAAGATCCAAAAGCCTTGAATAGTCTGCCTGCATCCACTGGAGGGAGCTGTTCTGCCTCAACCTGTCACCACTTCACCCTCACATCAGTTGTCTGTTCTCATTAACCTAACCGTTGAGGCTAATTGGCGGCTTCTGCAAACCACAACAACTTGAGTATAGGGGTCCTGGGCAGCTTTTAGTGTGGCCCGTCCAAAGTGGTTAATTAAAGGTGTTGGGGAAAAGGTTGGCTGTGGAGTGACCAGAGTGGGAGATCCTTAGTGATCCAGGTAATAGAGGCTAGAAGCAGCATGGCACCTTATAACACTCCTGTAATGCAATACCTACTTCTAAGGCAGGCTCTTTCGGACAGCCCAGTAGCCCACAAACGCCATAATAGCTAATGAAGAAGTCTGACACATTAACTTTTAGAGCAGGGCTTTACCTTGCCAAAACTCTCCCTGTCTTTATGGCTAATTCGGTCATAAGTAATTGTGTCCATGTGTAGGGACAAATAAAAATCCTGTGAATTTATAGTTTGTTCTAAAAAGGCCCTTGCTCTTCTAGACTGTCCTTTAATGGTGCCACTTCTGCCTTTGTACTTTCACTGGCACCTGATATTTTTCATAATCTGCTGCATGTGTTTGTGGGCAAATGAAGCTGGGAGGGGTTAGTGGGGTTATTTTTTGGATGGGAAAGCTTAGCAGAGTTGTCTGTAGAGCTAATGTATTCGTATGGGGTGTGTGACTGAGCCAATGAGATCAATATGTTATGTTACTTAGAGATAACATCCCACTATTCCTATATTATTGACCAGATCTGATGTGTCCTCATGTTAGGATAAGGCAATAATAATAGCTATAACATGTGCAATGATATATACTAAGCGTACACATCAAATTATAGATATAGATTAATCCAAATCTAATTTCCATAAACACAAATTGCAAAGGCTGCAATTTTTAAGGTACCATAATTTCTTCCACAAACAAAATATTCTTTTTCTGCATAGAAACTGTTAACCCTGTAGTTTAAAACTGGATAAACACGTTCTGAAATGTGATTGTTTTATTGTGTTTATTAGTTTATAGTTTTGTTCATTGTTTTGGATGCGTTTAAGATGTTAACTTTGAATAGAATCCAATCATCAGAACATAATTGCTCAGCTCTAGTTTATTGTTTATAGCTGCAAACTGGCTCGTAGAATCTGACAATACTGTGAGGATCTGCTTTCTAATTGGCTAATGTGCTTGAGAACCAAATACAAAGACATTTTAAAATACAAATGTTAAACAGATAAAAATCAACATTCTCATAGAAATTTCTTGAAGACATCTTTGGCTGATCAAATGATTTTGGAAGGATTCCCTTGGCCACTCAGTTGACAAGTGGCCTTAAGTCTTTTTTTTTCTTCTTCCCCAGATTGTGAAGTTGTTGGATGGGAAGCGCTCACAAGCTGTTGGCATCCTCATCTCCAGTCTGCATCTGGACATGAAGGACATTCAGCAAGGTAAAGGTTATGTCTTTTTAATTGTATTTACCAGAACTTGGAGATGCACGCATAGATCATGGTGTACAGGGATAGTTAAGATTCCACAGTAATGGACTCAATTTACAGCATTGTTAAACAGTAAAGTGAGGATGAATCCTGATGAAATGCAGACCAAGATATATATAGAGAGACAGCAGCACTATCATTTCCTAGTTCTTGGACAGCTACCATTTTATAATACAGACTACAGACACTACAGTTTCATTCTGTGCTTCAAGTAGATAGCTTTTCCAGACATGACCAGTGCGAAAGAGACCTACTGTAAATCAGACTTTAGACATAAGATAAGTGAAATAGAAGCAATATTTTGTAATATCTTGTGGAGTTGTTTATTGAGGTGGAAGATATGAAATAAAATAAAATGCGTTGCATATTTGAAAATAAATGGGAAACTACAAAGCCTAGCGAGTTCAGGTAACTGGTAAGTAAATAACATTATCTTAAATTGCAGCACTTTTTAGTGCAATCCAGCCTCACTTAAAGATGTAACTTTTTGACTGGGGCTCCATCACCTCCTTGTTTCTATGGGTAATATGTCATTGCTCTGCCTGGAATGTTCCAGTATGACATTAAACAGCTCTACCTTACATTTATTCAATTACAGGTGGTTTTATATCTCAAAAATAATTAGACAAACAGGGAGTCTGACTGTGAGCGGGGTTACCTCTCCACAGATCTGACTGAAGATAGAAAGATTTAATAACATACTGTGAAACATTCCAGACAAGCAATAACATCTCTACTGAGAAAAATATTTCACGGACCCTCTAACACCTATAACACCTATAACACCTAAAACGTTGACAATAAAAATGATTAAACTTGGATTATATTAAAGGTAAATTGGACTGGTGTTCATGTGAGACTTTGTGCTTGCCGCCTGTTAGTCTGAGCATGCGGCCAGTGGATCTGTTTATTGTAGCCAGTGACGGTTTCCACAAGCATAATGGGGCTGACACCCTGCTAATGATCTAAGCGTGTACAAAGCCACCTTCTACAATGCACTACCACATAAAACCACTAAAATGCATGTACCAGCCCCTCTAACCTTTTTACCCTCAGACCTATTGTCTGTTTGAAGAAGTAAGTTTCCTGCACACAGTATGAGCCTCCTTGTTGTGTCCTAATAGGAAGTGTAAATCTCGATGATAAAGCACAGCATCTTAATAAGTACTTCTAAGGCTCCTAGTCCAGCTCAGGCGCTCTTTGTTGCCATATTAAAAGGACATGGGACGTGTAATGTAATTAGGGCTACATTGAGGAGGAAGGTGGCACTCCGGCTGGGGGAACTGGAGGGCCACCATGGTTCAAGGGCAGAGAAAGGACCAGCCACACACAAACACATGTTCTCCTTACACGCCGGTGCGACTGGCCAGGGAGGGAGTGGAGGGAGAGCGCCTGGGAGACTTTGATCTGCGGCCGTGGAGAGAGATCCGGCTCACCCTGGATCAGAGCGCTCCCGTGCCCAACACCCCTTTGGTCTCAATGTGTGTGTGCTTGTATGTGTGTGTGTGATTGATGTGTACACGGTTCAGAGAGTGAATAATCCACTCTAATAAGATGTAGGAAATGGACCTCCAGCGTTCCCTGTGATCCAGACATAGGAAGCACATTGACAGCTCGGAGAAGGGAGTGATGGGAGGCAGGATGCACAGAGTTAGTTTGTTACTCTGTGGTTAGTGTGCATAAACCCTGCAACATAAATCAAACCACAGATCTATTTAAATCTGCACTAACTATGCATGTAATCCTTAAAGCATTCCAAACAAATAAAGTGTAAATATAATGATGCAAACTGACATAAACATAAAACACATCTCTGGTATAGCTAGAGGGAGAACGAATGTGTTGATTCCATAAACATAAATGAGACACACAAACTTATCGGTTCATAGAGAGCAGCAGACAATATGGTGCACGTCTAGTCCTTGTGTGACAGTGACTAGACGTGCCCCCCTTTCACCCCCTCACCCCCTCCTCCCCCTGCTCTCTCACCAGACACACTTTTGTCCCACACGGGGCCATAAACCTGTGACACCTCGCAGATACAGCAGCTCCTGACTTTCACTTTTATCACTGTGGAGCCCAGTGTAAGCACAGCTCAAGCAAGTTGTTTGACTGTTGAATATCATAAGCAACGCTCTTGTAAACTTCTTTTTTGTTGGCAATCGCCTGTTTGAAATCGTCTCCATTCTCCACCGTGCCATACATTTGTAGATAGGATCTTTATAAAGGAGTTGGCAACATTTAAATTCTACAATTCTGAGTGAAATTACATGGATGAAGTATGTTTACATCTCCAGATTGTGTTTGTGGGACTGGCAACAGTTAAAAGGCTGAATGCTTTGGCTGAGATCTGGTTCATTTATATGAGCGGAGCATGCTTTTAATGAAGATGTGCGTTTTTCCAGCTCTTCTGAACATGGACAACACTGTGGTGGACCTCGAGACCATTGAGGCGCTGTTTGAAAATGTAAGTCACACAAATGATAGTTGGTATATGTTCTAATTAATATTGAAGTATGAATGCATAAACCAATAGAAGCTCAGTGTTGGGCTCTGTGTTTTAATGTGTGTGAGAGTTTTCTTAATCTTCTTTATGAGCCTCTGCACCTGCATGGTTATTTGTAGTTTTTGGTTCACCATAATGTTGGAATTCAGAAACAAAGAGGAATGTATGAGTTACTGTATTTTCATCAATCAAGGATGTAGGGCATTTGTACATTTGTGTTGTATTTTTCAGAGGGGCACCAGTGATGAGTTGGAGAAAATAAAGAATCATTATGAGACTTCCAAGGATGATGAGTGCAAAGTGCTGGACAAACCTGAACAGTAAGGTTCTTTTTAATATTGTGAAAATTACAGTGAGTATGGAAAGTATTCAGACCCCTTAAATTTTTTCACTCTTTGTTATATTGCTTCAATTTACTCATTTCTTTTTTTTCTGACTAACGTACACACAGCACCCCATATGACAGAAAATTATTATTATTTAGATTATTTAGATTTATTAAAAAAGAAAAACTTAAATATCACATGATCATAAGTATTCAGATCCTTTGCTGTGACACTCATATATTTAACTCAGGTGCTGTCCATTTCTTCTGATCGTCCTTGAGATGTTCTACACCTTCACTGGAGCCCTGCTGTGTTTGATTAAACTGATTGGACTTGATTAGGAAAGCCACACACTGGTCTATAGAAGAGCTTACAGCTCACAGTGCAGCTCAGAGCAAATGAGAATCATGAGGTCAAAGGAACTGCCTGAAGAGCTCAGAGACACAATTGTGGCAAGGCACAGATCTATCCAAGGTCATACAAGGCTGCACTTAAAGTTCCTAAGAGCACAGTGGCCTCCATAATCCTTAAATGAAGATGTTTGGGACAACCAGAGCTGGCCGACCGGCTAAACTGAGCAATTGGGGGTGAAAAGCCTTGGTGAGAGAGGTAAAGAACTCAAAGATCACTGTGGCTGAGCTCCAGAGATACGGTTGGGAGATGGGAGAAAGTTGTAGAAAGTCATCAATGCAGAAACCATCACTGCAGCCCTGCACCAGTCGGGGCTTTATGGCAGAGTGGCCCAACGGAAGCCTCTCCAGTGCAAGACACATGAAAGCCCGCATGGAGTTTGCTAAAAAACACCTGAAGGACTCGCAAGATGGGGAGAAATATGGTCTGATGAGACCAAGATAGAACTTTTTGGCCTTAAAGGGATATGCCACCCCCAGGTCAAACTTGGGCATCTCCCCACAGTCCAGAGACTAAAATAAGTGATGGAAAGCGTTTTCCTGGTCACCCAGCCATTGTCCGAGTCTGTTAGCACTGAGCGCAGCTGCAGCTACTCCGCGTTAGACTGGAGTCTAACGTCGCCAGAGAAAGATTTCGGCCAAAAGAAATTAATTTGCTCGATGCTTTTCCCAATTACTTTCTGTGTAGTGCGCATTCATAGAGTGCAAATAAATGTGCAAATCAACACGGAGAGCTTGCCTTGGTCATTTTGGGTGGGAACTATTTTTCAGTGCGGAAAAACGGAGCCGAAGCATACAGCACGCAGCGTAACAGGGGAACTCCCAACGTGGTGCGTAACAGGGATTCCCCTGTATGCTTCGGCTCAGTTTTTCCGCACTGTAAAATAGTTCCCACCCCAAAATGACCAAGGCAAGCTCTCCGTGTTGATTTGCACATTTATTTGCACTCTATGAATGCGCACTACACAGAAAGTAATTGGGAAAAGCATCGAGCAAATTAATTCCTTTTGGCCGAAATCTTTCTCTGGCGACGTCAGACTCCAGTCCAGTCAACGCGGAGCAGCTGCAGCTGCGCGCGGCAGTCAGTGCTGACAGACTCGGACAATGGCTGGGTGACCAGGAAAACGCTTTCCATCACTTATTTTAGTCTCTGGACTGTGGGGAGATGCCCAAGTTTGACCTGGGGGTGGCATATCCCTTTAATTCTAAGCAGTATGTGTGGAGAAAACCAGGCACTGCTCATCACCTGTCCAATACAGTCCCAACAGTGAAGCATGGTGGTGGCAGCAGCATGCTGTGGGGGTGTTTTTCAGCTGCAGAGACAGGACGACTGGTTGCAATCGAAGGAAAGATGAATGCAGACCCCCAACGGGAAACAGGGAAATCCTGGACGAAAACCTTCTCCAGAGTGCTCAGGACCTCTGGGCCGAAGGTTCACCTTCCAACATGACAATGACCCTAAGCACACAGCTAAAATAATGAAGGAGTGGCTTCACAACAACTTCGTGACTGTTCTTGAATGGTCCAGCCAGACTTAAACTGACTTAAACCTAATTGAGCATCTCTGGAGAGACCTGAAAATGGCTGTCCATCAATGTTCACCATCCAACCTGACAGAACTGGAGAGGATCTGCAAGGAGGAATGGCAGAGGATCCCCAAATCCAGGTGTGGAAAAACTTGTTGCATCATTCCCAAAATGACTCATGGCTATTAGCTCAAAAGGTGCTTCTACTAAATACTGAGCAAAGGGAATGAATACTTATGACCATGTGGTATTTCAGTTTTTCTTTTTTAATAAATCTGCAAAAATGTCAATAATTCTGTGTTTTTTCTGTCAGTATGGGGTGCTGTGTGTACATTAATGAGAAAAAAATTAACTTAAACGATTTTGGCAAATGGCTGTAATATAACAAAGAGTGAAAAAATGGAGGGGGTCTGAATACTTTCCGTACTCACTGTAAAGCTTGTCCCCTATGTTAACGAGGCCTCAGCGTACAGCCTGCTGCTCTTTGTTGAGCAGAGCTGTCAGTGGCTGCCTGAGTCATCGTGACTGTAGCTCTAGCAGCGGGGGCTAATCACAGGATGTCCTCCTGACACCTCTCTGTTTACACAAGTCATCCCACATCAGACCGGAGCGGGCTTTGATCAGCGCCCGTTAACCACTGCCACCTTTCCCTCCAGTCGTTCTTGTGGGCCTTTTCAGAAGCAGCCAAGCAGCACCACTCATGACCATACTGCCATACTGACTCAGTCGACCTGTGGGGGAAAGAGCAAAAATAGTTCTTCCTGTTGGACACTTTGTTTAATTCTGTCATAACACATCACACCCCCATGTCCTCCTCTCCTCCCCCGCTTTTCTAGGTTCCTCTATGAGCTCTCCCAAATTCCCGACTTCACAGGCCGCGCTCACTGCATCATCTTCCAGTCCACCTTCTTCGACACCATCTCCTCCATCCGCCGCAAGGTGGAGATTGTCGTCAATGTTTGCAACGTAAGAACAAAACACTGTAACCACAATAGAATCAAAGTCCAGTCTCTACATTTTGGGACTAAATAGAATGCTGCAACATATTATTAAACTTCATGTGGCTCTGTGATAGGAGCTTCTGGAGGGCACCAGTTTAAAGGATGTCCTGGGTCTTGTTTTGGCCTTTGGGAACTACATGAATGGAGGCAACAGGACAAGAGGCCAAGCTGATGGCTTTGGACTGGAGATCCTCCCTAAACTCAAAGATGTCAAGAGCAGGGTACTTTCACATTATTCTTCATTGCCCTACATCAGGGGTCGGCAACCTTTACCACTCAAAGAGCCATTTGGACCCGTTTCACAAACTAAAGAAAACACTGGGAGCCACAAAACCCTTTTGAAATTTAAAATAAAATAACACTGCATATAACGGCTTTTTTGCCTTTCTGCCACAGAATTACATTTTGAAAATGAATGAACTAAAATAAAATACATTTCATTTAATTAAATACAGTAGTCCTCTTCTATATCGCGGTTCACCTTTTGCAGCCTCGCTGTTTCGCAGATTTTTTATTCCAATTTTTTTTATAGTGTATCAACGCGCATTTCTACATCCTGATTGGCTTAGGGACTGTAGACCTTTGCTGATTCGTCAATCATTCTCCTCCGTACCGTGTCTCCTGTACAGTACAGAATGTGTTCAGCCAAATTTATATAAATGTTCGATCGCAGTGTGACTCTGAAGTGCTGTATGTTTGCAAGTTTTCTCCCCGACAAAACTCGCGACAGTGAAAGGCTCGGTCAGAGGAACTGAAATACACGCAATATGTTTAGGGCCTGAAAACAAGTTTGGATATTTGGTTTCATTCTATAATACTGTGGGGGTTTTTTTTGTTGAAAATCTGCAAAAGTTTGAGTGTTTAAACTAGAGAGAAATGTGAGAAAATGTTAATGCCAGTCTGAGAAAAGTGTAGAATGTGTGTTATTTTTAGAACGTAACCACCGCGATAAACAAGGGACCACTGTACTGAGCTGCATCAGAGGAATCAGGTTGCTAACCCCTGCCCTAGATCAATAAAATAATGATGAATAAATATTTCTTGTTTATTTGTATAGGACAGTCGAATGAACCTTGTTGATTATGTGGCTTTGTACTACCTGCGTAACTTTGACAAGGTAAGATCAAGCATCTGTCCGGCAGTATGACTGTAACTCAAACTGACCATCTCTGTGCTGTCTCTCTGAAGAATGCAGGCACAGACAAGAGTGTGTTCCCTCTTCCGGAGCCTCAGGATCTCTTCCAGGCTGCTCAGGTGAAGTTTGATGACCTCACCAAAGACATCAAGAAGCTCAAGAAGGACCTGACAGGTGAGCAGGCTAATACATTCATTCATTGTAATGTACATACACTTTGAGCTACATTCGTGTTGCAGTCTGCACAACACAAACTCCAGATATTCAATCTGATGATGAGGCATGTCCCATATCCAACCACAAACTCTGTTGTTTCACTTACCAATATAAATCCTACTCTTATCACATGCTTTTGTTTTTTTAACCAGAGTTACATTTAACAAGGATCTTCCCCTTGAAATTCTGTGTCTGTAAGTAGCTTGAATTGATGGCTAAATAGCTTTCTGCTGAAAGCAGAGAACATATTTTGTGGTTGCAACTTGTTGGGCGCCATTCGAGTGAGTAACCCAGCCATGCAGCCAGTCATTCTTGGCCCGGGCCAGGCTGAGGTTAAAGGCGATGGCCCGCAGTGGCCCTGGTGTCTGTGGTTATTTAAATCAACCAATAATATGGCATGTGAAAGCAATTAGATAAGCGGCGCGCTCTCGTCTCCGTGTTTCATATCGCTGTTAAAGCCCGCTCCTCTCTGACCTGAGGCCAAAATACAAAGAGTCGACTAAAGCTACCAGACCCACCTCAAGCTGTCACTCATTTATTAGGAAAAATGGAAGACTTGAGGACAATAAATGCAACATAATGGCCAATGTATTTGATGTTTTGTTGCTGCGCAGTCTGGCACAGTAGTCCTGAGGCTAATAGCATCACAGGGAACGTACTCACTGTGGGTGTTTGCTGAGTTCCACCTATGACTCGAACCATTTTATCCTCTTCTGCTTCTGGGAATAATATTTATACAAAGCTATTATAAACCAGCCTAAAGAAAGCAACTGGTCCTAATTATGACCTGTATCTAAGTGTTGAGGGACAAACCCCGAGTCACACTTTCATTTAGCAACAGTGAGGGAGGGTTTATCTGAGGTGGAGTGGTCAGTGCCCTGCAGCCGAGGTCAAAGAGCAGGCGCTTTGGTGAGAACTGAAACAAATCTTTGTGCTAATCTCTCCCTAATCAGTGTTTAACCCCAGCAACGACTGTTTCTAATTATTTCAATAGACTTTTCTACAGACATATGGAAGCACAGCAGTTGCACATAATTTACCAAAATATAATATTCTTGGATCATTTTGTCTTTAATTTGATGTTTAATGCCCAGAATGCAAGCAAAAATAAGTGCACAATAAACTGTATTTGTACTGTATAAGTTCAGATATGAATTAAATAGGTAAGTTTAGGTTTTAAGTTAAGATTAGGCCGCTATTAATGATGGTTAGGAAAAAAAACATAACAATGGGATGTCCACAAAAAGTATGTGAACCTAGCCGTGCGTACGTGTGTGTGTGTGTGTGTGTGCGTGTGCGTTTGCGTGTGTGTGTGTGCGTGTACGGAGCAGTGTGGAGCCGCAGGTCATCCTCTTGGCCCCCTCTGCCCTCTCTCTCACTGGCCTGTGCAGAAACATGATCCTCTTTTGATGGGGCTTCCTGTTTGGGGAGAGGGTCATGACCTCTGTGTGAGCTGCTCTCAGGCTGGGGCAGAGGGACCTCCACCTCTACTGTAGACCACCACACCACATACTTCATGCAAGCTCAACATTGCGCTCATCTTCTTATCCTACTGTCTACTAGGATCTCATTATGGCCATAGCATTTTGCGTACACAGGCAGTGAGTTGGATAGAACAGAAAGAGAGCTTGTTTGCTGTCGACTGGTTAATTCTTGCACGAGTCCCGGGTGAGGCATCCATCACTGTGGCAAATCAGACTGTGCTGATTTTAACAGGCTTTTAATGTCAGCTTCAGACACAGCCTTTAGCCTGAGCCCATTTTACAACAGAACAGGCTCCGACGTTAAGATAGAGTGAAAGAAAAATCGTGTGGCAATGGTATGGGTATTACTAAAACATGGAATAAGCAATACAGTAACTATACTTTTTAATATTTCCTTTTTTTTTTTTTTTTTTTACTATACTGCTTTACTGGTTGAACTGAAAGACTAGATTTTAAATACAGGACTGAATTGGTGCTGAATCATTTGACATTTACGCTGTTGACATAGGATTGTAACTGCTGGTATGGTGATTTATGCAATAGTTTGTGTGTGTGTGGTTTGTCTTTAAACAACTTTAGATTCCTGTTGTCAGTAAACGCATCTCAGACACATTTATCAGACAGAAAAATCCATGAAGAACCTTTTTCATGAAACCATGGCATCCACAGCCTGCTGATCCCAGACTACCACTGTCCTGCACCAGTGTATAATCCATAATTCTTGGATTCACATTGTTTGTAGTTTCATGCTTGAGGATATCTCAAGCATTTAGTCCAAAAGTCCATAAAAAGCTGTAGCTGAGCTGCAGGTGCAGTGGGCCCGTGTGAGCGTGAGAAGCCCGCTCACCCCTCACCACGGTGACGCAGCACATCGAGGCGGTTCCGTGGACCTGTTAATGCTCTTGTTGTGTTGCTCCACTATTTAGCTATGCACTCATAAGAAAGTGAAGGTATTTATGACTGCCAATAATGACTTGCAGCTTGTTTGTGCGGGGGCTTACAGTGGGAAGGGAGCAGAGCTGTCGTGGCTTCCTCTGAGCGTGAGTCGGGCGCTTTGGCACCGTAAAGACAGACCGATCATCAGCCATGTGCGCTACACTTTAAATGAGCTCTTGGCTTGACTTTTGCATAATGCAAGTTAATTACATGGAAGCAATAACAACATGCACAGTCACATAAAATGTGAACTGATATGGAGCTAATGAAATCGGGACCATAAAAAGCAGCTGATCCCAATGGAAGTATGGCAACATGTGCTTCATAATGTTCTATATTTTATGTATGGCGTCATGTCAATACACCAAAAAGGTGCGAGATACAGAAATACCAGATTGTGAAGTAAATTTCCACTTCACATTTTTATTTAGAGGGTGTTTATGACTTTTTATGGGCCGTGTATATATGTATATAGTGCATATGGAATTTTAATAGAGGATCCTACAGTAAAAGTGTAACTCTTTGCCGTAAATATTTTACCACTACATTGATAAAAGGTTGGAAAATCTGTTTGTGTTTATAGTTGAACATAATGAAACGTGACATTCAAAACCAAGCTCTTAATAGTAATAAACTGTATTAAACATGGAAAAGCATATCCATTTAGGGCTACAATAAATTCCATATTGTTGCTATATATCATTGAGGCCCAAATAAACCCAAATTCATAATGATTTTCTCAAGACACATGAGTTCAATAAAAAAAGACATTGTGATCTTCATGTGCTGTTTTCTGTGTCCAACAGCCTGTGAGAAGAATGTGGAAAACGTTTGTCGCAACTCTTCAGAGGAACATATCGAGCCCTTTAAAACCAAGATGAAGGGCTTCATTAGTGCTGGTAAGTGTCCTTTTATTGAGTTCTTTAGGTAACTTGTAAATTAATTTTCATAATTTACATTTATAGATGAAGAATATGTAAATTATTATTGCTAGTTTTTTAAATGAAAATTACTTTTGCACAAATTTACAATGAAGCTCCAAAGCCCATTTTCCTGAGACATCGGATACGGATATTTTAAAAAGCACAGCTTTAATGATGTTTTTGCTGTGTCAGACAGTCTGCTGTGTGTGTGTGTGTTTGGCCACGCTGGGAGAGGGCGTCTGGGTGTGCTGTAAGACAGCATGAGGACACCAGAGGACAGGCCTGTAGAAGGGATCACATTGCCCCTAACATGTCTCCATGTACTCCGGACTGCCATAAAGCCTGCAGGACTCCTCTAGTGCAGGCCTTGTAAAGAGAGACCGGCCTCAGTGGATCAGACCTAAGACCACCACGACGGGGACTAGACCCAAACTAGACCCAAACCAGACAATCCAACTTCTGTCTGGACACTGTAATGACAGCTTCTCATTGGGCATAATATTTCAGTTGATGTGCAAGTGACTCCTAAATAAATAGTCTGTTATTCTGAGAGTTACAAGGTACTGCAGAACCAAGTGTGCAGTTTACTAAGATGTGAAAGTCAAACTCTCCTTGTGTTTGGAGTTAACACCGTTTCACTTTCTGCTCCATTGATAGTGACCTTTTTAAACATGGGTGTTTCACACTCTATTATGCATTATCAAGGCCCCTATTACTACTTGTTGTGCTAGGAAAGGCAATTTAAAAAGAAACAGTTTGAGACTGAACTGGATGAATTTTTCTTGAAATGAGGTGCCCTGCCTTAAGTCACTCTTCACTTGGATAAGTATCTGAAGACAGACAGTGGGCAGGACTGTGGGCCTTTCTTATACAGACATTCACAACTGTCAAAAGCCCATTATGGTACTTCACTTTGACAAAATGGATTTTCTTTTCTGTCACATCACACAGTACAGTGGAGAATGTATTTGTTGGAATATAATTTGTGATGGAAATGTATAACCATAATTCAGTATTAGTTGAGTTCAAAAGATCTTTTCGACGGGGATTATTTTCCTGTGTGAATCTGCCCAAGTTTGTCGAGGCACACGTGGCAATACCTCGAGGCACACTGGCTGAAAATCATTGCTCTGATTTTTCAGTGGTCACTATGGTATTTAATTCTTAATTTGTCTCTCTCAATAATAGTTTCACCTTGAGACAATAGTAAAAGCTAAGTTTTTATATGAGCTTAGTCCAAAAATTACATCCACATGTCTTTTGGCTGTTTTGCGCTTGATTCCTGAATAGTTGTTAGTTTCTGCACACCAGGCCTGTTTTAGAGCATTTATTCTTGGAAGGGCAATGTGCCATGTTATTGTCCCCTCATCCTCTTTAAACCCCATAACAACCAGGGCAAGTATCACGGGATTTAAAACCCAGTATACAGTCTCCACAGGCTACAGAGCGACTGCTGTGTGCAGAGCAACATCTTGAGCATAAACTGTCCGGGGGAATACTTGTAAAGAAGTACTTCATAAATGGAATTCCTTGGTGCGGTGCCGCTGGTGAACGGAGAGGTGCGTAATCATTGTTCGTGATGATTCCATGACTTCAAAAGGCAAAACAAAGCAACAGTTCTCACTTCAAAGCATGGCCAGGCAGCTCTTAAAGTCTGACTCATCTGAGACTTAGCCCCTCTCAGGTAAATGACCACAGATACATATGCTACACACATTGAACAGTTATTATTAATGAGGAACTTTTGTAATGATTTGTTTACTTTGCCTTTGCCGCAATGGGCTGTGAACTCAAAGACCCTGCCACAAAGAATAACGTTTTCCAGTTTTCTTACTTGTCTAATATATACAAGTGGATATCATGTTACAAAGTGAAGCGGTCCAGATTCAGAGTGGACTTCAATGTGGTGTTAAAGCCAGGGATTGTTAGGTGATTCATCTCCAGACAGTCCTTCTGTTCTTTTACTAATTATGTCAGAGAAGTAATTAGTGTAGTTATATGATCAGAGACAGAGAGACAAGTATTGGATCAATATGTTCAAGTCTAACTGTGTAACATGTCTGGATCGTGGACAGAGACCTCCCTGTGGAGTCAAAGGCGTCATCCAACACCCTTTACCCTGAGAACACTCAACATGGACGTTACTGACAAGAAATATATCTATATTTTTTGAAGTACAGTGGTACCTCACCTTACGAATGACCCAACAAACGAAAATTTCAAGTTACGAAATGCCTTCACGGTAAATTTTGGTCTCTAGATACGAATGAAATTTCAAGTTACGAAACGTGAAATCTCAAAAATTCAAATAATGTGCGCTCAGTCACACACATTATACGCTTTTCTCAGGCTGGATTTAAACTTTTCTCACATTTGTCTCTCGTTTAAACACTCAAACTTTCATAGATTTTCAACAAAATTATTAATAGTGAAGCGTGTGGGGGGAAGGGGGAGGGGGGAGAAGTGTGCGCTCTGACACGTGTGATAGCGGCATGTGTAACAGCTGACCCGGCGCTGCCAGCAGGTCTAGACCTGGACTAGACCTGGACTAGACCTGGACTAGACCTGGACTAGACCTGGACTAGACCTGGACTAGACCAGGACTAGACCAGGACTAGACCAGGTGGATTAAAGCGCAGCGCGTGGGTCTATTTCCTAGTTTTGTTTCGAGTCACAGCTGAGGCGAGCTGCTGCTCGCATGCAAGAGCCGCGGTCTAGACCTGCTCTCCAGAGCCCCTCCAGGCACGGAGCCCCAGACATCCAGGGACCCAGGGGGACACTGCCAGCCCGCCTTAAGAGCTCCCTAAGCGGGCATGGGTCCGGGGATTGTCCCGGTCACCGGCCTGGAGGTCTTGAAGAGGCCGACCTCACGGTTCTGCCCATGCCGCTCTGTGAGCACCTTACGCGGGCAGGTCTAGAGCAGCGGCTCGCCTCAGCTGTGACTCGAAACAAAACCAGGAAATAGACCCACACGCGGCGCTTTAATCCACCTGGTCTAGTCCTGGTCTAGTCCTGGTTTAGTCCTGGTTTAGTCCTGGTTTAGACCTTGGTCTAGACCTGCTGTCAGCTCCGCGCCGGAACCAGGAAATAGACCCACGCGCGGCGCTTTAATCCACCTGGTCTAGTCCTGGTTTAGACCTTGGTTTAGTCCTGGTTTAGACCTTGGTCTAGACCTGGTTTAGACCTTGGTCTAGACCTGTTGTCAGCTCCGCGCCGGGTCATGTGCGCTATCACACGTGTCAGAGCGCACTCTTCTCCCCCCTCCTCCTTCCCCCCACACGCTTCACTATTAATAATTTTGTTGAAAATCTATGAAAGTTTGAGTGTTTAAACGAGAGACAAATGTGAGAAAAGGACGCAGGACACAGAACACAATGTTACACTATAAAAAAAGTTACACTATAAAAAAAAAAACTTGGATCAGGGCCTTGGAACGAATCAGGCTTTTTCCATTGAAATAGCTACTCAACTTACGAATTTTTCACGTTACTAAACCACTTCTGGAACAAATTAATTTCGTAAGGTGAGGTACCACTGTACTACAATAAGTTTCTTCTAAAAATGTAATCCCAACTTTATTTTTTTTTTCATGTTAAAATAGTAACTTTAGAATAGAATAGAACTCTTATTGTCACTTTACACAGTATATTGAGATGTCATTTGGAGCAAGCAAGAACAGATACATAATAGACACAGTATATAAGAATAGAATAAAATGGATAAATAGATTTAAAAATGGCTGGGAAGAGTTAAAAATATAGGATCAAATTATTATTTTATTGAATTAATTAATAATTGCATTTATGCAGTGGTTTTCAAGACACCCAAAACGCTTTACAGTGCATTGTTCATTCACATTTGGTGGTAGGAAGCTATTATTGTAGTCATAGGGGCCCTGGGGCAGACAGACGGAAGTGAGGCTACCACTGGCCCCTTCGACCTTAAACCATGAACTTGTGTGTACTTTTTCTTTTTTCCTTGTTTTTAGGCATCATAATAGCGCTGCAATATTGATCGACAAATTGAATTGTCACACACAGCCCTCGAAAAAAATAAGAATAAAAAATAAGTATAAGTATAAAAAATAAGACTGCAAAATGATCAGTTTTTCTGATTTTACTACTTATAGGTGTGTTTTTGGGCAAAAGAAATGTTTTTGTTTGAGTCTATAAACTACTGACAACATTTCCCCTAAATTCCAAATAAAAATATTATCGTTTAGAGCATTTATTTGCAGAAAATGACAAATGGTAAAAATAACAAGGTTTTCAGACCTCAAACAATGCAAAGAAACAAGATCAAATTAATTTTAAAACAACATAATACTAATGTTTACACTTAAGAAGAGTTCAGAAATCAATATTTGGTGCAGTAAGCCTTATTTTTAATCACAGCTTTCATGCGTCTTGTCATGCTCTCCACAAGTCATTGTTCTGGGGTGACTTTATTCCACTCCTGGTGCAAGAACTGAAGTAGCTCAGCTTTGTGTTTGTGTTGGAATTTAACAGACGCTGGAATGGAATGGCTGTAATACATTTTCCAGAGCTGTACATAATTACATAGGCTCCAATGTTTTAGTAATAAGCCATTTGCCACCACAACATATTTTATTTACCTGACAAATAAATCCTGTGATGAAGATCTATACTGTGATTCTCGTGTTAGTTCACATTTCAGTCCAAATGTTAAATGCTCCTGGAAGTGCTTGACTGAATCTTGATTATAATCCTTTTTTTTCGTATAGCTCTACTCTGCTCCACAATGGTTACTTGAGTCAATAAGCTTTAACCTTGTACCATACATCAGTTTGTCCAGTAAATGTACAAAGCCATATGTGTTTCCAAATAGTGCTGACCCATATCTGTCCTGTGGAGTGTCTCACAGCGGGGACCACAGGTGAACCTGAACGCCTCTGCCCCCTCTACAACGTCTGCCCCCTCCACCCCCTTCACGCATATCCAACCACTCAAATCCACTCATCCATAATGTTGTATGTGGAGTCTTTTGGCTTTTGTTCTATTTTGAACCTGGAGAACTTTCCTAGATTATTTTTAGACTGTTTCCATTTTTAGTCAGATTATGTTTGAATGGGTTGTCAGAATATATTTTTGTCTTTCTATTTTTATCCCACAAGACAAAGACTGTGGCATGGTACAATGTTTAATCAGCTATCCCTCTTCCCATTCTCTTTTATTATTAGCCTTTTGAGACTGCGAGGGATGTACTGGCAGACACGTTTCTCTTTGTCCGGAGCATGTCATGGCTAATTGAAATCAAATGCTGGCTTTTTTTTTTAAATTTTGCATGCTCACACTTCCGAGCTGTCTGTGACTCAGACTATAATGGACTGGCCCTCTTTCAGATGGAGGCCAGTGACATAGAGCCGCTAGATTAACACAGTAGTAATCGGATGTTTTTAATGGTGGTTTCCTATTAAAGGTGAGCCCAGATTCACAAAGACTGACCCAGGCTTGGATCCAGTGAAGTTTTGCTTTAAGAATTCTGGCACGGATAGATGGGTTAATCTTAGACAACCAGCATCGTCTGTGTAACCATTTCTTGTTTGACAATAATTAATCAAATACTTAAACTAGCTTTACATAATGTTATCAGAATGCAATTTAATATTGCAAATACTGTACAGAATCTTGTATTTGGCATGGCAGATGTTATGTTTGTGGCCACATTGATAATGACTTTATTCCCAACTGAACTTAAGCTACAACTCTGATTTACAGTGGAGGAAATAAATATTTGATCCCTTGCTTATTTTATTTGTTTCTATACTGACAAAGAAATGAACAGTCTATAATATTAATGGTAGGTTTATTTTAACTTTGAGAGATAGAATATCAAAAAGAAAATACAGAAAATATCTAAAAATATATAAACTGATTTGCATTTCATTGGTAAACTTCAGGCCTGCACATGTGCCTTGTTAAGCAGGGGGACCTTGCGAGCACTGCAGGATTTTAATCCATTGCAAGGTGAAGTGTTTCCATTGGTTTTCTTAGTGACTGTGATCCCAGCTGCCTTGAGATCGTTGACTAGCTCTTCCCGTGTAGTTCTAGGCTGATTTCTCACTGTCTCATGATCAGTGAAACCCCACGGGGTGAGATCTTGTGTGGAGCCCCAGACCAAGGTGTCTTTTATCCAGGTGACTAGTTAAAACAGGAGTCTAGTTCAGGTGACGAGTGGATTAGGAATGTTTAACTAGTCTGTGGGAACCAGAACTCTAAATGGTTGATAGAGGATCAAATACGTATTTCACACAATGAAATGCAAATCAATTCATATTTTTTCTATAATGGGATTTTCTGGATTTTCTTTTTGATATTCTATCTCTCAGTGTTAAAATAAACGTACCATTAAAATTATAGGCTGTTCATTTCTTTGTCAGTGGGCAAACCTACAAAAACAGCAAGGGATCAAATACTTATTTCCTGCACTGTATCTTATTCAACTCAAAGTTTTTTTTTTTCTAAAACTGGACACATCCGTATCTCTTTGGCGAGCTCTTTTATATGTGTGGAGGAACAGAGGACCACTATAACTGACTTTTTTTTTTAATCCCTACATTTGGACTTGTATTTAGCAGCAGTGGCTCGGTTAGTAGAGCTGTCACATCCACTGACCCTCAAGTTGGCGGTTTGATCCCAGCTCTCACAGGTGAAATCTGGCATTGTGCTTTGGGCAAGACACTTTATCTGCCTCGTCCCCAGTGTCTGCCTACGCTGGTATATGAATGTGTGTGTGAATGGATGAATGGCTGTTTGAGTGCCCATTGGAAAGAGCTGTTCAGTTATGACTGTTTAGTATTCATTTATTTCTGTATTGCACAGTGACTACCCTCTGCATGTTTGACAAAGACTCTTAAAGCCAGACACAGCTCTGGAGAATAGACTGCATCACTTTGTTATCTGGCTGCTAGGTACAAGCGCCGTTTGGAAAAGTGTGTCAGAGTTTTAAAGCCCTAATTTATTGTCCCGCTCAGCATGCACGTCTCATAACTTTCTAGTTAGCGACTACTGGTTTCATGTTTACACGGTGCGCCCGTGTGGGGGAGAGAAACTTCACACATCCTCAGTCCCTCCGTGGAGCTGTGCGCTGCTGTCCCACCTCTGCTCAGTCCCACCAGAGGGGACCCCAGGCGCCAGGCCCACCCCCGCTGGGACCAACGCCACTGGCCACTGCCCCTCCCTCTCACTGGCCAGACATCATTACCTCACATGTAAAAAAAAGTGTCCAAGACGCTCAGTGGCTTAAGCTCACCTTCTCCCAATAGCCCCCCAAAATCTGCCTTTGAACCATTTTTTGGAGACTTCCACCTCTTAAATCTTAAAGCAGAAAGGTCCCCCATCATTGTAAAAAGGATGAATCTGGAAAAATGCAATAAATCTGAGATCACAGGCTCACTCTGGCCCTAGATAAATTCTTGCACCTCAGTCTGGCCCACCGCTCACATCTGCCTTGCATTTGGACACTTTTACATGGCAGCAGCCCTCAGAAGCCTTCACAAACCCTCTGATTCGTACATGTATGTAGACACATCCACTCACTACATGTGTCGGGCCAGCTTTTACTGAGGCCTTACTGTCTCTGTGCTACTGCCTCTGGAGCCCTCAGCCCACCTCAGCAGGTGGATCCTGGAGACGGCGCCCCTACATGGACAACACTAAATAGGATTTATGTTTGTGGTTCATCAGGTTCTTAACTATCCTATTGTCATGTCTAAACTAATGTGTTTCTCTGCTCACAGCTCAGGAGGAACATTTGACCGTGGAGGACCGGCTCAGTGCTGCGCAGAAAAGGTAAGGCTGTGTACACGAAATGTGGCTTCATATATTTGGAATTCAATTTCATTAATGATCATGAAAAAAGAGCTTAATGAAATAAAGTTGACTCATATCTTTTTGGCACTCATCAGCCAACCGGAAACTACATCATTACAAGTACACAATGACAGCAAAAATATGAAACGCTATAAATGAAAAACAGTGATGCCAAAATGTGAGTGTGTGTATGAACTGGATTTCTTGTGGGAAGTGTGTCTTGTCCCATCCCTACTCTCAGTAGTATTCCCACACTCTGGGTTTGTAAACTGCTCATTACTCCGACTTACCACCAGAGGCACTGTCTTGAGTTGAATTCCCTCTTCTCTTTATGATGACATCTCAGTTCAAATTGTAGTTAGAGTTTCTTTGATTGTAAGTGAAATCTTCTCGTGTAGTGCTTAAGCGTAAAGATGAATTGCCACTATCCGTGCGCGCCCACCACATGCAGTGCGTTGCGTTTAGTGCCGGACACCCTGTGCTTACTCCCCACTCATCCGATCCCTCTTATCTGCCATGTTTTATGCGTGGGCCTCTCTAAAGTCCTCCAGCACGCCTGATTTATGGGTGCGAGACACACTGGCAGCCGCTGCGCTTGTGTTCAAACCAAATCATATCTGGAACATTTCATATTGGAAAAAGATGGTGTAACGCACAAACAAAGCCAGCCGATTATTTTTTTCGCCTTGTTTGGACAGGGAGCGGAATTGTTTGCTTTAAATTGTAGCTCACCCGCTTCCAAAATAAATCACCAAAAGCACATAAAGGAGAAGGCGAACAAGGCCGGACGCAAGAAAATGGGAGCTATAAACAATTTGGAAGATGATTATTCTGGACAATACCATAATTCAGAGAAGGTTCGAGACTATTTTGTTTCATGGTGGTGTTTTTAGTTCAAAAGAGTCACTTAGGGACAACTCTCAGCACTTTCTGATTGATATGTTCATATGCCGGAAAGGGGAAATGATTCACTAGTGCATTGATTATGTTTATTGATGTCTTACTTGTAACTTAAATTGGATTATATTGAAGTAACACACTTTGATATGTAATGTCTGTTAGTACTATACTATATACTACCTCTACTGACTATAACTGTTGCCTTTTGTTTATGATGCCAGAGCCTCAATATAAAACCATAGCCCAATGTATTTTTAATCCATTGCTTCAGTTATGATATATTTGTAAATCATTTATTAGGAAATGGTTATTACATTTATTCAAACTTGGTACTGGTACAAAGTGTGCAGGAAATTAAAAACAATGACACAATGAAGCCTTTGGTCTTTGTGGAAGTGTCATCTTCATTTGGTTCCAGTATTTAAACAGTAATTATTAAAATTAGTGACTTGATTCTGTCCTTTACATGTCAAATTGTCCAGTGAATCCATCATCGACCTATGAGGATTCTTTGTCATTTTAACATGTTTGAGTGACACAACTGTAACAAAAAGGTATAGAACTTGGGTCAAATGCAGGCCGCAGCTGAGGGCACCTTTTCTTTAATGAACTTTCCCTTTAATTTTAAATAAAGAGAGGACTGCCCGACTGGCGCTGGCTGGAGAGGGCCGAGCAGGAGGGAGGGGGCAGTTCCCACAGAGCCACCTCATAAAAGTGACACGCCGTTGATGAATATGGGCGTCAGCGGGCTCTCGGGCCCTGGGTGGGCTCTCACATCTGTGCAGATGACAAATCAGCTGCAGCAGGCCCAGTGGCAACAGCGACTCTGGCCACAGTGTCCAGTGTTAATGAGGACATAGACAACATGTACTTAGTGCTAATGGATCTGCCCACTTTAGCCTCAGGAGGATGCACTGGCTTTATGGGGCTCTAAGTCACAGTCAAGTCATAGTGAGACAGGAGCGAGTGAGGAAGGAGCCTTTTGCGCAACACCAACTCTCACAGACCAACAACTATGTGTCAACAACTATTTCAACAAAAAGAAGATCTACTCAAACAGCTCATTACTGTCTGTTTTTCACAGTTTGTTGGTTATATATTGTATTTATTTCATTCTCATGTTGTGGTTCCCTTTGTAAACACTTGGCTACAGAGTTTAAAGAGTTTAAATTTGAATTGAATTTGATCACAATATTTACTACCAGTATATTGACTTATTGTCAGAGTTGAATAAATGACAGATGGAACAATGTCTTCTGGAAGCTAATGTAATGTTATTTGCAACAGTGGAGCTAGAGAGGGTTGATAAATTACGATCTATGACTCAATAGAGGCCATGACTAGTTGTTTGTTCACGATATGGTTCTTTTTGAAAATGTTTCACAGGAACTTTCAACATTCGTGACTTTTTTCCATAGCAAAACTCCATATTTCAAAATTGGTTATCTTGACGTGCCATCCTTCAGCTATTTTCCTTTTACCTTTTTGATTGCCGTGAGGTCACTTTTGGCTCATCAGATTTGACTGGCAGCATCTCTCCCGCTCTGCACGCTCCCCCGATTCACCGACCCCACGCTTGGTTTTCTCCACTCTTCCATCTCTGTCTTTCTACCTCCACCCTCCTCGCCCCGTATGCGTCCATGTATCATCCAGCCAGTCTCTGTATGCTTTTGACTGAGGAAGCAAAGGAATGCCGTGTTGCCTGCCCAGAGATTTGCCTCATTCTCACGGCCGCTCATGCCTTTGTAATGGGTCTTTTTTATAGCTGTCAGCAAGGAATGCCGACCGCACTAAACCCTCTCACGCCAATGGCATCATAAGGCAAATTCTGAAGTGTGCAGGCCTTAATTGCCCACGACCAGCTCACAAATGAACTGATTTCCTCCTGATTTTGTTTAGCTTTCGTGCGCATCTGTTTCACGTGAATAGTGCTCTCAAGAATTGGCTTGATTTGTGTAAGTTTTGACCCGGTGACCCGAGGTTGAGAGGAGAGCTGATAGAGAGGAGTTGGTCGTGTCATAGAGCTGGAGACAGATCTGGACCTGCTCTGTCCGAAACATCCAAACGCCTTTGTTCCTCCAGCCTCTTCTTCTGTAAGAATGATCTACTGCACTGCACTCTCTGAGCATCCAGCAAAGTGACGGCATCTACAGGAAATGGGAAGCAGGTTATGGTCCGAGCGTCTGGCCAACATATTGTTCATTTTGCGTGTCCTCTATAAAACAAATTCTATTCTCAATTAGCTGCTCTGCATAAAAAGTAAATAAGAGACAATGCAAAGTATTCCTCTATAACACAATTTGTAATATTTTAGTCTCCATGATTAATTTTGGACATAAAGGATGTCGGTACTTCACTACGAGAGCCACTGCATTGGTGTGGAATATTCAGACTTGCTTTTTTCTATTGCAAAATTAAAATTTGGTTTCATGCATTACAAACTGCATATTTCTTTACATTTTTTATGACAGCTTATTTTTCCATTTTACATATCATCCCAATTAAATGCAGACTTTGAAACGTGGTTGGATACATACAGTAGTGACCTTGGATGACCACAAATATGGAAAGGAAAAATATTTCCTTTTGGTATTCAAAAAATGAGCAAATAATCAAAGAGCGTGACATCATTGCCTTCTCCTCAAACTTCTTCAGAAATTGGATTATACAATATATGCGTCACTGTTGTCTCCCCAGTGGAACAGGGAGGCTTTTATCGCAGCTGTGACAGGCCAAGTGACTCTCATGTTTGGGCTGAAGGAGGGAGCAGTCTCTATGTGTACTTCCAAGAATTTAGATATGGTTAGGAAGAATTTAAATGCCCAAACACCAGTGCAATAATACAGATCTGAAGGTGTTCACATCTGTCTCTCTGAGCACATTTCAAATCATACTCATGTTATTGTGAGCCAGAGATTAAAGAAGCTTTGTTATCTGTATGTTTGCATTTGGAGTCTTGGTGGTACTGACTTTATTCCACTGCTCAGTGGAAGCTCCTCTTCAGCTCCACATGTATTAAATAGTACTGCATGGTGTTAGTTCATATGTTAATGTCCACTTTGCCTGTGCCATGTGTGTACTTATAGGTTCCAGGACATGGTGAAGTATTTTGGGTTGAAAGCCAAAACAGGAGAGAAAGAGGTGACCCCCAACTACGTCTTCGTTCTGTGGTTTGAATTCTGCAATGACTTTAAGAACACATGGAAGAAACAGAGCAAGAACATCTCCAAGGAGAAGTGAGCTTTTATATATATATATATTTTTTTTTGTCTTGTTTTTAAATACTTGCAAGTGTTTTATTTTTTTTAATTTTAGAAACAGGTATTCAGTTCAGTTGTCTCGAAAACAGATAAAAATAATTAATTGTTCTGCTAGTAAGCATGAGGACACTTATCCAGCACTCTGTATTGACTGTATTGGTCAGTGTAATTGCTGAGTGCTGATATGCAGAAGCTGAGCAGGAGGCCATGAGCCCAGAAGACCTGAGGCCTCAGCCCTGGGCCTGGATTTATGGTGCTGCTGTTGACCCGGGCTGTGTGTTTGGGCAGGCATTCCTCTGAGCTGCTACAGACCCTCCAGAGCACCCAGCCACCTTCACTGTCCTCTGAGCTGCTACAGACCCTCCAGAGCACCCAGCCACCTTCACAGTCCTCTGATGAGACCGGGGCTCTGATGAGATTGGGGCTCTTAAAGATGGCCTGTTATGAGAGCTGATAAACAGTGTCAGGGTGCAGGGTTTATACTCTTCAGACTGCTTGTTTGGTTTTCACACCGAGACGTCAGATATTTAATAATCTGATATTACAAACGCTGAACACTGACTGATAAATGTGAGAGCTGCTCTATGGGTCATACATGTATAGAATATGACTTCGACAACAACATGGTGAATGCACAACAAAAAGCGATATGAATGAAATGCACAGTTTCATGTGAAATAACAGGAAGATAAAACAAGGTCCAGATAAAGGTCCTGTTGGGCTAATTGCATTTTTTTCCCCCCCATAGGTTAAAGGAAGCTGAAGAAAGCATTAAGAAGATCACTGCAGATAAACGTGTTGAAACTAAAAAGGTCAATGCCAACAGCTTGGTAAGTGCCTCCCCGAGTCCTCACACCGGCTACGTGTGTGTGTGTGTTGGTTACAAATGTCCCTGTGCCTTTTTTCAACAGAAAGAGCGGCTGCGGCAGAAGGAAGCCAGTGCGTCGTCCAGCTGAGCTCAGTGTCTGGACTAAATGGTCTCACATCACATGCGTTTACAGTGGCTATCTGCCTCACACAACAGACTCTGGAATACAACAACACTACTGCCCTCTCTGCCACATCACTGGACATGGACTGGACATGGACATCACTTTAGATACGAGCATTGATGTTGGATACAAGTGCTGCTAAGTGGAACAACGTATGCCTGACATTGCTCCATCGAAGAGAGTCTTAAAGGTCAAAGGTCAACCTCATTCTTCCAACTCGATGTGACCTCTGCGTGACCAGCTTTTGAATGGTCACCAGGTGTCAGCAGGACCGTAACAGGGTCGACAATCTTATCCTATTACTACTGTACACCACATTATGAATGCACTTGCTGTTGTGCTTCTTACGCAGTTCCCAGTCTTGTAAATATGCCATGCTGTAGAATACGCCCAGACTGTTCAGGTGGAGACGTATAGAATAGCCGTTTGAAGCACTGTGTTTATGTTTAGTCTCATCCTTCAAAACGGGAAAAGCTTTGTCCCTGTGTTTTTGTCCGACATAGTTGCACTTTTTTGCTTGCAGTAGCTGTGCTCACTTAAACTCCCTGTAATGCCACCTTGGTGCATTAATTTATATTGGCACCTCATGTTCTATGCAAGAACCTACTTTTGTTGATTTCTATTATGCCTCCAGAAGCTCATAGAAAGTTTTATTTTTGTGTATTTTATTTGAACAAATATAAAGTAACAATGCCTGACAATTGTACAGAAAGATTTTATTTTTTTGCCTGAGAATGACAGCCACAGTATGTTCCATATTTTTATTGGATTGATCATGTTGATGCTGCCAATGAAGAGGTACATATGAAAGATATATTTTTATTCATATGAGGCTATTGTATTTTTTAATGGCCTGGTTTTATTTATTTTTTGAGGAAAATATGTTTCTGCCAATTTACATATGGAAAAGTTGTGTTTTAGTTTGCTTTATAAGAGTATACACACCTTAAGCCAGATACTTTTACCAATCATACAGCAGCATATTCATTTTCAAACTGTTCAACTATTAAAATAAATAACAGCGAAGTCATTACCAAGATGCAGGGTGATGTTGTAACAGTAATGACCTGTTTTTGTCTGGAAAACCTACAGTCACTCAAATGGGTGCTCTGTATTTTATGGAATTGTTTTAAATTTCATTAATAAACTACTGGACACGAACAGTTATGTTTTACCCTTTATTTGCTCAATTTCAGGTTTTGTGTGCCATATTGCTGTCCAGATTGTCATTAGGCCTAAGCCCATGAACCTAATAGAGATCAGTGTTAATTTATGGACCAAAAAGGAGTAGATGGGATGATTTATATTACAGCCAGAGCCTTCAATAAACTATGAGTCATTCTACAAGGTTGTGTTGGAGAGAGTCAAATTAGTTCCTGGAAGTTTATTTAAAGTTGACTTTGTTTTTAGGAATGTGAATTATAATCGGGCATGTGGTTTTCGTTTGATTCTGTTTTTATTATTGGATAGATTGTGGTCTTATGTGTGTATAGGCACACATGTACACATGCTCATTTATAAAAATGTCAAGAAATACATAGGTCCTTAAATACAGCCACGGAATGGTTACTGTAATACTAATATATTTTATATTCATATATAGAATATAGTAAGGGTGTTAAATTGAACTAAGCTTACACTTATCTAAACACTGCGCAATTTATGCATTTCCAAAAAAGGCACTGTTGAATGCGCATGAAAACAGATTTGAACGCACTTTGTCTTAATCTGAACGAGTAAAAATGATGTGCATAATATGCAAAGTGTATTATTTAGAGGATAATTTAATTCAAGAAAGTACCCAACATTCTAGTTACATCCTAAACTCTTCAACAGTTGTAACGCGTAAAGGGGCAGGCTAAAGTAACTGAAAAAGTCTCAAGTCTGTCTTCATGATTTATATATAAAAATAACATAATAGTGGGATATGTAATACTGAGGGGGAGGTTTCACTGAAATCACGTACGATTAAAATTACATTCTGCGTAAAACTAGTCCGTCTTATTCCACACAGTGGAAACACCTTTAAAACAATATATATAAAAACAACAAAGAAACTATTCCTGTAGTGAATGTTCTTATCACAGCATTATATAAACCGGGACGCTGCAGTTCTGGTGGAGTCAAAGCCGTGCGTAAAACCATTCCAATTCGCGTTCCCGTGCAGTGAAATGTCTCAGGCTGAAGTCAGAGAAGAATGAGCGGAAACGTTTGGTTTCCAGTGAAATCAGACATTTGTCCTGTCCGGAGCACACACGGAGCTCGCACTAGTCCAGATCTATAGATATGCAGCGGCACTGCTTCACGCGCTGGATGCGTTTCTTTTTGGTTGGCGGCTGCTGGTCAGGACAGTTCAACGTGAACGTCATTGTGGTGAAGCGCTTGGGTTTACAAAACGAGCAGGACTGGAACGCGCCCTCCTCCCTGCGGATTTGTCTGGGGATGTAGAAGGAGTTGCACTGTCCATAACAAAAGCGGTTGATGATGGTCCGACTGACGCACCCCTCCTCGTGGATGGTCTGTTTCAGGGGCTGCGTCTTGCACCAGTCGCGCTTCAAATACTGCCGCTCGGTGACGTGAAGGGCCTCTTGGCTGGACTCCAGAACTTCCTCGGCTGGAGAAGACGAGCTGTGCCTTTGGCGTGTGCCTGCGCCCGCAGGAGAAGGAGGGTGAGGCTGTTGCTCCGATTCGTTGGGGTTGTTCTTGTCCGGATGAGGGATGGCGCCTTGTGATCCACGGTTTCTTTTTGAGACCGCGGGAGAGGAGATCAAGCCAATGATGAAAACCATACTGCAAAGTACACGAGTGGAGTTGGCCATCCTTTGGAAGAACAGGAAATCAAGTTAGCCTTACATTATTATTATTATTATTATTATTATTATTATTATTATTATTATTATTATTATTATTATTATTATTATTATTAATGTCTGGCTACGCACATTGGTGATCATACAAAAAATGAAAATATACAAAGAACACAACCTTTAGACAAGGTTATTCTAATCAGGAATAAAGGTAGCGTAATATAAGTTAGGTTTGCGCCGGGATCCAGTATTTTTAGTTGTAAAGCAAAACGTCCAATACAAAAACGTTCTCTTGATTATATATAACTTCTATAAATTGCTACTTGAATTACACTGAACATGCATATTGTGCCATAAAGTGCACAAAATAGCGGTGAGTTGGTGAATAAAGTGCATGTATTTGTAGTGCTCACTCACTTGTCCGTGTCCCTGTCCTCAGTGATGGGCTGTTGTGTGTGGGACCTTCACAGATGTGAGGCACCCTCTCGCGTCGTCTCCTCACTGTCGGGACTGTGCTCTGCTGGGTGGGAGACCGAGCGCTCCATAGAAAAGGGGCCAGGGGGTTTAATACAAATTACTCCAGCGCCGCACTGTCTCCCTTTTAAATGTCTGCCAGCTGAGATGTGCACAACAGCTCCCTCGACATTATTGGCCAAGAGCGAAGTAAAGAAAATCAAAACTATCCGCCCCCTTCAACACTTGAACTCTTGGAGGAGCAGACAGGCGGAGAGATGGGCCAGGAGACGGTGCGCACATGGGAATTATACAAGTTCACTTTATTTAGAGCACAACAGGCCTATGGAAGCAGTCACAGAATAAACTCATTTCTGTGTAGAGTAAAAAAAAGACAACCTTAATGACAGAATAACTGATCAGTGATCGATTTTGCCTTTAAACTAAGGTAACGTTTAGGATAAAAAAGGGGCTTAGGTGTATTTCCCATCTGAGTTGAACATTCCGGACAAATCAAGACTTTCTAGGCTGAAAAGTTTATGCCTATGTTAGTGCTGTCCCTCCCCTTTTCTATGGCGCCCTCTTGTGGCTTTTAAAAACGAAAACGGTTGGAATAGATTTAGAATTTATTTGTGTGCAGCGGTTCACAAATATCACTTTACTGGTTGGCAGTTTTACAAAATACAACTTTGTAAAAGGCTTGACTTGATCAATACTGCATGGCATCTTTTGAACAACAGAAGGTGCATTTTTTTTACTTAAGATGGTAAAAACAATAGTTAAAAAATGTCCGAGAAATCTCCCAAAAGGTTATAAGTATAAATACATCCATAAGAACAAAGTTTTCAGTCACATACATTATTTGGTCTGCACACTAATGACATAACTAACACTACTCTAGTTAAACTGACATATTTTACAAATGTAAGGCAAAGGTCTCCCACCATAAAAGATCGTAAACATTGAAGCAGAATAAATTAAGTACCCCTTAACAAATAGTCTACATCATATTCCTCAACAGGACCTGCATAGTAAGTCACATAAAGGGGATGACTAAAAATCAACAGGTTTAGTAGCAGACAGTAGTCTTGTCTGTGTTAAGGGGTTCCTGGGAGAGCCTCTGTAATGATGCATCTCTTTCTCCACAAAAGGATTGTGGGTTCCAGGCTGGTCTTGGTGGCACTCGGACGTGTTCAGTTTGATTTTACGTTGGACCTTGTTTGTCACATCCTCAAGAGTGCACTGCTTGGCTTTCCGGGGCAGGGTGCTAGGTTTTTTAGGAGGCACTGGAGGGGGCTTCTTCACAGATTTAACACTGTGGACTCGTGGTTCGTCCAGGTGACGCCGGGCTTGTGGGTATGGAGAGAGGCCCGTCTCTAGACTCTGAGCTTTTGGCACTTGCATGGTCTGGCAAACAAAGCCTCTTGTGGGTCTTCTGTTGTCTCCCATAAGTGAATTGATTCTGCGGACAGTGTGACGGACAGGCGTGCGTTGGAACCTGAGAGGAGACCTGTTGGCTTTTTCCTGAGAGCCTTCAGGATAACGCAGAGTGAGCTTGTTGAAGTGTTGAATGTGTTCTGCCACTCTGCGCTTTTGGGACTGCAGATGATCAGGGGACACTACCACCTTCTGGTCATTGGCTTTGGTACTTTTATCATGTTTCTCATCTACCACAACACCAACTTCAACATGAGCCCTTGGGGGAGTACACAGCTCAGCAGAGGGTTCAAAGTCGGGTCTGTATGGAGTCGACTGCAGCCCAGACGACACTCCCAGTTTGAAGTGAGCAGGACTCTGAATGTCCAGAGCGTCGATCAATCTGCTGCAGTCCACCAGCTCCTCCTCCTTTTCTCCACTGTCCAACACATCATATGTACTATTGAGGGCAGTACCTTTAGAGGCCTTCAACAAGAGACTTCCATTTGTATCACAATCAAATACTACACTATCAATATGCAAAGGAGACAGACAAGCAAGCTCCATTTGCCCAAAAGTAACATTATTGTCATAATTGGCCAGAAAAGACTGACGAGCTGATGCCATGGAGGAAGATGTAACAGAATTCACTGGAGTTTCTGGGTGAGACACACCGACATCATCTGAAATTGAAGTTTTTGCAGGTGAATTGCGGGCAACAGGCGGACAGTCACTACTCCATTCTGTAAAGGCCTGGTTGATCTTCAGCAAAGTAGGTCCTTTTGAAATCTGGGCTTCGGCAGCTGCTCCCTCGCTCTCTAAACTGGTTGCACTTGAAGTACAACATAGCTTGAGGGGCCGACTGGACACTGGCGAGGGCTTGGTTATGACTACTGCAGGCTCAGACGAGGTGTTCTTCAGGCACATGCTCATGGGAGTATCTGGGAAAGGCCCTCTGCTGAAGTCCTGAGATGTGACAGGAGTCTCAGTCCAAACAGCCTGACGGACACTTGAGTGTGGGTGAGGGGTCAACAGGTTGTCTTCAGACTTACTGATGTATTGGGTGCCTTTAAAAGAAAATGAATATGATCATTTTGGATTGGCACAAAAAAAATGTTTTCTTGTAACTGACTTACTGTTTGACTCGCTTATCCTGGGTAGCACAGATGGACTGATGAACTCCAGTTCTTTGGTGAAACAAAAGCTGGTTGTGCTTTCCTGAGAGGCAAGTCTCCAGCCAATGGATTCAGATCCCTTTTAACAACCAACATGAAATGAGAAATGAAAGACCATCCAGAGAATATTAGTGGGATTATTTTGTTAAAATGAAACCCACAGATGTAACCCAGTGTGTGTGTTAATATGTTACAATCATTTGTGGTTAGTTCTTCAGAGTATGTTAAAATAACTCGGAAGCAACCAGATTTCCACACAATTCAAGTTTTTTTTATTATTCATATATTCAAGTCAATAGCATGGCTGAATAAAATGTGCATCATTCAAGATACATCACATAATTTTAAAGCTCCATGTTCCCAACCAGTGACAGTCACAGCAACAAGGATGTACCTTACAAGTAACAGATATAAAAGTGCAGAAAACAAGGCATGCATAGTTTTTAGCCTGTTACTAGAATTAAATATAGAGTTAAAAATGTAAACTGTGCAAATACGGAAACATTTGCTCAGTGCACGCACCCACAATATAGTAAAGAGCAAAACGATTAAATTCTTTTTCAAACTACAGACTTTCTAAAGCGCGTGTCATGCACTTCGATTAACAGGTGGTGTTAATCTGTGGGTTCTATGAAGCAGCCACACTTACAGCGTCTTTGCTGCTTTTACCCAGGCTGAAGCGCATGCGCAGAGATTTGCGTGGTGCGTCCTTTTTTCTGACTTTAGGAGAGAAGCAACCGGCTTTGCCAGATTCCACCCTGTAAGAAATAGATCAAGACAAATGCCTTCAAGAAATGTCTCAATTTTATCTCACGCACATTAATATTTCTGCTTTGGGTGTACCTGCTGACTACATGCCGGCTGCTGGGTCTTCGGCTCTTTCTCCTGGCAGAAGTCACAGAGCGCCTTTGAGATCTTCCTCCAGAAGCACAGGTGTTTGAAGAGTCCAGGACACCAGAAGCACTACGAGCTTAGATTTTCACACAAAACAAAATACTACATACAGGTGCCAACATTTTGAACAGCTGTCATTATAGAATGATTAGTACCAGATCCTGGAGTAGATGTTCCATTGAACATGGCATCAGGAAGTAAATCTATGCCAAAGTTCTTCTTCATTGATCGGCGTTTTTTATTTGAGAACCCAAAACTGTGACCGGATTCCAGAGGTAGTTTTCGCTTGGAGTTGGGGGTTGCAATTACAGGGGTTGCAGAAGAAAAAACTGTCAAATATCAGAAGAAAATTACTATCTTGGATTATGAGAACACTTTTACTTTCAAATCAAATGCAGTGTCAGGTCAAGCATACTGAAAGCGGCAAATTGCAGTTTCTGACTGAATAAGCAAAATGACCCATGCAAATGCTAAGTGGCAAAGAGAAAATATCAAGACAGAAGGCTTTTATTTAGGAGGCAAGTAATCCAGACAAAGCAGTTTTAATTTCCATGCTTGCACAAATTAAATCCAAGACCAAAAGTAAATAGATTTTTGCTCTAATTTATTCGATATGATATATAAAGATGAGCCCAAGCATTACTTTTTCAATTTGCAACATTATTATTACATACCAATACTGTCTGACTGGGGGTTATGTGTGGGTGTTCTATTAGTTTTGATCTTATTCAGAGCCCCACTGACCATATCTGTAATGTGAGACACATCGAGCCATGTAAATGTATTTATTCACCAAAGGCCAAACGAACTGCTTTAGACAAATACAAGAATGTGTATACCTACATACGTACAAGCAATTAAAAAGTTGGTAAATGTATTAACATGTAGTACTTGCCTCCAAAGCTACGCCTAGGCCTCCTCTTCATTCCTGAGTTTAGGTCAAGTTCACGGAGTTCCTCGTGAGTAGGAGACAGAACACCAGAATCACAACCCATCATAGCTGGCACCCTCTCTTGAAGAAACTGTGGCAGAACACCTATGACAGACCAATATAAATTAATTATTATTTAAAATATAACCACAAATTTTAAGAAAAGAAAAAAAAATTACCAAAGCTGTGAGCATTTTCAATGAAACAGTGGACTACCGCTGCTTGGAGTTTGAGGCATTTTTCTGTGTTTGTATTCATTTTCTCTGCTGTATCTGCTGAGTGTAGGAGATTTGGAGCCAGGATTACAGACAGGTTATTGCTGTCCATCTTATTTTCCGCACTCCTGTAATGAAGCAAAATGGAACATTTTGTCACAGAATTTATTTAATGTCTGTGCTGTGACATTATTATTTAATATAATGTCACAGCAAAACAGCTGTGACATTATATTTAAAGGTCCCATGGCATGAAATTTTCATTTTATGAGCTTTTTGAACGTTAATGTGAGCTCCCCTACCCTGTTTAGGGCCCCCCCATGGCTAAAAGTTGCGAAATATGTAAACTGAGCATTTGAGATCCTTTTCTGCGTTTGAAAAAAACACAGCTCAAACAGGCCATTCTGAACAAGGAAACTTTCTGATGTCAAACGGAAAATGCAGTTCCAACCCCCGCCTGTATGTCTTCCCACCGTCTCTGTAAATCACGCCCAGAGAGTTTGGACCGCGAATGAGCTACACAATGCGAAATGCGGTTTTTTATTTGCCTGGAGGCACGTGAGAATGTTTCTAGGCTGGGAAGTCCTTTATCCGACCCTCTGGACCTCTGAAACAGCTGTGGTTTAATTTTATTTTCTGTGAAAATGTGTTTTATTTCATTGAAACGGCTCTCCTTTCTTCCTTCGTGCTTAAAACATGGAAGTGGGGACAGCGCACAGCTAAAACAAGGAACCAGCGGCGGATTTGCCCCCCCACCCGCAGCTCTGACCCATCTCTGTCCTTCTCATTTGCATTCAAGCAACAATGCCCAGAATGAGGTGTTCAGAGAGATTTTTTGACCACGTCTGTGTACATGTGTCTTTCTCATGCACCGAGTCTTGATTTTGAAGGAGGATTCATTTACAGTATTAGGGAACCATTAAGGCACCATATAAAAGCATTCAAGAAGTACCATGTCATGGGATCTTTAAAAAGGACCATTTCAGCGTTATTATAGCGGCACCTTGAGGATACGCTCTGCAGGAACTGAAAGAAGTGTCGGAGGGTGTTGTGGTTCCTCTCGGGGAGCACACAGGAGAGCAGCATGGTGGCTGCCGTCCTCTCCTCCTCAGAGTTGAGCTGCTGAGCCTTGAGAAAAGCATCCTGCAGCTCTGAGGCAAGGACAGGCTCTGGAAGCTCTCTGAAGAACTGCTTCACCAGGCCGGCCACATCGCAGGGAAGAGCTGTGGACAGACAGTCTTCTCCTGCATCCAACTTGGCCTAAACAGACAAAAACAGCATTGTCTCGAGCACATAAGGTCAAAGGTCAACAAGAGCAAGGTCAAATTGCCCCATCACTCACCCGAAGAGCTTTGAGACGGAGAACGGATCCTGACTTTCTGAATAGGCCCTCTGTGTCAACATGAGCCGTTAGATTTATACAAGCGTCAACAAGGAATCTGAATGGACAAAACAAATTAACATGGACCCTCAATGCTTGAAACTAAGTAACTGCCCCAATAAACACAACTAAATAATAAATCACTTACCTTGGCACAATTCCATAATCCATATTATAACATGGCAGATTCTCAAGAGGCACACCAAACACCTTTTTCTGGATAAACACAAACAATAAAATGTAAAAACAGTAAAATACTTAAAATAAGCCTGCTGCAGAACACCTTTTAGTGCTAGTTATGCCAGTAAAAACATGATTGTTAAAAGGTTTTATACTGCACAAACTCTTGCAAGCTTTAAGCCATGTTATAATGTTGTTACTTCCCCTGGAGAGGCATTTTGTTTCATTCACACATGTTTGAGTAATATTGATCTATTAGTCTGTTTACATCTGCAAAGCTCAAAATGCTCTGTTCATGCAGTGGTTATTTTCTAGTTAACAGCTACCTTTTACCTTTAGGTCAATAGATTAATAATTTCAGCTCTGGAATTGCCAAAGTTTAAAAACATAGTGAAGCACTTCCTGTATTACCACATGACATCACAAGGTGGAACACAGCGTTTCTGTTTGAGAGAAGAACCAAGCCTAAATATGCAGGGTTTGTGTGAATGAAACAGACCAAAACTCCAGGTTTTTTGAAGGAAACATTACAAAATAGCGTTAAATGAGCCAAATAATGTATAGTAGCCTTTATGTGGAAAGATTAATGGGGTCTAAATATAAACAGCATATCCCAAAATAAAAAGTGACACCTTTTACAAGCGATGAAGAATATGTGGGTCACTTAAGCTAGGAGGTGGGACAGGCAGCAAAGTATGGACATATACACAGTTCACACCTTTAGTTTTCAGAGCAGAAATGGAGGACAATGACACTTAAAAACGGTCTTACCGAGATACTTGCTGATGCCCGGGATGCTTTTTTATTCCAGTTTTTAGTTTTTATGCCATAAGCTGTGCGAAGGTGCTGCACTGCCACAAGACGCATCACGTTTCTTTCCATAACCTTCATTTTGGGCGCAAACAACGAATGCGACTGCAAAATATCCTATTTCCTATGTAAGATCCTATCACCTTCTCTGGATAAAAAACAAAACGCTAACACTAAGTCGTCCAAACGGGAGGCGATTTTCAACATTCAGATAAACACCGACCTATTCTACTACAAAATCGGATTTACTATCTAAAAACGTATCTTATATTATTAAATTCCTCCAACTCCCCCAATGCTCAGCTTCATTGTGTCACAATAGCGCTAGCAAGCTAACACTAACCAGCTAACCAAAGCAAATGAAAAACACAAAAATCTCTACTCCATACACTCCCTTCTTCTAGCGTTGGTTTATAATCCTCCTCGATCGGTTAAAGTATAAAATACATCCGTACATCGTGTATCGTTAAACACCTAAACTTTCCCTATGAAAAGCCCATTCTTCTGCCGTGCTCACGCAGCTCAGCTTCCGCACTTTTCAAACATCAGCGCCCCTGACGTACGCGCTCTGATTGGCTGAGAGCCGTTAGAAGAGCATTTTTCTAGTGAGTCTGTTTTACTACACCAGACGTACCGCCCAGGCGGGGAAGTCTAAATCCCGTTCATCTCAACATTTTTGTTTCCACCGGGCGGCAGGGGTATACAGATCCTCAAAGTGACGGAATAATTATGTCACACTTCCCATTTCCCAGTGCAGTGGATATGCACTGTTTATGTAGTATGGATTTGCATTATACAGTACTTCATACAGTAATACACATTTACTGTAAAATCTATTGTTCTGTGATTTAAATATCCCCTTATCTCAATGTAGAGAAGAAACACAGGAGAAGGAAATATACTCTCACAAGGGCTTTACTTTATTACAAGAAAACATATGCACACATATATACAGCGGACATGGATGTATAAACATATGAATGTAATGAGGTTGGTATTGTTTAGAAACATTTCCTGTGGACAATAGAGGGGCCGGCCTCATCATACTCCTGCTTGCTGATCCACATCTGCTGGAAGGTGGACAGAGAAGCAAGGATAGAGCCGCCAATCCAGACGGAATACTTCCTCTCAGGGGGAGCAATAATCTAATGAAAACAAAGGCACAAGTTGAGTTTATTTCTCTTCTATGCCAAGTTTAATATATATATAAAGATTTGAATCTCACCTTGATCTTCATGGTGCTGGGGGCCAGGGCGGTGATCTCCTTCTGCATACGGTCAGCAATACCAGGGTACATGGTGGTACCACCAGAGAGCACATTGTTGGCATACAGATCCTTACGGATGTCAATGTCACACTTCATGATGCTGTTGTAGGCGGTCTCATGGATACCAGCAGACTCCATACCTGGGAGACAAAGAATGTTAAGTTTTACAACATATGCAACAGACAAACATGTCAAGTCTAATCATTTTAGTTTATAAATGTCTCTTACCGATGAAAGAGGGCTGGAAGAGGGTCTCGGGGCAACGGAAACGCTCATTACCAATGGTGATGACCTGACCATCGGGCAGCTCATAGCTCTTCTCCAGAGAGGAGGAGGAAGCAGCGGTGGCCATCTCATTCTCAAAGTCCAGAGCAACATAGCACAGCTTCTCCTTGATGTCACGCACAATCTCACGCTCAGCTATGGAAAGTAAAGGTTGACATTTCAGCTAAAAGATCTAACATATGCAAATGAGTTCTATAGACATAATATTTACCAGTTGTGACGAAAGAGTAGCCACGCTCAGTCAAGATCTTCATCAGGTAGTCAGTCAGGTCGCGACCGGCCAGATCCAGACGCATGATAGCGTGGGGCAGGGCATAACCCTCATAGATGGGCACATTATGGGTCACACCATCTCCAGAGTCCAGCACAATACCTTTGGCACACAGGAGAGGCCAGCATACTTTCAGTGCTTAGACTTCAACACATATAATGCTCCCTATTTAGCTATGTGACACATCATAAACTAAAGCTCCTGACAACTGTTCTTCTATGCAGGGATAGGATTAACACTTTAACTTGACAATGTGAAAGGAATCAATGAGGCGACAGCTTCACAATGAGCTGTGTAAATTTAGGTTGTAATATTAGTGAATACTGACCAGTGGTACGGCCAGAGGCGTACAGGGACAGAACAGCCTGGATAGCCACATACATGGCAGGAACGTTGAAGGTCTCGAACATGATCTGCAAAGTACATACAAAATGCATTATTGAGAAGTATCTGGAAAACAACTATAAGTAATATTTTTGCTACTAGGCACATTCTGTACATGCTAAAAAAAAAAGTTTAATTTTTACAGCAGTTTTCTAATGCAAAATTCTGCTGCTGATGCGGTTACCTTTTAATTTTGCAGTTATTATTTTCACACTACTTGGAATCCATCACTTTATTTGTACATTACTAGAAAATTATCAACTCATAACTCAATTTACTTATGCAATATACATTTTCATTATTTTTTTTTATGGTAATTATGTTTTGTTTTTATGCTAGTAGTAACAACAAACAAGATTTGCAAAAAAAAAATGTAACTGCATGTAATTACTTACTTTCCTAACATGTATCATTTTGATTTCAAAGTAAAGAGTAATACAAGTTGATTTATACCTGGGTCATTTTCTCTCTGTTGGCTTTGGGGTTGAGGGGGGCCTCAGTGAGCAGGGTGGGGTGCTCCTCGGGGGCCACACGCAGCTCATTGTAAAAGGTGTGGTGCCAGATCTGTCAGCAGAAGAAAAGACATGGCAGCTGATGAGGGGCCTGAAATAACACTTAACCGCAGGATCAAAACAAATACTTTCAAATGTACAGCCCTAATACTAAAAATAAGAGCATTTTACAACAGCTAACGGGTTGTGAAATGTCAAGCATGTGTCAGGTCTGCTGTTCTGAATGTTGTAAATGAGCCCCCACTCGTCACCCGCTCACCTTCTCCATATCGTCCCAGTTGGTGATGATGCCGTGCTCAATGGGGTACTTGAGAGTCAGGATACCCCTCTTGCTCTGGGCCTCGTCACCGACATAGCTGTCTTTCTGACCCATACCCACCATCACACCCTGGAGAAGTCAAGCCAATCGTTAATATGCATAACCACAGGAATATACAGGAAAGTACATATTATGCTGAATGTGAAAGGGGACTGTACCTGGTGGCGGGGCCTTCCAACAATGGAGGGGAAGACAGCACGGGGAGCGTCATCTCCGGCGAATCCAGCCTTGACCAGGCCAGAGCCGTTGTCGCACACGAGGGCGGTAGTCTCGTCGTCGTCGCACATGGTTAGGCTTGAGTCTGGTCTAAATGGTCTGGATTTAACATAGAGAGAAGTTCACGTGTTACAAAGAAGCCACTAAAACAAATAAGACTGACACCTCTTCAACCCCCATGCTATGTAACTGTAACACTCATTCTAATCCCCAGAGCTTTGAAGACCTATCTCCTATCAGACACTGTTAGAGTATAATAATACCTGCCTCAATAATGGCTATCTAGAGAGTGCTAATTGCCCATGCCTTTGGACACTATTTCTGTCCCATCTTGTTGTACACCTCCTGATAGCATATCTCCCAAGTTGATTGTTCCAAGAGAGCTCAGAGCTGCTAAGGTAGCACCAAAAAGGGGCATAACACAGACCTGTCTTCCTATTTTAGGCTACTCAGAACCCTGGTGTGTTCTACAATGAAATGTGTGCCCACAATGGAGAAATGCATACGGTTTACAAGGAGAAATCACAAAACCAGCTTCTGTTTTGTTATTTTTCATTCATTTGAAAGCAGCAAATTGTAAATTTTTAATGGCTAATGGCTCTGGAGAACACACACATTTTCAAATAATTTAAGGCTCTATCATAGTACAAGAAAAAAAATGAATCTAAAATAATCTTTACTTCCTGTTGACTATTACTAAGAGTGAGTCCTAAGTTTGTTGCAAAGACCATTCACTCATTCATTCATTCATTCATTCATTCATTCATTCACAAACCCACAGACACTAATCTAGTTGTACATCACAAAACTAAAGCTAAAGCTAAACAAACTTATAGAGAATTAGTAATAGAACTAGGAAGTGTAACTCACCAAGGTGCACACAGGCAGATGGATGCTTCCACTGGGACAACCGCCTGGAGTTGAGCACCCGTTTAAATAAGACACCGGCTGGGCCCGGGGACCAGGGGTGGGGCTAACGGGGGTTCACACAAGTCCAAATAAGAGCTGGCAGCAAAAATCACAAATGTCTTTTACATAGATGGACAAAAGGGATTTAAACTCAAATAAATCAACTGCCAGAGTTGTAGAGTCAGTGTAGAGAGAAGTATGTGGTTGTAGCAATGGTAAGAACAGGATCTGAAATATGAATGAATAATTGTCATATTGAATGATTGGCTAAATATTCTGTGGATGCCTTTCTTTGTTATAATAATTATTAACAGTGTCCAAAATAATAGTTCATAACAGCTATAATGCCCTGTAAATGTACTACAACCTGGTAGTGCTAAAAATGTATCTGTAACTTTACTATTATCAAGTGGTATCTTGTGAATTCTCACACTTATGACAAAAACACATGGTGACCCACAGACAGGAATTGGGCTTGGATCTAGTTTAGGAAATGAAAGCATAGAGCAGTGTGAAGTGTGCGGCTGGTATGCCCTCCGAGCCTCCTTAACACGTGGAACAGCTGATGACTCCAGTGGTGTCAGTGCTCGGAGCTTATTGGCTCGGCTGTCTCCTTGTACGGTTATGGTGAGCACGCACGCAGCCACCAGGGCTCCTGGGTAGTGAGTTCAAACATGAGGCCCATATTTGTCCTAACCCCCTTCCCAACCATATATTCCCCATAAACCCCAGACATTTATGAGGTAATACTCACATCTATGCAGACACAATAAGCAACTACAAAGAAGTAGATAAAGGGGATTAAAAAAAAATCCAAACAATTACTTGAGTGATATATATTGTAGCTCTAATATAAATGATTTGATGATTTGAATTATCTTTGTTATATAATCTCTATATGAGTGGCATTACTTTACTAAGGTATGATTGCATTCTTCGGTTCTGGCCTCACCAGATAACATGCCACTCTATTAATAGATGTCCCTGGATATTGAGATAGAGCTGGATGCAGAGACAGCATCTCATAGGCTCAAGAATCCCTAGAATAACTGGCTTGAGAGAGGGAACAAATCACTATTCAAATTATATCTATTTCTTTCCAAACTGACCTTATCAGGCATATATGTGGATATGTAGACTGTTACCTTTAGCAATATAATGTAGGCGTGTTGTAATGGAATTTCTTTGATTTGATATCGGATGGATATATGGATGTTTCCCTGAAGCTTTGTTGAAGACACATTTCTATTGTATCTTGCAACAAACAAATGAAGACCAGTTCTATTCTATTGTTTCCCCCTTGTTAATACCACCACCACCTTACATACACTGAACAAGTGAATTTCACCTATCAATATCACAATATCAGTATCAGTATCTGGGATCTGGGATAATCTGCAGATTATCTGTAAATATGTACAGCACCTAGCCTATATTTTTCATAGTGTATATTCTGTAAAGATTGTTTCTATTTGATTATATATTTTTTACATGCTTCTCTTTATCTTATTTATTGATTTATTTATTTTTTTCGTATACTCTTGGCATCCAGTGTGGGCAGCAAAGTAACAATTTCATTGTATGCGGAAACGTGTTTCTTTGAATCTATATGAATGTATCATGTCGTCATGTTTGCACTACTGTTCTGATGCTGCTCATCTGGACGTTTTTGTTATTTGGATTGTTTATTATTTTTACTATATTATAGCTATATTTTAGTTATTATTATTATTTTGTGTCTATACTCTAGTTATTACTATTATTATTTAGTGTTTTATGTTTGCACCTTATCACCGAGACGAGTTCCTAGTTGTGTGAATTCTGTTCACTTGACAATGGCAATAAAAGTCTTTCTGATTCTGATGTGTCACTACCTCACTGTAAACTACTGTTACCTAAGCAATAACCTGCTTCATAACCCACGTGCACGACCACATGTACTTATACTACACTATATGATGTGCAATCTGTGAAATACTCTACTTACACCTTATTTAACCCTACCTGTACGGTTATCTTGAATCTTGAATCAGTATTCTCAGCTCCTGCACAGTACAAGAGGCCAGATCTTAAAAGTACAAATATTACTACAGTTTCTGAAATCAATGTCCTATCTTGCAGTAACTTGCCTTATACAATTAAGAGACAATTAGTAGAATTAAGTATAAGTATTGACAATAAAGCTGACTTTGATCTTTGATCTTTTATCATTGATCTTTGATAAATGTGCATTACGCATGGAGCTGTTTACGCGCGTGTCTGCTGCCCTCTAGCGTTTCTTTCAGGAAATGTGATGACGTTTCACGCGCGACCCTTCTTACGACAGCCACGCGACATTGGCCGTAGGTTTTTGCTGCCTTCGAAGTTGTGGGCATGGTAAAATCATGATCAAGTGGTTCTCTGATACAGTCCTGCTGAGTTACTTTGTTTTTTTATAACATCCGAGCGCGGCGCGTTCGGCTGCGCAGTGGAGACGCTCGCTAAGATAAAGCCTCGGCTCTTCCTGATTTTTCCTCTGCCCAGGTCGTGCGTGAGAGAGCGCAGCAGCAGTGCCATGTAGCGATCCCAGAATGAGCGGTCAGCACACGCACACAGATGGGACAGACGACTACACTGTGCAGCAGGACAATGAGCTAGAGGCTCTCGCGTCTATATTTGGAGATGACTTTCAGGATCTCCGCAATAAGGACCCGTGGAAGGTAGTCTCAGAGACAGTCTCAGAGCTAAATCTAGATGATGTGGCTTACATATGTGGCGTACATATGTGTTGGCTCTGTCCAGGTTAAAAGGCCTCCAGAGGTGCACCTTTGCCTACGTCCCAATGGGTTAAATCACAAACAGGAATGCTACGTGACCGTGGACCTGCTGGTCAAATGCCCAGCAACATACCCAGATCTGTAAGCAGCAAACGCCCCTCTGCAACTTCCTCTGTGACTTCTGTTTATTGATGACTGAACATGAAAACTACACACAATGCCTGACAAAAGTATTAGGACGATTGTGTATTTCTGAACATTCATAATGATGACAAGACGTATTGGTAATGACAACAAATAAATGTATTGATATATTAAAGCACATTTAATCATGTGTAAAGGCATATTATTGCAAAAATGTAACAATATCAAGTTAAATATCTTTTTCATCAAAATAACCACCTTTGGCCTTAATCACAGCTTTACAAATTCGAGGCATTCTGTCCAACAATTTTAACGTTAGTCGGATTCCTGGAGCGCACTTTAATATCCAAATAATCCCACACTTTTTCGATGGGGGACAGGTCAGGAGACTGGGGCGGCCATGTCATAACCTGCAGTTGATGACGCCGTTCACACGTCTCCAAATGACCCTTACACAGTTTGGACGAGTGCTTTGGGTCATTATCTTGTTGGAACCAGAAGTTTCGTCCAGAGATCAGAAATACACAATCGTCCTAATACTTTTGTCAGGCAGTGTACCTCTCTGTAACCTTATAGGTTCATTGTGTAACTTCTGTAGAGGGTCTGTCAAATGCTTTTCTCTGTGGAGATGTTATTGCCTTGTCTGGAATGTTTCACAGTATGGTGATAAACATTTCTATCTTCATGGAGACCAAACCAGACCAAGTTACAGGTCAAATCTGTGGAGAGGCAACTCCGCTCAGATTCACAATACCTGTTTTTCTAGGCGTTTTTGAGCTACAATACTTTGCAAAAAAGCCTGGCCAAATTTTAAGATATTAACACTTAAATTTATCGGAAAATGACTGAAATTATCTGTCCATGCAGCAAGATCATTTTACTTGACAAGTTCTCTTAAAAATACAGCTGCAAGCAGCAATGTGGGGCCAAGCACCGAAGGTTCATGTAGGCCTCCGCATGTAGGGCGCATGCAGGGTCTGACAGGGTCTGACAGAGTCTGACAGGGTCTAACAGAGTCTGACAGGGTCTGTTCTGACAGGGTTAGACCCTGTCAGAACAGACACATCAAAGACAGATCAAAGGTTGCTAGGTGCGTTGCTAGGCAATTGACAAATTCCTGCAAATTTAACCTGCTGGTGCCACTAGACGGTTGGGGCTAGGGGCCTATAAATCGCTGTGGGTAATGAGGAGACTGGCTGGAATGTGCATGCAAAATTTCACAACTTTTTACCAGAGGGTTCTAGGGGTTGCCATAGACTCCCATGTTGAGAAGAGTATAAAATAATAAGAATAAGGACACCAGAACATCAAAGGAAAGATCAAAGGGTTGCTAGGCAACGCCGCTAGGCAACGCAGAGCAAACACTATTTTTTTTAATATTACAAGGTACACAATAATACACACTTCAGGTACATAATAGTACATATTTCATCACCACAATAACATTCACAAAGCACTCAGAAGACACCAAGGAAAAGCTGCTGGATGGGTTCCGGATCGGCGACACCAGGGTCCATGGGCGAACCATCGGCAGGGACGAGATGGTGGTCTCCTTCTTGGGCCTGCCGGCGTACGTCCGGGATGAGGAAATCGTGCAGAAGCTCAACTCCTGGGGAGTCTCAGCTGTTTCCAGGATACGGAGGAAAGTGTGGCCGGGGACTGGCATCGCGGACGGCACCAGGTTTGTGAGGGTGCGTTTCACTGCCGCTGTCAGGTCTCTGCTGTATTCTGTCAGGTTCGACACTGAGATCTGACGGTCCTTCTGGACCTGGTGGGTGGAGCGGGCCTGCCCCCTATGGCCTTGCTGAGGACCGCGCAGGAGATATGTGGGACTGTGCTTGCCTGCCGCATAGTGACCAAGGATAAGTACGACGCCGGAGCGGACGAGGGCCGGAGGGACTCGTCCCCCATGGTCTGAGATCTGAGCTTCGCCCCGTTCGTCTTCCGGATGCGGCCAGACCCGGGGGCCCGGACCCCGGGCCGCGCCGCTCCCCCCGCTCCGGGGGCGAGGCGCTGGACAGCAGCAGCATCCGTAGCAGCATTCGGCTCAGCTCCCGCCGCCACGGCTACAGGGCGGAGGCCCCCCTCAGCCTCACCACCCCGCGAAGAGGAAGGGCGTGGAGGCAGCCCCTCATCCCTCGCCGTCACGAGTGCCTGTGCACTCTGAATCACAGCATCCTGGACAGGCTCACTGTCCCGACTCGAGGCAACGGAGGAGGGGGAAGAGGAGGCGCAAGGAGGCAGCCCCTCGCCCTCCGCCGTCACGAGTGCCTGTGCACTCTGAATCACAGCATCCTGGACAGGCTCACTGTCCCGACTCGAGGCGACGGAGGAGGGGGAAGAGGAGGCGCGTGGAGGCAGCCCCTCATCCCTCGCCGTCACGAGTGCCTGTGCACTCTGAATCGCAGCATCCTGGACAGGCTCACCGTCCCGACTCAAGGCGACAGAGGAGGCGCAAGGAGGCAGCCCCTCGCCCTCCACCGTCACGAGAGCAAACACTATAGGGTGCCTAGCACCTACGGTGCTTGTCCCCTAATAATAAGAGTCAGGAGACCAGACAAAGGAAAGATCAAAGGGTCGCTAGGCAACGTCGCTAGGCAACGTCGCTAGGCAACGTCGCTAGGCAACGTCGCTAGGCAACGTCGCTAGGCAACGTCGCTAGGCAACGTCGCTAGGCAACGTCGCTAGGCAACGCAGTACAAACACTTTTTTTTTTTTTTAATCTTTTAGTACAAACACTATTTTTTTTTCTTTTAATATTACAAGGTACACGATAATACACATTTCAGGCACATAATAGTACATATTTCACCACCACAATAACAGTCACAAAGCACATGATGTACAAACACTATAAGGTGCCTAGCACCTCCGGTGCTTGGCCCCTAATAAACTCCCTCTAGACTAGAATGAAGCAGTCTCAGAACTAGTAAGTAGATAATAAATCAGAAAACAAGATGAATAACCTGATAAAAGTTTTAAAATCTTGGCCAGATTAGAGAAATTTGCAATGTACCATCTGTAATTTAATAAAAGTCAGGTACAGCCGTTTAATGTCATACTGTCAAAATCCCAGGCAGAGCAATGACATATCCGTAAAAGCAAGCAGGTGATGGACCCCCAACCAAAAAGTTACATGCACAATTAAAGCTGCATTTGAGCCTTTTGAGCTACTTTTGAGTCTTTTTGTATTGATGTTTATGTCAAACAAAACTGATTTTATGGCTGCTTTCCAGAATAGACTTTAGTAAGCCAGTTATACATATTCATTTGGTAATATATCGCAATGTTTTTTTATCATTATATGTGGTGACAGGCCTCCAGAGCTGGAGCTTAAAAATGCCAAAGGTCTCTCAAATGAAATCCTCCAGAACCTTCAGCGTGAAGTCACCAACTTGGCTGCTGCCCGTTGTGGCGAGGTTTGCAAAGCTTTTATACTAGATAGATTATATATTAATAGTATAATTATAATAATGTATGTGTTTGCTCTCTGTAAGGTGATGATTTATGAACTGGCAGATCACATCCAGGGCTTTCTGAGTGAACACAACAAACCTCCATCCAGCTCCTTCCATGAAGAGATGCTGAAAAACCATCGCAAACAGCAGGAGAAGAGGGCCCTGGAAGAGCAGCAGAGAATGGACCAACAGCGGAGACAAGAGGAGGAAATGGTCAGGAGTTTGACATGAACAAAATTTGACATTAAATTATGTTCATGTAATGCATGATGTAAAATATATATATTTTAGGAAAAAGAAATTATGGCTGTAATACAAAAGAGAGAGGATCAGAAACGAGAGGAAAAAAGAAGAAAAGAAATGGCCAAACAGGTACAGTTATGATCATAATATAATATTTCTCACATAAGCTTCAAAGATTGACTTTTTTACCCGGTGTCATTATAAAGGAGCGGTTAGAATCCATTGAGCAGACAAATGCTACTAAAAGTGTTCTGGGCAGGAGTCCGCCAAGCCCTGTGACATCTCCAACTGATCTGTCAGAAATCAAAAAAGGCATCGCTAATCGCCGTCGGACTACCTCAAGCTCACGACATAGGTAACAGCACAGTGTTTTGTTTTTTTGTTGTTGTCCTTGCCTCAAGTGGAGGAGATCAAGTATCTCTGGGTCTTATTCACGAGTGCGGGGAGGATGGAGCGTGAGATTGACATGCGGATCGGTGCAGTGTTGGCAGTGATCTGGTCGGTGTGCCGGACCGCTGTGGTGAAGAGGGCGCTGAGCTAAAAGGCAAAGCTCTCAATTTACCAGTCAATCTACGTTCCTACCCTCACCTATGGTCATGATCTTTGGGTAATGACCGAAAGGACAAGATCGTGGATACAAGCGGCCGAAATGAGTTTCCTCTGCAGTGTGGCTGGGCGCTCCCTTAGAGATAGGGTGAGGAGCTCAGTCACACGGGGCTCGGAGTAGAGCCGTTGCTTCTCCACATTGAGAGGAGTCAGCTGAGGTGGATCGGGTATCTGTTCGGATGCCTCCTGGACGCCTTCCACGGGAGGTGTTCCGGGCATGTCCCATCGGGAGGAGGCCCTGGGGGAGACCCAGGGCACGCTGGAGGGACTATGTCTCTCGGCTGGCCTGGGCACGCCTTGGGGTCCCCCCGGAGGAGCTGGAGGAAGTGTCTGGGGTGTAGGAAGTCTGGGAGTCCCTGTTTAGACTGTTGCCCCCGCGACCCGGCCCCGGATAAGCAGAAGAAAATGGATGAATGGTTGTTGTTGTTTTAATTTAGCATCATGTTAAAGGGATATGCCACCCCCAGGTCAAATTTGGGCATCTCCCCACAGTCCAGAGACTAAAATAAGTGGTGGAAAGCGTTTTCCTGCTCACCCAGCCATTGTCCGAGCCTGTCGCCACTGACCGCCGCGGTATCTGCAGCTCCTCCGCCTTAGACTGGAGTCTAACGTCGCCAGAGAAAGATTTCGGCCAAAAGGAATTAATTTGCTCGATGCGTTTCCCAATTACTTTGTGTGTAGTGCGCATTCATATCAAGTGCAAATAAATGTGCAAATCAACACGGAGAGCTTGCCTTGGTCATTTTGGGTGGGAACTATTTTCCAGTGCGGAAGAATACAGTCGAATCACGCAGCACGTTGTGCAACAGGGGAACTCCCTTCCCGGTGCGTAACAGGGATTCCCCTGGCAGCGTACTGCGTGATTCGACTGTATTCTTCCGCACTGGAAAATAGTTCCCACCCAAAATGACCAAGTCAAGCTCTCCGTGTTGATTTGCACATTTATTTGCACTCGATATGAATGCGCACTACACATAAAGTAATTGGGAAACGCATCGAGCAAATTAATTCCTTTTGGCCGAAATCTTTCTCTGGCGACGTTAGACTCCAGTCTAAGGCGGAGGAGCACCAGATACCGTGGCGGTCAGTGGCGACAGACTCGGACAATGGCTGGGTGAGCAGGAAAACGCTTTCCACCACTTATTTTAGTCTCTGGACTGTGGGGAGATGCCCTAATTTGCCCTGGGGGTGGCATATCCCTTTTTAAAAATCATGAAAATCATGTTAAGTTAAATGACACCTAACAATACAGTTACAACATAACATACAACATTTTCATTTAAATGCAATAGATATTGACATTAGACAGTGTTACACAACAACTGAGAAATATTTTCATAGCTATAATTCATTCATTAATAATATGTTCTTACAGGCGTGATACATTTGGTGAAGAGAACCATAGATCGCAAGAACTCCATTTTAACAGCACCACATTTGGAGAACTTGCTGTTCATAAAGGCAAACTTTTGGGTGAGTTTAGAATAAATCGACAAACAAACTTTGCATTTGGGATGATATTTTTGTTTGTTTGTTAGGTGTGAGTGAGAGGCTTGGCCGCAGTGTTCACTATGGGTTTGAGGGGAAATCTGGTGACTTTGTGATCATCTATGAGTGGTCTCTGCGGTGGAGCAAGAAAATGGGCAAGTTCTTCACCAGTCAGGAGAAAGGAAAGATCGAAAACTGTAAAAAGCAGGCATGTGTTCAAGGCACACTCAAGAGAAGAAGAAGAGAGAAGAGGATTGGTGCATAAAATGATATAAATAATGTTGTTCCTGTTTTCTTTGTAGATTCATGGAGCAGAAAATGAGTTGAATTCCCTGCTGCGGCTGGACCATCCAAACCTTGTACATTACATGGCTCTGAGCTACACTGAAAAGGAAGACTGTATTATTATTTACCTTCTAGTGGAACATGTATCTGGGACCAGTTTGAACCAACCTTTAAAGACAGAAACTCCTCTGTCTTTAGATAAACTCTGCCTTTACACCAGCCAGCTGCTGTCTGCTCTGGATTACCTCCACTGTAACTCTGTTGTTCATAAGCAGTTGGGGGCGTCCAGTGTGATTTTAGACTCGGAGGGAAATGCGCGGTTGACTGATTACAGCTTGTCTAAGAGATTTGCTGACATCTGCAAAGAAGACATTTTTGAGCAATCGCATGTGCGTTTCTCTGAGGCCACTGCCATGCCCACCAAGACGGGCAAAAAAGGGGATGTGTGGAACCTGGGTCTGATGCTGCTTAGTTTGAGTCAGGGAAAAGAGGTGACGGAATACCCCGTGACTGTGCCCACCAGTCTACCTTCTGACTTTCAAGACTTCCTTCAAAAGTAAGCCCAAGAAAAAGCTCTTAAAGGGATAGTGTGTTTTTTAAAAAAAAATGTGAATCTGTATGGCTTCTCCTTCAACACTGTTGTGAGTTACCCATGACAGCGTGATCTGGGCCTAGTTCTCCTCCGGTTCCGTAGCTCGTGAACGTAGTTCCGGTAAGTTATCCAGGGCAGTTAATAAAGGTTGTTTTTCTTCTCAAAACAACATTTGTCCAAAAAGTGATATATTTGCGTCACACAATTGTCCGCGCAAAAATTCCGCAGCGTAATTCGCATTGGGGTTATTTTCTCTCGACTCGTATCACTGCGCCCAGATTAGCTGTATTAGCCTGGTCACTTGTACCGCATCTGCCGTAAACATCCGCTAACAAGTGAACAAGCAATACAGCTAGTGATACGAGTTGAGAGAAAATGACCCCAATGCGAATTACGCTGCTGAATTTTTGCGCGGACAATTGTGTGACGCAAATATATCACTTTTTGGACAAATGATGTTTTGAGAAGAAAAACAACCTTTATTAACTGTCCTGGATAACTTACCGGAACTACGTTCACGAGCTACGGAACCGGAGGAGAACTAGGCCCAGATCACGCTGTCATGGGTAACTCGGTGTTAATCTCACAACAGTGTTGAAAGAGAAGCCAAACAGATTCACATAAAAAACAAAAAAACAAAAACGCACTATCCCTTTAACTAGCTGTACTATGTGTAATGTATGTATCAGGATTTGTATTTTAACTCTGTGTATTTGTGTAGGTGTTTGTGTCTGAATGACTGTGAAAGGTGGACGCCTCAGCAGCTCTTGGAACACCCTTTTCTAAAGCCTCCATCTCCCAAATTGTCTCCACACTGTCAGGATGCAAGCCCTGAAGGTAATCTGCAATAATATGCATAATGATTGGACTGTACCACTGTAACTGTAACTGTCTACCCAACTCATCCCATTTTGTTTACAGATCTTGTAGACTTTGCATCCACTGTTATCCCGCAGAGCCATATTCTGAACGCTCCTTTTAGCTCAGGCGTGCAGAGGCAGTTTTCTCGCTACTTTAATGAGTTTGAGGAGCTCCAGCTACTTGGGAAAGGGGCCTTTGGTGCTGTTATAAAGGTAATTAAGTATGACATTTATATTTTCATTCTTTTTCATTTTCTCACAACGTCTCGCTTTTGTAGGTTCAAAACAAACTAGACGGCTGCTACTATGCTGTGAAGCGTATCCAGGTGAACCCAGCCAGCAAGCAGTTCAGGAGAATTAAGGGCGAGGTGACTCTGTTGTCTCGCTTAAATCATGAAAACATCGTCCGTTACTACAACGCATGGATAGAGAAACATGAGAAACCATCTGTAGGTGCACTGAGCAACACTGACAGCTCTGAGCCGCAAACGCCTGAAAAGAATCCTCAGGAAAAGAAGCCAACGAGGAATGAGTTTGGACTATTGGACAATGTGGAGGACATGGCACCACCTCCCGCACTGTCCAGTTCAGTCGAGTGGTCCACTTCCATTGAGAAATCTTCAAGCGCAAAGTGCAGCGGCCACCAGTCTAGTGATGAAGACGATGATGATGATGAAGATGTGTTTGGTGCCTCCTTTTTGTGAGCATTAACTTAACTTTTTTCAGTACGTTTTAAATTGTTGTGTTGTTTTACCGTTTTTTGTTTGTTTTTTAGGCCGTCGGACAGTAGCTCAAGGAGTGACATCATCTTTGACAACGGGGATGACAGCATGGATGAGATGTCCCAGGTATGAGAATTTCACTTTCAAAATGTTTACATTTTCATTAAGAATAAAAGACTTAACGCTACGTTCACACTGCAGGGCTTAAAGCTCAATTTGGATTTTTTTGTGAAATCCGTTTTTTTTTTGCGAGGTTGTTCACATTTCCAATTAAATGCAACTTGTATGTGATCTCCAGTGTGAACTTTAAACACCCCAAAAGTGTCCCACATGCGCATTGGAGGACACGATGACGTCACACGGAAGTAAACACGGACGCTATGAGTGAGCATCTGGCTTTATTAAAGTTGCTGTCCTACCGGAGCCCGCACATGTACAATAGATTTGTTTTAAAGAGGAGATTAAGAAGGAGAAGAGCAAGGTTGTTGGCCATGGCGTTTTGTGGGGCAGTGGCAGCCACCTCCATACAGAGGAACGTGTGGGTGCGGAGTCGCAGCCAAGAGTGGTGGGATTACTATGTGCTTTGCCGCTTCACTGACACGGAGTTCATACAGAATTTTCGTATGACAAGAAGAACATTTATGTACATTTGTGAACGCCTACTTGTACCACTCTCATGGGAGGAAACACGGGCAGGTCGAATGAACGTGACCTGGCCGTTCAGACTGAAGTCTCATATCAAAAGATCGGATATGTATCGGTTTTAGGACCACATGTCCAAGTGGCGCATTTGAAAGGCATCGGATCTGTATCGTTCAGACTGTCATTAAAAGATCAGATACAGGTGAACGCATAAGGTTACATTCAGACTGCAGCCTGAAGTGACCCAAATCCAATTTTTTTGCCTCTATGCGACCTGTATCTGATCTTTTAATGACAGTCTGAACGACACAGATCCGATGTTTATCGAATGCGACCCAGGCCTGTTGGATATGTGGTCCTAAAACTGATACATATCCGATCTTTTGACATGCGACTTCAGTCTGAACGGCCAGGACGCATTCATCTGACCATCAACAAGTGAGAGTGGTACAAATAGGCGCTCACAAATGTACACAAACGTTCTTCTCGTCATACAAAAATTGTGCATGAAGTCCATGGCAGTGAAGCAGCAAAGCACGTAAACATCCCACCACTCAGCACCAACACATTCCTTTCTACAGTTGCTGCCACTGCCCCACAAAACGCCAAGGCCAAAAACCTTCTCCTCCTCAATCTCTTCCTTAAAACAAATAAGTTGTACATGTTCTGGCTGTGGTACGACAACAACTTTAAAATCACCAGGCGCTCAATGCTAGTGTCCATGTTTAGAGAGAAGAGAAGTGACTTTATTGATCTCACACTGGAGAAATTCTTCTCTGCATTTAACACATCCTGTTATTAGGAGCAGTGGGCAGCACATTACTGCGCCCGGGGACCATCTCCATGATCTTCTTGCTTCAGTTTGGTCAGGACCTAAGCTGGAGGATTTACCTATGGTGCATGTTTTGGGTTGATGGGGGAAACTGGAGTGCCCGGAGGAAACCCACCCAGACACGGGGAGAACATGCAAACTCCGGGGATCGAACACAGACCATGCAAACTCCACACAGAACACACACAGAAAGGCCTGGGCGACCCGGGGATTGAACCCGGAACCTTCTTGCTGTGAAGCGTGAGCGCTAGCCACTCAGCCACCGTGCCTTTTAGGTTACTTCCATAAACACTGAGCACGCTCGCTGTATGTGACCTCGTCCTGTCCTCCAAGGCGTATGCAGGACACTTTTGGGGCGTTTAAAGTTCACACTGGAGATCACATACAAGTCGCATTTAATTGGAAATGTGAATAACCTCGCAAAAAAATCAGATTTCACCAAAAAAATCCAAATTGAGCTTTAAGCCCTGCAGTCTGAACGTAGCCTAACAGATTAAAATTTCCCAGATGGAGCAAAGCAAAAAGCCTGCGATTGACACAACAGAGAGCATTGATTCTGATCGTTCCCTCCTCATAGCACATTACTTATACATACAGGTATGCTTTTCCATTACATCTTGTAGTACTTTCAAAGTCTTATATATATTATGACACTTGTTTGTTGCTTGTAGATGGAGTACTGTGAGAAGAGCACTCTAAGAGACACAATAGACCATGAACTTTATTTGGACCAAACTCGGCTCTGGAGACTGTTCAGGGAAATCCTGGATGGGTTGGCGTATATTCATGAGCAAGTGTGTATTTGGTATTTTGTATGAATGTTCTATTAAGGATTATTCCTGCGCAGTTATTTTAATACTGTCTTAAATTAATGTCTGTCTCCATCAGGGTATGATCCACAGAGACTTGAAGCCTGTCAACATTTTCCTCGACTCTCAGGACCATGTGAAAATCGGGGACTTTGGACTGGCTACGGACCATCCGGCTAATGTGGTGTGCTTGTCCATCTTTCAAAGTCTTAATTATCTTAATAAACAATTTGTTCATTAAGCCTTTCTTCCTGCAGTATTAAGGTTGTAAATATTGTAGTTATTCTAAAGTGTTTATCTGTTAACACGCTGTTTCAGGCTGCTGCTAGTTTCATAGGGGATGAGAGTGGTGCAGCGACAATACCCAAACCCGATCCATCTGGTAAGTTTACAAAGAAAACATTTTTAAATACTCAGCTATCTCATTTGACTAATTGTTTTGATTGGTTGGTCTTAGGAAACATGACTGGCATGGTCGGTACCGCCCTATATGTGAGCCCGGAGGTGCAAGGAAACACCAAAGCCACTTACAACCAAGTAAGATATTTTAATGTTTTAAATGATCTTACTGTGAAGCGAAAGGCCTTGGAAATCAGAGTTAGACTTCTTTATTTATTTTTATTATTATTATAACTTTATTTAACCAGGGAACTCCCATTGAGATTAAAAACCTCTTTTTCAAGGGAGCTCTGGACAAGAGGCAGCAAAAAAGACAATTACAACACAATTAAAATTACATATAAATTAGTTAAAACAGGCAGTAAAAAAGACAATTACAACCCAATTAAAATGACATAAAAATTTGTTAAAACAGATACAATTTATGGAGGCTGTCTCAAGTGCTCTTAGTCTGGATTTAAAGCCATTCAAGGAGATAAGTTCCGTTAATTCTTGATAAAGTTGTTGTTTCTTTGAACAATGTTGTCCCAAGAATCAAGCGTGCATGTGTACGTATTTATCTTGTTTACATACAGTAATAGATCTTTAGTCTGTGCAGTCATGTTTACTAAAGCTTCCGTTGTTTATGTCTAGAAAGTTGATCTGTTTAGCCTGGGTATCATCCTGTTTGAGATGTCCTATCGCCCAATGACCACTGGAGCTGAACGCATCACTGTCCTGAGCCAGCTGCGTGTGGTATGCATCTCTAAGGCTGCGGGATATTGTGTAATACTTTTTGTGAAACTAACTTTTTTATTTACGACAGGAGCCCATTACATTTCCTGAAGATTTCATTCCAAATAATCAAGGAACACAGGTAAGCAAAACAAAACAATAAAAATGTATGCATCCATTTGAACCATAATACATAGATTTGTTTGCTCTAAAAACAGAGGAAAGTGATACAATGGCTGCTAAATCATGACCCTGCCTTGCGCCCCACTGCCCAAGAGCTGCTGAAAAGTGAACTACTGCCCCCTCCCCAGATGGAGGAGTCCGAGCTGCACGAGGTGTTGCAGCACACTATGGCCAATGTCAGTGGAAAGGCCTACCGCACCATGGTGGGCCAGCTGTTTGCCCAGAACACCACCCCTGTCATGGATTTCACCTATGATATAGATCTACATAAGGTACATGCTAACCTTTCTCTGTAGTTTGTGGAGTCGTGAAGTCCACTCTTTATTGGTAGTTTTCAGATTCTGCAGTGTGATGATGTCATATTGGGGGGCAAGACACATAGGCTACGTTCAGACTGGAGGGCTTAATGCTCAATTCAGATTTTTTTTTGTGTGTGAAATACGATTTTTTTTTGTGAGGTCGTTCACATTTCCAGTTAAATGTGACTTGTATGTGATCTCCAGTGTGGACTTTAAACACCCCAAAAGTGTCCCTCATGCACATTGGAGGACTCGACGATGTCACGCACAGCGAGTGTGCTCAGTGTTATGGAAGTAGCCTAAATTCGATCCCCGGGTCACCCGAGCCTTTCTGTGTGGAGTTTGCATGTTCTCCCCGTGTCTGGGTGGGTTTCCTCCGGGCACTCCGGTTTCCCCCACCAACCCAAAACATGCACCATAGGTACCTCCAGCTTTGGTCCTGACCAAGCCGAAGCAAGAAGATCATGGAGATGGTCCCCGGGCGCAGTAATGTGCTGCTCACTGCTCCTGATAACAGGATGGGTTAAATGCAGAACTGGAATTTCCCCACTGTGGGACTAATAAAGGCATATCTTTCTTTCTTTCTTTCTTTCTTTCTTTCTAAATATGGACATTAGCATTGAGCACCTGGCAATCTTAAAAGTTATTGTCGTACCAGAGCCAGAACTCGTACAGCTTATGTTTTAAGGAGAAGATTGAGAAGGATAAGGATGAGGTTTTTGGCCATGGCATTTTGTGGGGCAGTGACTACCTGGGCTGCTTGCGCTAGCTGCGAGACCTGGACTCTTCTCGGGCCAGGGTTCCTCTTTAGTAACGCATTTCTATCAGCTCAACACTGGGCTTGTTTCCCAAAATATGGTCCAGTTCTGTTCAGTTTCTGCCTACTTCAGCGCAGAATAGTGATGTTTGTCGCTTGCTGACGACGTGTAGGTCGGATGAATGCGACCTGGCCGTTCAGACTGAAGTTGCATGTCAAAAGATCGGATATGTATCGGTTTTAGGACCACATATCCAAGTGGCCTGGGTGGCATTTGAAAAAATCAGGTGTGTGTCATTTAGACTGTCATTAAAAGATCAGATACAGGTCGCATAGGGGCGAAAAAATCCTATTTGAGTCACTTCAGGCTGCAGTCTGAACATAGCCAGATTACCCTATTGATGACATTGTGCTTTATTATGAAATATCCAATAGGTAAATTCACAAATGTTAAACCTGGTATTTTCAGTTAACTCAACCCAATAATTCACTGTATTACAAATACATAGTTTTAACATTTAAAATTTTAGCTGTCATCCATCTGGGTTAAGTAATATTGGCCTATTGATCCATCCCACGTGACGTCACAAAATTGTGGCCGCCATTTTGGACATGAAGTGGGATACCACAGCCAACAACACAGCAGAGATCAACGGAACATTAAAGGACACAGATATCGAACATAGCCATTGCGTTAAGTTACTTCTTATTTCGCAATCATGCCATTGTATTGTTGCGCACCCGGGTGTAGTAATCACCAGCACAGTAGGCAGGATATGTCGTTTTATCGTATCCCAAAGGATCCGGACAGAAGGAGAAGATGCGACTAATCGCCTACATACACAACACAGACACTGAGCCTAATAACACAGTTCTTGTTCATTGCCTGGTAGCAGCAAATTTATAACAGCCATGAACAACAGACTAAAAAGTTATGTCAGTGACATTTAATGACATTTAGTTTGTCCAGAGGACCGATATTAAATTAAAAATGTGAACAAACCTTGGCGGTAATGAGATGACGACCACCAGCTCCAGGGACGACCCACTGATAGAGACATGTAACCCAGCCAGATACGAAATATTTGTAGGCATCCAAACTCTTGTATGCCTTCCGGTCACATCCTGTGTATGGCGATGGGTTACTTGTGACATACATGTACAAATCATGAGGACCGAAGTCTGGTAACGACGAGGTCTTGGTGTACTTTCTCACGTCCGTAAACAATCCGGGCGGAAGCAGGTAGACATCACTATCTAAACCAGCTATTTTCAGCTTTTCAAAATATCTCTCCCTCTGCTCACCCTGTAAATGTGCTGTCTCGCTGGATAGTGGAGGTGTCATCTCGTTCACTTCGTTTAATCCAAATCTCGAGTGTCCGACTCGTCTTCATCGCATTCAAACACGTTCATACCGCAGTGATGTTCATGTCCAAAATGGCGCTTGCTTTTACGAAGGTCACGTGTTTGGGAAACGTCAATAGAATGATGTGATTTCATCTGAAACCCAGCAATGGCAACTTTGACAGTCACTGGTTTCTATTTTTTTTCTAACTTTCTTTTGCACTAAACTGTCTGGAGCTAATGTGGCAAGTGAATTTCTCCTGTGTGAGATCAGTAAAGTCTTACCTTATTCTTTTTCATGTTAAAAACCCAGTAATGACTGAACTACAACCTGTTAACTGTTTTAAATATGTTCATTTTGTAAACTGTGACACAGTTTGCAGTGACACATACTGTAACATTTAATTAGTTGCTTTTTGCTTTTTGTGGGATTTTGGTCTTTTTTCAAATGTTTGATTGCTTGTTGCGCTCTGAAAATCTGGCAACCTTAACCTTGCTAGGATTTCATGTACAGCCCTCCCCCGTATGATGCTTGGAGGTTTTTTAATTGCAGTTTGTATACAGGGAGTCCTCGAGTTACGACGTTGATCCGTTCTTAAGACGCGTCGTAACCCGAATTTCGTCGTAAACCGGATTTTGCCTTTGATCTTCCAACCAAAGCACCAATAACCTTTCCATCTCAATAATTAGACCACTACGCTGCTTGGTTATCACTGCCGCTTTCATAGGAGCAGATCAGAGCCCACATCAGGTACTTCCGCCCACATTGGGCACGCACATGAGGCTGTCTTCTTCTCCCTACAACCACAACAGAGCGTATTCTTGCGCCGTGCGCCGCGCGCCGCGTGCGTTTGTTTACATATCTTACCACGCTAAACCGTGTAAGACGGAATGACGCGTAATATATACATATTTTTTTTAATGGGGGCGCGTTCGTAACCACGAAACGTCGTAACCCGAGACCGTCGTAACCCGAGGACCCCCTGTACTTGTTTCAGTTAAGAGTGGAGAGTTGCATTTCCCACCTCTAGATGTCGCCCTGCACAAACACATGAGTTCATAGCTCCCCTGTCCGCCTGTAGAGAGCTTAATCGATACCTGCTGATCTTTAATAGTGCGTGTGTTTGTTCTCCCTTCAGGGCAGCTTCAGCTTCACCGGTGCTAAATTGCAGCAGTATGTGTATGAAACCATCACCCGGATCTTCAAGAAACACGGTCAGTCCTCTGCTGTGTGTAACTGTGCACACCTTGACTTCTGACCCACTGTAAGCCTCATTTAGAGACACATCCCCACATCTGCTCCAGTGAGGGGCATTTCAACAATAAGTGTACTGTTGGGCAGCACACAGGCCCTGCAGGTGCTGCTTCTATTTCTGTGAACTTTTTTCTGATCATGTACAGCTGTTTGCATTGTGGAAGCTTACATTGTGTCTCCTCATGTAGTGTGTGTCATGTTTGTAGTAGCTTAACAGTACCGCTCAGATACATTTATTTTGATATTCACAGGGGCGGTTCGTCTTCAGACTCCCTTGCTCCTACCACGAAACAGGAAGCTGTATGAAGGCGGTGAACTGGCCTGCTTCATGGACCATAGCGGAATGCTGGTTACGCTGCCCTTTGACCTTCGGGTGAGTCCAACACACGCTCACAAATAACACACAAAGGTGAGCATGGTCCTGTTTGAACACAATCTAATTACACTGGTAGTCGCATTAGCACTTCCATTCACAGCGCCAGAGAGCAATCAGCAGCGCCTCAGCCGGGGCTGCTGCAGGAAAGCCTCAGGTCTAAATGCTTGTTTCCACTCTTTGATTGATTGCAGACTAATTCAGTCTTCAGAGGCTTTGTACAGGCTGACCTATGTCTCTCCCCTCTTTTATTTCAGATGGCCTTTGCACGATTTGTGGCACGCAATAATGTCACTCAGCTGAAGAGGTACATTAAAATAAATCTGTATTCATTACAGTGCTGTACCTCACACCCCCAAAAACTGTAGGGTTTGTATTCTTCCATAGGTACAGCATTGAACGAGTGTTTCGCCCCAGAAAGCTGGACCGTGCCCACCCCAGGGAGCTGTTGGAGTGTGCTTTTGACATAATCACCACAGTCACAAACAGCCTGCTCCCTGATGCAGAGACCATCTACACCGTTTATGAAATTATTCAAGAGTTTCCTGCTCTGCAGGTAGAATCCTTTCAAAGCTTCTACTTAAGAATGGCTTTATTAATCTATCTTGGCTATAATTGTGAACATGAAGGTTTTCTATTACAAAAGAGTCCTCAGCTTTCACACTGATGTCCAGGCAAAGAATTTCTTTTGAAAAGATTAATTACTGTGCTCTTTCAGAAACATCCTGTCAACTTGTTTTTCTTCCTTTATAATTCCCGTCACATTCCATCGCCATAACTGTCCCTGGTCCCTCAGAGTTCCAGAGCGCTTGATATTTACTCTGTAAATCTGTTATTCACAGCATTGTTCATTTCCTTCCCCTGCAGCATAGTCAGATCCTGAGAGCAACAAACATGCTCCCAGTACAGTTTTTGTCTGTCTCATGAACCTAGTTAAGTTGGGTCATAACCTTGTCAAGCAACTTGTTTTTAAGTGGAAAACAAGACCAATCATAAGGCTCATAATCCAATCCAATCCAACTTTATTTATAAAGCACTTTAAAAACAACACATAAGGCCAGTGGGACACTGATACTGTGCATTGCCCACAATGTGTGAAAAGTAAATGCCTAGTTTGCGAAAAGTTGTTCACTGGTAATTGCAATAAACATTATTCTGGTTCTTCCTGTTGAGGAGATGTGTTAAGATGTGTTTTGTGACCACAGGAAAGAAACTATAACATCTACCTGAACCACACAAGCCTCCTGAAGGCCATCCTGCTCCACAGTGGAATCCCAGAGGACAAACTGAGCCAGGCCTCCAACATACTCTGTGATGCTATGGTTAGTATGGGGCACATAAGGTCTACATAACAATAGACTGTGTGCCTGTTATTGATCTGTTTGTATTAATGTGGCCTTTACTGCAGTCTGAGAAGCTGACCAAACGGGAGGTAGAGGCCAAATTTTGCAACTTCTCCCTGTCAACCAACAGTGTGAGTGTCCAAAAGATGTCTGAGCCTGGAATCCTCAGTAGTACCTAAAGTGACATGTGCTTATGTCCCTCTGTTACCTACAGCTGCAAACATTATACAAGTTCATAGAGCAGAAGGGCAGTCTGCAGGACCTGGCCCCACTGTTGGCCCTGCTCACCAAACAGAAGACCGCTGTCACACAGCCTCTGGCCAAGCAGGGTCTCAAGGACCTGGAGGAGCTCACTGTGCTGCTCAACCGACTGGGGGTCAAATTACCGGTGATTTTGTGTGGGCCATATATATAAAACTATGTGCACAGTTTTATTTGGCAGATGTTAACATGTTTGTTTTATAGGTTGTGATCAACTTGGGATTGGTGTACAAAGTTCAGCATCACTCCGGGATCATTTTCCAGTTTGTTGCCTTCATTCGAAAGAGGAAAAGAATAGTCCCAGATATAGTGGCTGCTGGAGGCCGCTATGATCATTTGGTATGCTTTACTGTAAAGTATTAGTCATCCACATTCCCCATATTAAAATCAATAAATAAACTGCAGTCTTAAGAATGCGTGTGAACCACATGTTTTCCATCCCAAACCTACCATAACTCCTCTGTTCTCTCACTTTATAAAGCATTGTTAGCTATGTCGTCTCCATGCTATTATACTTTGTGTTTTGTGCTTATAGATTGTGGAGTTTCAAAGTTCGGCATCCACAGCTCCAGTCACCTCTGCAGTGGGGGCCAGTGTAGCTCTGGACAAAGTGTGTGCTGCTATGGCCAGCATGGAGGAGCCAGTAAGCACATGCACGCACACGCACGCACGCACACACGCACACAGGATGTGATATTTTACAGTAATTATTGTAATAGAGGAGCAGCAGGCAGACATTTCATATTTAATGATGCCTTATTCAAGCAGCCAGGTGCCATAGCTACTTTTAGCTCCTAATGACTATGATCACTGGGCCTCTTGACGCCATACAGATATATTTAGCGCTACTTCATTTACATGTTAGATACACAGAAACTGACTAGGCGTTATTGAGTTGTTGTTGTTTTTCTGTGACAGCCCCCTATAAGCTCATGTGATGCTTTAGTGGTTCCAGTTGGTCATTCGTCTTTGTCCAGAGCCATCAGTGTTGTCCAAAAACTGTGGAGCATGGGAGTGTCTGCAGACCTCACCTATGACATCTCACAGGTGAGTGGTGTGCCTCAATGAATACATTTAACTTTTGGAATGATTTGGTGGTGGATCTCTTTCTGCACCTACATGTGGTTCTTATTGTTATTTAGTCTTGTGATGTTCTGTTGTACGTTTCTTTATTTGTCTCCTTGTTTTACGATATGCTTTCGATAGATTAAGTAAGCCAAATCTTAAACAAAAGTCTGTGAATGAGGGTCTAGTTTAGGCTAAGTATAGCTTACATTTAGGAAGCAGAGGCCCTTTCAGGGGACCACAGGTCACTCTAGAGTTGTTTCCGGACCGGTGGAGAAACAAATCTATCTTGGTGGATTGTTTGGCTTTTGCTCCTAAAGAGGGCAACACCTGATTCTTTCCCATTTAGAAAAATGATAAGTTCTCGGTTTGAATCAAATATACATTACGCATTTAACTAAAATGAAACCATTGTTTCTGCTTAGAGACAAAGAAGGATTTGAATTGACCAAAAAGTCCTTGTTATGCAATAAGTAATAAATCTGTGGTCCCGAAGTTTGTTTTTCATTTTAATCTGTGAGATTAAAGTGAGAGGTTACAGACCAGTCTTTTCTATTTTTATCTTGAATTCATTGTGTGTTGCCCTACCTCCAATAATGAGCCTCTTTCTTTGTTGTAGTTGTGTGATGTAACTAGATAAGCTGGTTATTTATTGAAACTTTGTTGGTACTATGGCGTATGGCCTGGAGCTCAATCTAATAAGTTTTGAGGTGAAGACATCCCATTTCAAGCTATTGAACTTAACACCTCTCACATGCCGTCTTCTTAACAAATGTAATCTGATTTTAATTCAATGTAAAGATTTTATAGACCAAATATGGGAGTTTGAGATTCCCATCAGCCATTAGTCAGTACAGGGGGTCCTCGGGTTACGACGTTGATCCGTTCTTAAGACGCGTCGTAACCCGAATTTCGTCGTAAACCGGATTTTGCCTTTGATCTTCCAACCAAAGCACCAATAACCTTTCCATCTCAATAATTAGACCACTACGCTGTTTGGTTATCACTGCCGCTTTCATAGGAGCAGATCAGAGCCCACATCAGGTACTTCCGCCCACATTGGGCACGCACACGAGGCTGTCTTCTTCTCCCTACAACCACAACAGAGCGTATTCTTGCGCCGTGCGCCGCGCGTCGTTCGCGTTTGTTTACATCTCTTACCACGCTAAACCGTGTAAGACGGAATGACGCGTAATATATACATATTTTTTTTAATGGGGGCGCGTTCGTAACCACGAAACGTCGTAACCCGAGACCGTCGTAACCCGAGGACCCCCTGTATTGGGTTTGACTTGTCTCTGTCAATGAGAGTTTAGGCAGATTATTTTATGGTTTGTAAATCTGGTTTATTATGCTATTTTTAGACAGAAATCTTTAGAAACTTAGAAATGAATGTCATCCTATTTGAGGTGTAATTTTTGGGTTTTAGTCTCAGGAAACCTTAATGGACCAATGCAGACTGGCTGGTATCACCTGCATGGCCATGGTCTCTGACAAGGAAGGCAACTACGTGAAGGTAATCTGCCTCCATCTGTAGTTTATGAAGCTGCAGTACATAAACTGTCGTCTTTACTAAAACATGTGTGTTCCAATTCTGACAAAGTAAATAATGATAGCGATATATATACAGCAACACCTGTAAAATGAATTTTGTCTTCGCAGGTGAAGTCATTTGAGAAGGACAGACAGTCTGAGAAGAGAATTCCAGAGAATGATTTGGTGGATCACATTGTTCAGAAATGTCGGACCAAATTCTTTGAAGAGCGAAACATCAGGTAGAGACATAGTGGAGCTGCAGGGACTTGTGGGGCCTTTAAAGGGTTTATCTTCTAACAGTTGTGCTTATGCCTCTGCAGGGAAATCTCTGAAGGCATGTCTCTCCCCAATCCCAAAGGATCACTGCTCAACACTACAGGTACAGGGCCGCTTAAGCTGCTCTTTACAAAATCTTCATGCTGAATATTATACCATGAGGCCTCACTTCACCAGACGTTTCTTGCTAAGTGCTTAATGTGGTTAAATTATGTGGTATTATACAGTAAGTGTGTTGTGATGAAAGTTGGGTTAATACGTACAAGAGTTTAAATGTTTTTGTGAATAAATAAACACGGCTATTACTGGAAGCATGTCACGTTTTTGAGAGTCCAAAGGGGTTTTCCATAAAATGAAAAAGTGCATTATGTAACTCTTCTGGTGGATGGAATTTTCCACAGTATGGCATTAAACTTATTTCAATGGAAACAAGGAGGTTGCACCTCTAAGCCAACAAGTTACAGGTCAGATCTGTGAAGAGGCAACCCCGCTTATAGAAATAATGCATTTTTTTTAGTTTTCAAGGCATTTCTGAGCAATAAAAATGCCCGTAATTGAATGATTGCTAGATAGATAGAAGTTTAACAAGGAACTTCTCAGGCAAAGAAATCTTAAGTCCTTTTTTTTTTTTTTTTTTTTGGTTTAGGATTATCAGAGCAACATGGCGGCAGCACTACTGTAAATATGAATGTGAACGTCATCAGCCCAGAGAAGGTTTCTGCAAGTGCCAGGCGACGTTATGAGACCCAGGTCAGTGTGTTTTCCATTCCTCTTTTATCCTTTTATGTAACGTAACCTTTTTTATGCTAAAGAGGTGTCTTGCCCAAGGTCACAATAGATGGGATGTGAATAACCAGCCAGTTTATTGAGTATGTTTGACTTTGTGGGGATTTGTACTGCACACAAGCTATAAACTCCCTCTAAAATCATCCGAGTGTTTATGAATCCATTTAGATGATAATTATCCTTCCTGCTTTATGTTTGGTCATGGGAACAGTTAGTCTCCTCATTTTGCTCTTATCTCTCTTCAGATCCAAACCCGATTACAGAATCTCGCCAGCAATTTACAGAACAAGAGCAATGACATTGAGGTTCTGGCGGTAAGTCATTTGTTTGTTTACCCCTTTCTCCCTCTCAAACCCGCGCACCCTTTTTTTCTCTGCATGGTCGCCTTATCGTTTCAACTCGTGTGTGAAATCGCAGGGCGAGGAAAGTGCTTCTGATAGCTAAAACAGCAAACATCACAGGAGCAGCCGCATAGTTGAACCTGTTAGTGATATCTTGGCTAGCAGTTCATTTTGGCCATTACAGGTGCTCAGGGTGCTCATTTGTGGGTTTTCTTTTTCAGACAAGCATTACCCCTGTGATTAGAGTTGCAATTCATTTTGAACACTTGTGCAAGCATTTGACGACTGAAGTGAAATGCTGGAATAATAAAAGAATCTCGCACATCAAATTGTGTAACGGTTTCAAATACAGGCCCTGATGTTTTTATTGCCAGTTTTTATTGGCTGTTGGGGTAGTTCCAGTGTAACCTTTAGTTTTAAACAAATATATCTCAAATAAAAACATACCCTGCTACTGCATGCTCCTCTGTTATAGTGTATGAATGTTTAGCTTGTCAACTCATTGTTTTGTGTTTTCACTGAGACAATGATCACCAGTGTTTTGCTTGTGTTATCTTCCAGGTGGACCTGCAGAAGGAAACTCTGATCTACTTCCTGTCTCTGGAGGTCTGTTGGTGCTGCCTTGATTAAGCATGTTGTTGAGTTAATAATGCGAGCTATATTTGAATGAATAGTGGGCGCTACAGTGGGAAGTGGAAAGAACTGGCAGTGAGGTCAGGCCTCGAGACAGGAAGAGGGGATCCCGCTTGTTTCCTTACAGTCCTGGCTGACGAGGAACAGAGTTAGGGAACACCCTGGACTTTTTCCACAGCCCGCTCATTTCACGGAGCTCTCACGTTTGCAGGAACATTATAGTGAACAAAAAGAGCTCTGAGAAGGTGTTAATATCACATTCCATGCACCTGAAAAAAATCACTCATAAAAAAGTGTTGGTTCCTTCTGTTAAAAGACTTAAATTATATTGTGGTAAGTAACATAAGGGGAGGTGAAAATGCCCTCCACACCGGGATTATATAAGCAACAGCTTTACTCAATATCTGAAAAGGCCACCTACACCGGCCGCACATTGTCAGAGAACATTTGTGGAGTATAAAAAGCATGACAATACACAGTGTCTAAAACCAGGCAAGCAGGAAAGGTCTGTTTTGAATATGGCAAATTGCTCCAAGTCACACAAGGAACAAGAAAATCTATAAACCCACTTGCGCTTTGTGGCTTCGCAGCACTGCTCCCTTTGACATGCACAAATATACTCCACTGCTGGACATAGAACCCCTATTCATTGGCTCGAAACGCCTTGGCTATAGAGCGAGGCGATCATAGTTAACGGGATGATTTCTGACAAAGAGACTGAGCTCACTGCTGGTGGTTTGTACATGTTTGACTTTCACACTTAAAGGGGTAATGCATTTTGTGAAAGGCTGTTATTTTTGTTTCATTACAGTTTGACAGCGAGGACCAGTTCAACAGCAGCGTGAAGACTCTCCTGTCTCGACTCCCAAAGCAGCGCTACCTGAAGTCCATCTGTGAAGAGATCCACCATCTAAAGTTTACAAAGAAGTATGTCCTTTTGTGATACTGAAAGGTTCAGAATTCAGTTTAGAATACAGTTTTTAGGCCTGGAGAAAAGCCATTTTGCAATTTTTCAATGGTTCTATCAGTTCATGCACACATTGTTTAAAGGTAGTTTGGTACTAATTTATAATCACTACACCTTAACAAAGTATGAAAAAAGAAACACAAATAATGATTCAGACATAACTGCATAATATCTTAAGTCTTTGTTCATGCTTTATTAAGGCTAGAAGCACCTAGGTTATTTTTATTTAGCATTTTATCCAATATTAATCATGGTCTAGGTTAGAAAAAAAACGGGACCATGGTTTTCAGGCGTATCGTCTATGAGTTGAATGTGATCAAATGGCAAAACACTAATGCTGTACAGACATTTTCCAAGCAAACCATTGAATTGTCTCAGAAGTCCCTGGGCCCCCTCACTGCCCCATTTGCTTTGCCTCATATGTTTCTATTCCCCACTGCCTTGTATTCATAAAAAAATACTCAAATTCATAAAAAATTTAAAAAAAAACTCCCTTCCTTATATGTGCGGCTGCCACTCTTAAAGCCCCTTGTGAATGTGAACAGACCAGGTGTAGGAGTGACATTCAGCCCATCAAAGAGAGCTGCTAGACTGATAACTACAGGCTTGCTCTACACCAAATCCGCCGCTGATCCCATTTCCTGAGGTGAAATCTGGAACAATTTTCTATGTTTGGACTTATGGCGTGTTGCTTGCAGCGCTGATTGACTGGTAACACTCAAATTGTGTGCTTTGAATTAGGGTGTTCGTAACTCGTCTGTGTTTGGCCCTTGTTGTCCTTAGAAACCCGTCCGCAGAAGAATACATGTATGAGGGAAAGTGAGATTCATGTCCATTAGATGGTAATAGAAAATCAAAGCCACTCATTTGGGCTTTCTCATGAGAGCATTCGGTTTTCATTTGCTGTCTCTGACGTGTGCCTCATTTGCCATTTGGGAGGAAAGTCTTAGCTGTTTGTGTTGTGAATTAAGGGCACAGCTATATAGTCTTGATTCTAATAAAACTACTCATCTGTAATGTATTTTCTAAGTTTATGTTTATGTAGCAATATTAAATTATGATCTCTAAGTGGTAAGTAGTGCTGTGATGTTTTATGTTGGAACTCATTGCTCTTGTGCTCTCTTGCAGGGTGGCTGTGGTGGTTCTATACAGCTACAAAGATGACTATTACAAGATCCTTCTTTAGAGCTGGGAGAGCTTCACTGTTCAGGAGAATATCATGTAGTCATCACTTCTGAGAGACCTAACAAATTTCAATCAAGAAGTCGATGTCTGAGACCACAAGACAGGACACATTTCTCAGTATCAGTGTGTGGTAACTGCACATTTAACTTTTATTAGTCCTCATCAAGAATTGAAGGACTTGCCACAAAATAACTGTAAAATCAAGACAAGGGCTTGTGTGTTTATGTAAGATGTTTTATATTTGTAATAATGAGGATGTTGAAACATCATCCAAACTTTTTTGCTGTGAACTTCAGTGTTTTCTAAAAGAATGTGAGCCTTACATAATGGGCTACTAAAGCCTCTTTTCTGGAAATTATGTTTCAATCACAATAGTACATTAAGTGAAGTGACAGATGCTCAATAACATCCTCAAAGTTTCCTAAAAATATTGTCAGTCGCACAGACACACACCTGAGCCATTGTTGGTCTGAAGGCCTGGGAAGCTTCCTGAGTGTTTATGGATCCTTCCGTAGATAATTTCTCACCTTCAAGTTTATGAGCGAGCATTGTGAAATTGTCACTTGGCCAGTGTTGCTGTGCACAACAATGTCTGTTTTTTTTTAAACTGGCATAAATGTGTGACTCATTCAAACCTCAGACAATGCCTTCTTTACCCCAGCACGCATCTGCCTTTTCAGAAGAGGAGAAAACCTCTTGTACATTTTAGATCTGACGTGAGTTTGGAGAGGACAAATTCTTACTTGGAGCTTAAGGCCCAATCCAGATGTATTTGTGACTAGTATAAATCACTTGCAGATACCACTACAATGACATCATGTAATAAGAGTTTGCTGTTCCAAATATCACCATTGTGGTCCTTTGGTTCACACATTTATTGGTCAAAATGAGTGTAAACATACAGTTCATCAAGGCAACGTATTTACATGGTTTACCGAGGAACACAAATAAATAAGGTTGAACAGAAGAAAGCGGATAGAAAAGGAAAATGGTCTAAAATGTACAACAGCTTTGGCTACCAAAGGTCATTTTCAAAGAAAACAAACTATAGTTTAGTATTAATAAATAAAGCTATGTGAAAAAATAAATAAGGTACTCTGTTGTCTACTACTTTAAACTACTTTTTACACAGAGAAGCTTTTACTGTCACCTCCATTTAAAGCAAAATGTCATTCAAAAAGACACAAATCAACTACACTTCAGTAAGAACTGGTGGTCCAGTTTTCAGAGAAAAAGGATAGAAACTGGCTAACTATTGATGTGTGGAATCCAAAGCCCTCTGTCCTTTCCGGTATGGAGCAGACTGGTCAGATCCGCTGTTCACTGGAGTGGTTTAACATGTCCATGTGCTTCAAATGCTCTCAAATCCCTGATTAGGGCCTTTATCCTTACAAGAATCCACCAGTGGGCTTTCTAACAAAACACCTACAAGAAAAGTGCTATATCACTAACATGCTGCAATGTCTACCATCACATTTACCAACAAATGACCTTATTTTCATGTACATTTTCACAATTACACTGTTTCAAAATGGAAAGAACTTTAGACAAAGGATATATTTTTTAAATGGTTTGGACAGTAACTTAAAATATTTTAAGGCAATCAAATGAAGGCATAACATGGCAAACATTCACTGAACAGTAGCTCCACCTTACACTTACCAAATACAAGTAGTTATGGGTGATCAATCATAGTCAGATACAGTCTATGGTCATGGCACAGTTGTGAATGTACCTCATTAGGATTTTTTTCTACTATATCGCACCAGGAAGCTTTGAAATGCAAGATGAATTTCGTGAGCCTTAACCATTTTCAAAGAACAAATTGTATGGTGTTCGAAATTGTAAATGGAATGACTTAATGAAAAATGTAAAACTATATATAGAATACATGTCACTCCTAAAATTGGTAAGGGGAAATATTTAGGCTGCCATTTTCTCCCTGGCCCCACTGAGGCACACAGAATAATAAAAGAGAAGGCCAAGGACAGCACATGTACAAATACTGTAGAAATATACAAAAACTGATGGAAAGCACACATTCTAAAGCAGTTAAATCCAATAGGATTATCAGTTCCTTTGGCCTTACTGCCCATGAAATCTGTCCACTGCTGCACACATATGCAGCATCCTATACACATGTTTAAAGTCCTAAAACTTTGATTTTGTTTTCTCAGTTTCAGACATTTCATATGATGACAGTCAAATTCTGTTTTTCTGGTTGCTGTCATCTGTAGTGAGGCAGGTTTCGGAGTGGCCATAGATTGTCCATCTTCCTCTTCACACAACCCAACTGCCAGAGTTTAGGTTGAAATCCACGTGATATGGACAAAACAGGTTTGTCTCACAGTGCATAAGTTCTAATGTCCCATGAGAACAGGGGTAAGTCTGGGTGTGGTAGGGGTCTAGCGTGTCCAGTCGTTGACCATGCTCAGCTTGGCTCTGGGGATGGTCATCTTGTCCCCACACGAGGAGCTCAGGTCAGGGGAGAAGTGGAGCAGGCCACAGTCATTCTTCACGTTTTGGAATTTGCTCTCCTTCGATGGCTCCATGTAGACAACAGAGTTTTTGTTGACATGTTTCTTCAGTATTACAGTCTACAAAAAGATAAAGAGTTTTGAGTTTACTACTAGTTTATTACAAACTTAATAAAACTGACTATATGCTAGCATATGTAATAAAACTTTATAGTACTCTGATAAATTACTGCCTCACTCTCAGATATGTCTGTGGTCTTATTGCTTACACTTTTTACCAGATGAAATAGTGAAAAGAAACAGCTCACCTTTTTTGGTGCACTGTAGCAAGACATCTGCACCCACTTCTTCTTCCTGTTGATGAGCAACGCCACAATGATGAAGATGATGATGGCCAGGAGGAGACCGGCCAGAATCCACGCTGCAGATTGGTAGATGAGAGCCATCTCTGCTTGGCTAGGGAAGTTCTCTCCCAGATGAGGCTCATCTGTGAGACAGAGAGAGAAATGGTGATCTAAAAGAAACACAATCTCTTTGTTTAGATTACTGTCGCTCCCATATGATAACTCAAACTCTTCAAAGCGCCAAGAGACATTGACATTGATTAATCAACAAGGCTTGTCTCACGAGAGTTCAGATTTCTGCACACGTTTGTAAATGTACCTGTTTGAATGATGAGCGGAGGCACAGAGCCAGTACTAGTCCACACGTCTCTGTCCACTCCAGCTGTGACAGCTTTCTTGGGAGTACTGGTCGACATCATCACCGGGGCTGACGTGGTCATTTCTGTCCACACAAGTAGAATACATATAAAGCATGTTAAGTGAGTTATGTATAAACTTCTAGTGTGTATAAATGTTACATAAAATGCACAAAGGCCTGGGACCCCCTATCAGACCAAACAATAGGACGCTATGGAGCGGTGTTCCTCTATGGGAAAAGCTGACAGTGGGCTTTGCCTTCCTGTGCTGCCACAGAGAGTGGGGACAGGAAACACGTGTGAATGTGCGGATGCCCGGGGGAGTGCTTTCACTCACAGCCAGCGGTGTGTTTGTCACATGGAATGTTGTTGGGAATGGCTGTGTTTGCGTACGCAGCGCCAGGTTGGCTAGGTCTAATGGACAAACACAAGAGTATATGGGCTTTTAGTTTTGACATGACCCTTCCCTCTTGTTATAAAGCATCAGGTACAGTGTCTCTGCAACATTTGGTATCTCATGTCATACACTGAGTATGACAGCCATACTCACAGTATGCATCTACATAATGCATACTGTGAGTATGGCTGTCAGCTGCCTGAGCCTGTCACAGCCCACGTACCCAGACAGTGTGGGCAGCACTGGCCCTTGCGCAGGACGGGCACTCTGCAGCTGGCAGCCGGACAGCGCTGGGAGAAACACTCAATGGTGCCGTTGTTGCAGGTACAGCTGGTGCAGGCATTGGCTCTCCATGAGTCTCCAGACAGAAGCACGTCTCCATCGCTGGTGATGCAGTAGTCCTGCTGGCTCCTGTTCACTGGCAGCAGGGGACTCTCTGTACACAGGGACAGGTCAGGGCACTTATTACACCACAAACAGAGCTTTCCAATACCGTGAACATGAGTTACATTATTAGAACAGAGTGCATTATTATTATTAATTGATATTTTCACATTTCTATATGGGGAAGATGGATCACATTGTTATATCTTATGTATATAATTGTGTCTCATCTGACACAGGTCTATTGCTCTTTGGTTGCTATTCCATCTATTTTTCTTTTTGTTCTTTTACCCTCTGTTTTATATTGTATATTATATTTGGTGAGTGAGTGGTTAGTGAGCTACTGTACCCAAAACAATTTCCCTTGTGGATCAATAAAGTTTGTCTAAGTCTAAGTCTAACAACTCTCCCTCTCAGTGCTTCCTTAATCTGCTTTGTGAAGAATTTAGTTTGTCAACATTAAGAGCTGAACAGCTTTCAACAGTCTTCTGCTTATATCACTGCTGTATAACATCTCAGCATAAAAATAGTTATTGGACCTGTAGGGGTGGCTTAAGATAAGGGGAGAAAAGATGCTTTAGTGTATATCCAGCACAAAGAGAAGTGCCTCCATATGGCAGCTGTCAGTTCTTCTTGTCTTCTTTATCTGGTCCATCAGGCCTTGGAGCAGCAAAGACCAAAGACTGGTTATTGGCCAAATGTCCATGGTGCCTGATGCACACATAGATCATAGGGCTGTCAGGGAGATGTGTATTATTCCTACATTCCTGGTGACCAAGCTCCAGCACATATCAAAGGACCTCTGTCAATCTGCCTTTGTGAAGAGGGAGATGCAGAGATAAGGTGCAGTGGCATTCTCCAGGAGCGGCCTCCAGAGCAGTCATGCATTGCTGATTTGTGGGCCTCAAGCTCTCCAGTGCTCCCAATATGATGCTTATAATTATAGAATTTAAAAAATATATCTCAAGCAGGAAGAGTTGCGAGATTGTTTTTGGTAACTTTTAACAAAACTATTTATTTGCGTATTTTACTGTAGGGGTCACTCAGCACATCCTCCGCCTCAAAGTTTATTTCAGGCAAAACAGCTAAAACAGCGACCAACACCTTGGCCAGGGGGTGATCCGATTCCTATAGCCCTCATACTTTTAATATTATACTTACTGACTTTCTTTTATTAGTGAGAGTGAAATGGCAAGGGATTTGATTAACTAAAAATGGTAAGGCAAGATGCATTGGACTAAATATAAAAAGACTTTTGATCTTGAGACATAATAGATTAACATTACATTTACCTCACATGAAATAATATAATTTTAATAACAATTCCTTTTGCAAATTCCCTACCCTCACTTTACTTTCTTACTTCAAAGATCCCAACCGGTCTCGGCTGGTTTCTTTATGAGCCCGACATAAAACTGCCCCGTCTGAGAGCTACACGCAGGACCTTTCAAAACCACATGCTCCAAGCACTTTCCAATCAACTCCAGGCTGTTCCCACACTCCCATTGAAGCCTTTAAACAGCCCATTATTACAGTATCTACGTTATAATGTTTCCCTTTCACAAACAACACAACACACCCTGCATATTTGGGCTGAGCTCTTCTTTCAAACAGAAAACACTCCACTTTGTGATGTCATGTGTTAATACAGGAAGTGATCTACTTTGTTTTTAAACTCTGTATAACTTCACGAGAATCATTTTGATCATTTCAGCCCTGGAATTGCCAATTTCAACAGAATAGGTAGCAGGTAGCTGTTTGAAACCTACCACTACATGACATCACAAAGTGGAATGGAGCATTTGGGCTTTGGAGATGTAGACAGACATAAAAAAAGGGTTCTTTTGAGCAGTATTACCACCTGTGAAATACTCTACTTACACCTTATTTAATCCTACCTGTACCTTTGTATTTTATTATATTTTATTACATATTTTTTATTATATTGTTTACTTTTTTCCCTTGTATTTTTATTGCATGCTATTAGTACTTCTCGACTATGTTAGCGAGTCAGCGGTTCTTCTGATCTTAAGCATATCATTGCATTGTTGACCTTGTGTGGATCCTGCATATGGCAAATAAACAATCTTGAATCTTGAATGTTGAATCTCAAACAACAACAAAACACAACTCTGGGTATGTTTTTGATGCAGCATTATAACAAATTTTCGCCTCGTAGTTCCTCTTTAGAATCAGGTGAGGCATTTACCTGGGCACACATGGCAGCAGGTGTCCTTGTTTCGGCTGGGCGAGTGGCACAGGGCAGGAGGACACTGTTCAGTATCACACAGGACTCTTCCCCGTCGACAGGTGCAGCGCGTGCACTCATCCAGGTCCCAGGTCTCCCCCTCCACAAAGAACTCTCCTCCAGGTGCCCTGCATACCACCATGTCCATGCCCTCGGCCTGACCACTGCCTGACTCATCTGCACCAAGACACAACAAATAAAGTCACCTACGAAGGCAGGCATTTTGTAATAACTTGAGATAAACTTATATGATGGTGAATGTTAATGCCGCATTGTTCACAACGGCTCCCCTCATGCTACCGCCACCTGTTGCCTTCCACAACAACCATGTTTGACTTTAACTAATGTTATATTTACAAAAGAATATTTATAAATGTTTTGCTCTGACTTCTGCAGAGGGAAAGTGTGTTGGCAAGTTTTTTTGTTTTTTTTTATAAGCATGCATTTTAAAAAGGTCCATATTTGGGCAAGAAAAGTAAGCCAAAATCACAATTTCAGGCCCAAGTCATTACCAATAACGTGTACATGATTTGATATTGTGAGGTCAAAGGGCATTATAACTTAACCTAACAGATTGTTAGACTGCTATTGTATTTCATATTATGGAGCAGTGGTTTTCTAGGTTTTTGCAGAAAGATGTCATATCCTTCAGTTATCCAGGTAGGATCATGTTAACCGGACCAAAGTTTTTGACTGAAGATGTTTCACAGCTCTTCCAAGCTAAAGTTCTGGTCAGATTGCTGGTGGACACTGCCTTATATCTGTATGAAGCAAGGGTCTAACTACACTGAAACTACACCGAAACCAACTTGAAACTAAACACCTGCTTGTTTAGCTTCTGTTTGTTAGTGTTGCCTGTTGCACTCTTAGCATAGTTCAATAGACCCAGCCAACAAACAGAACAAAGAAAAAAAATGGCAGTTTTGGGTAAATTAAACACATCCTAGAATTGTAGAGGACCTTGGATACCAGCAGAAGCAGCTTGCATGCTACAGTTTAAGAAAGTTAAATGTGCTTATTGTCAGATTTCTGGATTTATAAGAACATTAATATGATACAATGATTTCTTTCTGATGTTGGTCGCTTTGATTACTCATTTAAATAACCTTAAAGCAACATGATGCATAAAGGAATATACTTTCTCTTCCAAAAACACCAGAAAAAATCATGTTGTGTCCCTTTAAGTGGACCCAGCAGTGTCATAGGTTACAAGAGACAGGGAACCTTTATCTGTTAAAACAAGCTCCAGGCAGTGTAGGTTCTAATTTATTTGAAAACATCCTTGTGAGAGCAGCAAGACATCTGCAAAAAGTTAGCTCTTTCTCCTGACTGCAGCCAGTGTGTTAACTTTACTGTGTTACTGTCAGGTTGGAAGCATTCTCTTACTTCTAAATATTTAAGCTGTCCCTTCTCCAGAAACGTTAGACTTTTAAAGATACAGTATGTAAATTTACTGATGCAGGGTCCGCTGTCTGCTTGTCTCTATTGAGATGTCACTTGGTTTGCCTGGAATGTTCCGCAGTTACCTTGCATTTATGCCCGTACGGGTCTTTTTATTGCTTCAACGTGCCTTGAAAAACATGCATTCTTACTGTCTCTCCACAGGTCTGATCAGTACCTTGGCCTGGTGGCGTCTCCTGCTTGTCTAATGTCATATCCCAGAACATTCCAGGTGCATTTATGACATCACCATGGAGATAAGCAAGTGAGGGACCCTCCACCAGAAAAGTTACACAGTGCATCTTTAACTTTCAGATTATGATGCATGTACTGAAAATGAAAGAAATAGGTATAAGAGACTTTTCCCAGGACTTACCCTCACAGGTGGGGCAGCACTGGTCCGGCCTGACCACTGGGTTGGGGCAGCTGGGTACAGGGCAGGAGATGAGCACACACATCTCTCGCCCTGAGTGGCAGTAACAGTCTCTGCAGCCATCGTGCCAGCTGTCACCCTCCTCATACCGATGTCCGTTTGAGGTGAGGCAGAAGCTGGGCAGCGGTACTGACGCCGTGGTGACCGCAACTCGCTCGCTTTCTGAACACAAACGGACAAAGCAGAGAGGCTGAGATATGAGTTTCTACAAGGTATTGTTTGGCTGGGAAAGAGACCTATATTGTTTTATCTGAAAATCACATTAAGGATGTGCAATGTAAACAAGTCAGAGGCCAAGCTAAGGCTCCACTGGAGTGTTCACTATTTATTTGATTTTCTGGTAGCACTTTTTTATAAATCCTCCACACATAAGTATAAGAGGTTAAAGAAAATGCAAACGTATAAATGCAATGTAGTATGCTAAAGAGTATGCTAAAGAAACAACAAAAAAAACCTCAAGAATTACACCCACAGACCTATATACTGCATGTATTAAAAACTTGTATCACTGGGCAAGGTTAAGATTAAGAATACCATTAGTCCTCCCTTTCGCAAACTCTTTAGTACTAGTCATTGTTCTATGAAAAAGTACTAAACATGAAATCAAATTTGTTTGTGAATGTTTGTCGGCTAGTTTGTATTTTTGACTCAAATGATGTCATGTCCTACGTGTCTGACAGTAAACAATGATAAAGTCTGGCCAGCTATTCCAGGGAAGTCTAGTCTGGCACATATTGTTGTGACTAGATGTTGAAATTATTTTTATTTATGTTATATTTATTCTGTCAAATAAGACTTGCACTGATGCGATAAAATGTGTCCAGTACTGGGTGTAATTTCAAGCACTGTCCGATAGTTCAGACTGAGATTCTGTTTTATTTAGACCATGGAAGCAAATACGCATGAAAAGTTTCCCTTCCCTTTAACACTCCACAGATGGCCTAAGCTGATATTTTTTAACTCAGGTAAACACAAAGCTATTTGCAAAAGCTGCTGATATTGTTTGCTGGGATGAAAGAGCCAGATGCTGCGATGTGAAAACTGTAAAGTGTATTTTTGCTTGAGAATATTTATAATGCGTCCAAATTGGCATCTAAATAAACATTTCTCATAAAATGTGGCAGGGCAGGCATGCTTTTAACCTCGTGGGGTTTGGGTAAATCTAATTGCAGTAGCACACGCAGCTTGGGCCCAACAGGAACAAAAAACAAGACATAAAAGTGTACAGAGGCGCGGGGAGAGGTCAGAGTAGCCCAGTGGCACGAACCCGCCACCGCCTCTATCTGCTTCCATCATTTCCCTTCTCACCAAACACAAAGGAGCTCTTATATGGAAAAAGGTAATGATTTATGTATATTTTTATGCTCGTGTATCTTATTCCCAGGACTTACGCCATGAGACATGAAGATCTCATAACAGACGGTACATTTTGGTCTAGAACTGGAGCCATATAAAGGGATTGGAGAATGAAAACCTCCCATTTGCTGTACAATTATAGAATTAGATTACAATTTATGGTCTGCTGTGGTTAAGACCTTAAATTGACTTTTAAGTGACTAGACCATGTGTCTTCAATGCAGTGGTTCCCAAATGGTCGGTTTGGATCAAAAGAACAGAGCGGATGAGCATCAAGAGTTTCAATGAGTGTAATTGAAGCCTGACTATTGTTTAAAATTATGTATTTTATTTTATTTGAATGAATGGCGAAAAAAGCAAAATAAAAATATTAATAAAGATTCTTTTGATGGAGAAATTTGGCATTATAAGAATAATGGTTACACAACACTGGAAGAAAAAAGAAAGATGAGTATGTATTAAGGAAGAGTACTGAAATATGGGATTTGCAGAGGTCTGAACTACAGTGTTATACCAGGGGTTTGATGGTCACTAAGGACGCAATAATTGCAGCTTTTGTAATTTTAACAATTTAATAAATGCAACATTCGAAAATTTCAATTTGATTACAACTAATTATGCAGTCCTTTTGAGAAAAAAGAAACCCCTCCTTGTACATTAATCAGTTAGCCCCATTTCTAAGACTGCATTTACACTTGTACGCATACTACAGAAACACTAGAACTAAACTGGTACTAAATCATTTTCAATCCAGGACTAGAACAAGATTAAGTGAGAACTTCAAGGGATTTTTTTCTTAGTTAAAGTCCAAAAACAGGTGCTCCTCACGGGCAAGGCTCAAAACAGTTAAACTAACAAACAGTAAAGATGAACATGCTTGTAGTATAAAAAGTTATTTGTGATAAAGTTTTAAAAAAAAGCAGTGGAAATATTATAAAAGTCCTTTATTGGTTACATGGGACAGGAAGACTAAAGTGTGATCTAAACCAGGACCAAAGAATGTGTGACCGCTCCACAAATGTACATGCTGCAAAAAGTAACATCTGATTAAGTTCCAACTACTCACATTAAGATTTAACTTCATTTGAGTAGTTGACAAGTAAAATGATCTACCATTAGATTCAGTATTGTTTTTTCGTAATTCAAAAAAACATACAATTTAATTTTAAGAACAAAGAGTTGCTGTTTCTTCAACTTATCTGCATTGTAACTAGTTGTATTTTGCTATTTCAAGCACAAAAAAGACTCATTCCGTTGTTACAGTGAACCCTCGCTGTATCGCGGTTCACTGTTCGCGGCCTCGCTGTTTCGCGGATTTTTTTTTCCAATTTTTTTTTTTTTTTTTTCCAATTTTTTTTATAGTGTAACTTTTTTTTACAGTGTAACATTCTGTCCTGCGCCCTGATTAGCTAAGAGACTAGACCAGGACTAAACCAGGTCTAAAGCAGGTCTAAACCAGGACTAAACCAGGTCTAAACCAGGACTAAACCAGGTCTAGACCAGGGATGGTAGGGACAGACTAAACCAGGACTAAACCAGGTCTAGACCAGGGATGGTAGGGACAGAGTCTCTGATTTCCTTCACGAGAGCGCCTGGGTGACAGGAGGTGTGGCCTTTGTTTACTTGCACGAGCCATGGAAGAGAGTGCGAGCCGGAACATGGAAGAGCCAAGAATCAACATGGACGGGCCGGGGGAGCCGCAGCGGGGAGAGCCGCATTCGAGGGAGCCCGCAGCGGGGGGAGGACACTCGCGCGCACAGAGGAGACAGTGGCTCTTCCCCGTCACGCCGAGAGGACGAACCCGACCCCGTCCTAGAGAGCTGTGGAGTATTGGCGACGCATTGATAGCGGACTGATTTTGGACCCGGGGTGAAATGCAACCAACTCTTGTGAGCGCAGGTTGGTCTTACCTGGTCTTGTGGTGAGGGCTGGTGCTCAGAGGCGTCTGTTAGCGGTTTGGCACTGTTAGCATTGGCTTGAGTCTTGCCCAAAATGATATCCAGGTCGCTTTCCACTCGACTTTCGCACATGGCATGGATATGTGGTACCAAAACAAACACACGTGTCCGCGCGCACGTGTCCGCGCGCACGTGTCCGCGCGCACGTGTCCGCGTGTCACGTGCCCCCCCCCCCCACTATTAATATATTTTAATGAAAATCTACAAAAGTTTGAGTGTTTAAACAAGAGAAAAATGTGAGAAAATGTTAATACCAGTCTCAGAAAGGTGTATAATGTGTCTGGTGAAGCGTTTTCAGCCTTAAAACATGTAGAATAATTGTAAAATATAAAATTGTCCTACTTCGCGGATTTCACTGATTGCGGGCTATTTCTGGAACCTAACCCCCGCGATAAACGAGGGTTCACTGTAAATCATTTTACTAGGTGAAAGTTATTCAAATCTATACTTTTGTATTATTTTTATATGTTATGGCAAGATTTTTGTGCTATTGTATCATCAAAAGTCATACAATAATATCGTGGGCCATCACAGTATATCGAATCAAGTCTCTTTGCTTAAATTAATTGTTTTGGTGCAGCAACAGGGGGAACTAAATAGACCACGATCCTGTTTCAGTGCAAACTAAAATAACTGGACTTTTAAATCTTAATTATTTGTATTATAACAGTACCAAAAGCTTATCATGGTAAGGAAAAAGTAGCATGTTCACAATTTCACTAGCCTCCACAAAATATTGCAATAAATATCATATTGTGAGATGCATATCGTGAAAATATCGTACCTTTGCACATGCAGATGGAGCAGCCCTTCTTGTTGTGACGGTACCCCTCAGGACAGTGCTTATCACAGGTGAACGGGGGACACTTGACGCATCGGCACATCTCACATCCGTGCTTGTTCCTCCTGCAGAGATACGCATTTAAAAACATAAATAAAAATCAGTCACGGCCCGAACAATGGGACTACTATGTACACACACAGAAGTCTAAAGGGACATTATGGTGTTGTGGTGCAGTGAAAGCCAGATCCTCAAGCCAGGAATAATCAACATCTGGAGCTGCTTTCCCCCCCTCGCTATGTTGGGTCCTTTTGAAGAGGGCCAAATAAAAGGGCAGCACGTGAGATCCCTGCCGTTTCATACCTAACCCATAGAGTTTGTGAGAGAAGAGATCAATCATAAGCCTACTCAGATGCTTCTAATTCACCCGTTTACTGTCCTTAATGTCCTAAAAGCCCCTGGCAGCCACGCGAGAACATCCTCTGACCAGTTCTGAATCTGACATGATTAGAGCACAAAGAGAAAGGCAATCCAATAGTTTTGCTGCTTTTATATCACAAACACAAAATCCATAATTCTACAGTTGTTTTCTACAACGAAAACAAAGAAAACAAAGCAGATGAGTCAAATGATCTGGTTAATAAAACCAGAACAAGCCAAGCTTAAGGGGCTTATTTTCTAATCTATGTTATAATGTTGTTTCCTCATTGCAAACATACCTAGAGTTGTGTTTTATTTTATTCACACATGTTTAACACACAAACCCTGCATCTTCCTCTCTGACTCTTGCTGAAGGCAGACGCTTCTTTTCCCACTCCCTTATCTCGCTGCTCTTTTGTGCTTGTCTCTATTTCTGCTGCTGGTGCAGATTTTAGAATCCTAAATTATTGAATGGATAAGCTGATCCCTCAACGCAATTGGCACGCCACGGAGGCATATGGGTTCAGGAGAGCCTGTCTACGTATTTGGATTCTACTTATTTGGATTTTTGGTGATTTTTTTGGTGTTGATTGGCCCTGGAATGTTCCTGATCTATCGGAAAATTTGTAAACTGGCAGCCAATAAAGAGTCCCCAGAGCTGTCAGCAATCACCTCACACCATAGTGGAGCCATCGTTGACCTGGTGAAGGGATTACATCAGAAGGTGACACAGATTGAGGACTGTACCATCTCTAATCTGTGGAAACCCCAGGACACTTGGATTCCAACATGGGCATGCTTACAGAACTGTGCAGATTCCAACGCAACAGAGTCCACAATCACTGCTATGCGCCAGAGACTGGGGATCTCACGGCCCTGCATGGTCACATGAAGTTGGGGGCCTTGCAGAACCAGGTTTTAAATTGTCCGTTCACCTGAGTTCTAAATTGTATTGATTATGTGCATCTTTCCCTGGTTAAATCACTCTCCTGAGGATCTGCAAAAAACAGGACTGCTGTGTTTTGACTGTTTCTGCTGCACTGGGACATTCCAAGGACACGCAGCTGTGGCAACACACCTTATCATGAATCAAGGACATTATCAATAGACAGACACACTAACAACATGTATTGTAAACAGCCCTTCTTTATAGCCTTTCTGCCTCAGTTTGTCAATAATAATTTGTCTTTTTTTTTTTTCATCCTGCTCCCCCTTCCCAACCTTCCCATGTTGTTTACCAAACAAAAAGATCACGTCACGTGAACTGTCCCGGGTATCGTGTCGTATGTGTTTGTGACGATCTGCATTTCCTACTCTGTTCATTTTTCTTCTATCGCTGGTGAGAGAGGTGGGATGTTAGTGCCTTGCTGGCTGCTTAAGGTCCATCTTTGTCCTGACAGGGAGAAGATGTGGACCCGTCCATTTCCAATCTCATCTCGTTGTAGAAATACAATGACAATAAAGGCTTTCAAATCAATTTAGGCACCACCTTGTGATGTCATGTGGTAATGGAGAAAATGCTCAGCTGTGTATTTAAACTCCATACACCTTCACTACAATATTAGAACAGGAATTGCCAATTGTTTCTGAACTAAAGGTAAAAGGTAGCTGTTTGAGCCAGTCTAATAATAAAGGATTATTCAAACTACTCTGGGTATGTTTTTGAACATTAACCTTAACATTATAACATGGTTAAAAGGTGCACTAGGTGTAACTTTTCTGGTGGAGGGTCTCCATGGTGACGTTATTGCTTTGCCACAGAATGGCATTAAGCCAATGCTTCTCAATTATTTTCTGTGACGCCCCCCCCAGGAAGAAGAAAAAATTTCACGCCCCCCTCCCTGCGCGCGACTATTAATAGTATTATTTGTCTAGAAAAGTGTTATTAGTTCACCTCTGCATAACATTGTATCCTTTATTAACATTAAAAACAAAAAAGAAAGAAACAACAAACACTGCACTGCCATTTCGCACTGAGGACTCAAATATTAATGCGTTTTTAATGCAGCTTTGCACACATTTGTTTACTTTTACAGAAACGAAAGTTAAAACCATATGGCTCATTTGCATAAAGTAAAAGCGCTGGAAAAAAACCCAAAAAAACGCTCTCTCCTTGTGCCGCTGATGCGTCAGCTTCTGTCGGAATAAAGGACACGACTCAGTGGAATATACGTGCTTTTTCTGTGACAGAGGATGCTCTGCTGATGGTGAGTGTGTTCTGTGCATATATCATGTATTTAATGTCGCCGACCCCTGCCCCAGAGCAACAATGAGAGCACCACTGCCAACTACTGTTGTTGATGTGCAATTACACTTAGTTCTAGTACAGTATGGAAAAAAAGCATGTTTCCCAGGGTCACACCCCCCTGGCATCACACCGCGCCCCCCCAGGGGGGCCCGTCCCACTATTTGAGAAGCACTGCATTAAGTAAATATACCTTGTATTTATTCAGTTTATTCAAGTTTTTTTCATTTTTTTAAACTACCATAAAAACATGCATTATTTCTGTGAGTGGGTTCATTTCTCCACAGATCTGAACCGTAACTTGGCCTGGTGATGTGGCCTGCTTGCCTCCATGGAGACAGTTAAATTAAATGCCATACTGCAGAACAGGAAAAGACAACATGGATTCAAGCAAGTGTCAGATCCTAAACTAAAAGTTACACAGTGTCCCTTTAAAGCTCAGAAGAGTCACATTTGTGTAATACAGGCCCTTTAAAAGAGCACGGTATAGACGAGGAGACTTCTGTGTGGGACTACTGGAAGTGGTTTGGCCATCGCATGTGAAGTTATACAAACAGTGGCATGCTAGCAGCGGTGAGAGCCATAGAAACAACAGAGTGAGGGATTGACTGGAGCCCCACTGTACAAATACAGAGAGCGGTGACCTGAGAGGTTTAGTGTTGTTTGAAGATGCTGTGTGGAATGCCAAGCCGAGTCTGAGCTCGGAGGGATAGAGGGGGTACAGGGGTCTTGGGGAGGTACAGAAGGGTACAGGGACCAAGGCTAATGTGAATAATATAAAGCCTGGTTGAGAACAATACGCTTTATGAGAATTGGATAGTAGCTGTGGTTTGACATCTGTAAAAACACTGTTATGTAAGAGCGCATACAGGTAATAGAGAAGATGGGACTATTTCAGGACTTGCCATGTGCTGTGGTGCTTACATGTCTTGCGTGTGTGTTTAACCCTAACAGTGAATACCTGTTTATTCAGGCTTTGGGCTGCCACATATTGTTGTGACAAATTTGGTAATAAAAGACAAATAAAACTTTTATTTTTTCAGATTCAGAGCTTTTAGAGTAGGTTAATGTTGAGACTATTTTGGTTAATCAAGATTATTTATTATTGATTTATATATTATTATATGATCACTTTATAAGCACATACAGTGGTACCTCACCTTACGAAAGACCCAACAAACGAAAATTCAAGTTACGAAACGCGAAATCTCAAAAATTCAAATAATGCGCGCTCAGCCACACACATACGCTTTTCTCAGACTGAATTTAAACTTTTCTCACATTTGTCTCTTGTTTAAACACTCAAACTTTCATAGATTTTCAACAAAATTATTAATAGTGAAGTGTGGGGGGAAGCGGGAGGGGGGAGAAAACTGTGCGCGGACACGTGTGATAGCGCAACATGACCCGGTGCGGGGCTGCCAGCAGGTCTAGACCTGGACTAAACCAGGACTGGACCAGGACTAAACCTGGACTAAACCAGGACTAAACCTGGACTAAACCAGGACTAGACCAGGTGGATTAAAGCGCAGCACGCGGGTCTATTTCCTGGTTTCATTTCGAGTCACGGGTGAAGCGAGCAGCGAGGGGTACCGCACGCAGTCTGAGCGCATGAACGAACCCATGCAAGAGCCGGTCTAGAGGAGGTCTAGAGGAGGCACGGTTTGAGCACGGGTCTCGTTCATGCGCTCAAACTGCGTGCGGTACCCCTCGCTGCTCGCCTCAGCCGTGACTCGAAATGAAACCAGGAAATAGACCCGCGTGCTGCGCTTTAATCCACCTGGTCTAGTCCTGGTTTAGTCCAGGTTTAGTCCTGGCCTCTTTGGTGACTCTTTGGTAACCTCGAGTCGATCGCTGGCCCTCGTAGCGGCGACGTCGGATGTCTGCCTTTCGAATGTCTGCCCTATCTACTTTTGATGGTATTTTCTGTGCCTACCATGGTGACCACGTGGAATCAGGATTCGATTCCGGAGAAGGAGACTGAGAAACATTCCCTCAAAAACAGGCCTGGGAAACACTGTTCCCTCAAAAACTGTCCTGAAGAGGTTTTAGATGTCATCCACGCATGTTTGAGCATTTTAGCGATCTCTCCCTGGCCATATTCGAACCCTCCTTATGGTTCGCTGTAAGATTCCATGCAATGCTCATACGTCATCCATGCTCCCACGCAACAATTCTCCATAAATATACAAAAACATGACACACAATTGTGCACAGCAATTTGGCAAACCTGATGTGATGTGCAGTAGTTTTAATTAGCGGGATGCACGCTGATTGTGTTGTGATAGTGCTCTGAAGGGGGAGTGATTTATCACGGGGAGCAAAGGGAGGAGAGAAATGAAAGTGAAATCATAAAACATGTTTATATGTTGTTTTTGGCGAATGTAGCATTTTCTAAACTCTTTCCAGATTTCAGTGGAGAGAGAAGCGAAAGGAGAAAATGAAAGAGGTAATAAGTTGTGCAATCTGGCTATTCAAATCACAGTGTCACCCATTTAGTCTACCACATTTAAGAGCTATCTTTATCTCCATCTTTGTTTGGTTTTGTCTAACTCAGTTCACACCGGATGTCATCAATACAAGCCGAGTAAACACAGGGATCTTTTGTGCCTTTGTCTGTGCAGGCAGAGTGTAGGGGTCCAGAGAGAAGAGACAGTTCTCCATTGTGAAGCTGGCAAACTCTCTGAGGATTTCAGACTTCTAACAGCTCCGACCTAAACAGCTGCTTATGGAGGATAAACCCAGGACTTCCTGCTCTTTCCCCCTCCTCAGCCTCTGTCTTTTGGCACAGTATGCAGACACACCGGACCCATGTTGAGCCTTGGGCCTTCATGGTTGTGAAACAGGATCATTCTGAAAACTTCACTATATGTAGCGTATGTTTTTATGTATTAAGTTGTTCCATCATTTTAGAAAGGTTGTTTTCAATGGTGTTTGCTTGTTTTTACCACTGATATCCAGCAGTAGGATTTGTGGTTCATCCGTTGCCGGTGTGGGCAGGTGTGGTGTGCACGATGGCTGTGGTTACATGCACACCAAAATCTGATTATAATCTGGTTTCTGCACCTTGAAAATGATTACAATACGTGCAAATTACATCCAAATTTTGAATAGCCAGGAGGACCATAATCAGAAAGAAATCAGATGGTTTTGTAGGAGGAGGCCCCAGGGAAGACCAAGGACACGCTGGAGGGACTATGTCTCTCGGCTGGCCTGGGAACGCCTTGGGGTCCCGCCACAGGAGCTGGAGGAAGTGTCCGGCGTGAAAGAAGTCTGGAAGTTCCTGCTTAGACAGTTGCCCCCGTGACCCGTCCCCGGAGAAGAGGAAGAAAATGGATGGAAGGTTTTGCGATGTTATTTTAATAATAATAATTGTAATAATAATAAACTCCAAAAATGTCATAATAATCAAATGTGGAGAGCACATGCCGTCGAGACAGGACAGATGACTTGGTAGAGATCAATGCAAGAGAGAAATCACCGGATGTCAGCAGCCTTGTTTGTGTTATAAAGTTGTTTTCGATGAGTCACAGATTACGATGATATAACAAGAAAAAAAAACATAATATGGCTTCTTTTTAGCTCATTATTGTATGTTGAAGCAAAATAATGACTTCAAAACAAGAGAAGTGTCGAGGGACTGCACAGAATGCTTCCAGATGTCTGATTGGTTTGTATGAGCTTATAAGTAGCAGGGATGCAGGGGGCAGATGGTCAGCTTTGAAATTCTAAATGACCACCAGGGAGGATCTTTTGATGTTCTACCTCATTTACCCAAAATTAAAACAGACACAAGGCTACAGTCAATTGTACAATGTTCATCCGCTTAAACTATGGCCCTCTGCCTTGTGAGAATGCATTTACAGATGTACATGCTTTGCTCTCCACATTCCTTGATCTGTTATGTAATTTACAGACAGAAATCCCTTTGAAAACTTTGCAAACGAGAATGACAAATGAACAGACAAAAGAACTAGGACGGATGGCTTGGATGTACTTACACATATCCATAGGGGCAGGTCTTGGTGCAGGTCAGAGGTCGGCACTTGGGCACCGGGACGTGGCACTCACACACCTCACAGCCAAAGTCGTCCCTCTCATATCCCATAGGGCATTGCAGCGAGCAGTACGTGGCTATGGCAGGGCAGGAATCGTCTGAAGGAAGTCAAATACAAGTCAGACTCAGATGTTGGCTACTGTAATCTGGTTAAACAAAATTAAAACTGATGGATGCGAGTTTGTTTATGCTATGCTATAATAAATTCAACCCATTACAGTAGTTTTTCCCCTCGTCCTTTTTGATCCTTTTATTTATTTTAACAATATATTTACAATCAGTTCTTCATTCACTGCAAATGCTAAATTTCCATTGACAAGAACTATTCCAAAATGACTCTACTGGTAAATCAACAACAGATTACACATTTGGAGAGCAAATAATGTTTGTAATCACAGATAATCCATGGGTTTTGCTGTTTGTAGGCACCATTTTGACACTTTTGGCAATTCAAAATAAAATATATATATAGTTTGCATGTTCTCCCCGTGTCTGGGTGGGTTTTCTAGAACTGGTTGCTTGTAGACACACTGGACCTTCTGATAAACTACCGTTTTTGCCTTATTTTGCATAAATTTCCTATTTTGTCCCAATACTATATCTTGGAAACTATAGCCAGTCAGCACTTCTGACTTTTTTTTTCTTTATTAGTGACCTAAACCAAGAAAAATTTCACTTTTGTTCTAGAATCATTTTGCTTGTAGACCAGTGTTGTCATCACTGAAACCCATGGATAGCTCAATTTGGCTGGTTTAATACTAGTTCTGATGGTAAGACAGTAGAGGTGGTCATAAAGAATACACATTGCAACACCATTCGCAGCATAACATACCAACGCAAGTATGTTAGACAAATGATGTAGTTATGTGGAAATGCACATTCTTTTTATTTGAAGTCACTTTTTTTTCAAACTGACACTGGTCTTGAGCAAACATAAGGTTAGCGTTCAAGCAAACCAAAATCCATCATGTGACAAATATGTTTCTGCAAGTCCAGCCCTGTAACACAGGCTACTGCACAAGTGAACTTACTGCTGAGACACTGGCAAAGAAGACATCCATTTTCATCTGTCAGGAAGCCATAGGGACACTCGGTACCAGACAGAGTGCAGTTCTCCAGGGGCGGACACAGCAGAGGGCTCACAGTTTCATAGGACGGCTCTAAAAGGAATAGAAATGACAGTTAGCTTGAAATGACGGAGAATCAGGTTTTTGTGCCTCAGGTATACTACCTCATGTTGCTTTCTGGGCCAGGTCTAATAGCTACCTATTCGCACTACTCTTATTTTGGCGTAAACAGTAATTACCGGTAAATGTGGGGCAATTACAGCAGGGTGGGTTGCACAGTGAGAGGGATTAGACCTTAGTGTCAAAATGGTTCCTATTATTAACCTATATAGGTGTGGATAATAGTGTCAACGCACACTTTTGCAATGTCCAGACCTGGGATTATTATGAAGTTAGACGTTTTCTACCAAACTCTCAAATTGCCCAAAGATTAAATTAACCATCTCCCTCTCGCTCACGCTCGCGCGCACACACACACGCGCACGCACGCACGTTGGGCATCCATGTTTCTAACATTTAACATTTATTTCCTGGAGACTGATCTTAACCACTTTACCTTAACGTAAACTGTAACTTTGACCTATTTTAACTAATATCTTATCCTCTTGCCATTTTTGCTACTTGTTTAGATTTTTTTTTTACTTTAGTTTATTAATATCAGCAATGTAAATGAACATGTAAAACAATCCTTGACAAAGGGTTATTATATTAGTCATTGTTCAGGTACCCCCAAGCTGTCAGACTACTGAACTCTGGATAATACTCTAAATAATACTGAATTCTCAATAATACTGCACTAAACTACCTTTCATTATGCATAATATGTTTACTGCTGCTGCTCTGTATGAATGTATCATGTTTGTCACTACCTCACTGTAAACTACTGTTACCTGTGCAATAATCAGTGCAATTACCTATGTGCAATATTTATACCATACTATGTGCAATACGAAATCCACACGCAACACCTACACCACACCATATTATGTGCAATCTGTGAAATACTCTACTTACACCTTATTTAATCTTTGATTTAATCCTACCTGCACCTTTGTACATTGTACCTTGTATTTTTATTACATTTTATTACATATTTTATTATATTGTTTATTATATTGTTCACTTCTTCCCCTGCACTTTTGCAACACTTTTTCTACCATGTACTATTATTGCATGTTATTAGTACTTCTGACTATCTTAGCGAGTCAACTGTTCTTCTAATCCTAAGCATTTCATTGCATTGTTGACCCTGTGCTGATTCTACATATGACAAATAAACAATCTTGAATCTTGAATCTTGAGGTACATAGTCACCGGAGTCTATCGTTCTGTGAACAAGTCCATTTTCAGCTGGAGTTTGGCTGTTAACTGTTCCATGATATAGACTTGTTTTAGGGAAGGGGGGTTCCTCCAGTTAACCGTTATCATTTTTCATGCAATCATCAAAACAATATGGAGAACATACTGTTGATCTTTTACATATGCATTATCTGACAATGCTCCTAATACAAATATCAGTGGATCCATAGGGAGTTCTCAAGAATCTTTTCTAATTCTATTTTAATGGTTTAGAATGTATTATTACATTTATATTTTTTGTCTCTCTTTGTTATTATAAGACAGTATATTGTGATCTGTGAGATACTGTGTCTGAGTAATTTCCCTTGTGGAGCAAAAAAGTTTGTCCAAGTCGAAGTCTTAAATATGCTGTTGATCTTTTAAGAACAACATTACATCATAAGGACCTGATTTTAGTCCCCATAAGAAGCAGGTGCCCACGATTTGAGCGTGTATACAAACTCACGTCCCCATAATGTAAAAAAACGCCCATCCACGTCAACCCTACCAGTCCTTAATCCTCATCACGTTCTCAGCCCAACAAGCTGTAGCTAATTAGGCACAAAAAAGGGATCCACTGCAATTTCGTGGCCTCCTGCATCAAGAGGCAGGCCACAGACTTAAGCGCACAGGTGGGTCTCATTTTGGTGGGCAAAGGTAATAAAGGAGCACAAAGAACCCTGCAGCGCCAAGAATGCTCTCTGGCCTCCCCTTTAATGAGCACTCAACCACTTCTGTTGCCCAGCGCAGTCAGGAGGCAATACGCAGAAGCCCCACTCCAAAAAAGGTGGTGTAAAATAAATATCTCATTTCAGTGCTCAATAAATGCTGATTGCAAACATTAAAACAGCAAAACACTGCAAATTTTAAATAGACACCCTACGGTTTATTTACTATCGCTAACTACCATATATTTACTGCTGTTACGTCTACTGCTACTAAAATACTACATAGACCTATAATATTCCTTTTAGTAACTATTGAGGAGCTTTCTACAATACTTGCATTTGTAAATTATCTGGGAAACTCGCCTTTGGCAAGTGCATAGTCTTGTGTCATTGGGCAAGACATTTCACCCACTTTTCCTGTATACAAATGTGATATGTAAGTAAATGACTGATGGCCATTAGAAGGCCTATGACGTAGATTGTCAGCCTTGCTTTCATTAGTCATCAGTCCACCCCATGGTAGCTGAGGCAATAGCATAATACTAAGTCTGATTAATGCAGAAAATTCTTGCAAAATACTGTCATAATTCAGGCTTTGACTTTTCATGCATGAGGTGTTTGTGATTTGAAGTACTTCTAATGGAAATACTGTAGTACCTTCACAGAATGGACAGCATTCTCCAGGGATCTTGACTGGGTTCTGGCAGCTCTGTTTGCAGGCCATAGCAGTGCAGTGGGGCTCCCCATCCACACACTGGCAGAAGGTGCAGTCATCCTCTTTCCACTTCTCCTCATGAGGTCGCAGCTTATTATTCACCCAGCAGCTCGCCATGGTGCTATCCGTGGACAGCAATTCCACATCTGCAAGGTAAGACAGACATACACTGTGGTAAAGAGGGAATTGGAAAATACAACCACAAGCCCATGTATGAGCTTTATGCAGAAAGATATAATATGTGGCTTAGTTTAGCTAATTTTACGAAAATCTATCTTCCCTGATTTAAAAGGCCTATATGACGCTCTTTCATAATAATTGTTATGTTGTTTCCTCCTGTGTTTTTCTTTCATTCTCTCAAACAAAAAACACTCAGGAGGTGTCCACTGAGTTTTTAAAGCCCATACACCATTAATTTTCATTTCATTTCATTTCATTTCATTTATTTATTCATTTCAAGCAGGTCAACACAAGGAAATAAATACATGTAACCAATATACAGTCAAATACATTCGTTTTTTTGCTTGAAAAGGAGTGGGAAGAACTTATTAAATCCCACTCCTGTTTTCCAAAACATAACTTAAATTATTGATTTAGCTTCCTTGTCAGTTCAGTTGAAAAACACAAACACCTTCACTAAAATAATTTGGATGATTTCAGCCCTGGAAACTCTACTGAAAAAAAAGGTAAAAGGCAGCTGTTAACGTGAAAATTACAACTACCGTACATGACATCACAAGGCAGAACAAACCATTTTGAGCTTTTAAGCTTTAAACTTAAACATGTGTGAGTGAAAGAAAACACAACTCCAGGTAACAGCATTATAACGTGTCTTTAAGTTGACAAGAGTCCATTTTGTGTAATATAGGACCCTTAAACTGAACAAAATAGACAGATTAAACCATCAAACTTCTTTTGTCTTCTTTTGTACATTGTTAAATATGGATTAAATGTAAATGCCTTCTACTCTGCATTATAAAATGGAGAACAATAATAATTTCTCTCCCCATATGCACAGTTCACAATCATGCTGTACACGTTCAAGCAAGGTCACAACAGGTAACAGCAGGTGGTGATTTTTTTCCATATGATACTGGGCTGTTCTGGGAAACCATCATGTTGTATGGTTTTTCTCATGATATAGTTTTCCTTAAGTTTCCTCAGTTTGGGACCTATACCTTCATCTTATATTGCCGTGTGTTATGTTAGAGAAGAAGTCTACACTGTGCAGAGAAGTGCTGTTTGCCCATTCTGTTTTGGCTGACGTGCTTTCCCTACATCTGGCCATGATTAACCAAAAAAGGACCTATTCTTCTGGACGGCGAGGATTTCATAATACAGTCTAATTCTTTAATACACTTTTGAATCCTCGAAGGTATTCAGGCTTTATTCATGTTTTACTTTGAGCGGTGGCAAATGGTTGGGAAACTGAATTCATACTTCATACTTTGAGTTTTTTCTCCCAGTCTGAGGCTCAGTTATCTCCAGCCATGGTGCTTTTAAAACTTGGCCTGCAAAGTCCACCTAATTTTCTGTCCAAGAATAAAATGTATATTTAATATTGCGTTAAAATGCTACGGAGAGGATGTTTATAATGTCCGCTGATTTCAAAACAAAACTGATAACAGTGAGTGAGAAATAAGTCAGTCTAGTTGCTATAAATACTACTACGGCTCGAGAAATCTATGACAACATACAGTATTTAAACAAACTAGATAAAAGATTAATGTACTGCCATCAAATATACTTCATATATTCTTATGATTATAAGAAGTATATACGATTTTTACTTGCATAATCACTACTAGTGTGTCAGCCAGAGATTCCAGTCCAGTGATTTGCTGCGTAGTTAACTTTATTTATAAAACATAAATATTATAACCAACATCTCTTGTGCCATATCCCACGTTTAAAGCTACACATTTGAAGTGGAAAGCAACAAGTAAAAGCAGCCATATGTAAGAGATGAAAGCATTCCATAGATAATAGTGGCTACACATTCCAGGTGTACTGTACCTTCACTGACTCTGACCTGACATGATCCGCTCATGTTTTCTCCTGTATTTTTCTTTTTTAAAGTGAGCCACGCAAACTACACCATGACCCACAGGCCATTTCTACTGTAATATGGACACCACATGTACAGCTCTGCTTTTCCTAGCTTCAACAAATCACACTTAAAAGTATTTCCCAGGTAAGTATAAAACAGTCAGAGAGTCACAAGTTGTAAAAGTTATGGAGAGCTTATGTTTAGTTCTTGGACAAACCAACTAAAAACTGTACCCAATATTGTGTATATTGCTTGAGATTACCTATGCAGACGGGGCAGCACTCGCCCTGAGGAATGTAGAAGTTCTCACAGTCCAGCTCGGCGCATTCAGGTTTGGAGCAGAATGAGATGCCCCCTCGACACTGACACATCCAGCAGGGGTCCATCCGGTACACGTCCCCCTCCGCATACTCCTTCCCATTGTGCAAGCACTTTGGGGTGACTAAGTAAAGAGGAAGCAGAAAGAAGAAAGTGTTTATTCCAGTTGGTTGGGATTAGCACTTGAGAGCCATGTGGTTGTTTTGATCACAAACTTGAGCAGCACAAAAGGCCCAAGTGTTAAACAATCAAATACAGATTCATAAACAGCCATTTGTTTCATTTCACAGATTCAAATGTTTATATGAAACAAATGCCAAAAGACTTAATAGGTGCTTTAAGCCCCAGGGTCAGAGTGGAATTTGTCAAAAAAAAAGAAAGCCAAGCTCATGAAGAGGAATTTCACAGAGAACTGGTCCCGTGGTGCTGAGTCAAAAAAAACAGTAGCTGGCAGAATCTGGGCTCAGCGGGCCGGTGACAGGTAAATACTGGGCTTAAATTCAGTCAATTGAGAGAGTCAAGCTGACACTGCATGTGTTATTCATAGGACAGTGCCCTGCAGCCTGGCTTGTCTTGGACCACTCACTTTCTTGATCTCAAGCTGCTGGTGCTTTTTATGCCATCTTGGCCCTTCTTAATAGAAGTTTGTAGATTCTATTCCAGCAAGAAATGCCATCTCTGTCTATCGGGACATCTCTGGGAATATTTCTGTTAAGTTCAAGTTGTCTTGTGTAAAAACTTTCAAAATGTTTGTTTCATTTTGTCCATAATTATGCTTATATAATCTAATGCTAAAGTCAGAACACTCATTTAGACAAAGTATTTACTACACAGTTGAATGCTACAGATCAACTGAGAAATTCTTTAAGAGACCCTATTGTTTCTAAATTTAGATTAAAATTTTAGTTCACTACTGTCAATCATATGTGTAGAATCCCTCAGTCATTGAATTTCTCCTTTTGCCTACTGTCAATCATACTATTTCACCATGTACATAATCACGTATTACAGTTTATTTATAGTAGTTCAGTGGTCAAAGCAAGGAACATTGCATCACGTCTCAACTTTTAAAACTAGATTTTGTATTCAAACGTGCTATGGTGGTTTGGCGAGTCAGCATTGAGCGATCTTAACCCACCACAGGGTAATCTCATCAAACACATGAGCATTAGGGAAGTGAGGCAATGTGGTTATGTAAGGCAGTCTGCAGGCTCCACGCTACTTTGGACCCACAGTGGATGTATTGCACAGATGCAGACAGATGTGGGGCCAGCGGTTTCTATAAATGAGAGTGGAGGTTACAGCTGTACGCCATACAGTCGGGGGGCAAGACCGGGAGACAAAAAAAAGGGGGAAAAAATAGCTCAAACTTTTTAATCTAAAGCAGGTGGGCTGAGAGGGCATGGAGCAAACAGCAGATCGAAATGTGCTTCCTGCTGCTGGAGTCCTTTCGTTTTTTGTTTTTTTTTGAGCGAATGACCTGGCTGGTTAAAGCTCAAAGCAGCAGTAGGAAGTCACATGGGGCAACAATCCTTTGTGATTTCCGCCATTAGCCCATAGTAATCCCTAAATCAACTTATGGCACAGACTCCACTGCTGCTCTGTGTCGTCCTTCCCTATAGTATCACTTAAAACAACTGAAATAGTTTATAATGAATTCAGAATGTTGAATTTATGGTTACCAAGAAAACAATGGTAAACAAGACGTCATCAGACCAATGCACTGTAAATCAAGATACAAAAAAAGCCTCACTTCTTTCGCAGTGTTGCTCAATTCTAACTGGAGCAACTGACAGGTCCTCATGGGCTCACTAAGACAATGAATGAAGAGTTTTGCCAGGACAATAATAAACAGGAGCCAGAGTTCACTGGTTACGTAGTGTGACGTTAAATTTGGATGATATGTGGGAAAACATTGCTCCACCACCATCATAGTTACAAAACAAGAGCTTAGAAGACTTATGGTGGTGCTAATGGTGGTAATATTTACTATTTTATTTACATACATAGCAGTAATTGTTATGCTATTACACTCCAACCGTCAAACTGTAACGCCAAAATGTCGAAGGCTCACTAACGTACTACTTATTATGCTAGTCCCAAGCTGTAATAATAAAAAAGTGTATGTCATGACTCCAAATCACATGCAAGTAATCACATACATATATTTGAAGATGAATTTGAAAGATGAAGATTTGAAGATTTAGGCTGCGTCCCATTCCTCTGTCTTACCCCTTCGTACCCCTTGGTTTTGTGCGTTCATGTGAGGGCAAGGGATGATGACGCACACGGTAATCAAGTCCCATTTCTTAGGGGAACACTCGTACCCTGAGCCCTCTCAGTTCGGTATTGAGGGGCAAGACAAAGACGTAGCTTAAGGGGTAAGGAAAGGGGAAAGGGTAAGACAGAGAAATGGGACACAGCCTAAAGTGCCCATATATTGCGCTATTTTCTGATCTGTTATAATGTTGTTTCCTCATCAAAAACATAGCTGGTGTTGTGTTTTGTTTCATTCACACATGTTTACCACACAAATCTTGCATATTTAGGCCATGATAAAAATGTAATTATACTAAACATCATCTCAACATTACAATTACAACTGAACAAAGCATGTATATATCATCCTAGTCATGGTTTTTGGGTTCCTGATTATATATGCCATTACATTCAAGATGTATATTGATTTTTTTATGGTTAATTGCTATGACAACAGTGCAGTTTTTTGAGCACTGTGGATAATATTGCGGCTTATGTGGCAAATATTGGAAAAACTGAATTTCTTATTTGCACCAACTGACCCTACCTATATATGTCAGTGTACAATCAAGTGTGCCACGGAAATCCCGCCAGCCAGTTCCAACCGGACGCAAACCCTACATATGGCTATGAAATGAGTTGGGACAGAGGAGGTGACCGGAGAGGTGATCCGGAGGGGGGCCCCTGGTGCGTGTCCCCTGTCTCGTCCTAGTCTAGGAGAGCGCAGTCATGCAGCTCTAAAGGGGATGACTATAGCCCAGCACAAAAGACATCAAGCCCCACAACCAAAGAGCAGCAGACACTTGTTATCAAAACACTGATCCTAGAGCCCACCGGCCTGCCCCCGTGTCACCCTCCCCGGCTGCAGGATGGGCCACATAAAAAGCATTCCCATCGATGAACTGTTGAACCTGCTCCCTATAGGACGTGTGAGCAGACGGCCAGCCCTTTCGACACTGCACTTCTGTTCAGTAAAAGTGAAGTCTAAGCACTTTTCTGGTCAGTGGCCTCGTTAAGTCCATTAATTCCAGGACACAGCACTCATTTATACATGCAAAGGGTCCAGAATGGGAATTTGTTCTGTTGGTAAAACACAGAATATTTGTCAGGAGCGCATAGTCAACATAGAGCTCGTCCCCTCGTTCTGACGTTTTCTGGCTGCCTCTCCACATGCCACTTGACTGTATACTGTAGATGATTTTCTTTGATTTCAGAGTGTTTTTATGTTTCTTATCAGCAGCAAAATGCCCATTCAAAGAGTTGTTATCTATGTTTGTTGTATTTGGTGGATTTATATAAGTGCTGTTTATCTGCTATATGGTTCAAATTGTGTTTTATTTTTACTTTACACTTTTCCTCCCAGAGGTCATCATCATAATCCATCTATCTCCAAACAAGCCGAGAATGACTGATTTGTTAGCTTATTATAGTTCTTATCTAGGAAATAGACATTTCGCTGAAATTGGCACTTTGTCTATCAGTAAAAGCTTTGTCTCGCCTGCAGCAATGAGCAGTAATTGCAAACTAATGTTTATGGCAATATGAATCAGGTCATTATTATTGCCGTAATCATTGTAATTAAACTTACTGACTGATTTCCTCATATTGTGTAGACTTAATATCCCTTATCTCTGATCTACAAAATCCCCTCACTATATTCATTAATGTAATCACTTCCCTCCATCATCATACCTTAATGAACAAGATCTTTATGTACTGATAATGTTTTACTTTTGAAAACACACTTTTATTCTATGAGTAAAGGTGCATTTCTAGAGATAGTGGTAGTGATTTGTGGCATATGAGTTCAAGTGCAGTGTGTAATGACTGTCTGTGGTTTAAAACATTTTAGATTTATTGTATCTTCTTTAAAACTAGAACTAGCCTTGGGGGTGGACCCTGAGTTCTCCAGTGGAAAAAGTCAGCTGTGCACAGCTGATGTGGAGCATCTTCTGTGTGGTGAGTTTATGTTAATGCCATCAGGATGTCGGGACAGAATGACTTTAGCAAGAAAGAAGTGTAGAAAGGATCATTTGGGCCAAATGCTGTTGGCCTGTTAAATAAGCTTTAACAAAGTTTTAATGCTCAAACAGCCAAGTATTGCCCTGCATGACAAATTAAGTAGAATTACCTTTCTGACACTCGTAGACATCACAGCAGTCTCCGGGCTGTCCACTGGCCTGGCTCATTTTCTCTGGCCGTTGGCCGGTGGGACACAGGGGCTTGTGGCAGGTGCTGAAGTCACAGGTGCACTGAGGAGCGATGGAGGGGCAGCAGCCAGCAGGGGGCGTGAAGCTCCGGGTGAGCACTGAGTCTGAGGGGCAAGAGGAGGCTGCCAGTGGGGGGCAGGTCACATCCGAACACCTCAGGGCATCTGGAAGAAAGAGAAGATTACAAAAGATTTTTACTTATTTATAATCAAGTTTGTTTGTTTTTATTGTCATTCTGACTTACTTTTTTTCGAGGAATTAAGTGTGTATTGTATAGACTTATAATTAACAAAAACATAAGAATTCCCATTAGGCACTGTTGAGATTATTACTGCAGTACCAGCTTCATTGGCTCAGAAAAGGAATACAGAATGGAAAACTGCCATATGTCATCTAGCCAAAATAATGAAAGTATCGAACAATATATTTATTACGCACAATGAGAACTGCAATTTCCTACCACACTGGCTTCCAACATTACTTAATCATAAAACTATTCCACATTAAAGTTTAAAATAACCATAAATATACCTTTTGGATCGCATCACAAGGACGGACTGTAGCCAGAATCTACATAATTCTACAAAAAAAAAAATCATAGTGTATAGAAAATACCAGTTCAATTGCTCAAATTTTCTATGTGTTCATATGTCTAAAAATACAGGTTTGAATCACCCAGAACAAACTGCAAAGTCATCAAGCACCACGTTTGTGCCTGTGACAGCTTTACTGCATCCTGTGAGACCCAAACTCTACACAGTAGACACCACAAGTCCCCGCGCACATCCTGTCTGAGCTCCAAGCTGACCGGCCAATCCAAAAACAGCCACACTGCTTCTTAAACCAGCCATTAATAGTAGCCAGACTCCAACTTTCTTCTCCCTCTCCTCCTCCTGCAGTTAGCATACCAGTGGATGTTTACCCATTCATTTGACAGAGCCAGTGTAATAGGCCTGATAGCTCTTGTTAGGAGCCAAAGTGGTATTGCCGTGCAGGGGATCTGGGCACAGGGCTCATTGGTGTATCTTGGCGCGTGGTCAGGAAAAGTAAAGTGGTGCGCCCCTCTATGCCCACATTGTACGAGAACAGTAGCCACCTTACAAATATTGGATTTCCCTAAAGCAAAGGCCAGTGTTTATTTTTTTACGAGTGCCAGTATATGTATAGGTTTTGGAGTAAAACACTGCAATTTCAGGTTCTCTGCAGTAAGTCATTTTTCAGACAGTGTAAAAAAACTGAATGTATTCTGTAAGGAGGGGGGTGATGAATGGTAATGAGGGAAATTTCAATTTGTCTCATCAATGAAGCGTTTAATAATTGCTGGATAAATGTAGATCTTTGCATGTTTGGATTTTGAGCAGTTAATGCCAACAGAGGTTGCATAATGGTGATTTTAGTTTTGGTAGACTTTCAGGAATCTTGCTTTTGCTAACACTCTTCCAAGACTAGACTCTTCTCAGTGTGGCCAATGCAACAGTGCATTTCCTTTTGATAAAATGCAAAATGGCATTGCAGATGAAGTAGAGAATTTTTTAAAAATGCTTGGTTTATAACTCACTATGGACTACAATGGACAAACGTGGCATCTGAACTGTTTTCTTATCCTCTAACCATCCCCATACCTGAATTTTTCTAACTCCAGACAAATCAAACATAGTAAGTGCACTGTACTGTTTACCTAACCAACCTGGAACAGTGAGGCGTACCACAAAGCTCTCATTGATAAACTGTAGCAGAGGGATGTCATAGAAAATAAAGGAAACACATGAATTGGGGAAGCAATGGCCTCTTTAATGGTTTTGGCCTAATTCCTAGGTTGTAGTTAAATAAACCTTAAGGCTTAGACAGACACGCTGATTGGCCACTGTTTTACTTAATTGTCATCTGCTGGGGCTGCTCAGTTGAACATGGTTTTGCATATGAAAACATCATGGTGGTTAAAGCTATACAAGTGCCCCAGGACCATCCCACACAATGCTGTGCACTGAGAAACTCTTTCTGTGCATTGTGTGTGGGGCTGATGAGGCTTTCACTGCTGATAATGGCTGGGGTTAGAGTGCGCTGGGAAAAGCAGCTGCAGACATTGCATTGTCATTTAAATTTATACAATTGTATCCATCTACGCAAAGGGTCCTGCTCTAACTGGTACAATTAATACAATTTTCTACTTCTCTCTTTTAAAACACAATGCGCAGACAAGAGGACAGAGAAAGTCAACAGCAAATGCATTATGTTCCAGCCATGTGCTCATTCAAAACGCCTGTAATTAGTGAGTCAGCAACCACAAAACAATCTTACTATCACAATGGTGGCCATCCTCCAGATCCACACAAAGGCCTGATTTTTTATGATTGAAAAATGTCCCTGTGGATTAGCACGTGTGTGCTGTTTGCAGACCGTAAGATAACAGTAAACAGACTGTATGACCTTTGACCTCCCTCTATAACCTGCACACATTCACATACAGATGAGATCGGGTAGTAGCTCCATCACCAAGAATTATGGACTCTTTTGTAAACAATGCATATTTCTGGTATCCCACTGAGTTCAGAAAGAAAAACACTAAGTGGATTCTAAATGAGCGTTTTCTTCTGGTGAATTTGAGGTACAAGGAGCGTAGTCTTTCCCCTGAACCAGAGTGGCCCGTTTGGGGCAGAGGAGGCTGTGTTGACAGTCTGAGTTTACTCATGGAAAAAGTGCACAATGTGAGTTCTGTTCAGCCAGCGCCTCTGGACCAGAGTCAGGCCAGAACAAAGCTCTCTCAGTCCAGCTGCCCTGCGCAGGGTTTGGGGTTTGTCCTCAGGCTTGAGAAAGCTGCTCCCCAAAGGGACACGAGGGCAGTCTCTACTCCGGAGCTGAGGGGGTATGGCCGTGCACTCGGCGGCAGTGAGCTCTGAACAGCACCTCTGAGCAGCAGCGTGTCGTATGCATCAGAAGTGTGTGAGAACAGGACTGAGGAGCAGAGGACAGAACCGCCCGGGTCACCAGCAGGAAGTACTTAAGAGTAACTTCACACTGTGGTCACAATTCAGATACAGATCAGAACAAGGAATGGATTCTTTCATGACGTTAAACCACAACTGAATTTGTTTATGAGGAGACTGTATAAAGCATGTGCACATTCCACAGACACACACCCTCTTCCTCAGTGTTTGACAGCCAATCAGATTAGGCCCTGGACAATGACTCTGAAGAACCTAACGTCAGATCAGAATCACACATCTCGATCTGGGACTCAATACATATGAATAGAATGAATAGTTTGTTCCGTGGCGTTGGATATATGAGGAATGTGTTAACAGAAAGTCCACAGTCGTCACATGCACCAGTGCTCAGGCTAAACTTACAAAACAATATCTACCACTGCTGTGCTAAAGGAGCGGGCTGAGTCACACGGAGGAGAGTGTCAAACTACACTCAAGACATTAAGGAGTTTGTTGAAATACCAAATAAATAAAGCAGTCAGAAATAAACCTGTGTGATAAATTGATTCATTTTAAACCCAAAGGTACTGTATTTGATCATCGATGTTATGTTGTTTTGTCATCGCGAGTTGTGTTTTGCACATTTAGGTCTTCTCCCAAGCAGAAAACACTCTGTTCCACCTTGTGATGTGATGTGGCGATACAAGAAGTGCTCCACTGTGTTTTTAAACTCAATGCACCTTCACTGGAATCATTTGGTTCATTTCAGACCCGGAATTGCCAATCTCTACCGAGAAAAGGTAGAAAAAGGTAGCTGTTAACTTGAAAACTGCTGCTTCATGACATCACAAAGAGCAAAGCATTTTGAGCTTTGGGGATGTAGACATACTAATAATAAATGATTACTCAAATGAATGTAACAAAACAACAACTCCCGGTATGTTTTTGAGGAGTTAACAACATTATAATATGGCTTGAAACTCACAAGAGTCAATTTTGTGTATATAGGACCTTTAAAGGGATATGCCACCCCCAGGTCAAATTTGGGCATCTCCCCACAGTCCAGAGACTAAAACAAGTGATGAAAAGCGTTTTCCTGGTCACCCAGCCATTGTCCGAGTCTGTTAGCACTGACCGCTGCGCAAGCTGCTGCTCCTCCGCGTTAGACTGGAGGCTAATGGCGCCAGAGAAAGATTTCGGCCAAATTGAATTAATTTGCTCGATGCTTTTCCCAATTACTTTCTGTGTAGTGCGCATTCATATCGAGTGCAAATAAATGTGCAAATCAACACGGAGAACTTGCCTTGGTCATTTTGGGTGGGAACTATTTTTCAGTGCGGAAAAAGACAGACGAAGCACGCACCACGCGGACAGGGGAATCCCTGTTTACGCACCAGGAAGGGAGTTCCCCCGTTACGCTGCGTGCTTTGTGCTTCGCCTTTATTTTTCCGCACTGAAAAATAGTTTCCACCCAAAATGACCAAGGCAAGTTCTCCGTGTTGATTTGCACATTTATTTGCACTCGATATGAATGCGCACTACACAGAAAGTAATTGGGAAAAGCATCGAGCAAATTAATTCCTTTTGGCCGAAATCTTTCTCTGGCGCCGTTAGACTCCAGTCTAAGGCGGAGGAGCTGCAGATACCGCGGCGGTCAGTGGCGACAGACTCGGACAATGGCTGGGTGAACAGGAAAACGCTTTCCACCACTTATTTTAGTCTCTGGACTGTGGGGAGATGCCCAAATTTGACCTGGGGGTGGCATATCCCTTTAAAGTCTGTTAAAAGTATCTTAATAAGGATATTCAGCACTGTGCATGTGTGTAACCAAAGGGAAAAAAAAAAAAAAAACAAGAACTATACTCAACAAAAATATAAACGCAACACTTTTGTTTTTGCTCCCATTTTTCATGAGATGGACCCAAAGATCCAAAATTCACTCCAGATACACAACACTACCATTTCTCTCAAACATTGTTCACAAATCTGTCCAAATGTGTGACAGCGAGAGCACCTCTGCCCCGCCGAGACAATCCACCCCACCTCACAGGTGCGCCACATCAAGATGCCGATCCGACATCATGACCAGTGCACAGGTGCGCCCCAGACTGCCCACAATAAAAGGACACCCCGAAATGTGCATTTTTTTTGCTTTATTGGGGGTCTGGGGACTCAGAACCAGTCAGTATCTGGTGTGACCACCATTTGCCTCATGCAGTGCAACACATCTTCTTCGCATAGAGTTTATCAGATTGTCAATTGTGGCCTGTGGAATGTTGGTCCACTCCTCTTCAATGGCTGTGCGAAGTTGCTGGATATTAGTGGGAGCTGGTACACGCTGTCGTATACGCCGGTCTGGCACATCCCAAACATGCTCAATGGGTGACATGTCCGGTGAGTATGCTGGCCATGCAAGAACTGGGACATTTTCAGCTTCCAAGAATTGTGTACAGATCCCTACAACATGGGGCCGTGCATTATCTTGCTGAAACATGAGGTGATGCTCATGGATGTATGGCACAACAATGGGCCTCAGGATCTCATCACGGTATCTCTGTGCATTCAAAATGCCATCAATAAAATGCACCTGTGTTCTTCGTCCATAACAGCCTTTGAAGAGGAGTGGACCAACATTCCACAGGCCACAATTGACAATCTGATAAACTCTATGCGAAGAAGATGTGTTGCACTGCATGAGGCAAATGGTGGTCACACCAGATACTGACTGGTTCTGAGTCCCCAGACCCCCAATAAAGCAAAAAAATGCACATTTCGGGGTGGCCTTTTATTGTGGGCAGTCTAAGGCACACCTGTGCACTGGTCATGATGTCGGATCGGCATCTTGATGTGGCGCACCTGTGAGGTGGGGTGGATTGTCTCGGCGGGGCAGAGGTGCTCGCTGTCACACATTTGGACAGATTTGTGAACAATGTTTGAGAGAAATTGTAGTGTTGTGTATCTGGAGTGAATTTTGGATCTTTGGGTCCATCTCAGGAAAAATGGGAGCAAAAACAAAAGTGTTGTGTTTATATTTTTGTTGAGTTTATATACACAAATGCAAAAATAAAGAGTCCACCTCACCTTACCACCAACTTAATAATGGCATAATAGGTTAGACTTGTCATGATAACACATTTTGAAGTAAGCTAAAGAGGAATATTGCAATAAACGAATATTGAAATGACTTCATGCCACTGATTAAGATTAAAATAAAGCAAGATAATCCAAACAATCCATTTTTAAATACACAGTATCATTAAAAGGCCTGAGCTGCGACAAATAAATAGCAGAATAAAACAATAACTAGTCATAGAAGTCACTTATTCTACCCTCTGTATCTCAAACCTTATCATATTACAGTACAACAAAAATCAGCCCACTTTTACAAGGGAAAAATATATTGTTCCAGCTTTATGTATTTAAGGATAAGTCGATATACTGCAGTAATTATCGTGACAAGCCTATAATAGATGTCTAATGATGTTGTGTGTTGTACAAATGTAAATAAAAGTGTGCAGCCAGGCCCAGGCCAGAGGGCATGACACTGACCCAGTGCCAGTCTGCCCAAGACCATAAATGGCCAACCACAAAGAGACGGCAGCCAAGCAGAACTAAACGCTCTTTCAACAGGGCAGGTGGGCAAGTGCAACCAGGGCACCAGGCAGTCTCGTCTAGTGCAACAACTTGGTACAGTCAATATAAAGGCACTTTACTTGTCCTATTGATACCAAGTTGGCAAAGTACAATACCCTCTGCCTGTCTGAGAGAGGGGTTAGATTCCAAAAATGCCAATAGTCTAGTGACATTACCGAGTTAGTGCCAATTAGGAGAAGGCTGCAAATTATATCTTCCTGAGACCAGGCCCATTCACTTGTGTCCTTTATAGTGGACATTGAGTTAACCAGTCTGTCTTTTAAGTGTTTTTGAGATAGTGCAGCCACAAATTAGAGTCTATGATAAACAAATAAATACATAAATAAGAAATTAAAAGGGAGTCTAAAAACCTTTTGAGGCAACTGTAGAAGCTTGTCAGAAATGTTGGTCATCAAAAAAAAATAAAAAAATGCTTTTGTTAGGTTGTTAACTTCACATTGATTTAACACTATTACAGTCCATTACAGAGGACGTGTTACAACATTACAAATAAAAATAAAATTAACAAAATGTAAATGCTAAGAGGTGTTCATTTACCTCCAAATAGAAAATCACACAAAAAAGGAGGATATAAATCGGTGTGACTTGTTGCAGGGAGAAATTGAGTAAATTTTGCATTTTCATTTCAATGATGTGAAAAAAGGCTGACATCATATATTAATATAAGTACCTAAAACATTAATCATAGTTTTTCCAGTTCATAGTTAGTTTTGAGCAATCCTGTGTTCAAGGGCTATTTTGGATCTACTGTATGTAATAATGTAGTTTCCTCAACACAAACTTACCTGGAGTTTTGTTTTGTTTCATTCACACGTTTAAAGACAGAAATTCTCCATATTTAGGCTGAGTTCTTCACTCCAAAGGAAAACACTCTATTTCATCAAGTGCTCCACTGTGTTTTTAAACTCCATTCAACTTCACAATAATCATTTGGATGATTTCAGCCAAGGTAAATGGTAGTCATTAACTTGAAAACAACCACTACATGATATCACAAGGGGGAACAGAGCATTTTGAGCTTTGGTGATGTGGACGGACTAATAATAAAGGATTACTCACGTATTTGTGAATGAAACAGAACAACTCCGGGTACGTTTTTGATGAGGTAACAATGATTATAACGTGGCTTAAAGTTCACAAGAATCAATTTTGTGTAATACAGGACCTTTAAATTGATATGTACTTGTCTTCCTCCCCATTTAGCCACTTTTACATGTAATCTTGTTCATATCAAATCAATAATAAACAAAAAAAAATACTATTATGATTTAAATTGCACTACAAAGCACATGGGTAAACAGCAATGTGGATGTTACTAAATGTTTTTCAAAAATAGACACAGGCATGATGTTGTTGTGAGACACTGGGTTGTAAACATGATATAATTACTTTTTACCACTTTCAGATCATTATTTTCTCGCCAAAATCATTCCCAGTAAACAATATCGTATATCACTTCAAGCCACACATTTGGCCCATCAAGCTTCAGTGTCCACTTCTTACACAACACGCTTGGTCTAAGTGCTGAAGCTGAATGTGGTCTTCTTCCTGATCCTAGTAAAAGCTTTAACGGACTCCAAATGACTCATCCAAAACACTTTTTCACAACAAAGCGTGCCATGGGCCATTTTGACAGTGAGCCAGAGCCGGGGAATTCCAACAGAATTTATCAAGAGTAAACTATGGGACCCGTGTGACAGAAATACTTGAACAAAAAAATGTCGTCTAGAAATTTGTGATATCCCATCTTCCTGTGTCTGCCCCCCGCCCCCTCCGAGCGCTTATCACTTCCTCTCGGTTTCCTGACATCTGCCTAATATGTCTGGGCCACGGTTGTTTTCGACCAAGTTTGTTAGTAGTGCAGAGGGGCTGAAATTACAGGTGCAAGAAAAAAGGCTGTGGAGACGTGGTGAGTAAGAGGGAGGTAGAGAAAGTTCACCACAAAGAAGAGAATGTGCGCTGATTAATGGTTTGGAGGTGGTCTGGTTTCACATCCTCTTTACAAGTGAGGACAAGCAAAACCAGAGCATTCTTCTTTATTTACAGCCGGTATTAGCTGGTGAACATTATCAAGACAAGACGAGAGATTGTAAAAAAAAAAAAAAAAAAAGAAGGATAAGTGCCAAAATAAAATCATTGTATTGTTGCTTTTTTGCGGGTGCTTTAATTTGCTACAGAAATATTCAACTTTTCTACTTTTAAATCCAGATAGCGGTAACATTGTGCCTGCTTGATACATGTATCATATTAGCAAACTGAAAAAAGTTGCCTTGCATCTATTGCTAGTCCTGAATCATGTTCCTTTCACAAAATTCTGGCTTTTCTACCAATTGAAATAGAAAGTAATGTTAGATGCTATACTGTTATGGCCCATCTCACAGACCCCATCCAAGTCTGGATAAACACTTATTCAACACAAATTGAACCTTTCTTAAAGGTGTATTGAAAACGAACATGACTGCGTTGTCTTGGCAACACAAAACAAACCAACAACATCACTACCTCCAAAGAGAAGGTAATGATTGCTCTTGTCTCCACGCAGGCGCTACACTAGAACAACAGCAGCAGCCCCAGTCTGGTAGCTCAGGAAGCTCCTCTTGATGACAAAGGAAAACTTGGGCCGAGACATCTAGACAAACAAGATAATTATCACACGCAGACACACGCACACTCTGACATTATCATTTCAATTATGATGAGGGAGAGGCCCTCGCATTTGGTCATCTGGTCCTGGTTCACTTCAGGAGGGAGAGAGGGACTGTTGCAGAAACAACCTATAAGCTGTTGAAAAAATGTTGTTTATGCTTTTTACTTGTGTGAGTTAAACTGTCATCTATTGAAGAGTTTGGCAATGGGAGTCACTTAGGAGACATATTTCTATGCATGAATTCACTGGGAATGAGTTAAAGAAACATTCAGTTAAAACTATTACTGCAATATGTTGAAAGTACAAAGTAAGTCAGATGTGAAAAGTAACCAATTACAAAGTCCATACTGTATTCTAGCCATGTCAATGTACTCCACTACCTTCAAAATGAGGATTTACTGTATATAATACTAGTCTCAGTTGTCACAGATGTCTGCACTCTATCCAAGATGAGAAATGAGGACCATTGCCATAGCAAATAATTTAAAACAAAACATTATATTGTTTAAATCCTTAAAAACCTGCATAGAACATGAAGCTGAAACCCATAAATATACCAGCAAACGGTTGCAAAGCGGTTGGTCTGGTGGTCCGGAGCTCAGAGAATACACAGATTTCTGTTTAAAACAACATAATTCAGTCTAATTAATCATGTTTTGTTTGTATTACATATGTATTTTAAATGCAACAAAAATTGCACTAAAAATTTTACTTTTAGTAGTTTATTCCAAACACATATACTTGCAAAATTTTGGGAGTACTTGTAACTGAGAACTTTATTCATATAATTTATTGGTGTACTACTTTTCAGTACCCTTTCCATCACTGGTAATATTGATGAAGTGTTTAGGTATGTTTAGAAGACTCTTCCAAACAAAGTTGAAATATTTTGCAGATTATAAAGCAGGAATCCAGACAAGATTTACCCAACATGCAGTGAGAGTTCACACAACATCCTATTTTGTAAGAGCAGCTCCGGAGGCAGACACCATTTTTGACACCTTGAAATCCAAATATGGAAGCTGACCTAGCACACTAGCAGTTCTTTTCATTTACAGCAGTCAATCAATGGGAAACACATTCACATTTTCGCTATTTTCAACCTCAGACACATCACGTAGGTGTATGCCTTTACTGTCAGTCCAATTCACACGTTCTCACATTCACCGCCAGTGACAATTTTACCTCTAAAATAACACTGCCACATGCCATCCACACTTTATACTATCATAAAGTCAACATCTTTGCTTAAAATAAAGACTAAAAATCTTGTCACTTTGAAAAATAAGCTGAGACTTGAGGAATGTTGTGGTTGACTAGAAGGGCAAAGCCATGGTACACTTTGTATGTTTATGTTATGCACTGACCCTTTTACTAGGTAGCAGCTCCCCTATACAGTACATGAATACGGGGCTCTCTTTAAGCTATGGAGTTCACCCAAACCAGATGGAAAGTTGTGGTCTCCCCAACTGCAGTTTACAGAATCTATTAAATCTATTCTAAATCTGCTTTTTGATTGCGTTTGAGATTCACTTTCCAATACAAACTTGCCTGTAAAACATATCAAACTATGATATCAGGTACTATGACAATAAATCCTCTGGGGGGCTCATATTTGCTGTCAATCTGCTCTTAATCTTAATCTGCATGGCTTGTCAACATTGCGTTATTGCTGATAAGACAGTGCCTATCGAAGCTTCAATGTGCTTTAGTTACCTCTCATTTTCTAATCACTTTAACTATTGTTTAGTTGTAGTTCAGTTCTGATTTCGATCTGCTGATACTTGGAAATATAAATATTTTCTAAGGTGGTGCTACTAAGGTATAAAGGAAGAGTTGTAGCATGGATGGTGATGGAAGAATACTTTGAACATGTATTTAATTACAGAATATTGAATAAAAAAAACATGGCATGTAACTACAAACAGCTATATTTTTGTTGCACTCTTTGTTATGCATTAATGTATGTCTAATTATAGAAGGAAAACTGCACACACTGTAAGGGCTGTGTTTTTTTCTTCATAATACTGTGTAGTTAAAAAGCCTAAACTGTGTGATCAAGTAACGTGCAATAATTTTTTAAAAGTAACTCTATTCTGAAGACCAGCAAAAGAAAAAGTAACTGTACCGGAATAGAGGTACTCAAAAGTAGAATTCAGAATACCTATTTTCGGTACATGTATTCAGCTACTTCCCAAAACTGGGTGTGGAAGATCAATATAGTTCGTTGTTTATTGTGAAACTAAAATTACATTTACCAATTGCTGTTACTATATTTGAAATACCATTTAGTGTCCATTTTAGAACTAATTTGTCCAAAGCGACCCCAGGGTAGTCTGAAAGCATGTGTTGACTTGACATAGTGGTGTTTTGCCCCAGTTATTAGAAAGTTACCTGCAGCTTCCTGGCACTGGCTGTGGTTGATGTAGGTGAAGTGGTGATGGCAGCTCTGAGACTCGCACGCACAGCCTTCCGCCGTCAGGTTACAGCCAGAGAAAAGACAGGCTGGGTTTGAAGGGCCCACGTACTTGGTGTCCCTGTGGCGCTCCCTGTGCTCATGTCTCCTGCCGTCTGTAAAGCAACGGTACAAAGGTAAACAAGGAGAGGAGTGTGTTTACAATGGTGTTTAGAACTGCGGTTTTGTTGGGTTTATCCATCGGCTTGTAATGCACGTTTGGGGGATCCATCTAAAGAGCTTAAAATGGAGCTGCAAAAGATCTTGTAAAAATAGCATAACCTTTAATGAACTTATAAAAGACCAGGCATCACACATTTTACAATACATTTCAATATGTTTTGTTTCTAACACTATCTTATGTATTTGTGTAGTTTTGGTGCAAACAAGAAACAGAAGTACATTGGATCATGACTCCTTGTTGTAAGATTTCACCCCCACTAATTTCACAAAAGTATTACTACTATTACTACAAAAATTTAATATAACTGTTATCCTTTCTTTGTCACCATAGGAAAAGTGTATTCTTTGCATTGGACTCATTGATCAATACTACTAGGGGAACCTATCAAAAGAAGTGGGCTACGACAACTAGTGCAGGGGCCTGTCTTCAGATCTTGAGCTAGGTTCAAGGTCAGGAATGCTTAACTGGAATCTAATCTTAGTCTTAATGTGGATATGACAGGTTTGGGCGATTCTCTAATTTTTACTTCATTTAGTGGGATAAACATAAACTACAGTTTTACACAAATCAATAAGTAATTTGTGAAGAAAAGTTGAAAAATTATGTTGAAAATTACAGGAAGTAGAGAGTTCTGTATTGATGACATCACAGAATTCTGTCCAAACGTTCAGCATAAACAGCAGAAACATGATTTCAACAAAATAAAGCTTTATCTGTCAAATAATCATTTCAGTTATGGAATTCCCTGGTTTGATGTCATGATTTCCAAACAGGAAGTGCATTTTTAAACCTACAAAATGGCCAAACTGGGGGCAAACTCTATATATTTTGCAAAATCTTAAATAAAATGAACTTTTATTTATTTATTTATTTATTTATTTAGCACATACATAACATAATAAAAAAAGAAAACATTAGATCAAAAGTAGGTGCAGGAAGAGGCAAAAAAGCCTTATATTAAAGCCTCCACCCTATGAATACAATAAACGTGAACAGCCGTGCATTACTAAACTACTACTAAACTTTAAGATGATTATTGTGCCGACTAGGATCTGTAATTGTCTCTCACATGTTCCTGTTACTATGCTACACTCACAGCATTGCCCCCTTGTGTATTAAATATAACCAGTATTCAGAAAGTGTACAGGTATACGCAAGCTATCCATGTACACTGTCAGGGGCATCTTTACTGTGAAATATAAGTCTCACTGTAACCCTCTTTGAAGCCCATCTGCTGTGGATTAGCTCCTCTGAATAGACAGCATTATTCCCTCTGGTGTGAGTTCTGTTGGTGTGATGAGATGGGAGCCCACCTGACTGAGTGGCCTTCATGCAGCTCTCCTGATCTGGGAACGTGAAGGAGCCCAGGCAGGAGTGTCTGGCGTCACACACACACTGACCCTCCACGTGGTCACAGCCGGTGATCAGAGGGCAGCGCTCATCCTCCAGGCCGGCCTCAGGGTGATCGGGGAGCACTGTGGGGAAAATCAGGAGGAAACAGGGTTGAGGTAAAGTCCAATATATATAGATAGTGTCACACAGTATCATGTGAAATGTCATGATATTGTATTTGAAGAAACATACATTTGAACCTGAAGCACCATTAACTAGAGTTGTCACAATATTACAATTTGAATACTAAGGAACTGGCTTGATACCAAATATGAATTTTTTGAATAATAAAATTGCTCTTTATTTGTAGAGTAGTGGTAGTTTCTTTATTACGTCTAATGCTCTTATAGATCAAGTCCATACTAAAACTATTTGAGAAATGTTCAGTTCTGTCCTCTTCATGTATTTTAATGCAATAATGCTTGTTCAAATGAGTATCTAGTTTCAATGCTAGTTTTAGTATCTGGGTGTTGATTGGAAAACTGTACTGTTAATGAGCCTGGCAATTTTTAGTTTGTTTGTTTGTTTTTGTTTTTTTAAAGAGCCTTTATTCATACCATCAACATGTTTTTACTTACACCAACCTGACAAATCAAAGCAGCTACTCAAAATTTGCACAATAACTTTACTTCGGGATGTATGTGTCATGTAGAAACAGAGGGAGGACCCAAAATGCAGGACTGCTGTTTAGGTTCTTTAATAACAAACAAAGAACTGACAAAAATCCAAAAATAAAAACTGCTATGACATGACGAGACACCGATAATGATAATGGACCAAGAAAGGGTAGAGCAGAATACAGGGTATAAATGCACACAGACAGAGGTGTAACACCTTAGGGCGGGGAAAACGATCAACAGACAAGAAGTAAAACTTAAAGCAACAACCTGACAGGACAAATGTCAAAGTAAAAAACTAAGGGCATACTAAACTACTATCAAAATATGCAACAACAATGACTACAAAACACAAACCATGACAGGATGTCAAAGGTGACAAAGGTTTATTTTTTTTAAGGTTTTAAGGTGTTGTGGTGATATTGCCAAACAAAGATCAATAGTCACCAGCCCAAAGTCATACAGTCTTTGCTCGTGGTTCCTCCTCTGTGCTCTGGTGCCTCTCTACTTTTCTCATTGAGCCCATTAGTTTGCTTTTGTTCCGCAGCGTGGGGGCCTCCCAGAGTCTTCATCCCACTGGCTGCTGGAGCGCCTCTCCTGTGCCAGAGACAGCCCTGGCACCAGACCCACGAAGAGAGAGCCATGATCCCGGATGATATGGTACATCAGTGTCTAAGCCCTACTTGGAACGAATTTCAAACTCTCTGACCATGCATGCATTACACTTTTATATACACACTCTCAGGATCGACCATTCTCTTTGAAGTAAGGCTTATGAAGAAGGGCATCAGGTATAAAACTGCATGTGATGTAACTCACTCACATTGGGAGCAGATGGCATGTTGTTATACCACAAAATGAATGCATAGGAAGAATTTAAACTAGTATGAAAAAGACCCATGTAGTTATATTTTCTCTGTTACTGTGTTAATTTGCATCTAACTAATTTGTTACATTTCAAGGAAAATGTTGCTGGTAAATTTTGCAAAACTCCTGACAGGTAACAAGCTGTAGATCTGGTAAAGCCGTGAGCATACACCATTGACAGACTGATCCTCTTGCCCACAGAGGGGACAGTCCTCTCTCACACACTATCATGTTCCTTGAGGAGCTCCAGTTGGACACTTCACACAATGGCTCTTTCACGTTTTGGGCTACTTCTTCCACAGCTAATGATACACTTCCTTTCCATAAGCTTCAATGATATGGATATTTGCACCAAAGAGGTAATTTAGGTCTTAGAGAAAAGCCTAATGAAGTAAAAATGTTCCACTGAAAATATAAACAGAGCTTTGGTGGTAAATCTACTCAATATAAGATAAGATAAGACTTTATATAGGTGCTCCCTCGTGTGCTGGTCATGTGTGTAGCTTGGGACTGCTACAGGATGCCCGGAGCCCTCTACTCTGCAGGGCTAACTGTAACATTACCTTTAACCTGAGCCAGCCGTTGCTGTTAATAGCTCTACCAGACACACACAGTATTGCACAGAAGGTCTTTTGAATGAAGCTCTCTCGAACCTTTACCCATGATTTCCTCCAACTTAAAAATAATCTGATGTTTTTCCATACCAAGACTTTCATTACTGTACACATGGAGGGTGTTTTCACTTGGATCGTTGGCTGTTAGGATTGTTAAAAATCCAGTAAAGTTAGTATTGAAACTATATACTAGCTGTGCAATTTATGGAAAGTGCAATCCAGTTATTTCTAATCGTTAATGATCAGCTTGGGTCTTTTTAATGGAGAGGTTCACAGCCAATTCTCTGTCAGTAAAAATATGTGGTTTGGAGCAGAGTTCAGACTTCGAAGGAAGAAAGTTGGACTATTTCTTCTGGTAAATGGCAATGATTAAATGTCTGCATTGTTTGTGTTTTAGGGAGTTTATTTTGAAATCATTTGTTATTTATTTTTAGTAAGACACATAGACTACAGCTGACAAATAACGTGAGGAAAATGGTGATTGCTTTTTTGGCATTCAGCCCAGCCCCATCAATACTGAACCAAAGTCATCTAAATAAAACTCTCCTGAATTGTTTTAGAATAGTGTGGATCTATATGACAATTAGTATAAGATCACATGATAACATTACAGTACAGTAATAAAAGTGTTTTTTATAATGATTTGTGGTATCAAAATTTGAAACTGAGTATGAAGCTTTTTCCTGAGTATTGAAATTTAGTTTAAAATGTTGGTATCAAAGCAACACTAGTGGCTGGTGTGTCTCTGTGTGGGGTGCCCAAGCTGACCAGAAGGCAATAGTTTGAAACAGATGAAGATGTTCGTGTAACCAAAGTCTATTTGTTTAACTTGACCCTGCTAGTCACGCCGTGTCTAGCCCAGTTATCAGTGATCTAGTCTGGCATGACTTCTTGCCAAGGGTCTATGGCTACAGCCCAGGGGGATTCTTTGGTCCTTATGCTGGAAAGACTGTGCTTGTGCTGGCAACCAGTGCTAGGATGGGAAGGCTGACCTCTGGAGGCCCCCCAGCTGATAGCGAGCTAAAAAGGAAGTCTTTGAAACATTAGATAATAGTGGAGGAAAAGGGGAGAAGGCATGCAAAGGAGAGGAGTCTGCAAACGGTACGGTGCCATAAGACAGACATTCTGGTATGGTGGTATTTTAAGTGTTTGTGGAAGCTTGGGAAGGATCGCGTGGGTGGACAGACGCAGGGGCACAATGAGGACATGAAAACAAAGCATTTATCTGGCTGGGAATGAGAGCTTCCACCTCACTTACAAGTTGGACACTAGAGATATGATGAGAGGAAGACCAGGATTGAACTGTTCTATGTGGACGCACTCAAAGTCATTCAAACACAGAGATAAATGATGGGACCGCAATTTGTTTCTGTTTACACGAAAACTGTCATGTTTGTTTTTGATACGGAGAGACCATGTGTTTCTCTCACTGACTGTCAATCACGCCCAGCTGCACTTTAGTAGATAAGACGTCTTTGATTCAAACAATTTATAAATGTATTCAAACTATTTATGTTGGACACTGTTTATATGATTGTTGCCTAATTTCTCTTTTTTCAGATCTCAAAAAGCCGTGAGACAGTTGTGTCCATTTGCTGTCCATGTGACTGGCTAATTATAAGTATGTCTTTATGGTCAGTGGAACAGGTGTGCCTAATAAAGTGGCCACTGAGGTATACTGTAGATGCTATGCCTGTTTAAGATAAGATATGCCTTTATTAGTCCCTCAGTGGGGAAATTCCAGTGTTGCAACGCACAGATCAAGAAAAGCACGAAAAAGTAACGTCGGCCTCTGCGCGTCCTCCGTACCAGCTCCTCCGCACATAGCAACGCACGTTTAACCCACTGTTAAACAGTTTACAAGTGAAATTGGTCCAGTAAAGTTCAAACATCCAGTCAAAATTATATTACAAAGAACTTATACCTGAGTTATAACTTGGATATCGGAGTAAATATGAGTAGGAGTGGTGATGTAGAGCTTCAATAGTCTAATCATGCTTCGAAAATGTCAACACATTTCCATCAAACTCAACAATTAACTATTTCTATGACGACAGCAAGATGCACTCACTTTTTAATGCATTCCAAGCACTTCATTTTGATTAGAAACCTTTTCAAATATGATTGGATTAATGCTGAGTGACGTAATAATCCTGGCAGTGAATCTCCCTTTATGATTTCATGTCCAGCCAACTGTTGATTAGACGCAAACATACCATCTCTGAAACTACTTCCTTGTGGGGCTTACACTGTTGCTTAGTTCCCAGGACCTTACTTCTGAGTAATAATTAAACTATTATTACACTTAACAATTCACTGAAAATCTCACATTCCCATTACTGATCTCGGCGTACATAAAAGGGATTGATAAGTTATGTTCACTAAGTAGTTGTGACAGAATTGGCAGGAAACGTGAGAATTAACACTTTTCACACAATTCACCCAAGTTCAGCAAATCCCCCAGATTAGCCTATTGAATAACATTTCCATGCTTTCCCACATAAGCGCCCCAAATGCCTGCATAAGTGATGTTCCAATGCATTTCACGATCACATCTACAAACCCCCCGCTGCCATTTCACATCATATACAACGCGTCACTTGCTATATGTGGCCGCTTCACACTTCAAGGTTCCAGGCCACCCAGAGAAGCCAAACGGAAATATTTAGCCCCGCGTCTTGATTGCGAGTATAATCACTTGAAGCTCGAGGAGGGAAATCTGGGATCAGCCCGCAGCAGACCCGACTACCACACAGGCCACTGAAAACATAGGGAGGTGTTGACTTACCCCCACCTATAGACCCTGTGGGATGTGGAGGCGGCGTGCATCTGATTTAAGGGTTAACGGCGTGCATGGAGGGCCCCGAGAGTCACAGGGCCAGAGCCATGACTCAATCAGGCCGGCCATTAGCTCTGTGTCTGCTATGAGGCTGTTCATTTTGCAAGGTAATTAGCGTCATTGGACAAGCACCCCACATTTGAATGGTCAACATATTGCAAACTGATTATGGCATTGCGGCGAACTCTCCAAAGCAACGTCATGTCTTCTCCAATAAGAAGGGTGAAGATGGAGAGAGAAATGCATTGTTTTTTTCAGCAAATTCAATACCTACATCCCTACAATCATAATCAGAAAACAACAAATAAAAATGTGGTCACTATCAAAAATGTTTAACTTATAGAAGTAATACAGCAGAAGACTGAAGCTAATGACCAAATTATCATTAGAAATATCCACTGACTGGCCATGCTGTTCAGAAAGGATACAAGTATTGAATAACGCATTTTCAATAGTCTAATATATAAAAATCTCCACAAACAACAATCCGATCTTATGTGTTTTCCCTATATTACATAGTCCTCTTCCCTTGGGACAGAGCCCACTGACGAAGGATGCCCTGGCAGACCTCCTGGATCCTGGACTTCCTTACTTTTGGCTCCAGCCCTGTCAGTCCCCCTCAATCATCTCGACAAACTGCAGGTGATACAAGTGTGGGGTCCCCCTTGCGCTTATTTGCTCCTCTAGGGAACGACTGCTGCTACCGACTCCACACATAAGCAACTCGACACCCGGGTCTTTGAAGCCTGGAAAGTTAGTCAAATTGTGCGTAAAATGCGCATATTCACTTTAGAGGAAAAGAACAGTACAGCAGTGTCTCTTTAGAAAGATTGAGGAGAGAAAAAAAACAAAGGGTTACATGTCAGCAAAGCAAGAACTGTAAAACATTGTCAGTGATTGGGCAATACAGAATTACATCCTCATTTTGGTTTGTCTGTGGTGTGGGTCTCTGCCAAGCCCCTGCTATTGTCATGCTCCAAGGAGAAGCCTGAATAAAGCTCTGAGGAGGAGAAAGAGGCTGTATACGACTGCTCCGCTCACAGCCAAGAGCCCTCAGACTGGACCTGCACGCTGCCAGGGACAAGGTAAACACTCCCAGAGCCAGCTCAATAACTGACAAGTGAGCGGTTATGTTCATGAAACACTTAAGACCAAGGGGCGGCTGCCATTCAGGGGAGGGACGCTGCTTTATGAGTGAATTAACGTCTGTGATACCCGTTTAAAATATTAGGCTGGAACAGTTTATACGGACTGAAAGGACCTGTTGTCACCCATTAGGACTAAGAGCCACCATTCAATCAATCCATCGACCTTCCACTTTGCATGTAGTGATTTGATGTTAGATTTGCTACAATATGTAATCCAGATTAGAGATGCCCTTTCCTGAGACAAAATTCTATTTATCCAGGCTTGGGACCATCTTTGAATGGACTCATTAGAATACTAGATGTCATAGCTTCATAAAATAAGTAGGCCTATTAGTTTGTAGGAAAAACTCTAACCCAAATAATAATAATATCATTTTTTACGCATAACTGTATTCAAGGCTAAATGATTCGAATTTGTTTTCATTCTAAGTTGTACGTGGGGGCTCACCTTTACAAACTCCAGTCCCGGGAATGACAGCTGGTCCAGTTCCATTCACCGTGGCGCAGGTCAGCCCCAGCCCGCAGTAACCCACGCTCCAGTCCTGACCCCCGCAGGGCTCCCACTCCAGCCTCGTGCACAGGTCACAGCATCCGCATGGGTCCCGAGCCACCGCGCGACCCCCGTCACAGCCCCGGGCAGCAGCAGCAGCGGCTCGGACCGGACAGGCACGCAGGTTACACGGCGTGCACTCGTGAGCAGCAGCGGAGGAAAGCGCTCGGACCAACAGCAGCAGGACCACGGCGCACGGCACACTCAACATGTTTCCTAACCTCGTGGTCCGATAGTCGATTCAAAATAGAAGCGGCATGAACAGCGACTATCTCCAAACTTTCCCAAGGTAAAGTTTTGGTGTAATTCTTAGTGTGAATGAACGTCTCTAGAAAAGTGAGTGAAATATCCACAATGATCCACGCGTCTCACGAGGAGCTCCTCAGCACGTCCTGCCCGAGTGGCTGTCCGCTTGACAGCTACAAACGAGAGCGCATTCTGCGAGCTAAATTGACATCCAGGCGCATAGAAATTGGCCATGCGACCCTCCCCTTGACTGACACACACAGCGGCCACTCACACGCCGCGAGAGGAGGGAGGACTTTCACATTTTTATCCCCCACTAAGAAACCACGCTCCTCTGGGTTGCGCAATGATGCAACTTTTACTGTCTTCAGTGTAAGTTTTATTATTGTCTTTTATTTCGCAACTTCAGAGAGTATATTTAGGCTATGTGTTTCTTTATAGACTAACGTTTACTTTTAAGTTCCCCTTAAACTAAATTACTGTCCTAAAAACGTATTCTGCAAAATATAAACATTTATTGTGCAGATGGCACTGTAACGATGTAAAAATAGACTTTTCATTGAAAATGTCATTTCTTCAACTTTTATTGCCTACGTCATCATACGTCAACATACTTCGTCATACACATCACATATGTGAAACAGATGTATACATTTTACATTTGTATTGTTTTTACTGTAATATATAGCCTATATAGGATAATATACAAGGTCTTAGTCCATTATATTTTCCTATAAAACAGTCCTACAACAGTGCTATCTCTTAAGTATCCTATATTACACTAAATGTATTCTTGTAAGATTTAAGTCATGTTAGAATGTTACCTCCTCAAAAACATATCTGGAGTTGTGTTTTGTTTCATTCACACATGTTTGAGTAACTCTTTATTATTAGCCTGTCCACATGGCACACAAAGCTAAAAATTCTGTTCTACCTTGTGATGTCATGAAGTGATAATTTTGAAGTTAACAACTACCTTTTACTTGCCTGGTTTACACCTGACCATATCACAAGTGATATATGGGAGCCACCTTCGAAATATCTTGTAGCGGAGGTGTAGTTTACGATCGCCAACGGCCGTTTATTGGGCGTTACGAATGTCTATCATTTGGCGTATACGTAGCCCATAGCCAATCATGTCAGTTGTCAGTTCAAACTACAAGCTTCCGTTTGTCACGTAGTACGCGTCACCGTCTTTCCACCCCTCCCCGCTCTCTGATTGGCTCCCAGAATCGGGAGAGCTCGCTTGCCATAGTTGCCAGGCTGTGTTTCAGATTGGAACGAACGAAAGCAGCCTGGGATTTCCCAGGTTAACCTTTTACCTTTAGTTCAGTAGAAATGGGCAATTCCAGGGCTGAAATCATCCAAATGATTCTAGTGAAGATGTATGGCGTTTAAAAACACAGTGGAGCACTTCCTGTACATGGCATCACAAGGTGGAACAGAGTGTTTTCTGTTTGAAAGAATAACACAACTCTGGGTATGTTTTTGATGAGGAAGCAACATAACAAGTTCGGTGTAATATGAGCCCTTTAAAAACAACACCCTTAAAACATAATATAGCCCACACTCACTTACTTTTGTCTTCTAAAAGCCTGTAATTCTAGCTTTTAAATAGACCAAATCAAAATCCACATGTTACAGTTAAAATATAAACACTTCCTGGCACTCAAGTCCATAGAGGAACAGTGATCACGCGGACAAGTTACATTTCCCCAAATCTCTAAAACAGATAACAGATCAGCACAAAGTTGGAACAGAGAGAGAACTTTCTGTCCAAAATGTCAGTATGTATATATGTCACATATGCATGAGCAGATATTTTTATACTTACATAACACGTATACCGGGGTATGTGGTGAGCGTGTGGATTAGAAGTGGTCTTCCTTCCTCCCACCAGTTTGCACATGTTAGGAGAATCATTTTCTCTAAAACTACCCAGAATAACACCACGCAATAACTTTGACTCCAAATATGAATAAGAAGTAGGCCTGTATTTAACATTAAATGTGCACCGTGTAACTTGTTTACAAACATGCTCCAAAATTACTGAAAAATTAAGAATTTGAGAACAAAAAACTTAAACTAAAAGAAATAATAATGATACTGGAAACGTGGTCTTTGGTCCACCCATTCCTGGGACATGTGAGACTTCCCTGGTGAAGCACAGACTCCTTGACACATGAACAGTTGCAGGAGAGAGGGACAAAAAATAGTATTTTTTCAGTGGGTAAAAATGACCAGTTGACTAAAATATTGTTTTCACCATAAGAATTCCCTTTGAAATCACCACTTTTTGATATTTATTCATAACCACTGCACTAAATAAGGATGGCGTACACATTCCAGGACCACTCTTACTTACCTATTTTTTACATCCTCTTATTCATTACAATCTTACATTCCTCTTTCAATATTGCTGTGTGAAAATGACCCGGAAGCCTGTAGGAAAAAGTGGGATTTGGGGTCGGAAAACACCTACACCTTCAAAGATGTCAAAAACAATGGTGAAGCTACACAGGGACCCATGACACTCAGAAAAATGCAACATATTGAAAATCATGTAAATACTTTTGCTCAGGTGAAAATCACCCAGCGATAGTGCTCTGGGGTTAAACCAAAGTATGAACATCTCCATGGAGACAAGTATTCAACAGACCCCTCCACCAGAAAAGCTACACAGTGTTCCTTTACCAACCCAAAAACATGCACCATAGGTAAATCCTCCAACTTAGGTCCTGACCAAGCCGAAGGAAGAAGATCATGGAGATGGTCCCCGGGCGCAGTAATGTGCTGCTCACTGCTCCTAATAACAGGATGGGTTAAATGCAGAAATGGAATTTCCCCACTGTGGGACTAATAAAGGCATAGCTTTCTTTCTTTCTTTCTTTCTTTAGAAATTTGCAACTATTACTTCACTGACCCCGTTTCCTCTGAACCTGTTGTCATCACATGTATAGTGTCCACAATCCCTGCCTTAACAGAGATACTCATAACATCTGTCAGTCCCTCATCAAACAGCTCACCTTCATCATTTCACTGTGTTTACTTCTGTAGGTGTCTGCTTGTGTATACAGGTGGCCTCCGCAGGTCAAAGGTCATGTTGTGTTTGTGGAATCGTGTTGTTGTTGCTTCTTCTCGGGCAGATGGATGGTACGTGTGGGTGGGCAGCAGTGGGCACAGCTGGAGACTAACTGTGAAAGTGCCACACAGTCTGAACAACAAAAATACAGCTCTGGAAAAAAATAAGAGACCACTGAAAATTATCAGTTTTTCTGATTTGACTAGTTATAGGTATGTGTTTGTGCAAAAGGAACATTTTTGTTTGACTCTATAAACTACGCATCACGCATCTATAAACTACTGACAACATTTCCCCCAAATTCCAAATAAAAATATTATCGTTTAGAGCAGGGGTCAAACTCATTTTGGTCCGGGGGCCGTATCCAACTTACTTTGATCCCAAAAGGGCCGGATCAGAAAACTCATGGTATATACCCCAAAAATAGCAATACGTCCAAATATTTGCGCAGAGAAACGCAAATCTATTACAGAAAACTTTTTATTTGATGAACTCTTTCTTTTACAAAATATTATAATATTATGAACAACCTGAAACTTTAAGAAAAATACAATTTCAACAGAAGTATACAGGTTTCTCAATCACCTCTGTGAACAAATAGGAATTAGTCCATTTTTCACTGCACTCGGCATCCACTTTTCTAATTGACATTTTGCTGATGAGGGTGTCACAGTCAACAGTCAAAACGGTGGTCCAGGGAGGCGGCCACGCACAGAGGCGCTGGAGACGCTGCTATGCTAAGCTGTGCAGAAAAGAGGCACAGAAAATTACCAATATTTTAATAGAAAATTAAAATATAATTTAAATATTTTAATAGAAAATCAGCCGAGTGCCAGATTAAAGGTCTTGGAGGGCCGGATCTGGCCCCCAGGCCGCATGTTTGACATCCCTGGTTTAGAGCATTTATTTGCAGAAAATGACAAATGGTCAAAATAACAAAAAAAAGATGCATGTTTTCAGACCTCAACCAATGCAAATAAACAAGATCAAATTCACTTTAAAACAACACAATACTAATGTTTACACTTAAGAAGAGTTCAGAAATCAATATTTGGTTCAATAACCCTTATTTTTAATCACAGCTTTCATGCATCTTGGCATGCTCTCCACAAGTCTTTCACATTGTTCTTGGGTGACTTTATTCCACTCCTGGTGCAAGAACTGTAGTAGCTCAGCTTTGTGTTTGTGTTGGAATTCAACAGACGCTGGAATGGAATGGCTGTAATACATGTAGAGATGCTGATGCTGATTTCAGAAAAAATGCAGTGGTCTCTTATTTTTTCCAGAGCTGTATATTGCAAAGTTATCATAAAAGTAGAACTGAAAATATATTCTCATGTTCTCATATTTTGAATTAAAATAGATACTTTTATCACTGCCACCGAGCTACAGAATATGTTTGCCAGTCTGCTTGTTTGTTAGCCTGTTATAATCGATCAAAAATAAATAATGGGTACAGATGAAAAAGTTGCATCAACCAGAGAGTTACAGTTCAGTTCATGATATCCTTCTGTCATTGTGCCCTTGAGCAAAACACGCATTGTTTGCTCATAGAAGGAAGAGGGTTTGGTATGCAATTTATTCACTCAGAACAATTAATAGGAGATAGAAAAGAGCATGTTTTGTTCACTTTATAGGTCAGGCTATAGGAGTACATTATCATAAACAGATTTTGGCTTTTCTTTACATACCACCTTGCCAACTCCAATCCCAACCAATTAGGTGATCAAATTCATTACCCGATCCCACATGAGAACCAGGGGGCTTATTCCAAAAATGTTTACAGTTGTCTTTCAATTAGACCACTTTCACTTCCTCTATCAGATATCGTCCTGAAGGATTTTTCCCACACAACAAAAACACTTCTTCATTCTCAACATCTGCCTGGACCGGGCCTCTCCAACACAAGCGCGTCCAGGAAAGCATCGGCATAATGAGCCCGGGTTAGACAACTCGAGCCTTGTCCAACAGCTGGCCCCCTCCCATCACGGCCAGCTCCTCTACACAGCCACTACGACCCACTGACCAATGACCAAACCAAGACCAAGAGCCCTGCACAACCTCACTTGCACTGGGGGATTTGACTGTGCTTTCAAACAGGGCCAGATGTCAACGCCAAAGAAGCCACTAATCCTATCACCAGCCAGGAAGGAAGGGTTAGGAGCGCTGCATCTTCCGTGGCTGTTAGCTGCCAGTTTTTCTACGTCAGTCCAAGTCAAATACTGATCCGTGTTTGTAAATGAATGCTCGGACACCTGGTTAAATACAAATATCAAATTCATCTGAACCTGCAGAAATAACAAATACATGTCATATTGGGTGTTTCCGGGAATTCCACACTATTCTATTGAACGTTTTCGTGATGTTTTGCTTCTCAGTGCTCAACTATGTGAAATATCAGAAGCTAAGACTCATCCTTGTTAGTACTTGGGACACTATGGGAGACCGGTGAGTATATCAGGTGCCATCGTGCCATATTATCATCTGGCACTTCACCCGCTTTTCCTGGTGAGTTGACGGCGGCTGGAGGGGCAGATGGCGGCTTCGCTATTTTTCAACCTACAAGCTCGATTAGCTTTGGTTTTTGAAAACAGATTGAATTTGGAAATAAAACTGTTTTTATTTATTTATTTTGGGCAACCACGTTCTTTTAAAAGTGCAATAACAGAAATAACAAACAGAAATAACAACAAAAAACAAAACATTTGCCCAAAAAGAACTGGGAAGAAGACACTTATTTAATCCCACCCCCTCTTCTAATTTGGCATAATGCAATCTTCGAACATTTTACATTAGGCTTGAACTATTTACAAAAGGATACCAACAATGATAAAGAAATTAAGGATACCGACAATGGAAACAGACAGCAGATACAAGTAATGTAATAAACAGAACAAACCAACAATGATAAGGAAACAACAAGCATAAACCAGCTCTACAGAAGGCAGTTTATTCTAATATTCAGACTCACTCTCTATATACTCTGACCAGACCATATGTTTATATAACAGCTTGGATTTATGGATATTTTGGCATTGCTTGAGATGTGTATCCAGACTGTTCCAGAATTTTACACCACATGTAGACCCAAAAATGTTTACGGGTAGTTTGAACATTTGGCAATTTGAAATTTCCATACCCTCTTAAATTATGAGTTCTCTCTCTCATTTTGAACAAGATTTGTAGATTACTTGGTTTAGTGAGTTTAGTTTATTTGATTTATTTGACAGGGACAATGTACAGGAGCTTTAATCACAAAAAATGAAAAGAATCTTTGTACCAGACTTTAGAGAGACATTACAAACAATGAACATAAAGCATAAAAACAATACAATTCATAATATTTACAGTGGCGGTGATACATTTCATCAATTAGTAAAAAAATAATTACAACTCTTTTCCTGATACCTGTACCCCCTTCTCATGTCTAGTGTTACTTTAATGCTGAGACGTCTGCACTCTTAGAAATTGTTGTTTAATTTCCAGGCTAAATTTTTTTAATCATTTGCATAATTTTAGCTCCGTTGGAAGTTTGTTCCATTCTGAGACTGTTTTAAATGAAAATGCAGATTATCCTAATGATGTTTTCCATTTTGGTACTTGGTAGTAAATTGTTGAATGCTTTAAATAATATTATCAGTGTATAATATTGTAATATTAGGAGCTTAGATTGAATAAAAAGATTATGGGTGTGTTCTAAAAAAAACAACTTTATGGATGATTCGCAAAGCTTGTTTTTGTAATATAATCAATGGATTAACTGTACGTTTTGAAAACCATATTTGCGTTTCTCAAATGTATTCTAACATGGAGATTAGCGATTAGCACACTCTTCTATACTACCCTTCTTTCTGTCAAAATTATTTCCTGTTCCCTACTGGACAAACAAGATTGCTGACACTTTCAAACTAAGAAACCACACAGATATCTAATGGCTGCTTTGAAGGCTAAATGAGTACCAACTTCATAGTGCTTTATCTGACCTATCCAAGTATCAAGTATCATTATCATGCATTGTCTTATAATCCACGTGGATTTGCAGCGCCACGCCAAATGGGCACAGTACTCCCTCATTAGATCTTCTCTGTCCCACTGAGTTGTGTATTTGTTGTTTTTGGAAATCCTCCCTAACACCAGGCTCACACGATCCATCACTGTGGCTCTGATTTGAATTCCACATAAGTGCCCATGCAAGACAGTCGGGCTAATTATCTTTGTGTCGCTATGCTGTGCCAGCCATCCCACTGTCTGGCATCAACGTGTGCTTGGCTTTCTTGTATATGCTAATGACGTCCTTTACCACAAATCCACAGGAGATGTCATCAAAAGCAGCGGGCCTGTCCGTTTTAGCGATTGCACGGAGGTTGTATGATCCATTAAGTTGAAGGGATGACCTCTATGGCTGTTCTGGAGGTGTTCGCGGGCAGGAGGGGGTGTGTGAGAGCGTGTGGAGTGGACACAGGACGCACACCTGATTACCAGACGTCGGGATGTGCAGGGGATTTTGGGCCAAGGATCAGGGCACAGGGAGGTTATCGAGGTGCTTGCGTTATCTGGTGCTGCATGGTGCCGCACTGAGTCATACACAGAGATAGAGGATAATGTGAGTGATGGCGAGCTGAAAGCAACAACATGCAAGGGGAAAACAGTCAAAAGGTAGACAAAAATAAATAAATTCCTGTATTCCTGTAGGATTGTATGGGAGAATTTTCTGTAAAAAACGTCAGATTGCAGATGTTTGACCTGGTTTCTGGTGAATGTCCGTAATTACCGAGCCTATCCACATGAAACAAAAACTGGCACACAATTCAACTTCTTCTCAGTCAGTCCAAACAAATTGCAGTGAAATTATGTTTCCACAATAGCTTCAGAAAGTTTTCAAGGTGAACACAACCACAGAATGAGATTAAGCTGACAATATATATATTTCAAGCAATAAAAACACATTTTTGACAGTGCTGGGTAACAGATATGGAGTTTTGCTTTATTCGCCTAAAATGTTCCACAGTATGGTGTAGCTATTTCCATGGAGACACCACCAGACCAGTGCTCACAGTAAGATGGCATGTATTTACATGTACTTTATAAGAAATCAAAACACCAGTGCAAAATAAATATGTTTAATACCATACTATGGAAAATTGAAACTTCATAAAGACAAGCAAGTGAAGAACCCTCCACCAGAAAAAAGTTACATTGTGTGCCTTTAAAATAGTCCATGGGAAAAGTAAAAAAAAGTTCATTTTTCTAATAAGCATGACTGTTGACTGTTGGAATACACTAGCTGTTTAAATCAGGCAAACACAATAGCATCAAAGTTGGCTGGATTGATATCAAAGACGTTTTGTGTGGTTAAATGATGAGTCCAGTTAAGGTGAATGATTTGATAAAGTCATAAAATACACCTCTGACCCTGAGCAGGAAGGCTGTGAGTTCAATTCACAAATACTGCCCTGTAATGGCGTTAAATGTAGAGCCCAGTTTAGTGCCTGGGAAACACTCTACTACTGAAAGGCTTCCTTCAAAACTCGAAAATGAGCTCATGCATTTTGCACAAACAGTCTGAATGAGGGAAAGGGCGTGATAAATGACAAAGAGGTGCTAACAATACCAAAGCACCTCTGTCCAATGAACCAAACTCAGTAAAAGAAAACACAGCAGTCACTTTTACTCAAAGCAGGCTGCTGGACAATGTTCAGGCTATGATCAGAGATGATTACATCTCTTTTCCATCGCTACCATCCAAAAACACTATTGTTCCTTGTGTATATTGTTATTCTTAGGAAATATTCAAATGAAGCCAGGAAACGTAAATCATAATGCATGTCTGATAATTCTACATGCGCATCATCTGCCATCATCTGTTTCTCAACCCTGGTCCCCTGGGTGCATACTGTGAGGTCTGGCCCAGTGGCCCAGTGGCTGTTTTGCTAGCAGCCAGTATAATAATGTGTTTTGACACCATCAGGTCTCCTGCAGTCTTCTGCTTTGACACATACTGGTACGGCCCCTCGTTTTCTCAGTGAGGGGTCCCTTTCAATATAAAGGATTCAACCCATTCAATGTAAAGGGTTCAGTGGGTTCACCCTAAACTAAAGGTGAGGTACAGCACTTTGTCTTTGTCACTCAGCTGATTGAATGAAATTACAAAGGGTGGAGATATTTGGATTCTAGTTGATAGATATTTTAAAGCACCATCATGTAACATTTTAGCCAAAAAAAAAAAAAAAAAAAAGACTAAACTAAAATTGATGTTTTTATGACATATCTGTCCATACTGAGTGGACTTGTCTTGTATCTCCACAAACTTGACTCTTACTAGCCCTCCTGCTTGTACTATTATAACCACCTGAATATAGTCTATAGAATATTAGCACTAACTCTCTTCTGTAGAGCTGGTTTATGCTTGTTGTTTCCTTACCATTGTTGGTTTGTTCTGTCCATCAAATTACTGCTGTCTGTTACCATTGTTGGTATCCTTAATTTCTTTACCATTGTTGGTATTCCTTTGTAAATAGTTCAAGCCTAATGTATATTGTCCAAAGAATGCAGAAAATAAGAAAGCTCATTATGCTAAATTAGAAGAGGGGGTGGGATTAAATAAATTTTCTTCTTCCCACTCCTTTTTGGGCAAATGTTTTGTTTTTGTTTTCTTATTGTTATTTCTGTTGTTGGTTATTGCACACTTTTAAAAATAATGTAAATGGCTTACTTGCCCAAAATAAAAAAAATAAAAAAATAAAAAACTGTTCAGTTGGTTATAATATTCCACAGTATAGCATATAATGTATGTACCTGGGAATGACATAAGAGTCATGACTAGACTGCATTCAAACAGCACCATGGTAAACCAGGTGATTCATGTGGGTGACAGATGATGCAAATTAACTCAAATCTAAATGAATGCTATTGTAATTTAAATATTTGGTAGAGACCGCACACAAAGGTGTACTGTGTAAGATTTTTAGTGGAGGGTCCGCCACCTGCTTATCTCCATGGAAATGTTATTGCTTTGCCTAGAATGTTCCACAGTATAGATTAAACCTACAGTATCTATCACAAAAGAGACAAGCAGGTTACAGCAGTACTTTACATTGCAGTTCAGATCTGTGGAGAGTCGTCCCCATTCACAGAAGGAATGACTATATTATAGAAACACCCATAATGATTAAATGCTAGATGGATATGTTTAATAATAATAATAATAATTAATAATAATTAATTGCATTTATATTGCATCTTTCATGACACCCAAAGCGCTTTACAGTTCATTGTTCATTCACTCCACACTTGGTGGTGGTAAGCTACTTTCTGTAGCCACAGCTGCCCTGGGACAGACTGACGGAAGCGAGGCTGCCAATCTGCGCCATCGGCCCCTCCAACCACCTCCAACACTCACGCACACACCACTTTCATACTAGGCAATGTGGGTAAAGTGTCTTGCCTAAGGACACAGCAACAGTTTTTTGCAACTGGCGCCCCACTGTGGCACCTGGAATTCCCAGTAGTCTCCCGTCCAAGTACTAACCGGTAGCGGCACGGTAGCTGAGTGGGTAGCGCTCTTGCTTCACAGCAAGAAGGTTCCGGGTTCGATCCCCGGGTCGCCTGAGCCTGTGTGGAGTTTGCATGTTCTCCCCGTGTCTGGGTGGGTTTCCTCCGGGCACTCCGGTTTCCCCCACCAACCCAAAACATGCACCATAGGTACCTCCAGCTTAGGTCCTGACCAAACCGAAGCAAGAAGATCATGGAGATGGTCCCCGGGCGCAGTAATGTGTGTGCTGCCCACTGCTCCTAATATATATATATATAGGATGGGTTAAAATGCAGAGAAGAATTTCTCCAGTGTGAGATCAATAAAGTTATTAAAAAAAATAAAATAAAATAAAATAAAAAAAATAACCAGGCCCTGCCTTGCTTAGCTTCTGAGATCTGACGGGATCAGGCTTTGACAGGCAGGTATGGCCACAAAATGCCATACCATGAAACATTCCAGGAAAAGCATCTCCATGAAGACAAGTAGGTAGCAGAGCCTCCACCAGAAAAGTTGCGCAGTGCACCTTTAACTTCTTTTCTTATGTCAAACTTCCACATCTCACGCCTCTACCTCAGTATTCCTCCAGCAGTGACACATAAGTTCTACTGGCTCTGTGACTCACGGGTGACTCACGGCTGGACTCTGCATGTGGAGATACAATGCCCAAATGTGGCCCCTCCGTTCTGCTTTGCGCCTGCTGCCTCGGCTACCTCTGTGACCTGGGCACATAGCACACACAATAGTCACCAGTCGGTTTGACAGCTTCAAGTGGCACCCCTCCTCAGCCCTGCCGCGCTCCGCTGGAACGTGAAGTGGAAGAAATAATCTGTAAATCTGTGTGATTATGATGACATTCCTCTGTGGATTTGCCCCTAAAAGAATCCCTGTGTCCAGTTCCCTCCACACCTGCCGCTGCTGTAATCTCCCCTTCATACTGGATCATTAAGAGTTTTGACCAAGTGGGACAGTGAAGGTCTACAGTTACACTAAATGAGGACGAATGAGGCCCTAACCCACTTGTTCTGCTTAGTCACAGGCTACAGATCTCTGGGTGGAGTGCACATTGTTTGTCAAGATACAATGTTAATGTGAGGGCCCATTCAGGTGCCGACAGATACAATAACAGGCAACAGATGCTTGGAGGACAGTGGGGACGATCTAATCAGAATGGTCATATTTTTGAATGCTGTTAACGTCTATATATTATGTTATATTAAATAAATACAATAAATCATGTCACATATAAGGGGGGGTTTCATGGACCCCCTCAGTATTAGTTTTCATTCCGTGCTGAAATATTAACATCTATAGTCAGTGTTATTACTGGCATTTTTCAGCTTTAATGCAATGCAGTCCCATAAGGCTATACTAAGCTGATGGCTTTAGTGTTCTTTCACTATTGCCAAGGATTTATTACTGTTACTTATGCGTGTAGAATCCCTCAGGTAGAATCCATGGCAAAAGGAGATATTCAATTTGTCAACTGGACAAAAGTTTATTTGGTCGAAATAAACTTTTGTCCAGTTGACAAATTTAATTTCTCCTTTTGCCATACTGTTACTTATGGTGGTGGATATGAAAATTATTGTTTCTTTCTTTTTATTTTACCTTTTTGGGCAGGCGGTGGCACTGAGTGGTCAACTTATTAATGAAATATTGGTGGGTTTGAGTCCCAGCTCTAGTGAAGACATGCTGTTGGCATGTACTTGGACTTCACTCACACAGTATGCAGTGGTTGGGCAGGCTGTTACTGCAGATTGGCAGCCTCCAATTAGTCAGCAGCAGAGCAGCTCTATCTTTAAGCAATATAAAATTAGTATTTGAAGTTTTACACTTGTTTTTATCATAGACCATTAACAACCACTAAACATTGAACATAGATTACAGCATGGCAAATAGCTGACTTCATAAATGCACTATCCCTCCTCCCCCGTCATAAAACCATCCACCTGCGTCTGTGTGGTGCAGTCTGGCCAATGGGAGCTGCTGCTAAAGGTGGCCGATTTACAGGCAGACCTCCAGCTGGCAGAGGAATGTCACAACCTGTGTTTGAGCTGTAAAGCCTCACATAATTACAGTGGCACCACGTCCAACATCCAGCCCAAACAAGCACCTTTCGCCGGGAACAGGATCAGCGCCTAATGTTATGTCTGGGCCCAGATTTACTCCTGTGCTGGAGGAGAGGTGGACAGAGTATGGATGGAGGGGAGAAGAGGAGGAATGTGGAATATGCAGCAGGACTCTGACCTCTGTGAAGGTGAAGCAGGGCTGACATCATTACCATAGCTGGCGTGTGCGTGCTTGTACTGGGGCTCAGATGAGAGAAGGTACCTACAGGTCAAACAACAAAAAGAGCAAGTTATGGGCCTATATAAGCAGGGTGTTTGGGTGTTCAACAGACATATTACACCTGTCAACATGTTCAGACAGAAATTGTATTATTCTTGTAAAACTGTACAAATTTGGCTACACCTAAGCTCACAAAATGCACAACTGTACAATGCAATGAATGCTTAGTGAGACGATTATGTAACAGTGTAACTTTTACAGTAACAAAATGCATGCCAATATATACTCAACAAAAATATAAACGCAACACTTTTGTTTTTGCTCCCATTTTTCCTGAGATGGACCCAAAGATCCAAAATTCACTCCAGATACACAACACTACCATTTCTCTCAAACATTGTTCACAAATCTGTCCAAATGTGTGACAGCGAGCACCTCTGCCCCGCCGAGACAATCCACCCCACCTCACAGGTGCGCCACATCAAGATGCCGATCCGACATCATGACCAGTGCACAGGTGCACCCCAGACTGCCCACAATAAAAGGCCACCCCGAAATGTGCATTTTTTGTTGCTTTATTGGGGGTCTGGGGACTCAGAACCAGTCAGTATCTGGTGTGACCACCATTTGCCTCATGCAGTGCAACACATCTTCTTCACATAGAGTTTATCAGATTGTCAATTGTGGCCTGTGGAATGTTGGTCCACTCCTCTTCAATGGCTGTGCGAAGTTGCTGGATATTAGGGGGAGCTGGTACACGCTGTCGTATACGCCGGTCAAGCACATCCCAAACATGCTCAATGGTGACATGTCCGGTGAGTATGCTGGCCATGCAAGAACTGGGACATTTTCAGCTTCCAAGAATTGTGTACAGATCCTTGCAACATGGGGCCGTGCATTATCTTGCTGAAACATGAGGTGATGTTCATGGATGTATGGCACAACAATGGGCCTCAGGATCTCATCACGGTATCTCTGTGCATTCAAAATGCCATCAATAAAATGCACATGTGTTCTTCGTCCATAACAGCCTTTGAAGAGGAGTGGACCAACATTCCACAGGCCACAATTGACAATCTGATAAACTCTATGCGAAGAAGATGTGTTGCACTGCATGAGGCAAATGGTGGTCACACCAGATACTGACTGGTTCTGAGTCCCCAGACCCCCAATAAAGCCAAAAAAATGCACATTTCGGGGTGGCCTTTTATTGTGGGCAGTCTGGGGCGCACCTGTGCACTGGTCATGATGTCGGATCGGCATCTTGATGTGGCGCACCTGTGAGGTGGGGTGGATTGTCTCGGCGGGGCAGAGGTGCTCGCTGTCACACATTTGGACAGATTTGTGAACAATGTTTGAGAGAAATGGTAGTGTTGTGTATCTGGAGTGAATTTTAGATCTTTGGGTCCATCTCAGGAAAAATGGGAGCAAAAACAAAAGTGTTGCGTTTATATTTTTGTTGAGTGTAGTAGCACAAGTCAAACACATCACATATGTAGAACACATAGTCTGACCACCTGATTTAAAAGAAATTCCATGTATTTATATTTGAAATAACAATATGTTTAATATCAAAAATAGAAATGGGCTATATTTTTTATTGCACATCTATCCTCAAGATGGTTGACACAAATTTACTCACCTCACTCACCCTGTTTTACAGTGCTTTATATCCTAAACCTCTAGTGTTAGTTGTAAGTATAAAACCCAGAATGAGGGCCACATACTGGTGGTCAAGGCAAGGACAGTCAAAGGGGTCATTTGCTATAGTTTCACGGTGCTCAGCTTTATTTTAGGCTCAATCTGGAACCTTAATGTAAAGTCTGTTTTTTCCACAAACAGTTTTGATTTTATATTCCATGAATATAAATCATCCATTACTATCTCACATATTTCCATACATCTTATTGAACGCTTTCGACATGATGTACCCATAGACTGTTACCTTCCTCATCATGATGATCTTCAAAACACAATGTTTCCTCTCGTTTTTAATTTTATAATACAAAATGGAACTTTAGTGAAGGCTAGAGGTAATCTATTTTAAAGGTTTTTTCCCTAAATACTTACTAATGACAGTTGCACATAAAACTAATGTAGCACATTATCTGTAAATATGTACATAGCACCTAACCTATATTTTTCATAGTGTATATTCTGTAAAGATTGTTTCTATTTGATTATTTTACATGCTTCTCTTTATCTTATTTATCTATTTTATTTTATTTTATTTTATTTTTTTTGCATGCTCTCGGCATCCAGTGTGGCCAGCAAAGTAAGAATTTCATTGCACAAGGAAACGTGTTTCTTTACTGTGCATATGACAATAAAAGCTTTGAATCTTGAATCTTGAATCCTAATCCTCACCCCAAAACATGCACCATAGGTAAAAATCCTCCAGTTTAGGTCCTGACCAAGCCTAAGCAATAAGATCATGGAGATGGGTCCCTGGGCGCAGTCATCTGCTGCCCACTGCTCCTAATAACAGGATGGGTCAAATGCAATTTTTCCTGTGTGAGATCAATAAAGTTAATCTTCTAAAATCAAATCTTCTAGCAGAGGTTCCTCCCTGATCTATGTGTTGCTGCCCCCGTGTGGACAAACGGAGGCTAATGCAAGTACAAGTTTGAAATAGTTTTCAAACTTTATCCCGTTTAATTTACAAATTAATACTTTTAAACAATTGAACATTCGAGTCAAGTGTCTGTAGACCCCCAACAGCTTGCAAACAGAGATATTTCTACTCTGAGTAATTTCCTGTTTTTTCTCTCCATCACACAATACCAGGAAAGTCCGCACGGTGTATTGTCTAGACTCTGTCAGACTCAGCTGCGTCTAAATACAAGAAACAACCGAGGGGGTCACCGGGGCCAATGGAATAAACAAGCAGAATATTGCTACACCACCCATCAAATAATGTTGAAAATTTTGGGAAGCCAGTTTGAAATAAGAGCATGTCTTTTGTATTAAGGCACAATAACCTTTATAAGAGCAAAGGTCAACTTGCCAAAAGAGTTACAGTTTGTGTTTGTACTTACATTTTCAGCCAGTAGAGGGCGGACTTACACAACTTTCTAATTGCTGAGATTCCTCTTAGGTCATTTAAGTTTATGACCTAATTTAACGCTGTCTTATGATTAGATTCATAATAGCCAATGTAAAATCTGATGAGAGATTCGAGCCAAAGCTTAAATGAATAAGACATGGAGTAGTCATTAAGATATCTTCACAAAACTATCGCACAGGAGTGGGTTAAATCATTTTTGCATCATTTGACAGAAAAGGGGTTCAAAGAAAGGAAGAAAGAAATAAATAAATAAGAAAAATGAATGTAAAATAATAGCAAAAATGAGTTTTTCCTTATATATACTGTAGTTTATATATATATTTGTATGGCCTGGTTAAAAATCTATCCTTCATAACTATGTAGCATATGTGTTTACGTGCTGGGGTATTCTGTCTGTTTTCATGTCTGTTCTGGGGGAAGAATTGGAAACACAAATACATAGTGCCCATAGGATTACTACAGTTACAGATGTAGAAGTGTTATGAAGGTAAATTCTAGAAGTCAAAAGGGTTTCCACATCATCATAACACTGTTACTTCTCAAGTTGAGAAACGTGCGACAAACCAAAAGTTGTGTTGACAAGATAAACTAATCGGATCTGTGTTTTCAAAGTGCACCACAGATTGGGGCTAAAAATATGGCATAATAGCACACATCTTAAGTTACTGCACTCTGGAGACTTTGGATGTGTTATTGTTAGTGAAAGCAGTGGATCGGCCCCTCCCCCCTCTGCACTTTGAGAGCTGACTTTTGCTCCTCTGTGCAGGCCTGCTGTAGTCACTGCTTTTTGCATGTGTGATGAGGAGGACCAGTGTGTTGTGAGTAAAACTCCCTTATAGCCATCTCCCTCATGCACAATGTACCTGGCCTGACCAGGAACTTTAGCCTGTTATTAAACCTGGGTAATGTTTATAAAAAGAAAATGAACATTAGGATAAGAAGACACAGGCATAAATGATGAGGACGAGTAGTACCCTGAGGGCTAAGCTGTGTCTGTGCTCTGGGCCAGCTCCACTGTCATCCACAGCTGAAGAGTGTCAGTGCAGCCAAAAAGCACATCTGGCTTTCTCATAATGAAACGCAATAGTCCAATGCTCACTCTGCTCTCTGCAGATGAGAAGAAAGCAGCCAGTGTCACAGGCAAGTTTCTTTGCTCCAGTACCACTCTGCAGCCTGTTATGTACTGTACAAAAACATCATTTGTCTTTTCGTACACAACTTCAGAATTAGGGAGTGGAATTAGAGAGTTCACTCTGAAGAAAGTGTATTTTCTTCCAAAGCCAAAGTCAAAGTCAAAATGTACTTTATTGTCAATTCACTATGTAACAGGCATTACACAGAGGACAGAATTAATAAAAAAAAAAAAAAAACCCACACAAGCGTGCACAAATACACAGCTACACTCTTGGACATGAAGTGTATACAGACATTAGACATACAGGTAAACATATACGCTTCCAACAAGAATGAAAGTTTGAGGTACTTTCATTCTTGTTGGAAGTACCTCACCAACTACTTCTTGGTAGTTGGTGTAGGTAAAAATGAAGAAGAAGAAGAAGAAGAAGAAGAAGAAGAAGAAGAAGAAGAAGAAGAAGAAGAAGAAGAAGAAGAAGAAGAAGAAGACTGACTTTATTGATCTCACACAGGAGAAATTGTCCTCTGCATTTGACCCATCGTTATTAGGAGCAGTGGGCAGCACATGACTGCGCCCGGGGACCATCTCCATGATCTTATTGCTTAGGCTTGGTCAGGACGTAAGCTGGAGGATTTTACCTATGATGTATGTTTTTGGGTTGATATGTGCAATATGTAAGGTGCAATAAGTGAAGGTGCAAGTGGTAAAGTGCAAGAGTGCTGAAAGCAGCACACATTCCAACATAAATTTACATATAAAATACAAAAACAATTGTGTTGGGTTAAATATTGATTCAAATAGGTTGCGTGCTCGCTGGTGGTGTAGTGGTGCGGTTACCATTTTGGCGTCATGCATTTCACCGTGCTGAATGTCTCCCCCCATCAGGTTATTAATCTTGTTTTCAGATTTATTATCTATTTACTAGTTCAGAAACTGCTTAATTCTAGTCTAGAGGTAGTTTATTTTAAGATAACATGTCAAGTATTTGAGCCACTTCCCTCTGGTAGGAGGCTACGGTTCATCGGGACCAGAACCTCCCGTCACAAGAACAGTTTCTTTCCCTCTGCTGTTGGACTCATGAACAATTCATAACACTACTGTTCTGGTGCTGCTCATCTGGACCTTTTTGTTATTTGGATTGCTTATTATTTTTTACTATATTATAGATATATTTTAGTTATTATTATTATTTAGTGTCTATACTCTAGCTATTACTATTATTATTTATTGTTTTATGTTTGCACCTTATCACCGAGACAAGTTCCTAGTTTTGTGAACTCTGTTCACTTGACAATGTCAATAAAAATCTTTTTGATTCTGTAATATTATCTTGCTGCATGGACAGATAATATCACTATTCATTTTTCATTCACTCATTCACTTTCAAGTCATTTTCTGATAGATTTAAGTGTTTATATCTTAAATTTTGGACCAGCTTTTTTGTGAACAAGAAATATTTCATTAGTAGCAATGTTGTTATGAAAATTATCTACTTTATCAATTAATTTGTATAATAATGTTGAAATAATATAGCCTTCCAGAGAGGACTTTTTGGCAGTATTACTATTAGGCTACAGTTTTCTAACTTTGACCTACAACCCTTGTGCAAGTCTTTTCACACCTCATATTGATTGTCATATATTTTCCCAAACCCAAAAGCTTCTCTTCTCTGGCCCACTTCTCCTCTCCCTCCTCTTTTCAACATCCTTGCACAATAACACAGAGGAGTTGCGCTCAGATTACACGTTCAGGTCGGCCCGCTCGATTGCTCCCCCGGGCCAGTGCAGAGGTACGTGATGGGGGAGGAGGTGGGGGTGGTTCCTCACATGTCCGGGCCTGTAGTCCAACCTCCTGCACCTGTTCTGGAGGCTCAGTCAGGCTGCACTGACACCTGTACAGCAGCTGGGCCAGATCGGGCACTGCTCGCGCCCCTGGTCTGTCCCGTACCCCATGACCCCTCTCACTGTATACGTGTGTATTTGTACATGGGAGCGTGTGTTGTGTAATGTGTAGCATAATCAGGTTGGTCATGGATATCCGGGAGCCACCAGGGCCAAGTGTGACCCCAGCAGGAGCACGGATTGTGGGACAGAGCTGCTCAAAACAACCCCCCTGCTCATGGTCAAGGCCAAAAATATGAGTGCCTGGTCAAAGGGATTCATGACAAAACCGGATTCATGACAGGGCTGAGATGAGATGGAACATTACTGATCACACACTGGAGAAATTCACAAGTCCAGGCAGCTCTTAAAGGCACATTTGTAGATTTTGTAGTGGGGTGTCTCCATATAGTGTTATTGGTTTATTGGGAATGGTAAAAGACAAAATAAGATAAGATAAGATAAGATAAGACTTTATTGATCTCACACAGGTGAAATTCACTTGCCACATTAGCTCAAGGGCAGTTTAGTGCAAAGAAGTTAAAACAAAAATGTGCATACAAACAAGATAAGTAATAATAATAGGTAAATAAGAAAATAGTAGAAAATTACATGGTTGGTAATAATTAAATAAAGAATATATAAAAAAAACATCCATCCATCCATTTTCTTCTGTTTATCCGGGGCCGGGTCGCGGGGGCAACAGTCTAAGCAGGGATGCCCAGACCTCCTTCACTCCGGACACTTCCTCCAGCTCCTCCGGGGGACCCCAAGGCGTTCCCAGGCCAGCCAGGAGACATAGTCCCACCAGCGCATCCTGGGAGGCATCCAGGAGGCATCCAAAACAGATGCCCGAGCCACCTCAGCTGGCTCCTCTCAACGTGGAGAAGCAGCGGCTCTACTCCGAGCCCCTCCCGCGTGACTGAGCTCCTCACCCTATCTCTAAGGGTGCGCCCAGCCACTGTACGGAGGAAACTCATTTCGGCCGCTTGTATCCGCGATCTTGTCCTTTCGGTCATTACCCAGAGCTCATGACCATAGGTGAGAGTAGGAACGTAGATTGACCAGTAAATTGAGAGCTTTGCCTTTCGGCTCAGCTCCCTCTTCACCACAACGGTCCGGTACAGCGACCGCATCACTGCCGACGCTGCACTGATCCGCCTGTCAATCTCACGCTCCATCCTCCCCTCACTCGTGAACAAGACCCCGAGATACTTGAACTCCTCCACTTGAGGCAAGGACTCCCCACCCACCCAGAGAGGGCAAGCCACCTTTTTCCGGTCGAGAACCATGGCCTCGGATTTGGAAGAGCTGATCCTCATCCCAGCCGCTTCACACTCGGCTGCAAACCGCTCCAGTGCACATTGGAGGTCCGGGTTCGATGAAGCCATCAGGACAACATAATCTGCAAACAGCAGAGATGAGATCCTGTGGTTCCCAAACCGGATCCCCTCCGGCCCCTGACTGCGCCTAGAAATTCTGTCCATAAATATAATGAACAGAACCGGTGACAAAGGGCAGCTCTGGAGGAGTCCAACATGCACCGAAAACAGGTCCGACTTACTACCGGCAATGCGAACACAGCTCCTGCTCCGGTCATACAGGGACCGAACAGCCCTTATCAAAGGGCCCCGAACCCCGTACTCCCAGAGCACTCTCCACAGGACCCCACGAGGGACACGGTCGAATGCCTTCTCCAGATCCACAAAGCACATGTGGACTGGATGGGCAAACTCCCATGCACCCTCGAGCACCCGATGGAGAGTATAGAGCTGGTCCAGTGTTCCCCGGCCGGGACGAAAACCACACTGCTCCTCCTGAATCCGAGGTTCGACTATCGGTCGAATTCTCCTCTTCAGCACCCTGGAATAGACCTTACCGGGAAGGCTGAGGAGTGTGATTCCCCGATAGTTGGAACACACCCTCCGGTCCCCCTTCTTAAACAGAGGGACCACCACCCCGGTCTGCCAATCCAGAGGTACTGTCCCCGACCGCCACGCGATGTTGCAAAGATGTGTCAGCCAAGACAGCCCTACAACATCCAGCGACTGGAGATACTCAGGACAGATCTCATCCGTCCTGAGGGCCTTGCCACCGAGGAGCTTTCCAACCACCTCAGTGACTTCGGCCAGGGTGATGAACGAGTCCGCCTCCAAGTCTCCAGCCTCTGCTTCCTCCTCGGAAGACGTGACGGTGGGATTGAGGAGATCCTCAAAGTATTCCTTCCACCGTCTGATAACATCCCCAGTCGAGGTCAACAGCTCCCCACCTCCACCGTAAACAGTGTTGGTGAAGCACTGCTTCCCCCTCCTGAGGCGCCGAATGGTTTGCCAGAATTTCTTTGAGGCCGTCTGATAGTCCTCCTCCATGGCCTCTCCGAACTCCTCCCAAACCCGAGTTTTTGCCTCTGCAACCACCCGGGCTGCAGCACGCTTGGCCCGCCGGTATCCGTCAACTGCCTCAGGAGTCCCATGAGCCAACAAGGCCCAATAGGACTCCTTCTTCAGCCTGACGGCATCCCTTACTTCTGGTGTCCACCACCGGGTTCGGGGATTGCCGCCGCAACAGGCACCACAGACCTTACGACCACAGCTACGGGCGGCCGCATCGACAATAGAGGCCGAGAAAAGAGCCCATTCAGACTCTATGTCCCCAGCCTCCCCCGGAATCCAGGAGAAGCTCTCCCGGAGGTGTGAGTTGAAGGTGCCCCTGACAGAGGGCTCAGCCAGACGTTCCCAACAGACCTTCACGATATGCTTGGGCCTGCCAGGTCTTTCCGGCTTCCTCCCCCGCCAGCGGACCCAACAACTAGGTGGTGATCGGTTGACAGCTCTGCCCCTCTCTTCACCCAAGTGTCCAAGACACGCGGCCGGAGGTCAGATGACATGACAACAAAGTCGATCATCGACCTCCGTCCTAGGGTGTCCTGGTGCCACGTGCACTGGTGGACACCCTTGTGCTCGAACATGGTGTTCGTTATGGACAAACTGTGGCTAGCACAGAAGTCCAATAACAGAACACTGTTCAGATCAGGGAGGCCGTTCTTCCCAATCACCCCTCTCCAGGTGTCACTGTCGTTGCCCACGTGGGCGTTGAAGTCCCCCAGGAGAACAACGGAGTCCCCGGGGGGTGCACTGTCCAGTACCCCTCCCAGAGACTCCAAGAAGGCCGGGTACTCTGCTCTGCTGTTTGGCCCATAGGCCGACACAACAGTGAGAGACCTGTCCCCGACCCGAAGGCGGTGGAGTTCACCGGGGTGAACTCCAACACTCGGCGGCTGATCTGTGGGGCAATGAGCAGGCCCACACCAGCCCGCCGCCGTTCCCCGTGGGCAACGCCAGAGAAATGGAGGGTCCAGCCCCCCTCAAGGAGTTGGGTTCCAGAGCCCAAGCTGTGCGTGGAGGTGAGGCCGACTATATCTAGTCGGTAACGCTCAACCTCCCGCACAAGCTCAGGCTCCTTCCCCCCCAGCGAGGTGACATTCCATGTCCCCAGAGCTAGTCTCCATGTCCGGAGATCCAGCCGCCGAGGCCCCCGCCTTCGACAGCCGCCCAGATCTCTCTGCACCCGGCCCTTATGGATCCTCCTGCGGGTGGTGGGTCCACAGGAGCACGGCCCCACGTCGCTTCTTCGGGCTTCGCCCGGCCGGGCCCCATGGGGAAAGGCCCGGCCACCAGACGCTCGCTGGCACGCACCTACCCCAGGTCTAGCTCCAGGGTGGGGCCCCGGTGACGCCAGTCCAGTTGGAACTCATCATAAGGGCTTCTGAACCGCTCTTAGTCTGACCCGTCCCCCAGGACCTGTTTGCCTTGGGTGACCCTACCAGGGGCATAAAGCCCCCGACAACATAGCTCCCGGGATCATTCGGGCACTCAAACCCCTCCACCACGTTAAGGTGGCGACTCAAGGAGGAGTATAAAAAACACCGAATGTACACTGAATGAGAAAAACACAAAGTACTGTAAAGTAATCAGCGGCAGGATAGAATGGAATGCGGATGGAATGAAACAGAACATTGACTATATAAATATATAAATATAAAATGCCATTAAACCAGTGTATCATGCATTTTTAATGAAGTGCTTTGTTCCCAAAACAAAAATAAAATAATGTGCATTATTCTTATCTGTAACTTGTTTCGGTGGTGTCCCCATGGTTGTCTCCACGATAATATTTCCATACAGTGGAACATTTTGGGCAAAGCAATCTCCATGGAGACAAACATGTGGCAGACTCTTCAACAGAAAATTTAGACTTAGACAAACTTTATTGATCCACAAGCGAAATTATTTTGGGTACAGTAGCTCACTCATCAAATATAATATATAGTATTGGCATTGGCGGTTCAAATCCCATTCTTGACATAAGAAACATCAGTGGTTGAGCGGTCAGATCCACTGACCCACAGGTTGGCGGTATGATTCCAGCACCCACAGATGAATGCTGCCGTTGTGTCCTTGGGCAGGACACTTAACCTACCTTGCCCCCAGTGTCTGCGTGCACTGGTGTGTAAATGTGAATGTGAATGGGTGAGTGGTTCCTTGTTGTAAAGCGCTTTGAGTGCCTTGAAGGTGGAAAAGAGCTATATAAAGATGTGACCATTTAATATATAACAGAATGTAGGAAGGAAAAAAAGGGGGAAAAAGCAGATGGAAATGAAAAAAAAAAGATGAAATAGCAACCAAAGAGCAATAGACCAATGTCAGATGAGACATAATTAGTTATATAGTGTTCCTTTAAGTGGAGATAGTAAGTGTAGTAAGTGCATGATGGACATTAATCAAAGTCTAGAAAACAGCTATGGTATATGTAGCATTTTTATTTTTAATTTCATAAACATGACCTGACCATATGAGAATGAAAAGCATGTATTTGTCTTCAACATCCAGATGAAGCCACTGGTAACCACGTTCAGTTGTGATTTTACTTCTTTTTTTAAACCAGCAGCAGGCTACACACTGTATATTTATTTTTATTTTTTTTACAATGTTATGAATACATCAATCTTCAAAACCAGATGCATGACATATAATGTGTATATGTGCATTTATAGTTGAATATATATGGTCAATACTGTATATCCTCTGTATATCTCTGTGTTATAGTTCACCCGGTACATATCTTGTACATATTGTTCATACATATTATATTTATTCACTATATTTATATTCATAGCACACCTGTATACTTGTTTATAGCTCATCATGTATATTAATAGCTCCACTGTATACTTGTTTATAATACATCTGTTTATATCCCCTACACAGATTAACAACAAAGTACTCTCACATGTTCATATTGCCCTATTTATTTGTACATAATTCACTACAACTATACTGTCTATAATGTATATACTGTATATATCGTACTTGCTGCTCCTTGCACTCTGATTAGATGCTAAACTTCATTTTGTTACCTGTATTTATACATGTGTAATGACAATAAAGTTGAATCTAATCTAATCTAATATAATATAATTTCAGGAGAGTCTATGTAAACACTGCAGTTTCTACCATGGGCTTGTATTTCTCTGCTAAGACTTGTCACCAAATGAAAGTCACTCACAGAGGCTGACAGCGCACTCCCCCACTGCAGTCGTCACAGCACATTCTGTCACAAATGTCATTGGCTTTGAACCTCTGTGGTCAGAAGTATGCATGTGTTATGTGTTTGTGAGACTGTATCTGGAGTACATTCCCCTGGGACCTCTCTGTCATTGTGTGTTTGAACAGCTTTACCATGGTAACCATTACTGCAGGACGAGCTGCTCACATGAACTGCGCTTGTGTGATGCCGTGGTACAAACTCTCATATTCTAACTGATCTCGTTCACTGTGTTTCACCCATCTCTCAATTCCACAGAGCCAACCTGTCAGAAGCACTGACTGACAACACAGTAACATTTCTCTTGAAGCACAATCAGGTCTGCATCAAGACAGAATAGATAGAAATAGAAAGGACTGCAGCAATTCCAAAAACACAGCAAGATTGCACTGGCTCTTTCTTTAAAATTATGACACAATTACCAATATTTTAACTTAGCCTGTTGTATGTGGGTGTGGGTTGTTTTTATGTTTATGTTGTGTTTATGGAAGGGTTTTTCTCTTTGTTATTCACTTAACTATTTTTAACTGTCTCACCTGTGCAGAGCCAAAGTGACAGCTGACTGATGGCAGCACTAAATCCAAATGTCTGAATGGAGCCACATACAAACATGTTTTGCCTGTGCGAGTTGGTCAGGGTTGTCAGGGGCTTTACTCTGCTCTCCTACTCTGCTCTGTGTTCCCATCACTCTTGTTCATGCTCTTTCAGGCTCTTCATAAAGCATGTTGCTTTCTATGAAACAGCCTCTCTGTTAACTCCACTATCTACACAGGCCTACTTCTATGTTGTGTTTTGTGTGCCTGTCCCTCCTCCTCCTCTGTTTGACTAAGTCTGTAGTAGTCTGTAGTAGTAGTAGTAGACAAGGCGGTCTCTGTCTGAGCAGCTCTTGTGTGAACACATGCATGTGTGTTTGAAACTGTTCATGTTGTGTGCGTGTGTGTGTGCATGCATGTGTGTGTGTGTGTGTTTGCATGCGTGCATATGTGCATGTGTGTGTGTGTGTGTGTGCGTGCATGCACGTGTGTGTGTGCACGCATGTGTGTTTAAGTGCGGCTGGGCAGAGCCTGGGGGCTGTCCTCCTTTGTCCTCCCCACATCTCCAGAGATGGATGTGTCTCCAGGGAGTTGGGCCCTGAAGAAAAGCACCTCCAGCTCACTCATATTAAATTCTGCTGAGCAAATACTCTGTTTTTACTCTCGCCCCTTTCACAAGTTTCACATTTGGACTCAAAGTTGCTTCATTGGTGATCATTTGACATGTGGACTATGAACACACATATTTTACCTTAACATGAATGTTTTTTAGTTTTAATCTAGGATGGATTGTTGTTGTTTTTTTTCACAGACTAAATTTTAGACCTAATAATGACAAAAATATTGATTGCTTCTATTTTTAAATATATGATTTTGAAAGTAGTGTCAAATTATTTTCCATGTCTTTTTAAATAAATCATTTGAATCAGAAATCTCTCTTCTTTCCTCCACACTATTTTTACCATCAGCACCTGTGGCCCCTCCTCTCTGCGGTCCCTCCTCTCTCTCTCCTTTTGGCCGATCACCCGACAAAACATCATAGCCTTGTGCGTGCGAGCTCTGCTTCGCACACACAGTTTGACAGCACAAAAAATCATATAAGAAAACGATACGGAGCAATTGTCTCAACTTCAGCTGCTACTGCCGTGTTCTACCACCTTATTTGTCACCATATGGGCATTTCATTCTTCCCTCATTTTAAATAAAGAGAGATTTTAATATCCGTGCACCTGCTTGCTAATAAATGCTACAATAAAACAGCTGGGGAGGTAAAACGTGATTTCCTTAAGTTCAAATCGTGCCAGTTTCTCAAAACGTTCTCGCTAGAGGCACATATGTTTCCAATAGCCGGTCCCACTCTTGTTTGGAAGACCTTTGTATGCTGGCCATAACTTTGTCTTGTCACATGTTTTATAAGGAGTGATGGATGAGTGTGAGCATGTGGCATTGATTGGGTGACAGTAATCTGGTGACAGTCTCTCAAGGTTATAGTATTGCTTATATTGTTTTCAGTACGCATCGCTTCTCTGGCTGTAGGAGCCCGGCTGGTTTTCATTAGCTCTCCTGCCAAACAGCCATCAGTCTCATTCACAGCTATCGAGCGAAAAGCAGGAGAGGAAAGGAGCTGCAGAAGTTGGGGCAAGTTTTCAAAGTGTGTGCCAAGCCGCGCTCACGCCAGTGCGCTGTTATTATAAAGTTCAAATGGCTAAAGTAGTGATTTTATTAAGCATTTGATAAAGTGAGGCCATTAGACACGGAAAGTATTGAGCATTTGTTGGAGAATGGTGGGAGTGAACCTTATCTGGTTGTTTTTCACTCAGACTGGCACAAATGTTCTTTGAGCTGGGTGAGTACAGCTAGCACTAGGCCTGTCACAATATTTATGATATGCTGACTTCATATTCAATATGAATGTATTTTGGGCTCCATATTTACCATGTATACAATTTCTTTGCAAGAATGGAGAAGATTCAGCTATTTTTATGTAATAATGTAAGATCTGAGCTGTAGAGGGTTGAATAAATAACCATTTTTGGATAATTATTGGTTAATTCTGTTACTTATTTGTTGCAGTTCATGTCTTTTAATGATGCTGCCAATTAAAAAATAGTTTACATGGATAATCCTGGTTTACTGTTATTATGTCAGTGGCATATATTAGTTGAAATGTTATCGTTGTCTATATTTTCTTCAGCAATATATCGCACTTCAGTATTCTCTTGACACTCATGCCTCACAGCAAGAAGGAGTAACCTGATATTCTGATTGCACTAATATAGATTTGGCTGAGTTATGGTTTTGTTATTGAACTTTTGTAACGGTGATTATGCAGAATAAAAAGTAGCAGCCATGAGTCATGTTTTGGCTGGTTTCATCCAAGTTAATTACGAGTCTTCATTCAGAGCTAAAGGTTTAAATCTACAGGTAGTTATCAGACTAGCGCAGAGCATAGGTCTGTATAAACACTGAAAGGGGAGGAGTAATGACTGGACAGATGAAGGGAAAGTTAAACTGGTGTCTTTATGTGATCATTGCTCTTAAATGTGTGATCTTCAAACAGGCCGACGTGACCAGGAGTAAAGGCTAATCCCCCTCATGTGACCACAGAGCTTTGACTCAGCCTGGACCGAGAGGAGAGCGGCAATTAAACTGGCCCATCTCCCATCCCCGACAACGGAGTCACCCTGGGGCCCGCTTTCATCTAACTCTCTAATTAGCCCCAGCCAGGAAATGGACAAAAAAATATCTTTTGTTTTCACACACACAAATCCGTCCTCATCTGGAGAAGATTGCATCGGACTCCAACAACAATTACACAGTATGTTTGCTTCTCTGGGCCAGGCAGGTTTTCGCACAAAAACTCAGTGGGTGCTGCCAAATGCGCTCAGCTGGCCACTTTCCAAAGAGAGACTAACAGCGAGCCACATCCACTGCTCTGGTGCAGACTATCACCTGGAGCAGTGGAGAGTCCGAGCACCCCGCTGGGATAGGAGATTAGGCTTTTTAAAACTGCTCCCTATGGCCCCGAGGCTTTCTAATGGGCACTGTGTAATAACTGGTACAACAGGCTGATCAACAGTCTGTGCAAATGTGGTATATTAGGAACTGGGTAATTTAAGAAGTGAGAATTGCTCCACTGTTTCATAGCCTGTTATTGACTCTACAGTGCACTTACCTTTTGTCCTTTTGACTTCTCTGTTCTGTGAAGGGCTGTTTGTAACTATGTTGGGGCTCTATGCAAGCTGCATCTTGGGGGCCCAATACTCTCACAAAACTGTCACAATGTGTATAAGCTGCTGCTGTTTGTGACTGGTAAATGTAATAAAAACAACATGAATATTCGGGACAGATTCATGTTTTTTGTTTTGGTGTTGGCTGTAGCAAGAATGCAAGTAATGCTGTGACTTGTGTGTAATAATTTTGTAAACAGCTTTTTCAACAGTTATGTCAAATTCTTTATTGTCCCAAAGGAAAGTTTATTAGAATCTGCAGACCTCGTAGCCATACATGACATGAATACAGATACAAAACTAATGTACACAACAATGATAATGCCACTATTGCACAATGTCTCACTATTGCATATAATTGTACAACGGCAAAAGCAGAAATTCAATTTGCCAACTGGACAAAGTTTATTTGGTCGAATATGTTTCGCAGCTCATCCAAACTACTTCAGTTCTAACAAATTTAATTTCTCCTTTTGCCATGCATTCTGGACGACTGAGGGATTCTTCACATAATTGTACAACACATCATCTGTTGAATTTTAAGTTTGATACATTTTTTTGTACAAAGTTGAAAACACTGAGGCACTCAAAACTACCAAATAATTAAAAGTTTTTTGCATTTGAAACTTGTCCCTATGCTGAATTTTGCTCAATCTCTACACATCCAAGTAGCACTCCTGCCCCCTAAAGTTTTGCAGGATTATCTGTCATGTGTTTCTCTTGCATGCTTGAATGACAAATAAAGAAAGTTGAACCTTTTGGATTTTCTTTTTGTCTCTAAAACCATTGCTAATATTCTGCTTCACTGTCTTCTTCTACACTTGTTGTTGACACGTGCACTGTGGCAGCTGTAAACACCAGACCCTTATTAGTTCATGTGACCATTATACACACACACACACACACACACACACACTCACACACACACACACACACACACACACACACACACACACACACACACACTCACACACACACACACACACGTTGGGTTTCCACAGATTTTGGGGACATCACATTGACTTACATTGAAACTAATCTTAACTTTCACTACTTCACTATCTTAACCTAAAACCTGACCGTACCCTATTTTAAGCCCTTTCTTATCTTTACACCATGTCCTGGATCTAATAATAAAGCATTTATTTTTGTCCTTTAAGAGAATCATTTCATCAAGATTTGAGAGTTTGAGATTTTCATCCCCACAGTGTGATAAATATCTGTCCACACACTCTGGCACATATTCACATTCACACACACTGTGAGTCGCACACACGATCACACGTGCACACTCGAGCACCACATGACCAGATGAAGAGGAACCATTGTTTGCCATCACAGGACCTCTTAGCCAAGACACACTGTTCTCCTTCTGCTTTGACGTTGTACTGCAAACCACCAGTCTAGTTTGAATATTCTGTGGTCTGCAGACTTCCACACATGATCCTCTGTCCACATGTCCGTCACTAGCATCTGTTTATAACCACTCACTTTCTCCTGGATCTCGCCCACACTGATCCGACCTCATAGAGCTGTCATTCTGGGGCAGTCTGTGACAATGCCAAGCCATTAGCCCACTGAGCTAAAAAGTACCACGGGTCAAAGCAATGACCCCTGTCTGTAAGGCCTGAAGGGGGCCCAAAGGATCAGGGGTCAAAGGGCATGATGGGACGGGCATAAATGACCAGCTCTAACCTCTGTTCTCCATTTGGGCCGCACTGGTCACAAGGCAAACATGTTAGCTTATGATTTATGAGCTAGTGCGCTCTTTCTCTACGTTTGTTCTCCTCGGCTATTTATAAGTGTTGACATTTACAACTCTAACCTTGTTCCACCTATTGCTTATAAAACAAACTGTGAAACTGCAGCAGGAAAGATGATGTTTTAACTTGTTTCTTGCAAAACTATGTTTGGCATTACATTTAAACTATTTTTTTCTTAGAAGTCTTAAGAATTAAGAATTTGTACCTGGAAAGTACAAGTGAGCAAGCCTGTGTTTTCGCAGAAATAAAAAAGGGAAGCAAAAGTGTAACGCATTTGCATCTGACCAAAGCAAAACCACAAATTTTTGTGTCATGACGTACATGAGCAAATGTTCATAAAAATCAGCTAAATTAAGCTTGAGTTAATAAAATTAGCGCACAATGCGATGGTTGTTGTATGCAGATGTATCTGTGAGAGCCATCATATGTGAAGGACTTGAATTCACACCTGTAGAATCTCCACAGTGTCACACTGACACAGAATATGTTTACAGAAAACCACTCAGCACACCAAGGAACAGTGGAAATCCCATCGCAGCGGCAGTAGTATATACAGTAGTAGGCCTACAGTGGAGTAGCAGGTGGTGAGGGCTGCATACAGCTGTGTGAAACCACAGCTCCTTCAGGGAAGTGCACCTGTGACAGAGTCTGACCTGACAACCACATCCTCTGCAGACCACCAGCAGTACGCAGCCAGAACCTCAGCTCCGAGCACACTTTTCAAACAGCTAAGGAAGTATTTCACCCTTTTTTGGGGGTATGGGCTATAGTCTATACTTTTGTGGGCAGGTTAGGGTCACCTTTTTGTTAACTCACACAATTTGTTCAGCATAAAGAAAAAGGACAAGGGCAATGTGGTACAAAAAATGACAAAGCTTTATTTAACATATTCAAAAATTAAAAGTAATTTAATTTTGTTTTACGTGCACCCATAAATGACAAACACCCATCAAATTGTAGAATTTAACCAAAAAAATAACAAATGTCCGGAGATCTGTTCGTCGAGGCCCCTGCCTTCGACTGCCACCCAGATCTCCTTGCACCAGCCCCCTATGGATCCTCCTGCAGGTGGTGGGTCCACGGGCGACGGCCCACGTTGCTCCTTCGGGCTATGCCCGGCCCCGGCCACTAGTCACTCACTGTTGAGCACCCACCCCAGGCCTGGCTCCAGGGTGGGGCCCCAGTAATGCCAATCCGGGTGACGTAACTGGCTTTGCAGTGTTTATCATGGGGGCCAATGAAAAATAAAACAATTTCACATTTACAATAAGTTAAAGTGCTAGTGCTGTGCAAACATGAATGATGTGCTAGTTGGTATTTAAAGTGCGTGTGTTAAGGTACATGAGGTAGGCTTTGGTGTCAAGTTAAAGTGCATAGAGTTTTAGATGGTTAAAGTGCATTGTGCTAAGGGGGCCTATCTGGGCTATAGTGACTCATGCTAACCCCAAAGCCTAACCTTGCATTGTGCTTCACTTCAAATCGCAGCAAGCCTCAGTTATTATCCCACAACATTCATCAAATAAGAGCTAATACTCGGGAGTAAGAATAGAGAGCAAGAATATTAGCAGCAACGGTAATGTTACACGGGGAACTTGAGGTAGACCACCACCCCCAGGTATGCAAGAAAAAGGTATTTACCTAGAAACCTTTCATATTTAACCTGGTTATCACAAACACCACATTAGGAAAGGCGTTAACAGTAGTCACTATCAGAAAACATTATAACTCCAGCTACTTACACGTGGCGCTTCCAGCTACCCGCAAAAAGCCCGACAACACTGAGGCGTGCAGCAACACTAAGGCGTGCGCCCTTTTCTAGGTTCTAATCAGTAACGCCAGGAGCACCACGCCCACCGTCGCATTCACTGACATATCGCTGTTGGAAATTATAATACTGCTGACCACCTTGTTACATTGTGAAGAGGGTTATTAGTTCAAAGAAACTTTAAAGCTGCAGCGTGGTTGTATTTTATTGTAACTTTTACCTTTTTAGACCCATGCTCCAAAATCATGAGCAAAAAGGTTGATCAAACCACCAGATGTAAGCTTTTAATTATAATAGTTGATTCTTTAATAGTGGGTTGTTGGGTTAAATAACAATAAAAGTGGACAAATCAGAATGTTTGGTGACAGTTTGTGTTATTACAAAGAACAGTTGGCTCAGAGAAGTTGATAAAACCTACACTGTTAGAGTCCTATAAACTCTCTTTTCAGTTTGTTGATTTTGGAAAAGAAGGAGCTGATACTGTTTCATTTTAATGGTAGACCTTATCATATTTAAACATAATGTACTGTAACCCATCCTCGAGTGTGGAAAGATTTAAAAAAAATTGAAATAGGCTATGACATATAACAATTTACAATAATACCACCAGGACCCTGCTGGTGCTGCATGCTTTGAGTCTGTATGTCACAATTCCCCCTGATTGTCTGAAAACAAGGCCTAGTGGCACGGTGACTTCCTCCTTGCACATCGGCACCCTTGCTGGCTTCCTGTGTGACTGCGATAAGCCATCCCCTGATACTCCGCTAACAATAGAGCTTCAGCAAGAGGTCAGGCTGTACGCACGACTGCCAAGAAGTGATGATGCCACTCCATGTGTTTCAGGTTAGGCCTAACTCAAAACAAATCCCAGTCCAATCGCACTCAATTAGGACTAGTACAACTCACTTCAAGATGAGGGGGTTAGTCTGCTTAGGTAATGGTGAGATACCTGTGTGCTGTCAAAACTTATCAGGGCAATCGACCATCAACTGGTCTTTTAAAAACCAAACCAATTATTATGTTTGTTTGTGGATTCTAGTCTTTGAGAATGTTTTGTTATGCCAGAGAACTTTGTCTAATATATCCTAATTTATGAAGTGTGGAGTTACAGAAACAAGATTTAACAAGGGACAAATTGTGGTGTTTTCGAAGGCCAACTCAAGGCATTTAGCAGTTGAGTTTAGGCTGTTTTGGTTCTTTGAGTAAAGAGTCAACATGAGCGACTCGTGTGAGGAAAAGTTCAATCTTTTCAGAGATCACGTGACTCTTTCAAGGCACTGAGTTTCTCATAGCACCAATGATTAAAGGTGCACTATGTAACTTCTGGTAGAGGGACTGCCACCTGCTTGACTCCATGTAGATGTTATTATTTTTTCCCTGGAATGTTCTACAGTATTTAATTACAGTTTAATTTAACTATCTCCAAGGAGACAAGCATGCCACATCACTAGGCCAAGTTACAGGTCAGATCTGCAAAGAAGTGGGTCGGCTTATGCTAAGAAAGTGTGTTTTTGCGATAGTTTTGAGAACTAAAAACACCGGTAATTGAATAAACACAAGATATACTGTATTTGTTTAATGCCATATTGTGGAACATTTCAGGTAAAGCAATAACATCGCCATGAGACATGCAGATGGAGGACTTTTTAATGGTCCTACTAAACTTTTAGATGGATAAGATAGCAATATATAAACAATAAGTGAATACGTTTTGTGAGGATTTGTACATTGGATAGTTGATATAACTTTTGAGCACTTACAAGACAGCAGTTAAAATAAAGAAGATATATGAGTCTATAATTTGTCTGGAAAGGTATATTTTAATTGTCTCCTTATAGGGATTTGTCCACTGAATGCTGAGGCAATCTGCATTTGGTAACCACAAAGTCACGCCCCTGGGAATCACCTACAGAAATTGAGCAAGGCTTGGCCAGTACTACTTAGCTGCGAGATTTTAACTTTTGTACCTCTTTAGGACAAATATGATTTTGACTTTTTAAATGTGGACATATCATTCATTCTTGTAACTGTAATTTCCCGTTTAAACATGCTTTTAGTCACTTCAGGTTAGTATTTCACATGGTCAAAATTAAAATAATGTCCACCTTTGAAAAAACACACCACAGAACAAGTCCAGTGAGGGTTTATAGATTTCATGAACTGTGCAATAGAAATCTAGAGTTTTACCTATGATTAATGCAACAATCTAGGAAGATTTCAAACAGTGATTTGTGAGCGCTCAGAGAAGACACTCAATGAAGCAATATCATACAACTCCAGGTATGTTTCTAGATGTACATTTTGTATAGAATCCTGCACAAAAAAACATAATTTATCATGGTGTCTCTGATAAAGAAAATTATTATCACTACATTTAGAACATGGAAATGGTTTATAGACTTCCTGCACTGCATAATAGAAGTGCAGAGTTTTACCAATGATGCAACAATCTGGGAACATTTTATCATCAATTACGATGGTGTTTTGATATAGAAAATTACGATCATTATTCTGTAAGATGCTAGTAAGCAACACATACATACATACATACTGTACATCTGTGCATTCAGTGCTTGTTTTTACTCACAAAACCTGGCTGGCTTCACAAACACATTAATATTTCTGCACCTTATATGTCATTTCGCCTGGTTCAGTCCAACATAAGGCACCCTGCTATAAATCTCTATTGTTAACTGCAAAGTGATGAATAAAACGCAACACAAAACATCTGCTTGTGCCTGCGTGAACCCCCGGCCATGCCTCATGAATCCTGAGAACTGCTTCTTATTTAGAGGCTGCATATAAAATCGTGAACCCAAGCGTGCTGGTGCCAAGCTTTCACCACTCCAGAAATAAGAGACATGCTGGCTCAGAGTGTAGCTAAATAGAAAAAAACCTTACCTGTCAGAATAGTGGCAAATAGCAAACACTTATCTTTTGGGATGTCAAGGCTAAGTTTATTGTTTCTAGCCAGGGAACGTTACATGTAAAATTATATGACAGTTTAACATTAGCAGCCAACAAAGTACAATCAATGAAAGCATGGTAATAGCCCTTAACAACGTCATATTAAATACACATTGACATTTAAAAATTGAGTATAAGCACGTTTTCCATTCTTCTATTGTCTGCCATGTTTTTTTTATTTTGGATATATTGCCGGTGACTTGGGGAAGTAGAGCTAACTTTCCAAAATGGTGGATGAATTGCAGACAAAGGATGAGAGATGAAAGCGTAAATTGCGATGCAGATCCGTCTTTAGGACATCAAACAATGGCTCCAGCAGTCCGCGGGCTCCGGGGAGACGTTTGGGTAATTTCCTGCTAGAGAGAGGGCCGGACATGTGGGTACATCAAAGAGGAATGACTGAGACGCCTCTGCTTATCTGTCCTTATCGTCTGCGCTATGTATTATTCTGACAGTCACACTGAGCATAGGCAATTAATTGCTAATTAAAGAGTCTGAGCCCGAAAGTGGTATAATGTCTTATTGTTTAGTTTTAAGACATGACTGTTCTAACGTGGCCATAAAGGGATGTGTAATTTTATGCATTCAAACTGGTCATCTTACACATTTTTTAACCAAAAACATGTGTTTTTGGTTGCATATTGCTACATTTTCTTCATAATTCTGAGCTTACTTCAACCTTTCCACCTGCTTCCTTTATGGCAACAACAATGGCCTACACATTTAAGGCTATGTCTACTATGTTGTTAAAGGTTTTTAAAAAAAAGTATCATGCAAGCTTTGAATTCCACATATACATGCACTTGTATGATAATGTCTTATAGATGACACATTAAAGGAAAAGTAACATTTTTTACAATCTGGACCTTATTTCGGTGATAAAAAAATCATTTACTCACCCATTGTACTTTGGTGTCATTTGGAGCATTTCCAGAGATTTTGGAGTTTAGCGATATCCGTTTAACGTGAGTGGTCGGGGCAGACTGTTGCAGTCACCAAATAACACAAACTTTAGCACTTTTTCAAATGACAAAAGTTCAATGTGTTAGTCTACACCAGGGGTCGGCAACCTTTACCACTCAAAGAGCCATCTGGACCCGTTTCACACAGTAAAGAAAACACTGGGAGCCACAAAACCCTTCTGAAATTTAAAATGAAATAACACTGCATATAACATTTTTTATAACATCTTTGTGCCATAGAATTACATTTTGAAAATGAACGAACTAAAATAAAATATATTTTAATTAAATACAGTGGTCCCTCACTGTTTTGCAGATTTTTAAAAATAGTGTATCAATACGCATTGTGTTCTGCATCCTGATTGGCTAAGGACTGTAGACCTTTGCCGATTCGTCAGTCATTCTCCTCCGTGTCTGCTGTACAGTAGGCTACAGAATGCGTTCAGTTTGCCAAATTTATTTAAACGTGATCACGAACGGTGTGACTCTGAAGCAGTGACGGACTGAGCGGTCTGGCATTTGGGCACTTGCCAGAAGGGCCACGGCCGTGCGTCTCACCTGGGGCTGGTGGCACCAGTCATGCTGCTCTATTACGGATTTGACCACGAGTGCAGGTGCACATGTCCGAGCACACACTTCTCTGGGTGGTCAATGCGCGTCGGGAAGTAGCGGCAGTGTTTCCGCAGAACGAACCTGGAGTCCAGGCAGCGGAACCAGTCCTGACAGCGCACGGTTTGTTGTTGTTCTCACTACAACAAAACCCGCAACAGCGCAGCGGCGCCAGGCGCCTCGGTCAGAGGAACTGTGAAATACACGCATATTTATACACGCAATATAAAGCTGATTACGTCACGGATTTCGCCTATCGTGGGTTATTTTTACAATGTAACCCCCATGATAAACGAGGGACCGCTGTACCGCATCAGAGGGATCAAAGAGCCAGATGCAGCTCTGGAGCCGCGGGTTGCCGACCCCTGGTCTTCACGTTCGTTTGAGTCAAAAGTGGCCTGTAATCAGAAATCCAGTCATGGTTCTGAGGACGCATGCGCGCATTCATTCCGCTACTTTGGTTAGAAGATGCTCAGAACTTTTCTGTTGCGAGCGAGACATGATTGAAGATTCGGACTTTGAGACTGAAGAGGACTTATTTGAGTATGATGGGCGTCCCTGTCGTTTTGAGCCTGAGTATATGGATGAGGAGGTATTAGAAAGAAGGAAATGGAGACAGTTTGAGGAGCAGCACACCAGAGAACAGCCATTGGTATTGCAGTACTTCTCAGAACCGTGCGCTGAATCCGCTGGCCTTCTTTCTTTTCCGGTAAAAAAACGTCCGGACTGAAGTGGGTTCTGCAAACACGATGGTCCAAATGTCTTACAGCTTTGCGTTTCATGTTTGGGTCCATTCTCAAAGCAACTAGCCACAGCTTCAATAACTCCGAATTGTGATGAGGAAACGTGTGAAAACTCAACTTCGTCCAAGCTGTCATTTTGCTTTCACAACTGGGATAAAAGCATGTTTGCACCATTTCGGGTTTTCTCAAGGAGAGATGTTTTCTTCTTCTTATTCCTTAGCTTCTTTATGACTGTAACCGAAAGCTGAGAGCGTCGTCTTATCTGCAAATCAGCTGTGAATGCGCGCATGCGCGCTGTCCTCGATGATGACATAATCCAATCGGAACCATGGCTGGATATAAGAAGAAGTGACTTTATTGATCTCACACTGGAGAAATTCTTCTCTGCATTTTAACCCATCCTATATATATATATATATATTAGGAGCAGTGGGCAGCACACATTAGGGCGCCCGGGGACCATCTCCATGATCTTCTTGCTTCGGTTTGGTCAGGACCTAAGCTGGAGTACCTATGGTGCATGTTTTGGGTTGATGGGGGAAACCGGAGTGCCCGGAGGAAACCCATCCAGACACGGGGAGAAACATGCAAACTCCACACAGAAAGGCCCAGGCGACCCGGGGATCGAACCCAGACCATGCATGCAAACTCCACACAGAACACACACAGAAAGGCCCGGGCGACCCGGGGATCGAACCCGGAACCTTCTTGCTGTGAAGCAAGAGCGCTAACCACTCAGCTACCGTGCCGCCATATGGGATACCATATGGGATTACAGGCCACTTTTGACTCAAACGAAAGTGTAGACTAACACATTGAACTTTTGTCATTTGAAAAGTGCTAAAGTTTGTGTTATTTGATGACTGCAGCAGTCTGCCCCGACCACTCACGTTAACGGATATCGCTAAACTCCAAAATTTCCGGAAATGCTCCAAATGACACCAAAGTACAATGGGTGAGTAAATGACATTGTTTTATCACCGAAATAAGGTCCAGATTGTAAAAACGTTACTTTTCCTTTAAAGTTAACCTCTTCAGGAGGGGTTCATCTCCATGATCTTGAACTAGGCTTGGCCAGGATTACCTTAGCTGGGTTGAAGGGGGTAAGGGGGAGGTACCTTGAGGAAGGCCCATCCAGATACAGGAAGAAATAAGCAAACATGACACAGAAATCTGTGAAGCCTGAGTGCGAGCCACACAGCTGCTTTGGCACAGTGTGTGAATTGCACCATATAATTTAGCCTCATATTCTGCAGGAATTCCCTGAGGCTTTGTTCTAGGGCCGTCTCTATGTTCTCTATCCTCATTAATGATCTGTTAATTTGTAGAGTTTTTTTTTTTTTTTTTTTAAATCTGGCCCTTGAAAAATATTTCCGTGTCCTCAAATGCTCTAGTTAGAATGTGTTTGACTTATGGCCCTCGGTGAAGTACGATGACGTTAAACCCATCTCGCTGTATGTTACAGTATAACATTATTAGGCCTGACGTCTTATTTGACAGGCTGTCAGAGAGAGTGAGCTGTACCTATGATGTATTACACCTCTAGTGTTACCTCCACCCTGTGTCACAAATCCTGCTTTACTCTAAGAGCTGAGAGAAAGCCCAGGGGCTACACAGCACAGAGCAGATATGGCAATAATACTGTGGAGTTACAACATGGAGAGTGGAGATAAGTTTATCTCTAATGATGTGTAAAATAACACCAGAAATGTACTGTTAAGAAGTAGTCACTGAACTACAGCAGTAAACATACATTTAGAGTAAAATAGAAAGTGTTTACAACTACTCCTACAAGACAGGCATTACTCCTCCAGCACTTCTGTTGACTAAAGCTACTAATATATATTGTCAGTAAATTATAGCTGTTACTAATACCACCACTGATCACTTCTTCTACTATTTTCCTCCTAGAATGTACCTTTAAAATATATTAAACCATACTGCAAATGTATCTATCTTTTCCTTGTCTTATGTTTAGATGTAAAGAAGCAACCTATAGTCCCACTATATCTGTGCACACATATCCCGGAGCGCTATTACCTGTCAAGGCTGTAATTTAGGTGAGCCAGCCAGGAGGAGGTGGGGGTGTCCTCTCGGCCAATCCCATATAGCCTCAGGTAACACAGCTAAGCCCGCGAATGTGAGTCAGGCCACTATGGAGAGCAGGAGAACAGCCCAATTTGCAATGAGGGCTAAACTTAAGCTTTCAGAGCAGCTGTACTTGTCAGCAGATTAATGCATCAACTGGAATGACAGGCCGGGACCCACCTCCTGTCAGCTCCTATCCTCACACGTTACAATCCCTTATCATTCCTACGTGACGGACAATCTCACGGCCCTATAGGCAGGTGGCAGTATTGTTGTGGCCGGGGCTGTTAGTGTTTTTTAAGATTGCGGTTATAGAATTTTCCACTGGCACACTCCTCGCCTGTCAGTGTGCTGCGTGTCAGTGCAGTGCTAATGTGATCCAGATGAGCTGAGGATAGAGGGATGAGGGGGAGACACAGCCCGTTAAGAGCGGAGGAGGTTGTGGCGCTGCAGGTGTGTGCGAAGCAAGGATTTACAGTAACTAATCACCACTGATCATGTTACTGCGTTTCACTGAGATGCACTGAATGACCTCGCAGTTGTATTAAGTGGAAAAATTGCATACGTGATAGTAAGCCGGCTGTCAAGTTAATCAGGAGCGTAACTGTTCTACATTACAATAGTTTGTGTGTAAGTAGTGAAATCCTATATTACTAAGGTCCTATGTTACGCAAAATCTAGTCCTCTAAGTTTTAAGCCATGTTATAATGTTGTAAACTTACCTGGAGTTGTGTTTTGTTCCATTCACACGTTTGAGTAATCCTGGTTTATTTTTCTCCAAAGCTCAAAATGCTCTGTTCCACCTTGTTTTCATGTAAACAGCTCCCTTTTATGATTATTTTAGCAGAGGCTGACAAATTCAGGGCTGAAATTATCCAAATGATTCATAGGGAGTTTAAAAATACAGTGGAGCACTTCCTGACATGATATCACAATGTGGAACAGAGAGTTTTCAGTTTGAGAGAAGAACTAGAATAAAGCCTATACATGCAGAGTTTGTGTGTTAGATATGGGTGAATAAAACAAAACAAAAATTCTGATGAGGAAACAACATTGTAAGATAAATCAGGAAACAGCGTAATAAATAGTCGACCTTTTCCATGAAATGTAGCTACAGTTTTCGCTCTTATACTTAATGTTCTTCTGATCTTATACACTTTCCACCAATGTTTTGTTTACAAGGACAAATATTGAGTTCTGTTAAATATGATGGAGTAAAAGTGACTCAGTGGTTAAGCAGTTTGTCAAAGTTGGTGATTCATGCAGACCAATGCTGTTGTATCTTTGGGCAGATAAAAAATGACTGGGAAGAGTTAAAAATATAGGTTCAGTTTACTTGTATATATTGTTGTAAATTTAACCTATATTTTTAGCTCTTCCCAGCCATTTTTTATATATAATTTTCTATTTTATTCTATTCTTATATACACTGTGTCTATTATGCATCTGTTGTTGGCTGCTCCAAATAACAATAAAGACTTCTAATCTATTCTATTCTATTCCAAAACACTTCACCCGCCTTGCCTATGAGTTTGAATGTAATAAATGAGATACTGGTGGTGGTCAGAGATGGTACAGTAACTCGCTACATAAATCCAAGGCATTATGTTGTTTTAAATGTAACCCACATCACCACCATGAGGTAAATACCAGCACTGTATTTATACAATCCAGTATCTGTTTTCATGTATTGCTCATTATATAAACATGTGGGGCTGTTTGCTATTGCATCAATTCCAACTCAAAAAATACACGAGTTACAACTTTCCCATAGGAAGTAAAAGAGACAGCACTGCAGTATCTTTGATGTGGTTTATATTTTACACAAATAGCCTGCTTTAGTGGTTTTGATGCAGTGACATGCCCATCCCAAGCGCCCTTCTGTGTCTCTTCTCCAGGTTGGCCTCTGCACAGTCATCCCTGCTTGTTTCTACACAGCCACAGTCCCGTCATAACGGTCAGCTTCACTGTTGCCAACACATTCTGTTTGATGTGTTCGTCTTCAAGGAGTTTTCAGAAGCAAAGCATGTTGGCTAAGGGTACATCCACTGTTTGTGCATGCGAGGGTGAGAGGGGCTGTCCACATAACATGGGTCAGATGGGTCAGACGCTTCCCTTTGAATATGTGTTTGTGTCCGGTCCAAGGGCAACACAAGCACAAGTGCCATTTAAGTTGGCTATAGTTTAGTCAGGTGCAACGGAGTCATCAAAGAACATCATAGTTTAGATTTGAAGAATTCTCATGGTTTGATTTAACAACAGGAGTGTGTCATGTCGAGGGCCCTTGATTGTAGTGCCCACATTAAACACCACATAAGGGGATTACCTCAGCAGGTTCATGTCAGGTACTTTTCTCATAATCCGCTTTCTTATAAACTATATGAGATCATGAGCGAGCATATTCAGCCAAACTGTAAATAGAAGTTCCCAAGAAAAACATCATATAGGTCTGTGGTTCCCAAAGTGGAATTTGTGGTCTCCTGGTGGTTCTCAGAGGTGCTACACTCCATTAGTTAACACATTTTCAAAAGAATAGGATTACCGATTGTAAAATAGCATTTAAAAATTATACAGGGAGAGAGAGGTTAAGAAGGTATACCGGGGTGCTATACTATACTATTATGACTGTTGGATTGAACTCAAATTTGTTTTAAAGTTTTAAAAGTATTTTTTTCTGAAATCAGCATCTCTACATATATTACAGCCATTCCATTCCAGCGTCTGTTGAATTCCAACACAAACACAAAGCTGAGCTACTTCAGTTCTTGCACCAGGAGTGGAATAAAGTCACCCAAGAACAATGTGAAAGACTTGTGGAGAGCATGCCAAGACGCATGAAAGCTGTGATTAAAAATAAGGGTTATTGCACCAAATATTGATTTCTGAACTCTTCTTAAGTGTAAACATTAGTATTATGTTGTTTTAAAATGAATTTGATCTGGTTTTCTTGCATTGCTTGAGGTCTGAAAACATGTATCATTTTTGTTATTTTGACCATTTTATTTGGAATATGGGGGAAATGTTGTCAGTAGTTTATAGACTCAAACAAAAATGTTCCTTTTGCCCAAACACATACCTATAAGTTTGCCTGGAAGAATCCATGACTCATCGCTGTACCAGCGGATGAGTCTGGTAACGCTTGATCCACAGAATGCGCTGCTGTTGCACGTAGACAGACAGCTAACTGAACCAATCAGAGATTGCGCCATCTTGATTCAAAACTGAGGAGGAACTTCCGCTGCCTAAGAGTGACTTTGCGGGCAAAGGCGGGTGCACTGACGTCACCATCTTTGAACGTCCGTTTGTAACCGGAGGAGCGAGCGTGGATGGAGGGTGTCCAAATGGTATCGCGCTGTATTGGAAATACAGAGAGATATCATTTGGCTGGCCAGGTAACCTATAAGTAGTAAAATCAGAAAAACTGATCGTTTTGCAGTGGTCTCTTATTTTTTTCCAGAGCTGTATTTTTGGCAATTGCACACAGTAAAATGTTTACTACAGTGTTTTGCTGCTTCCACAACACTGTCACTAAAACTGTGACTGCATCGTGTTGCTCATGCTTTTCATAGTTTTGTCTCTCCTCCTACAACCTTTAAGAGCCCATATTATGCTATTTTCGAATCAATGTGATAATGTTGTTTCCTCATCATAAACATACCTGGAGTTTTGTTTCACTCACACATGTTTAACAAACAAACATTGAGGCTGAGTTTGTCTCTCAAACACAAGACACTCCACTGTATATTTAAACTCCATACAAGTTCACTAGTATTGTATGCAGAATTTGAGCCCTGGAATTACCAATCTCGACTGAACTAAAGGTAGTGTGTCTGTTAACTTGATAATTACACTTTTATGACATCACAAGATGGAACAGCGCATTCTACGCTTTGCTGATGTAGACAGACTTATTATGCAGCATTACTCAAACATGTGTGAATGAAACAAAACACAAGTCCAAGTTAGTAAGGAGGTAACAACATTATGACATGGCTTAAAGCTCACAAGAGTGAATTTTGTGTAATATAGGACGTTTAAACCCCTTTTTCCTCAAGCAACAACAACACAAATCTATGCCAGCAGAAGTACAGTGATCCACAGTCACATGATAAATGTCTGCACGAATGCCCTGTTTATTGTGATCTCCAGTACACACACACACAGACACACACAGAGGAGTGAGTGGGCCGCTGCTTTGTTCTGAGGTCTCTGGGGGAGCATGATCAAGTTGAAAGTCAAAAAGCTCTGTGAAGTGGCTGCTTTTATCTGTGTGCACTTTTGGTTTGGGCAAAATAAGTCCAAATGAGCAACTTCTGTCAAAAGCAACATGTCAGAATGCATTTGGAATCATAAACGTACCATTGTTATGAATAGGCTTGCATGCAGGGCCCAGCAGTGGTGGATGAAGAACTCTATTTTGTTACTTAAAAGGTGCACTGTAACTTTGCTGGTAGAATGTTATTATTTGCCTGGAAAGTTCCACAGTATGGCATTTAGCGTATCTATCTCCATGGAGACAAACATGTGATGCCAGCAAGCCAAGTTACCAAGTTTCAAGTATTTTCGAAAAATAAATCACTTGTACCTGAATAAATGTATAACTCAATTTCAATTAAACTGCATAATTTAACTTGTATAGTAACTTTCAGTTGGAGTGTCCGCCAGGAGGTGGCCGTGGCACCTTACACAGTGCAACTTTAAGTACAGATACTGGAGCAAAAAAATATTCAAGTAAAAGTAGAAGTACTACATGAAAAAAAGAGTAAAAAGTAAAAGTATTTCATGCAGATTTTGAGATGTAGTGATTTGTGCTAGATGTTGTACAACAGAAACAATTGAATCAATCGTTTTTTGTTTTTTTTAGCTCTGTTTTTCTTTGTATATTTTCTTTGCTCAAACTACAAACATGTTAAAAATAAACCATCTGCCTTTTTAGCAGGTCTCAAATAATAATAAACTTTTCAGTCCTGTTCAAAAAACGTAGAAGATGTATACTTAAGGGCACATTGTGTAACTTTTCTTGGGGATGGTACACGACATAGCACATACTAATCACTATGTAGATGTACGTAATTGTTCAGCCTAGAATGTTTCACAGTAAAGCATTAAATTCTCCATGGAAACAAGCAGGCCACGGTACAGATCAGTTCTGTGTCTCACACAAATGCATGATTTGTATTTTTGAACAATAAAATCAGCTCTAGTCTATTGTAATCAATAGATTTTGAATGCCATACTGTGGAATGTATCATGCATGTCACTACCTCACCTGTGCAATAAACTGCTTCATAGCCCACGTGCAATACTTATACCACACTATATTATGTGCAATACGAAATTCATTTGAGCAGTATTACCACCTGTGAAATACTCTACTTACACCTTATTTAAACCTAATAAAAAGTAAAAAATATAATAAAACAATGTAATAAAATATAATAAAATACAAAGGTACAGGTAGGATTAAATAAGTTGTAAGTAGAGTATTTCACAGGTGGTAATACTGCTCAAATGAATTTCGTATTGCACATAATATAATACACCTGTGAAATACTCTACTTACACCTTATTTAATCCTACCTGTATTTTATTACATATTTTTTTTTATTATATTGTTTACTTTTTTCCCTTGTATTTGTATTGCCTGCCATTAGCACTTCTCGAATATCTTAGCGAGTCAACGGTTCTTCTGATCCTAAGAATTTCATTGCATTGTTGACCTTGTGTTGATCCTGCATATGACAAATAAACAATCTTGAATCTTGAACATACTAAGTAAAGAAATGACAACTTCCTAAAGGTGGTGTGCCCTCCACCAGAAAAATGACACAATGCATCTTTAAGTACAGTACTTTACTACTTTTACTTTGTTATGTTCCTCCACTGCAGCGTGTCAGAGAGAGCGGAGCGTATTGTGGTGTGTTGGCTTCTCTCTGTGCTGAAGTCTGGGAACATGTCAGGGCATGTATTTTCTCAACAGACTGTGCCCGTGTGTGTGTGTGTGTGTGTGTGGGTTGGGGGTGCAGTTACCACCTCTATGTCCTTTAACAGCCCTCATAATGAGCCTTGATATTAGCACTCATTATGCTAATTGCCCTCAGATGTTAAAGCCCGTGTCTGTTAATCTAAACTTACATCACAGCAGAGGGGAACTTGAAACATTGAGGAAGGAAACACATGTACCTGCCATAAGTGGTACAGGCGCAGTGTAAATAGCCTGGGTAATTTCAATGACAATGCCTGTTTTTAATGCCCTTTGCCCCATAACAACCAAAGGGCTTTTTGTGTGTGTGAGTTTTTTTTCCCCTTAGTGAAATTTGTGGTCGAGCTACAGCCGGGGCCAGACACACCCACTCAAAGTCAAGTGGTTTAGAGCACCATCTGTTTATCCAAATTGACTGGCTTGCATTTTGCAGTGGGGTCTTGTTAGAATATTTTTGACTGCAATTTTATGAAGCTGAGTTGTTTTGTTTGATTTAGTAAAGGGAAAAAAACAATATCAGATTTTATTCATGCAATACTTGATACATTGAACTTGCTGTAAGAACCTGTAAAAAACTGATATTAAAGTTGCACTGTGTAACTTACATAGTGGAGGGTCTGTCACATGTTGGTCTCCATGGAGATAATAGGCTAATTCTTGTAGTATTTATTTAATTACAGGTTGTATTGCTCAAAAAAATACTCTTGAAAACATATACATTCCCAGTTCACAGTAACCTGTTTATGCTACCAGCAACTACAGAGTTGTTTAAAGCCATGCTGTGGAACATTTTGCTTACATTTTACATAAATGTTTTAAAGGTTGTTACACAGTGTGAAACATTCTGAACTATAAGTAGTAAAATCAGAAAAACTGATCATTTTGCAGTGGTCTCTTATTTTTTTCCAGAGCTGTATATAAATGGACATAACTAAACTATTAGCTGCCGTGTTCCAAATAGGAAATGAGCATGGGGGTGTTCTAATTAATGTAAAAGTTTGGTCTTAAAATGTTAAAATTAACCCACTCTTTGATCTTGGTGTTTTTCATTATTTTATCTGTAAATAAATTAGTAATTTGACCCCGATAACTGCCAGTGTTGGGAGTAACTAGTTACAAAAGTAATTAATTACTGTAATGCATTACTTTTTGGTGTAACGCAGTAATGTAACGCATTACAGGGAAGAAAATCGGTAATATATTACTCGTTACAATGCCAGTAACGCACATTACAATACATTTTTAACCTGCTTTGTTTTTGTGGGTTTTGTGTGTTCTTCATACAAAGTTCGCGAATCACCGCGAGATCAGCTACTGAATCTGATAAGTCCGCGCAGAACATTACATTTCATACAAAGTTCCGCGAGATCAGCTAGTGATATAAAAGTCTGTGCAGACCATTCCATTTCCTTTTACTTCATCTCGAACTGGCAGACTGACAAAGGATGACAGAACCAGAAGAATTGGATAGTGCTAGCTCCTTTTCAAGATGGGCATACGCCCACTACCTGCCTGTCAAAGCCTGATCCCGTCAGATCTCAGAAGCTAAGCAAGGCAGGGCCTGGTTAGTACTTGGATGGGAGACCGCTGGGAATTCCAGGTGCCACAGTGGGGCGCCAGTTGCAAAAAACTGTCGTTGTGTCCTTAGGCAAGACACTTCACCCACATTGCCTAGGATGAAAGTGGAGTGTGCGTGAGTGTCGGAGGTGGTCGGATGGGCTGATGGCGCAGATTGGCAGCCTCGCTTTCCGTCAGTCTGCCCCAGGGCAGCTGTGGCTACAGAAAGTAGCTTACCACCACCAAGTGTGGAGTGAATGAACAATGAACTGTAAAGCGCTTTGGGTGTCATGAAAGGCGCTATAAAAATGCAATTAATTATTATTATTACTTTCACTTCGTTCAAAATAAGGACTCCAAGAACATTTTAGTTAAATGCACACTGTGTGTGAATCCCAGACCTCTTTCCACGTCGAAATGCAGTACAAGCAATTTGACGAAGCACTTGCAGAGGTGCCACAGCACCACGAAATTAGTCAGGAAAGGAGGGGATGGGACAGGGAACGATACAACCCCAACAAAGCAGCTGAAACTGATGTTGACCCGACCATATTGTGGAAGACATGCTGCCACTCTCCACGGTGGAGTCGCCTGCTTTCAGAAAAATTATCTCCAAGATCCCGGCTGGAGTGCATGGTAAGGTGTGGCAAGAAGGGAAAGGACGGTTTATCTTTTGGTATTGTAAGCGGGTAAGAAGCAATTACCTGAACATGTTGGTTTTCAGTCTGCAGCTCCCAGAACCTCCTGGATGGCAGGTGAAAGTCATGACACATGACAGATTTGCACTGTAGATTGCCAAATCCTTATTTCCAGTAATTTTGGCGAGAGTAACTAAAGTAATGCAAAAGTAGTGTAATGCCTTACTTTTTATTTAGTAAGTAATATTGTAATGTAAGGCATTACTTTAAAATGACAGTAACAAGTAATAAGTAGTGCATTACAGTTTTTGAGTAACTTGCCCAACACTGATAACTGCTATGGCTGACCTCACACTCCCTTAGTTCACTTCTTTATATAGTCTGTGATGTCACTATATTACAAGATGGGAACTACACAAATGTTAAAAATAATAATAAGAAGAAAAAATAATTAAATAAATCTAATACACCACTAATAAAAACAAATAGCGTACTAAAGGATCAAGCAATGCCCAACCCTAGGTATGTGTTTGGGCAAAAGGAACATTTTTCTTTGAGTCTATAAACTACTGACAACATTTCCCCTAATTCCAAATAAAAATATTATCGTTTAGAGCATTAACTTGCAGAAAATAACAGACGGTCAAAATAACAAAAAAGATACATGTTTTCAGACCTCAAACAATGCAAAGAAACAATCAGATTAATTTTAAAACAACATAATACTAATGTTTACATGCGTGAAATGTCCCTCAGTCGTCCAGGTAGAATCCATGATAAAAGGAGAAGTTCAATTTGTCAACTGGACAAAGTTTGTTTGGTTGAAAACGTTTCGCCGCTCATCCGAGAGGCTTCGTCGACGAAGCCTCTCGGATGAGCGGCGAAACGTTTTCAACCAAACAAACTTTGTCCAGTTGACAAATTGAACTTCTCCTTTTATCACTAATGTTTACACTTAAGAAGAGTTCAGAAATCAATATTTGGTGCAATAACCCTTATTTTTAATCACAGCTTTCATGCGTCTTGGCATGCTCTCCACAAGTCTTTCACATTGTTCTCAGGTGACTCCTGGTGCAAGAACTGAAGATAAGATAAGATAAGATAATCCTTTATTTGTCCCACAAAGGGGAAATTGCAGTGTCACAACGCAAGTTTCAGAAACCGTTGGAAAAAAGAGCATGCATCAAATAATAATAAGTATGTACAATCAACTAAAAAAACACAACACTGTAAGGTTAAAAGGCACAGGAACGCTGCACAATAAATGTCTTTGGTTCTGAGCAGTGAACAAACAGCAGTTAAAGTGACTCCAGTTCAGTAATATATAATATCACTACAATAAAGTGACTTAGATGATTGTGTACAGTGCAGGGATGGACAGTGGTTGTTACACAAATAAGTAGCAGGTAAAGTGACTTTAAATAATATTGCACATGTAATTATTACTATGGAGATGACACATGGTTGCTATGGAGATGAACATGACTAGCATTGATCATTGTACAGTCTGACAGCAGCAGGAAGGAAAGACCTGCGAAATCTCTCTTTAACACAGCGAGGGTGAATCAGTCTGTCACTGATGCTGCTCTCTAGAGCCGACAGAGCGTCCTGCAGGGGGTGACACTCATGGTCCAACATAGACATGAGTTTAGCCAGGACCCTCTTGTCCCCCACCTGCTACACCGAGTCCAGAGGACAGCCCAGGACGGAGCTGGACTTCCTGATGACCTTGTCCAGTTTCTTCTTCTCCCTTTCTGTGACTCTGCTGCTCCAGCAGACCACACTGTACAGGATGGCTGATGCCACCACAGAGTCATAGAAGGTCCTCAGGAGTGGCCCTCTCACTCCAAAGGACCGCAGTCTCCTCAGGAGATAGAGCCGACTCTGGCCCTTCCTGTACAGTGCATCTGTGTTATGAGTCCAGTCCAGTTTATTGTTCAGATGAACACCCAGGTACTTGTAAGAGTCCACTCTCTCAATGTCCCTTCCCTGGATGTTCACTGGTGGGGGGGCAGTAGAATGGCGTCTGCGGAAGTCCACCACCATCTCCTTGGTCTTACCCGCGTTGATGAGAAGGTGGTTCCGCTGACACCAGTCCACAAAGTCCTGCGTTAGTCCTCTGTACTCCGTGTCATCATCGTCTGTGATGAGACCAATGATGGCGGAGTCATCAGAGAACTTCTGCAGGACACAGCTGTCCATGTTGTGTCTGAAGTCTGCAGTGTAGAAGGTGAAGAGGAAGGGCGCCAGGACCATGCCCTGGGGCGCCCCCACACTGCAGGTCATGAGGTCAGACACACAGTCCCGGGCTCTCACAAACTGGGGCCGGTTTGTGAGGTAGTCCAGGATCCACTCAGCCAGGTCACAGTCCACTCCTGCCCACTCCAGCTTGTCCCTCAGGAGCAGCGGCTGGATGGTGTTGAACGCACTGGAGAAGTCGAAGAATAAGATTCTCACAGTGCTGCCGGGCCTCTCCAAGTGGGACAGCGAGCGATGCATCAGAGAGATGATGGCGTCCTCTACTCCGATTCCGGGCCGATACGCGAACTGCAGCGGGTCCATCGCCGAGCTCACCGTGGAGCGGAGGTGACCCAGGACGAGCCTATCCAGAGTCTTCATCAGATGAGACGTGAGAGCCACTGGCCTGAAGCTGTTGAGGTCTTTGGCGTGCGGTGTCTTGGGCACAGGTACCACACAGGAGGTCTTCCAGAGCTGTGGCACCACCTTCAGCTTCAGGCTCAGGTTGAAGACATGCTCCATAACTCCACACAGCTCATCTGCACAGGACTTAAGGAGCCTGGGGCTGATCCCGTCTGGTCCAGCAGCTTTCCTACTCCTTATCCGGCTCAGTTCTCTCCTAACCTGAGCTGTTGTGAAGGACAAAGAGCGAAGGCATGTGCTGGGGGTCTGGCTGAGTACTTGATGTGGATTCGGGGGCTGGGGGGCTGAGGCAGAGGTGTGAAGAGGTGACAGCTCTTCTTGTGTTTGTGTTTGTGTCAGCTTTGTGTTTGTGTTGGAATTCAACAGACGCTGGAATGGAATGGTTGTAATACATGTAGAGATGCTGATTTCAGAAAAAAAATGCAGTGGTCTCTTTTTTGTCCTTCCCCAGAGCTGTATACAGTCTATGGTACACATGCTTTCTTTCTGTTACAGTAATACATGAAATATTTTGCAACATTACTATCCCAAAGCATCTCTCAAAACTTTCAGAATATAACTACTTACCTTTAGATAAAAAGATCAAAGAAGATATCTCAAGGTGGAATCTCATCCCTCTATTTAGCTTCAATTCAAGGATACAATCTATTAAAATGAACATACTACCAAGGTTGCTATACCTATTTCAGACTTTACCTGTAGAAATACCCCAAAGCCAATTTAATGAATGGGATAAAATGCTGTCCAGATACATATGGCAAGGGAAGAGACCAAGGGTCCGTCTCAAAACACTACAATTAGTGAAAGAAAAAGGAGGTTGGAGTTTACCCTCCCTTAAAGAATACTACTTTGCCGCTCAGATGAGAACTATATTATGTTGGTCCAATCCATTATACTTGGCACAATGGAAAGACATTGAGGAAGGATTGTTCCCCATTCCTGTACAAGCAGTTGTAGCAGACCCAAAATTGCAACAATATACAAATAATACAAATAACCCATGGGTCAAATTCACTTTGAAAGTGTGGAAAAATATTCTTAAAAAATACAATCTAGAAGGAGATATGCTTCCCCTCAAATGGTGCTCATATGACTCTGATTTTACACCAAATAAAATGGATACCAAATTTAAAAAGTGGAGCGTTAGTGGAATAACAGCTCAATTAACTGAATAAAGGTATTATATCAGCTACATATAACTGCTTATTAGAACTTAATACCCACTCTACAACATATATCAAAGCAAAATGGGAAGGGGAATCAGATATTAGAATATCTGATGAAGAATGGTCAAAAATAAGGCAATATCAATGGAAATGCACCAGCTCAATGAACTGGCGGGAATTAACTGGAAAAAACTTCATTAGATATTTTATTACACCATCACAACAATCCAAATTTAATGACACTACACCTGTTTGCTGGAGACAATGTGGTCATCAATGAGCAAATCACTACCATGTTTTCTGGGACTGCCCCAACATTAAAGGTTTTTGGTTAGAGATTCATAACGCCCTAAAGGACATTCTGCAAGAGGATTTTCCACCGGACTTTAAGACATTGTACTTGGGATATGTTCCTCAAGACTGGCTGAAAGTGGACAAATACCTCATGAGTATTCTGCTGACAGCTAGTAAAAAGACCATCACGAAGAAATGGCTACAACCGGAACGCCTGACACTTAATATGTGGAGAGACATTGTGTTTGATATTTATAAGATGAAACAACTCACAGCCCATGTTAATCATAAAATGGAACATTTTCTCAATCAATGGATAAAATGGCATAATTATATCACAGCCAAGTGGCCAAACTGCACTAGGGGTATACTGTATGTGTAATTGAGAATTGCTCCCTGTCTGTATATAGTTTTGTTGTTATTGTTTGTCACTATTTGTTATTCTTTTTTATTCTTGTTCGAAAAACAATAAAATATAAATAAATAAAAAAGTTAATCACAGTGACACACTTGATGGTGGTCCTTTAACAAGTTCCAAAGAATCTACACAGTCATTCATAATAATCTCATAACTGCAGGCAAAGAGCAGATAAATCCCAAAGAATAGTGTTGTTTTTACTGGCCAAGGTCAAAGGTTAAAAAAGCATTAAATGTATAGACAATTGTTCCCTTCACTCCAGTGGGGGCTGAATATTTGGTCAGGGTAATTCATTTGGTACAGTTGTAAATGTTTGGTATGGGGAGATGGGAAACTTATCTTTTATAAGTAAGTTATTATAATCGGGCACAATTGGAGGGCTTCAAATCTGGCTGGTGCATATGACTGTGTAATTCAAATGGAGTGATGCCAGGAGGAAGAATGAGTGAATGAGTTGACTGTACATGGAACTACAGTGGCCTGGAGGCAAAACTAATCAAACCAGAGACAACAAGGTTAAGGGTCCTATTTTACACGCCATAACTTCTACCCCACATTCCCATATTAACTCTACAATCTGGGTTTTAAACATAACTTATCTTGTATTTTAAAGGTCCTATATTATGTAGAATTGCCTCCTGTCAGTTTTTAGCCATATTAGAATAACTCCTCAAAAACATGCTCTGTTCCACCTTGTGATGGCATGTTTTTCAAGTTAGTAGAGATTGGCAATTCTAGGTTTGAAATTATCCAAATGATTCTAGTGAAGTGTATGGAGTTTCAAAACACAGTGGAGCACTTCCTGTATTACTGCATGACATCACGAGGTGGAACAGATTGTTTTCTGTTTGAGAGAAGTTATTATGTGCATGAGACAAAACACAACTTGTGGTATGCTCTGTTGAAGAAACAACATTAAAACAGAGATCAGAAAATAGCGTAATATGGGCAATTTAAGTTTATCCTGGTTTTAATGACTAAAAACTAATGCAGATCTCATGATGCCACGGTCAGCTGGTGCAGTGTGGCGCCAGGCCTGGATAATGACTTCTTGTGTGTGCTCAGATAAATCTTTGTAATAGTAATATTACACTTAAGTGGTGTCTCCTTAAATCATTCTTTGAGCCGATGTGAAAGGCAGCAGAGTAAGTGGAGGGTAATTTGACCCATGTGCACCATGAACTGTTTATAAACCCTGGAATAAGCAGCACTATCGCACAAAGATAAGCTCTGTTGTTGGAGTATGTTGATGGAGTTGTTTAAAGGGACAGTGCTCTTTGGATGGGCTCCTTTAGTTTGTACTAATGCATGTATACATTTTTGGTCACTCACACAGCTTTTTCACACAGAAAAGTGAAGCATGGAATACCACCCCTGCACAGCCAATCAGCTCTCACCCCAAAACGTCAAATAGTGACTCACATGTTTTTTGTTTTTGTTTGTTTGTTTGCAATAGATAACATTTTTTATAATTACGGTAGGTAAAGACAGAGTGTAGTGGTCTGATTTTTTGTCACAAAGTTCTGCTTTTACAACACTTTAAGGCCAGGAAAATAAAATGTAAATATTTATGAGAAAAAGTTAGGTATTTTAGCATTAAATCTGACTCAGATTTAAAGGTGGGCATTGGGCAACACTGGCAGAAATTTGTATATTTTTTCCACAGTGACAACAATATTTTGTAAATCAAACAGAAATGTGTTAGGACGTGTACTTAAATGTATCGTTTGAGTATTACATATGTGGCACTTGTGAAATGCGCACAGATCCACAATAAAGAGGCTCTGACTGTCAGAGCAGGTCTTTAGAGAACATGTTGAAAATCAACAAGCTCCGTGTAGTGCCTGCTTTTTATCTGTGTGCACACTAGGTTTGGGCAAACGTCTATCAAAAGTAACATGTCAGTATGCATTTTGAATCATAAACATGTCATTGTTATAAATAGACTTGCATGAAATTTGTAGTCAATGTATGACTTTATTTATCCACAAGAGAAATTACTTAAAAGGAGTAGCGTTTTCTATTACCGTATTAACTATATTCATATTCTCAGCCTCCATATGTTTCAAAGAACATTCACTATATTTCTGCCAACCTCTAGTCAAATGCATGTAAAAATCTATAGTTTGAGTCCTAAAACTATGCAAAACTGACTTCTAACCATGTCATAAACTTGTATACTGGCCTATCAGCAAGTTGCAATCCATAAAGCTCCTCCTTGTTTTTAAAATAACTCCACCAGACTTGTTTTGATCATTATGGTGGGGGTTGAATGGCTCTCGGTAACTTTTCAAGAAGCAAGAATGTCCAAAGCATGCACTATATGGCATTGCAGAAAGGGTCAAATGCAGTCTAAAACTTCATACAAGGACAATAAAGTACCATATGGCTGAAGAAAATGTATATTATTATTATATATTATATACAACTTAGATTATTTTCTGACCTATATGGTTGTTCTGCATTTTGTGCATCTCTATACAGTCTCTATGGTGCCATTTTATTAGCAGCACAATGTAAGAGGCCCCGGGGCAGATAAGTACCTTTTTATAGACGTTTTTCCCTAGGATTGTGGAGCAGAGCTGATATTGGATGACACTACGGGCCCCAGCTGTCCACACAAACCCTGAGCACACTGGCCAGCGGGAGGGCACCAGGGCCAATAAAGCTGGGTCAGGTGCAGGGGACATGCCAGTGCTATGAATTCACAGTGTCAGTCTAATGTTTACCCTGAGCTCTGCATGGGCTGCTCTCTCCAGTGTTTGTTGAGCACACTGTTGTTTCACTACTATCTCCTGATGACAAAGCACGGCCAGCTAAAACCTCAAAACCACATGGAGGTATTGCGCTGGCTGTTGGAACAGACACAAATGTTGCAATTAAGTCGCTTAAGTAGACAGACTTTAGAAATAGTTTTGATACTTTTTTTTTTTTTTTTTTCCTGAAATGGTTCAACGCTATTGAAACAAGCAGGTGATGCCAACAGGTCAAGTTACAGGCCAGATCTGTGGAGAAATGACCCTGTTTTTCAAGGTATTTTTTCCAGTGGTATGGAAAATTCTGAGGAAAGAATAGCAGATATATTTAGGCATCAATTTATGCCTGACAAACATAAGATCAAGGTAGTTGATGGCAGCAAAGTGACAAATCCCCATTTAGAATAGGTGTAGTGTGGTAAAGGAGGATTAGTTTGCACAGTGTTTTAAACACAGTGACGTCCTAATACATTGTGCTGGATTAGACCTGTCCTCTGAGTCATGTTACATGCAGCAGGGCCAGCACATGTGCTGTGGAGTATTTAGTGCGTAAGAGTAATGCTGACAGTATTATCCCCAGCATGAAGCATGGGCCTGTGTCCACTGTGATGGATGTCTTAAGTGTGGTTAGTAGGTGTGAGGTGAGAGGAGACAGGAGACTCTCAGTATGTTTCATAATGCTGTCCTCCTCCAGACAGGGCCATGGCAGGATATCCTGACCAGAACCACTGCCAAAATGTTATGATTCAAACTGACTTCATTTATGCAATAAGCACTGACTCCCCACCAGCTTTTAACCAGGACCATAAAAAACACGAGTGAAAACATAAGCAGATGGATCAAGAGACTATAGTGTGTTGTCTCTTTAAGAACCAAAGTGGATGAGTACCCCTTGGGGCCAGAGCCTGAGCTTTGTTTAAAAACTGCACGCTCCAATCTGTAGAAGATGCTGACATCAGCAGGTCAGCCTGAGGGTCAGGTGGGGTCGAGCTGCCACTCAACCAGCACCAAATCAAAACACTCCACAGGAAGGAGACAAGAGGCAATAACAGCTCAGGGACAGTCTCATTCAGTGGAATCACAATAGACACTAATCAAGTATCCACAATGAAATCACTTAATTGAACTGAATAAGTTGTGTGAGCATTTTGTTCATGGAACTTGTTCTGTTTGACTATAGGCCTATGTTACATTTCACTCATACATTTTTGTCTCTGACTGAAGAAGAAGAAGAAGAAGAAGACATGCTTTATTTATCCCTGTAGGGAAATTATTTCTCTGCATTTGACCCATCCTTCAGAGGCAGTGGGCAGCTCATCTTTCAGGTGCCCGGGGACCCATCTCCATGATCTTATTCCTAGGCTTGGTCAGGACCTAAGCTGGAGGATTTTACCTGGAGCATGTTTTGGGTTGATGGAGTGCCCAGATGGCGACCCGGGGATTGAACCCAGACCATGCATGCAAACTCCACACAGAACACACACAGAACGGCCCAGGCGACTCAGGGGATCGAACCTTCTTGCAGTGAAGCGTAGGTGCTAGTGCTAGTCACTCAGCCACTGTGCCGCCTGAAAACAGACCATTCAAACAGAACAATCACTTATAACTGAATATTAGGCCTAAAATTACAGTTAACATATTTCTGGTCCCCAGCCTGAATAAATAATGTAAACTCCTGTCTATATGAACCCATGCTTCTACAGAGGCAACTCATGAAAGAAAAAGTAAACAAACGTGATATCACATACATAGACAAAGTTTATATGGGCAGAACATTGGAATATCCTATTGTCCTATTTCATAATTATCTGAACGCTAACAGTGCGTACAGGTACTCAAAGTGACCCAGTTGGAAATGAGCAATTACAATTCGGTTGGTTGATAAAAACATGTCAACATTCCCTGACACATAAATCTCCTGAATGCACCACAGGGCATTGTAATTGAAAATGGCGGTGGTGCATGTGATTTCCTGGTTGGTGCGTGGCCAGGATGTGGCCCTGCTGTGGTGACAAATACTGCTGGCACTCACCGCGCGAACAAAAGCATGAGATATATACTTTACCTCCATGCTCCATTGTGAGAAGAAATATTTGATTCAGCATTTTCAATAGCTGTGTTCAAACAAAACAATATATATGACTATCAATGCGCCTGCTATGTAAATGGTATTGAGTAAAAAGATGAAAGTTAAAGTAGGTCATACTGCATCTGTTAAAGACACAGAAGACCACAGAGCTTCACCACCCTTGTTCAACCTCTGCTCAAACGCCTGTCTGGTGAACTTTTAAACTTTAGCAACCACACGACTTATACAAGTGCCTTCAGCCATTACCAGCAGTCTCTTACAGTGATTTAGCAGCTACATATAGTGCTATTAAGTCGGCCCATTCTAAACTCCAATACTGTAAATTACACAGTGGCTTATGGCTCTGCTCTAAAGAAGTGAAAAATTATGTATACAATATGAGCAGTCTGTTTAAATAACCATTTCTCTACACTTTTACTCTAAACATGCAACCAAAAATTCAACAAACAGCTTTGATTTAAGTTGTATTTACTCCATTTGTCTTGTTTTATGTTTCTGAAGTGTCTGGGAGCTGCTAACAGACAAAACAAGTGTAGTACCTTCCAAACATCTGCGTCGGGTAAGTCAAATTATCCTCTTACGCTAACACTGTTGACATAGTTAGTTTCAACAGTAGCTAAACACATAATCAGATAATGTGAAGTGGTAATGTGGTGACATTTGTGGCAAATTGCAGAATGTATAGTTTAGTCTGCAGCATGGTCAACCTACATGCAAAGATCTCATCATTGTGCAATCAATGTCCTCCTCCTATTTACTGGATATCTCTTCCCACTTTTAACATTTCAGTTGCCTGGGATTCTACACACTTCTACACACTTCTCCAGTATTTTTGGACAAGGCTGGTTGATGTGATGTGAGATAAACATAATCTTATTCAAAACGATAGGTGGCCAGTGAATTCTTTCGTTTCACAAATGCGTCACTGAAATAAACAAATCTGACTGCATCGCCTTAAGTCTGGCTCTAAGTATGTAAGTATGAGGGAGTAATAACCAGACTCATATCCCTTTGTATAAAATTACAGAGCGCAATGTCATTCTGAACTTGCCAGACAAACAGTTCAGGTCCAAAGAATCATCATAAGCAAATATGCAATATTGAAATGACGCTGATCCTTGTTTATCCTCAAGATAATATTAAGCTATAAGCACATAAAAGGAAGAAGTTAGCAGGCAAACAGGAGCACAGTGTTTTACATACAGTATGAACAAATGAGAACATATACTGGTATACACTCGCAATGATTCATCGACTCACTCATCTGTCCTCAGGCACTGTTTAAGACCAGCATAATCCCTTTGCTTTAAATCACACCAACACACCAGTTATATTTGGAAGAAAGAAAGTCACCCCTGCTTTTACCAAACACACAATTACCAAAACAAGCTTTAGCTTTTGAGCACCTATCTGAGACCATTAGGCCCTCTTATTGTGTTGCGTACTGTGCCGTGCCATGTTGACCTATCCTGTGTTTTATATGAGGCTTTTGGAGTTAGCAAAAGTTAACCCATAGATAAACTGTTTGGACACTGGTGCCCAAGGTGGCCCTTATAGATGCCTCCTGTTGCTGCTCATATTGTTTGACAGCTTGTGTTATGAACAAAAGATTGTAAGTCTGTGGTCACCGGTTGGATAGAGAGGCAGAGAGAGAAAGAGTGAAAAAGAAAGAAAGAAAAAGGGAGGAAAGAGGAGGGAGAGAGCCACCTCCACAGCAGCAGCGCAGATAAGCAGTCCTGATGAGCGGGTTTGTTATGCTTGGATCCGTTCCAGGACCTAACTCCCCAGCACTAGCACGATGATTGTTTTCTCTGCCTGGGGTTCCACAGTTATACCTCTCTGGATCTGGTTACCACGGCAATGAGCTCCTTTATGCTCAAATATAGAGTGCAATGAGTTTAGGGTTGAAATGAGTACAGCGAGATGGACTTCAACAGAATAAGATAAGAAGAAGTCAATAACGTATCACATATGATTAAAAAAGTTTGCAAAAAAAAGATGGCGCAACATTCAGTCCGTCAAGCAAGACCTTCAATAAGATAAAGTGTCCAAAACTGAAAGGAATACCAGTCAACAAGGGGACAAAATCAAGAGACAGACACTGAGTTGCAATGAATCATTTAATCAAAAGATAAAATTTAGTGTTTATATCCTAGAAAAGGGGTGGAGATGGTGACGAGGAGGAGACTAAGGTGGAACTATTTTCTCGTCCTTGTTTCTTATATGGCTCAGCCTTCTTAGTAACAAGTAAAATAAATAAATCTAATGAACTCCCAAGATGCCAAGGTATGCTTAACTGTAGTTATGGGAAAATCAGATCTCTGGCAGGACTGTCTGATCCTTGGCTCTGATCTGCAGGATTGTACTTTAATTCCTACTTTCCTCTTTTTGTCTCACATTTCAACCTTTTCCACATTTTCTGTCCAAGAGCACAGGTTTTTAAAGGTGCACTGTGCAACTTTTCTGGTGGGGTGTCTAATCTATTTATTCATTACGGGTGTTTCTATTGCTCAAAAATACAATCATTCCTTCTGTGAACAGGGATGACTCCACAGATCTGGACTGTAATGTAGCGTAGTGCTGTAACTTGCATGTCTCATTTGTGATACATCTATACTGTGGAACATTCTAGAGACAAAACAATAACGTTTCCATGGAGACCTTTATCTACATCTCCAGTAGGATAAAAACTTGGGTAAATGTTTTTCCATTCTTACAAACTTTGTGGCGACTTTGCTGATTCATTATGATGGTGTGTTTTTGGTGAGATCTGTCGTCGGGGTGTGAGTGCTGTGTGGAGAAGGACGCACACACCTGTCCCACATGTGCAGTGTATATTTTTAGCTGGCTCTCCACAGCTGTTAGCCATTACTCATATGTACGCCTTCACGCCTGCGCTGACCTGCTGTTATTCTTACACAGCCACTGGAGTCACTAGTGATGTGTGTTAGCCTGCCATACTGTTTTTAAGCAGGATACTCCATACTACAACATTTAATCAAGTAGAAAATATGTTTAAAATTGTGAAAAGAAAGCATAGCAGACACAGAAGGATGCATTTTCCATTGTTCGGCTCTGTTATTGTTTATGGCACACTTGAACTAAAAGAGGGAGTGGGATTTGTGGTTTGTGAAAAGTGAAAAAACAGTTGAGCATACACTAAACAGGCATAACGTAATGTGTGGCCATGTGCATATTATATTTTGCAGCCCTATTTGCAACAAATGGGGTTGCACTGTATATAATGTGTATCATAATTTTAAAAGGGCACATATCCAAAATCAGCTTTTATGAACTTTTAACCATGGCACACAGATGTTTCCTAATCATGAGCTTAATCAAAGTTCTATTTTGGCTTATCCATATTTGAGTAATCCTGTATCGTTCTGCATTTGAGGCTTGAGTGCTTCGAAAATGCCTGTTTCAGATTAATTTGTTCACGCAAATGAAAATCTGTTGTTTGCTATAGTAAAATTTCACTATGAAGCTCTGCAGTTTTGGTCCTTTTTCGATTACTAAACAAATAGATCAAAACAGATCAAAATTCCTTTTTTGATGAACAAAATGTAAAATACTGATCTACTTATCTTATAGTGAACTACCAGTAAAATCCTGTCTTCCTTAACGCCAACCATTTCATTAGCACATCTCGGAGCGTCTCATAGTCCACAGCCCATGTGATTGGTGGTGTTGTTTTTCTGAGGCAGTGGTACTGAATCTAAAACTCATCTGTTCCTTGGGCCATTTTTGCGCTTTCCTTTTGCTAACAAACCACAACTCACTGCCAGCACTTGCCTTCTCTTCCACCCGAAAGAAAACTGGAAGAAGCTGACACGTGTTGGGTTTTTTAGTGTGCCTTGCCCTAAAAAAAATGCTAATATTTCTCTAACCAACTAAGTGCCTGGTTTGGCATATTCTGACTTATAAATGGGAACAATAATCTCCACATATGATTTTGCAACTTCTAATGTGTGCCTCACAATGATCAGGTATTGAATGGTTTAATAAAGCAAATTATGAAGAGTATGGAGTCTTGTCCAAATAGGCTAGTGCAGAGAGGAGCTGTAACCTGAAGCTGCATGTAGCTGTGAAAACATAGTCAGATGATATAGTGGTTCATTGAGCTGCAGAGATGAGGCCGAGGGCTGTCCCTGAACGCACCACAGCTTTATTGGTCTTAATGAAGGTGCCATAATGACTTCCTCTGGGCCGGCACATAAACACGCATACACAGTACAATTATCCTGCAGTGAGATCACCTCAGCCTGCTCTACTGGCTCCTCTGCACTCAGCGCTAGCCACAAGGACAGCAGCTTGTTTAGCTTAACTCTCCGAATCAGGCTCCGGACGGAGAGGAACAATAAAAACACAGGACATAATGCCTTTTACAGTAATTCCTCTAAACAGATGTTGTGATTTAAACTGGAGCTGGAACAGGCTCAGGGCTAAGGGTCCCAGCACATGTGGTGAGATGGGGAGTGTTATGAAAGCCAAAGCTCAGTGTTATCAGAAGTGAAACTGTGGCTCTGCGTGGTCAGATGACTGTCACAGTGCACTGCTGCCTGGTCAGATTTGTACAAAATACACACTGGGTCTATTTCTGGGAATACTCTCATGAGGGTTTACTTTTATATCAGACCTGAACACATCTCTTCAGTGAAGTCCACACACTCTGTAGGCTGAACTCTGGATGACACTCACAGGCCTGGGGCTGCTGTAGGACTGAGTTGGACTCTTGGCCTCACATAAGGTGTTTCTCTGCTCAGCTGATAACAACACTGAAGGTGGATGAGTTAATGGGGAAAGGGGCTCAGTGTGAGCTGTGCGGATGAAGTGCCACTTGTAGTGGGGATTTCCAAGCATGATTTAACCAAAGAGTTGCCAAAGGCCAAGTCATTAACCCTTTATTGATATCTGCAACATAAAGCCTGGGGCCTGAGCCCTCCAAACAGCCGTACAGTGCACACAAACTAGCAGAGCTGTGAAGAAATGCAGCCCTGTGTCACATGTACACTCCCACATCAAACCCTGCACAAGAGCCCCATATGTGCTTGTCCGACATGATAATGAGCAGTTAGTGCAGGTCACAGTGTGCACAGGGAGACACTGCTGCCTTTGTCCCTCTGAACATCATATTATTTTATTAATGCAGACATAACCCTCGTTGTCCTTGCCACTACATGAGCATGACTCTGCTCTCAGGGGAATTGGTGCAGCCCATTGTGAAGAGCTCAGCTCACAGGCTGATTGAAAGCTTGAGGTTTCGGGGTGTGAGAACCACGTGAGACAAGTTGTTGAGAGGACAAAAACAGACAGAGCAAAAAAGAAAGAGAAAGGCAGACACATCTCTTGTACTGCTTGGAGAGGCCCAGCTGCTGCAGTTTTCATTATTCCACTTCTGCAGTATGACACAGACTTAATACTGCACTGGTAAACATGAGGCCTGGGCCGATACTCTCCCCTCAGCATATCATGCCAAAATCAACACAGCACCAGGATCTCAACAAGGCAAACAGAACTGTGGTTTTACTTTTACAATAGACATTGTTTACAGGTTTAATAATGTGTGTTTATATGATTATCTATCCTTAACTGTAAATCGTTTTTCTATTAGAAGCTGTGATGATTTACTGTATTATAAGGCTCATTTGAATATGCACATAATATGAATTTTATGATCCCCATATATTGCATCTGCATGTGCAGTGACATATTAATGGTAGTGTGGATCTGCAGAGGTCACTACAGAAGACTTCAGGTCACAGGGGGGTGGTGCAGCTCAGATTGTTCAGTCCTGGTGTTTTCCAGTGTCTAATCTACAGTGTGCACCAGCTCATCCCCCGAGGGAAAAGTCCAGCTTGCGGCAAAGAGACAAAGTCCAGACTTCTCCCAACTCTGAGACAGGCTAAGATCATTGTACAGCAGAGACATGCTGGTTTAATGTCTGTCCTAGCATGTAAACACACTGCCAGCTTTAACTGCCTTCAGACAAATAAGACAGGGGCTAATTCAAAGAGATAGAGTAAGAAGGACGGTCCATTTTCCAGCACCGTGTTTGTGATCAGTTCAAGAGTTCAAGATCCTATCTGGGCAGTTTGTCTTGTGCTGCTAACCACTTGACGCCACTCTGCCAACCAGCTCTGGTTTGGGGCGACTGACCATGATATGCACTTCATAAAACCTCTGCAGCTCGTAGTTCAGCTTAAGTTCATATGAGGGAAAAAAAAACACCCACCCACTTTTACCAGGCTAGCAAATTTACTTTGATAGAAAATTCAGAAATCTCACCTAATGAATCAGCTGATGTTAGCTTTAAACACCTTTATTTAAATTTCCTGCGGCAAAAAAGTAAACAAGCTTCCCCCATTTGAGCTATAATGAATAAATAGCTCCCATGTGACCACGAGTAGTCCTACTTTGCTCCATCCCCTGTTTGTTTTCCCCACCATTGTAATTACCCCTCCCCCCTTAAATGGCCCGAACTAACCAGTGGTAAACAAATTCAACAAACCCCAGGACCCTGACTCAGGCCCATAAAATAAAAAAGAGAATGGAGAGGTGGGGGCGGATGGGGTTGTGGGATAGTAGCATACAGGTCCAAACATGGCTGACAGCGGGAGTGCCCTGTGGGTGTGTATGTGCACCCAAAATTGCCCTAACCCACTAGTGCTGACCCTGGAACCCTGCCAGCAACAGTCACAGTCTAATTACTAAAATCTGTGTGCCAGCCAAAGCCATTGTAGGAGTCAGTATTGTCTAGGGGCCCGTGGGTGCAGTCTCTATTGAGCGCCGGGTGCCCTCCGTTTAGTGGGGTGGAACGGCCCTTACAAGATCTGTGTTTGGGACAGAGTAGGGAGTTTGAATGCTGTCTCGGAGAGTGCACATTAAATGATACAGTGTGATAGGGAGACACTTAAGTGAATGGAAGTACCAGTCTAAATGAGATCAACTACGGTTTTACGGTCATTGGGAGGCAATAATTATTCTTCAGTCATTTTTATTGCTCTCACCAAGTGGACAGGTGTAAACACTCCACACTACATTTACATGCAGGCCAGGAAAATAGGATAGCTGACCTATTTAAATAAAAATAGGATTTTGGTAAGGTAAGATTCCCTCTCCAGGTTCAATACTACTGGGACACCTTATCAAAAGCAACGTGAGCCGCAGTGCTGCACCTGGGGACCCATCTCTGAAATTGTTGCTAAACTTGGTCGGGACTACTTCTGCTGGAAGATTGTACCTATGGTGTATGTTTTGGGTTGATGGGGAAAATGGAGTGCCCGGAGGAAATCCACCTCAGCATAGGGAGAAACGTGAAAAACCGAGGTGAACCAGGAATCAAACCCTGAACCTTCCCATATGTAAACCTGAGAACTTCGATTGAGGTTGATCCGAATCAACACAGTCTGATCATGCAAGGAACAGGTTACTAGAGGCATTCAACTGCAGAAAAAATATTAAACATGGACATTTGCTCAGTAGTTTGACACCAGTAGCAATGAAACAACCAATGGGCCCTTCACTGTGGACTAGCTTTAAGCTGTTTCATTGTTTTGGTCTGCGAGGTCAAGAAGCAAAAACTTCTTATACTTATAGTCTGAAAATAAAATATCTTATTTAAGTTTGCTAAAAGTGTGGTTATTTGTATGTTAGCCAATTTTATTAGAAGCTGCTCTACAAATATGCTACTGGCCATTGTAGTGACTAGAACAGATCTGGCCCTGTCTTGCAACAATGTAGTAGCCAACATTGTGAGTTTGAGTCTTATTACAGTGTGTATTATAGCACAAAAAGTTGGCAGTTTTTTTCTAGAGTAGTCTGCTATTAGTTTACTGATTTCCGTGACATACTCAAAAGCTAACATCTGTGTTTCATGTATTTAATTGATTGCAGTGAAAATTCAAGCTATAAAGCCCATATAAACAAATGATGAATCGACAATACAAACTTTGTGGATGTTCAATATTTTTAGATTTATCCTCCAAGAAATAGGAACTACTTTTTGTCAGCATTACTATGATAGCATAGTACTGATCTTATGAAATCTGACACTTGAGCCAATATTATAATAAATTGCATTGCATTGCATTGTTTTTGCTTTTAGTTACAGACTGTCTGCTCACTGCCTGCACCCTGCTGGTCGAGTATTGCATGTGTTTTGTACCTTTACCAGTTGAGGTGATGTAATTTCTCCTCCGTGAAATCCCTTTTTGGTAACCAGATTAGAGCCATGTTCCCCATTGAGAGCCCGTAGGAAGAGACCAACAGACTCCACTATCTCTATCACAGCCAGCACTGGAAGTATTAATCCTAATGCTGTTAATCTGCCTGATATTCAGTGTAAACCCATTAGGGAACATTCACAGTGTTGACGATTGGGAAAGACTTGTTTTCAAGGCACTTCCTGGTCTGACTGATAAAGAGTGATCTTGTCAAATTCACAACTGCTGCAGTGGGTCAGGGAGTGTCAAAAACAATAGTCTTATCACCAAAGCTAAACACATGAGGAGGTATTTACATCAGTCTTATCTATGGCAAGCTGTTTCCCCCAAAACACTTGTAAACAGTAAGCCTTCAACAAAGCAGTGTTCGTCATGGTGGTAGTAGTAGTAGAAGAAGTAGAAGAAGTAGAAGTTAGCGTTTTCTTCTCACAGCCAAAGGGTTCCTGATTCGATTCCCGGATTATGGAGTGGTCTTTCTCTTTTGCACGTTCTCCCTGTGTCTTCATACAGTTGATATTGAGGGATGGTTTTATAAACTTACAAACATGCCCTACAGGCTAATCTGCCAACTACAAGCAGTCACCCACTTTGCCTTCAAGTCGACCAACAATGTCTAATTCACAGGAAATTATGTTCCTATGTGGAAGTCAAATTTGCATAACCAAAAAAAGGAAAATTTTTGTTTGAGTCTATAAACTACTGACAACATTTCCCCCAAATTCCAAATAAAATATTATCGTTTAGAGCATTTATTTGCAGAAAATGACAAATGGTCATTCATTCATCTTCTTCCGCATTTTCCATTCTCTGGGTCGCGGAGGCAGCAGTCCAAGCAGTGTTCCACTGCCCAGAACACAATGCACCAGCCCTCATGAATCCTCCCGCAGGTGGTGGGTCCACAGGAGGGCGGCTCACGTCACAACGGGCCTTGATTTTTATCTTCTGCCATGGGGGCGAGGTGGGGTTAAGTGTCTTGCCCAAGGACACAACGGCAGCTGTGGTCCACCCGTCAAGAGAGGGATTCGAACCGCCAACCCCTGGATCACTAGGCAAGCGCTCTACCAACTGAGCTACTGCCACCCCAAATGGTCAAAATAACAAAAAAGATACATGTTTTCAGACCTCAAACAATGCAAAGAAACAAGATCAAATTCATTTTAAAACACCATAATACTAATGTTTACACTTAAAGGGATATGCCACCCCCAGGTCAAATTTGGGCATCTCCCCACAGTCCAGAGACTAAAATAAGTGGTGGAAAGCGTTTTCCTGCTCACCCAGCCATTGTCCGAGTCTGTCGCCACTGACCGCCGCGGTATCTGCAGCTCCTCCGCCTTAGACTGGAGTCTAACGTCGCCAGAGAAAGATTTCGGCCAAAAGGAATTAATTTGCTCGATGCGTTTCCCAATTACTTTCTGTGTAGTGCGCATTCATATCGAGTGCAAATAAATGTGCAAATCAACACGGAGAGCTTGACTTGGTCATTTTGGGTGGGAACTATTTTTCAGTGCGGAAGAACATGGCCGTATCATGCAGCACGCTGCCAGGGGAATCCCAGTTACGCACCGGGAAGGGAGTTCCCCTGTTGCACAACGTGGTGCATGATTCGGCCATGTTCTTCCGCACTGAAAAATAGTTCCCACCCAAAATGACCAAGACCTTTTGGCCGAAATCTTTCTCTGGCGACGTTAGACTCCAGTCTAAGGCGGAGGAGCAGCAGCTCGCGCGGCGGTCAGTGCTAACAGACACGGACAATGGCTGGGTGACCAGGAAAACGCTTTTCATCACTTGTTTTAGTCTCTGGACTGTGGGGAGATGCCCAAATTTGACCTGGGGGTGGCATATCCCTTTAAGAAGAGTTCAGAAATCAATATTTGGTGCAATAACCCTTAATTTTAATCACAGCTTTCATGCGTCTTGGCATGCTCTCCACAAGTCTTGGGGGGGCCGAAGCACGCACCACGCTGGCAACAGGGGAACTCCCTTCCTGGTGCGTAACAGGGATTCCCCTGGCAGCGTGCTGCGTGATTCGGCTATGTTTTTCCGCACTGAAAAATAGTTCCCACCCAAAATGACCAAGTCAAGCTCTCCGTGTTGATTTGTACATTTATTTGCACTCGATATGAATGCGCACTACACAGAAAGTAATTGGGAAACGCATCGAGCAAATTAATTCCTTTTGGCCGAAATCTTTCTCTGGCGACGTTAGACTCCAGTCTAACGCGGAGGAGCAGCAGATACTGCGGCGGTCAGTGGCGACAGACTCGGACAATGGCTGGGTGAGCAGGAAAACGCTTTCCACCACTTATTTTAGTCTCTGGACTGTGGGGAGATGCCCAAATTTGACCTGGGGGTGGCATATCCCTTTAATGTCATACCATGGAACATTCCAGGTAAAGCAATAACAACTCCATTGAGATGTTAAGTATGTGATGGACTCTCCACAAGAAAAGTTGCACAGTGCACCTTTAAAAATGAGTGCTTTTGTTTCTGTAGCCTACCTAAACATGTGATTTGACGAGCTGCTAGACCCATGTCAAACCCAAACGAGACACCATGTAATAATGCTCAATAAGAGGTTCTAGCATGACTCTGGTGGTTGCCCCAGTGGTTGGGCTGGAGCTGAGGCCCAGGCTGAGTGGGTTTTCTCTGTGGTGAGATGTGACTGCTGTACTCCGTCTGCTCTTACCACACTCCTCACTGCATCGTCTTTTTCACTCTCTGGCGCGTTTGGTAGACAGGGCCATTCTCACCGCACAGCAAAGCACAGCATGTGAGCACCAAGAAAACTGAAACTGTAGTTAAGAGAGTTTCACAACAGTGTCTGGATTTGATCTTCTGTTTTGATATCACCAAGTAAAGTAATATCGCATGTGTGATGATAACACAAGTGTCAAGGCTGCTTTTATCCACGGTTTCCTGTCATTTCTCAACTGAACTATGGTGAAAAAGAAGCAAATGCATCATTTTGCTGTCAGGAGAAGGGGTGCCAGATACACGGATACATTACGTGCTGTTGATAAAAAATGATTTTTTTTTAACACAGATAGAACTCAACTTAAGTCTAAATGCTTCCAATCCGATCTAAATGAAACAAAGAAAGACATGTATTCTTTCTGTGAGAGGATTAATCTCTTCACTGACTTTAACTTGGCCTCTTGGTGTCATTTGTTTGTTTCCATGGAGTTAGAGATAAGATAAGATAAGATAAGATAAGACTTTATTGATCTCACACAGGAGAAATTCACTTGCCACATTAGCTCCAGGCAGTTTAGTGCAAGAAAGTTAGAACAAAAAAAGTGCATGCAGACAAGATAAGTAATAATAATAATAAAATAAGTAAATAAGAGAATAGGTTACATCAGATAAGGTCACATTAGTTTAATGGCATTAAACTACTGCGCTGTACTGTGGAACATTCTAGGCAAATACAATTACATGACCAAGAAGAAAAAAAGTGGCTCACCCTCCAATATAAAAGTTACACAAAAGCCCTGCAGCGCATAGTGAATGCAGCTGGGAGGATTGCTGGTGCTTCTCTCCCCTCCCTCCTGGACATTTTTAACAGCCGCCTCACCCGCAGAGCATCCAGCATTGTGGGTGACCCGACCCTCACACAGCCTCTTCAGCCTCCTGCCCTCGGGGTGAAGGTACCGGAGTCTCCGGGCCCACTCCACCAGACTGTCAAACAGCTTAATCAACCAGACTGTCATAAACAACAACAACAACAAAAAAACATATCACTCTAAAAACTTTAAAAACTGCTGCTAAGAAATTACTACTGTTGCACTTTTATTTTTATCTTTATTTTTCAATGCACATTCTATTGCACATTTTTGGACATCTGTAAATAGGTATTTATTCTTTGCACTGCTCTTCGATTTTGTCCTTAGATTTTGTATTGTCTTATATTGTATTTTGTACTGTCTTTTTTGCACTGCTTAGCCAGGGAGAAACAGAATTTCGATTCATTGTATGTCGAACACATGGCAGAATTGACAATAAAGTTGACTCTTGACTTTTGACTACATAGAGCACAGAGGGACTTCCAGACAATCGTCGATGAGGTCCAGCCTAAGGACATGGTAACTTTAGTCTAGTCAATGCTTAAAGGTCCTATATTGCACAAAATGGATTCTTGTGAGTTTTAAGTCTTATAATGTTACCACATCAAAGACATCCCTGAAGTTATGTTTTATTTTGATCACATGTTTGAATAATCCTTTATTGTTAATCTGGCTACATCTCCAAAGTTGTTTTCAAGTTCACGGCTACCTTTTACTTTTAGTTTAGTAAAGATTAGCAGTTCCAGGGCTGAAATTCTCCAAAAGATTCTAATGATGGTGTATAGAGTTCAAAAACACAATGAAGCACTTCCTTTATTATTGCATGACATCCCAAAGTGTTTTCTGTTTCACAAAAAACCTCAGCTCAAATATGCAGGGTTTGGGTGTTAAACAAGTGCGAATGAAACAAAACACAACTCAGGGTTTTTTTTTTTTATGAGGAAACAACATTATAACATAAATCACAAAACAGTGTAATATGGGCCCTTTAAAAACTTGAACTAAAATGCACTCATCTGCAATCCAAGTGGACATGGCGTTTCCTGACCAAGATACTATAATCACATATGGTTCACTTTATGTATTCAAAATCTGCACAAACAACAAAGCACAGAATAATGATAACGTTAAAACCTGTAATGTTTATAGGAACAACACCAGCAAAGACAGAGTGGAAGATTGTTCCTTTGTCATTATTTTCAGGTCATTCTAAATCTTTTTAACTGCTGTGTTTGACAACATAATGTAGAAAATGTATTTCCACCTCACTCCCATTTGTTTTCCAGCCCACCATTCTGTCTGTCCTCATTACACTTTTATTCAAGGGAATTATTTATGAGTAAATCTGTTCAGTGCAATGGCTCATCTTGTTTTGCTTTGCCCAAATCCCATGACAGCTTCCTGCTGGGACTGTAGATTTCTGTTATTCTGTTATTCTGTGTTTTTTTTTTTTTTTTTTTAAATAAACTGCCCCAAAAATACAGAAATTCCTCTTCCGTTACAGAGATTATAATAATAGAATATTCACTGTCTCAACTCCCTGAAGTTACGAGACAGATTTTGGTGATTTGTTTACCTCAAAGCGTCTTTCATGTTGTCTGAATGTAAGACGGAGGTGATGGAGGTTAATGATGAGACAGTGAGCGCCAGTCCCCAATAGTACTAGCTCCAGATGTCTATAGCTCTGTGTTTGAGAAGGGTGGGTTCACAAGTTTACTGACGGTCCTCTGGGTAAATCCTGCAGCCAATCATGTCAGAGATACAGCAGCAGTGAATGGCTCAAACAGAATGCCGTAAGCCGTTTTCAAGCTACTGCTCTACTGTCTTTGCCATGGAGCATGTAGGGACAAGGGAGGAGTTGAGGTAACACTATAAAACAATGAGATGTTTTTCAAGTTTATCTCTGATTGAGCTGAATTAAAGATGTGTGATTTTTTTAGCTGCTGACAAGTTTTTGGTTTTTGTCTGCATTCAACACTTCCTCAGAGAATCGAGTGGAAGGTGTTGGGCTGTCATAACAAGTCACAGAATCTAACTATATAAAATTTCAATGTGGTAATTCAGATTTTATTATAGCTTTCCTGTGTCTTGTACTCCAGACTCCTTTACTCCAAAGTGGAATTAACCATATTAACCCAAAACATGCACCATAGGTACCTCCAGCTTAGGTCCTGACCAAGCTGAAGCAAGAAGATCATGGAGATGGTCCCCGGGCGCCCTAATGTGTGCTGCCCACTGCTCCTAATATATATATATATATATAGGATGGGTTAAAATGCAGAGAAGAATTTCTCCAGTGTGAGATCAATAAAGTTCACTTCTTCTTCTTCTTCTTCATATCAAAGTTAACTCTGAGAACAAGCAGATGCCTATCTTTGCCACTTAGAGGTAAAAAAAAAAGAAAAGAAAAAATCCAGGAAATGTATATGAATCATGCTGAAAAAAAATCTAAATCGAGATTTGGCTCAAAGAAAATCATTATACTTTGTTATATGACATACTATCCCATACTTCTGTAGCCAAATCAGCTAATCTGCTAATCATCATACACCATATTCATACACAGACAAGTGAAGTGTTTTGTCCAACAACACAACATATGTTCTGTTTTGAATTCTTTTTTCAGACAGGTTTGTTTATCAGCTTTATATGTTTGCTAGACAGTAGGGAAAGCTTACACTCCCTACTGTCAAATGCATTCTCCAGGACCACGTCCCATGTGTGTAATAAGGTGTGCACTCCATCATCACGATTTATGCTCTTTGGGCCTCATTTGCGGATCTCGATGACCTCTCTGATCCAGAGCTGGTATTTGTTGCTTTCATGCTTTCCATGAGCCTGGCATTGTTCCAGGCCATGCCTTGTTTGTATGTTGGCCATTTCTCTTTCAATCTCTTTTTGATTATCTTTTTTCTGTGTTCCATATGGTCTTCCTGTTTCCCCTACATGTTTTGTTGCACGATAGACATGGTATCTCATGTATTACGTAGCATTTGGCATCGCAGCGCATTTGCATTTAACAGAGGGGTCATTGAGACCCAATTGAGGTCCAAGGAGCATAAATCGTGACAAGGGAGCGTATACCTTTTCACACACAGGCGAGAGAAGGCACCAAACAGTAGGGGGTGTAAGCTTCCCCTGATGTCTGGCAAAACCAAGTAAAGCAGCCTAGAAGACACTCCACCATCGTGTGACACTACAGGAAGGCTACAAGAAGTAGCCAAAACATGTAAAGCAGGTAAACAAATGCTTCTGTCTGACAAAAAGAATTGTTAATTCAAAGTTTAAAATTGAAGACATAATCCTCTGTTGTGAGTGGGGATCAGGGCCGGCCCAAGGCATAAGCGAACTAAGCGGCTGCTTAGGGCCCCCATGCCACCAGGGGGCCCCCAAGACCAGTTGGGGGGCCCCAACCCCCCGGTCCTCGGGAAAAAATAGTGACTAGGGGGCCCCCAAATCAAATTCTGCTTAGGGCCCCATAAAGGCTTGGGCCAGCCCTGGTGGGGATAGACTAAATTTTGTTGCTAATTTTGTGGCTGAACAAAGTCCCTGGCTCCATATACAAGAGTCAAATACACACCCATTTCCCCAAAGAGACAGTAAAGTATTAGCCGTGAACATTACTACTATCAAGTATAGGGACAGGCTGATTACACTGCAGCCATCTCTGTTTTTCCAGAACTGTTCAGAGAGACTTTGGACTCCAATTACTGCGTCTTTTGAAGAGAGAGAAAGCAGTCAAGGATTTTGTTTATGGCTGTCTTAAGTTGGCTCACGCTTGTACTTCATGCAATTGTTTTATATGAGCTGGATGGTAGCCAATGCTGGGCTAAATCAACACTGTCCGTCAGCCAAAGAGAAGGGTCCAAGGAGAAGAACGTGCATAGAAGGAAAGAGGTAAACTGATAGGTATAAAGAAAAACAGACTAGGAGAAAATGAGGAGTTTGCAAGTGGGGGATGGGAGGCACAAAAGTCTGAAGAGGGCTGGCTGGCTCTGTTGTGAAACTTGATCCAGGCAAAGCTGCTCTGACTCCACTGTTTTGTGGCTGTTAGTGTTCAGAGGAGGGCCCTTTGCGTGTCCCCTGAGCCCCACCCCTCAGCCCTGCTTGTTTTTCTGCTTTAGCCTTACCCGTGCTCTGCTGTTATCAAGGTGAGGTGTGCTAACAAGACACACTGCTTGACTGCTGCCTGGCTCTATGCCAACCTGCTGAACTGGTCCACTTTTACAACCAGGAGGATATAACCATGCACTTTTTCCAGAACACATGTGGAAAAGTGGGCTTCTCTCATTATAGTGCACCTCAGGCTGTGTCAGTGTGCGCTGCTTCTCTGTGTCCTCAGGAAACCATGCTGACTACAAGTTTTTTTTTATTCCTCTTCTTGCCAATTAGTTCCCAACAATGACCCTAGTTGTTTATGTATTGTGTATTGAGTGACAACCCAAATCATAATTAGGGAAGATTTGTGTCTTTTTCCGATGGTTCATGGATTTTTACAAGCAGGGACAGGCAGACGCACGCTGGGTTCATGGTTCCAGGTTGATTCTTTTTAATTTGTATGGAGATGTAGAAAAAAAAAGTTGGGGGAACAATAGCCAGCAGGAGAAGTAAGAAGACAAGTTCAGCAGGTTCATGCGCTGCGCCGTGAGGGTTTAAATCCCTCCCCTTGACCACAGGATACTGCAGGGTTTGTGAGTCAGATGTGTGTGTGTGTGTGTGTGTGTGTGTGTGTGTGTGTGTGTGTGTGTGTGTCACAGCTGTGCAGCTCCACTGAATAGTGCTCGACAAAGCCCTGCGCTCGGCTGGGCTGCTCCTGGTAAACAAAGCAAACTCGCAAAGCTGTGTGCGTGGAGATTGCTCAACCTCCCGTTAATAGAGAAAGTAAAGAGGACAGGCGGTGCAGCACGAGACACCGAACATAGAGCATAAACAAAACAAGATGGCTGTCAGAAAGTTGTTTATTTGACATTAAGCATTAGCAGATTGATGCTTGGCCCCAGCTGTGACAGGAGCTTGGTAGGGGTCAGCGGGGCTCAGACTCAAGAGTCTGTTGCCAGAAGAGTTCAGCTGTCTCGAGTCACAGCGATAGCAGAAGTAGTAGTAGAGGGAGGGGGCAGGGTGAGTGCGCCCATGGCATGCCCGGCTCAAGCTCCAGGACTTGGCCCCGCTCCTGGGGCCCCTCCCCACTGCACACAGCAACACGCAGTGCTGTTAGTTTAGCCGCCTGTTCGCATGACAGCAGAGCACCAGATGTGTGCGCAAACAAGAGGAGAGAGTGTTCAAATTTGGCACTGGCAAAGACATACAGCTGTGACATTAGGATTTCGATCCAATTGAGTTGAAGTGCTTTTGCACATTTATGCAGAGTGAACATATCAAATACAAAATGGTAAAGAAATAAACATAAAGAACATTTAAAAACACATTGTGGTGACATCCTATAGAAAATTATTGTTTGGGATGGTCAAGTCCAGGACCATGGTCACAGTTGGATCAGAGCTTGTGTTTTTCAGTTGGATGTGAGTTTGTGTGTAAATTGAAACTATTAAAGTTGTTTTAGTAAGTAAGTAAGTAAGTCTTTATTTATAGAGCACTTTTCATACACTAGGCCTAAATGCAACACAAAGTGCTTTATAGTGATTAAAAAGAACATGAACAGAATGGAAAATGCAAAATGGGGGGGGGGTAGTGTTTTATATGTGTGTGTGTGTATATATATATATATATATATATATATATATATATATATATATATATATATATATATATATATATATATATATATATATATATATATATATATATATAACATGAAGGGCAGTGTTTTATATATGTCACATGCTTAGAGTATTTTTAGTCTACTGAGAGGAGCTTGGAGTAGAGCTGCTACTCCATCACACTGGGAGGAGCCAGCTAATCTGTTTAGCATATCCCCACCAGGATCCAGGGGAGACGTTTGGGCATGTCCAACACACAATGGAGCAGTGGAGTCCCACAATAACAATAGTGAAATACAAAAGAGCTGACTTTGGACATTTTATGACTTATATGTGTGCCAAGGATTTGTTGTGTACAGATGTTGTAGGTATTACAGATAGCAGTTTGCCAAAATAAAGTTATTACACATAAGATCATTTTCAACAGAAATAACTACCTGGCAAAAATAGTAATTAAATAAAGTTTAGTATAGTTTTCACTCAACTTTTGAACCTGTGTGCTGTGCTGGCTGAGTGTTTGGTGCTGTCACACAGAATGGAGTGGAGGGGTGAGAAGGGGAGGGAGCAGATGTTATCCTTATTGTTTGACTTGGCGATAAACCTTTCAGCTCAGACATGCGATTTGTAGCACAGAACATAACCATCAACAAAGCAAAGCCGTCTTTTGAGTCACGATGACAAATTTGAAGCAGATATACGAACAAGATGTTTGACAACACGCTGGAGAATTCACTTGTTCAGATCATGGAGGATTAAAAGTGTGCAGATAATTGTTAAAGCTCTTAATATCTCAGAAGCACACCTTGTTGCATGCATGGGTTAAGCTCACCATGGCAACATTGACAAAGGAGTGAATGGGAGGAGGGTAGGACGGGGTATATAGCAACAATATGCTTTTTAAGAAGTGTTTTTGTCAAGAAGACTCAAAAAGCAACAATTAAGATATCTTAAAGTGAACTCTTCTGGTGGACTGGCCTTTTGCTTTGACTGGAAAATATTATATCAAACATATTTATCTTGCATTTATTCAATTAGTATTTTTATTGCCAAAAAAAAAATCAGTATCACATCTCCACAGACATGACCTGCTTGTTGCATGTAACCTGCTTGTTTTCATGGGCATGCTTAATGCCACACAATGGAATATTTCAGGCAATAAAACCTTTTGTGAAAAAAGTTACCGAGATCACCTTTTAGTAGGATGACCAGATTTGATTTTCAAAATAAAAAAACTGGGACATCCCTGGTTTGGGTTGGTTGGTAATAATAAAATTGTGAAACAAATGCATACTTAAGGAAAATGGTTATACACTTGGCACTAATGTGAGTCAGTATAGTCACATTTTCTTTGTGTTTTGGTCATTTTTAAGCAGCTTTTCTCTATTTTACCCAAACAATTTATGCCTCTCTTTATGGTTGGCAGGTATCAGATTGGTCAAAAATAGGGAAAATTTTGTTTTATTCACCCTACCTTTAAGTAACTTGTTTAGCTATTTCATAGCATTTACTTTATTTAACTGTTAACTATTGCAAATGTAATCATTTCTATATTATTTTTAGCTAGCAGTTCAAGCTAATGCAGTAGGCTGCAGTATTTTGATTGGCTTGGCAAACAGAAACAGGCGCTGTAGTTGTGAGAGAGCCGTGGGGCTGACCTCAGAGATAGACGCTCCTCTAATGGGTGTCTCTGTGAGCGGGCGGCCGGGGTTGGGAACACTAGAGCCATTGTTCTGAGCAGGGAAAGCCACTGCACTCACTGTTGGAGCCGAGTGCGGGCGGCCAGAGGAGGAAAGGGACATCCTCAGGGTTAAAAATAAGGCTCATATCAGCCAAGGTAACACTGCAGCAGCCCTCTGAGCTGAACTGATGTAGTTTGCCACAAAAACTTTCTCTTATAAACTGTCACTGGATTGATGGACTAAACTGGACATGTGAGCATTCTGTAGGCATAGTATAGGCAGCACTTTATGCAAGCCAACTTACTGAATCAAGAAGAGAGTTTGGCTATAATAGGTGTGGTGATCGAGTCACAATAGTTAAGGGGTTCCACAATGTTCAGTTCCAGTGGTCTAAACCTGGTTCCCCGAGGGCTTCATTTGTGGTTGCTTAGCTTTGAAAAGGTTAACTACTTCTACTCAGTTGTGTAGGCCTACTGAATTAACTGTCAATAGCTGATCGATTTAAAAAAAAAAAATCTCTATAGCCTATATGAACATTATTATACTTGGATCCCTCATTTGGATTCAGTTCGGGCTTAGAAGAAAGGTTTGGGTGTCCAAAATCAGTCTTCCACAAATCTGAATGAGCATTCACTGTTGTTGTATCCCTGAGCAAGATAAAAGTGGTTTATGTTTACACTGTTCTGGTTCTGTTCTGGTTCTCAAGCGCATTATCCTATCAGAGAGCTGAATGACCTCCTCACATTATGTTGCCGGATTCTTTGGTTCAAGCTAACTTGTGTTGTGGTTAAATTGTGAAAGTAGTGGTCTCAATGTATCATTTAAAGGTCACTTAATGTCACTTTTCTGGTAGAATGTATCCATGGAGATGTTAATCCTTTGCCACGTGTTCCACAGTATGGCATTAACCTCCAGAGAGATGTTACCAAACCAAGTTACAGATTCATATTTGTGGGGAGGTGACCCAGCTCACAGTAAGATTTTTTTTAGGTGAATTTTTGCAATAAAATTTTAGCAATAAAAACACTGGTAGTTTTCAGTAATATGTTTCTGGTCTAGTACTACTTTTTTTTTTTTTTTTTTTTAAAGAAATAGATAACTTAAATAAAGTGAAATATGTACATCCTTACATATAAACTCACTGATGCCTTTCCACCAGCACAGCGATATGACCCTGCTATGTTGTGACAGTTATATAAATAGCTGTGTTAATTAGTTGTCATAAGCCTGGAGCTTCTTGAACTTGGACATTTAAGAGAGAGGATTATGTGCAGAGTGCTCAACAGTTGTGCCCCGTCAGCCCAGTGTGTCTGGGGAAAGGCCATCTTCTCCACCACATCCTTTGTCATTGTGTACATGTTTCAGCCAGGGAGAGGGGGGAGAGGGGGCTCCTGTCACCCGCAGCACACAAACAGGTGAGTCAGGTGTGGGCAGGACCTGCAACTGTACCCAGCAGCCAGCACAATGGAGGTGCCACGTGTCTGCCCTGAAGGGGAAGGGGAGGGCAGGTATGAGCAGGGCGGTTCTGACTGATGTGTGCGGGACAGGGACATGTTTGAGTTTATACACATGAAACTTTAGGAGTGTCAAAGGCAGACACTCACTCCCATGCCTCCAGGGAGCGCAGGTTTGTCTGGTGTAATATGTTAGAACTAGAAGCAAAGGGCCAGGATAAGCCTGTGGAGTGAAATCAGTCAACAATGGTTCAGGTGCATTGGGTGAGCTTTGGCTGCTCTAACATACTGACCTAATACATTAGAGGCTTAGGTTCCCTCAAACACAAGCAGCACTCAGGAGTAAGAGCAGAGCATCAAGACCTGTGTCTGAGAGCAGATACAGCTTCTCATTGGCCAAGTGGACAGAAGGGAGTGGTACTGGTCTTTATGTAACATCCATAGGCCCTAAATGAAACAGGCCTGGCTCATGGATTATGTCAGCTGTTGTACTGGTAATGTTACTGTGTATAAAAACGTCAGGAAACATGACACCTTCAATAAAGTTTTATTGAAAAAAAGTACCAATAAACAACAAGAAATCCTGAAAAAGATTTGTAGAGCAAAGCTCCATATGTACAGCATATTGCACTACATTACAAATTGTCTTCCATATAATATTAACAACCAAAATATATAAAAACACAAAAATGAGTGCACAGTAGAGTCTCGAAAACACACAGTCAATGTTTACAAAAATGCTACATGTTCGCTGGGTCTCATTTCTTGGTATACAGAGAGTGTGTGATAATCAAGACTGTAGAACTGAGCAGTTAAAGGCATATTCCCGTGTTCACTGTTTCAACCAGTTCACTGTGACCACAAGAGTAAAGGGTTAAAACCACATGGTGATGTGCAGGGAATGTGTGTGAGTTACTATACTCAATGCCCTTGGTCACATGGACTTTGTACAAGCTTGAACTGTCTATAAAAACAGACAATTTTATGAAAATACATGTTAAAACATTAAGAAAGACCATGAAGAAGAAATCTTATTGTTAAAAAAAATCTAATTTAAAACCTTCCTCAATAATGCATATAAAGTGGACTACAAAATTCAAGACACTGACGGTTTCCATAAATATATGTCCCACTCAGGGATGGCTGCTCTTAGGGCAGTATGGGAACGTCACTACAGAATACACAGGGCACCATGTGGTGTGTTCCCTTTAAATCAATCAAACAGGCCCAGTCTCTCAGGTCAATGCACAATATATACCACTGACATGTGGCACAGGGCCTAATGAAAACAAACCAGAGTATATACTATACATTAACACAACACATATGGACCCATGGGATCTACAAACCATACTTTCCAGTGCATGTTGATTACAACACAAGGTTCAAACTCAAATAACACCATAGGATTCAACGTTTAAAGTCTTTGAAGGCAACCTTTCATGGTTTAACGGTCATCATCATGTCCCCTGTACAACTACTGTGTCTTTTAAAAGGCAAGATTGCATGAAACTGCATCAAAACTACTGCTTCCCTAAACCACAAACTAAATGTTTGCATTGGTTGTGTCAAAAAGTATAAACTCCTGCATATACAGTCACCCTGAAGCCCAAAGGTCTCATCTGTGTTGCTTCTCTTGGTTTTCAAGTATCACTCAAACTACAGAGCGGACTCCCACTACTGTCTGCTAACAGTCGCCCAATAAGCACTGCGTCCATGGCACTCTATTGCTCTCGTTCAAAGCCGCGAAGCTCAGTCAGAGGTAGAACAATTTGGCGTCACTATTACTGAAAATGACTGTTTGTTATTGTTACTGTTTGTTGGTGTAGTAGGGTTAAACTGTGGGCAGGATATGAGTAAGACAGAGAGGAGTGGACCAGAGGGTGTCAGGCACAACGCTGGCCTCCACGCAACCAGCTAAGACCAAGACACAGAAGAATTGCACACACATGTATACAGTAGGGAGAAACAGGCAGATATACAAAATAAATACACCAAAATAAGTTAGATAAGAGAAAAAAGTAATCCACTATAAAGAATGATCTCAGAAGAAGTGGAGAGGAGGCTGCGGTGAGGGGAGGGGCTTCCTGGACTGGCTCAGCGTTCAGGATCTGCAGGAAACTATAACCACAACCGTATCATTCAGTGCACCTCACCCCCACCTCCCCCACGCGCTCCGGAGCCCCCCAGCCCACCGCAGCCATCCTCCCTCCCCTCCCCCTCAATATGGACTGGGAACGACTGCTCTTCCTCCTCACTCACTATACGCTTACAAGCAGAGAGAAATGTGAGGAACGGTGCTATTGCTAGACCTAACTTTGTAATGTCGAACTCCAATCAAACTTCTGTATGCACACACAATCTAGGAAGTAATGCGGGTGTGCTGTTAGCATGCTAGTTGTTGTTAGTAGGTGCATGTTGGCAACTCTGGCCTCTGAAAGTTGTGAAATCTGCTTATAAACTCATCACTGTGAATAATTAGGATGCTAGGAATGCGTTAAGAAGGGATATTTATATATATATATATTTTTAGACAGTAAAAATCAGTTACAACACCTTTAAGGCAAACATTTCTCTGCTTGCATGCAAACAGTGAATGCTTCTCAAGGATTCTCAGTAGCTGCAAAATCTGTCCCTGAGATAGCCTATCTTTCAAGAGGAAAATATCCTTTTTTACGCAGTGATAACCATGACACTATATTGGAGCATATGAAGAGCCCTGATATGTTCTGCTCCATGGGTCCACAAGTTGGCCGGGCAATGATAAAACATACAGTATTTTCAACAGTGTCCTTAACATTAATATAACAATAGTCTATGGTGATTGTAATACCCAAATCTGATCTGAGCACCATAAACAAAGCAAATCCCAAATTATTCAAATATAAAGTTGGTGGTTACAAAACAGTAGCCTGAGGGAAGTTCACATGTTGCTATCCGTTTGGTGTTCAGACATTGCCAGAAGTCATACCCAGAAATATTGAGGCTCTGAAATGTGTTAAAAAGATATAAGACTTGAACTGCTACCTTCATAATGACAGAGGTACGCTGGGTAACAATCTGTTTTGAAGGATGTGTAGTAGTATAGTGCAAAAACAGTGGATCCAGTGCTCCACTCAAAGGGCATGAAAATCTGAGAACAATCGTAAAAAAGCACAAGAGACAATACAGCCTACACTGGTCCAACACTATTATCCAAGATGCTAACAATTCTGCAGGTTTAGCCTTATATGATTTTGTGAAAAGCTTCTTTGTGCTTCTAGTTTCAGTCAACAAAAATTGTGTGCCCAATCGACTCACAGAAAAGGCTGTTTGCTGATAAGGTTTTGTAACACTGACAATATTAGCCACTTGACTGTACAGCTGCACTTACCGGGCTTGTTTAACCAGTAAGTGATGCTCACGCTAACTCCACCCCGATACTCTAGCACATGACTAAGTGGAAGGCCAATGTCCATGTATTTATATGGCATGTTGACTTTTTTTAAAGGCATAATACACGTCTCTCTGCTCCCAGTGTTTTTGAATGTTAACAATACCAAGAAAATGTTAAAATAAAGAAATCTTACGAAATTAACAACACAAAAATGAACAGATGAATGTTGAGGTGCAAAATGCTTTGTTCGGAGTCTTTGGAAAAATGAGTAAATGAACTCCACTGGTTACCCGGACAACTTCACAACAGAAAACTTTCTTCTTGATTTTTGCTCAATACTCTTTCTGGCAGAAGACATTTGAATTATAAGGCATTCCCAGGGTCTGCGGAGGATACGTGTTGAAGTGCAAAAAGATCATTCAGTACTATACAAAACTTCTACACAACATGTATACCAAAATATTGACATTGTCCTGTGGGGAAATCTCAGAATATCATGGCATCGCCTTGGAAAGACAAAAAAAGTATAAAAATTGGTTGTCTCCGTCCCGCGGTGACCTTCTCTTTTTGTTTCCTCTCCAAAACAGACCCGTGTTGGATAAGACAGTGCCATTAGGAGTCCAGTTCCTCGTATGGGACACAGGGGAGGGGGCTGTCTCACCTCTGCCCCGCTGCTGCTCGTCCTCCGCGGTTGAACAGGAGACTGAGCAGAGCTGCAGCCAAGCGCCACCACAACGGGCCCTGGTTCCTTTGGTTTTGATGATACTACAACACAAAAAAAATACAAGTTTGTAAACATAAATTAGTCCAAAAATCATCATCAAGTTATAGTTTCTATGTTACATATACGTTTGTAAAAGCATTTATTCTTTTTGACAATGCGTGCTGAAAATTAATAAAATTAATATGAATTATGAGAATTTTGGATATGTCTGTAGGTCACCCTTGATTCACAGAGGTGGGAAAACAGAACTAGACAGCGGAACAGGCCTAGTGTTTTGTCAACAGTCTGTCCAGTCGCTGACAATACTTATTAGAAAGGCCTAGTGTCCAAGCACAATGTGGGCGTCCCTTCAGACATCCCCAGCTATAAACACACTCATCCCTGGGTCACACTTGAGCTGATGTTTCTGGCAGTGGGCAGCAGTCACTCAGGAGGCACTCTCAGCCAGGTTTGTGAGCCAATTGGGTTGTGTGCGATTAGAGGGATAATACTATCAGTGCGCTAGAAAAGTGAAGATAAGATAATTGGTCCAAATGGGATTAGAGAGCTCTTCACCAGAGGCATGGGCTGTGCGTATCAGAAGTACAGTAGTAGCTTGCGTGCAGACGAAAGACAGACTCCATCCTGTCCCATAACACTGGATTTATTTTCAGACTATATCAACTCGAAGAAAAACACAAGTACAGTATGGGGTCAGGCAAGGTCATGACCCCTTCTTGACCTCCAATTGTTTAGTGAAGGTCTCTGAGTTTAGATACAGCATGTGTTTGTGAAGGTGTCCTGGCATTGACCTAGTAACTGTGATAAGCCTCAGTCTCCCTTATAAACTGTGTTGACATTTGCACCCTGTTGCATAAGCTTAGATGCTTTTGTTTGTGTGTCTTTTCTCACTGAACTGGGAGTGTAACGTACAATCGAGATGTAAACAAACCCTAGCCTAAGGTTGGATAAGATGGTGAAATCAGTTATTATCAGAGTGACTTGAGGAGATATGACAAATGTGCATGTTCAAACTTATGTCATGGAGTAGTGGAGCTTCAGCAGAGCAGTAGAGCAGGTCTGAGTGGGAGGCACATTGTATAAAGCATGTGTTTTTACTATAAGGGTGTAATTGTTATTAATCTGCATAAGCAGAAGCTGAGCTTTATGGCACTGACCTTATGGCCTCAGCTCTGTCAGGCCCAGAGAGCATCATCAGCACAAACAAACACAGAGTCATATTAAGAAGTGCGTGAAGAACTTTCACAACAAGTCACAAGTCCCTCCCGCAGCTGTCAGAAAAAGTCTATATTTAGCCCCTGATAAAGCGGCAGAGCCAGCGCAGATGCTCCTGTCGTCACGGTGACACTGGCCTGGTGTGCTTTATCACTATCCATGCGTCTGTCTGTAGGGTGCCTAGAAGCACGGCCTTATCAGCCAGGACAAACAGAGCAGCTAACCTCTGCAGCAGACACTGGGTTAGTCACATCAGGGAGGAGCCACAGCCAAATACAAACACTGGCTTATCTGATGTAAGAAACACACGCACTGCACACTAGTGTAGCACTAAGGCTGAGCACCATCTACACTGTACCTGAACCTAAACAGTCATGCTCCTAATGCTCAGCTGTCTCTAAGAGCAGGTTTAGGTACTCAAGGGAGAGAGCCCTGCCCTCAGGCCAACAGGACAGAGATAAAGCTCCACACACACATTTATACACACAGTGATATTCAAGACAGCTTTCAACACCTCCTATCCAAAGCACCAGAGTCCGTCTCTTAAAAAAACACTGATGAAACCCAACTCTGGAGCGGCCCTACGCAGCAGTCTTCCTGCTATTGTGACTGTCATTACTGGCCTGGCTCAAATGGCCGGGCCTTCCTCTGGGGGAACTTAGTCCCCTCCAGCTCTTTCTGAGGAGGAGCAATTTATCTGTCAGCATCTTCCAACTCTGCTCTGCTACTTAATCCCTGCTTTAGCCAAGGGCCACGGGCCTCATGAAGAACACTCAAAGGCATAGTGCTCCCAAATCTATCAAGAAAAGATCCGAGCAAAGCACTCCGAGGGCTCAGGGACAAGTGCTTGTGCTGAATATGGGCAATCAGCTTGTGACAGATGAGACCAACGCTTGCACTGGCACACAGAAGACCCACAACAGTGGAGCAGGAAAACAACTACAGCTGCTCAAAACACAACATTTGCACAGCATGGAAATACAGCTGAAAAGATTATTCAAGAGACATTATCTGTCTTCAAAAGTCACCTCCGTATGACATCACAGAGCCCAAGCAGGCAGCCACGCTGTCCTGTGTGAAGTTTACTCAAGCAGCACCGGCCCACAGACCACTTCCTCCTCCCACAGCAACCCCTGTGTGCACGACGTCAACACAGCCCAGACACACAACAAGTCTCCGACGGCAGTCTGACTCTGTTGCTTGTCTGCTTGTCTCATGTCTAATGTCTAATGCCGGTGTCACAACACATGAGTCATGGTGCTGTGTGCAGCCTGTCTATAGAAGAGTCTGATATGTGCAGTGATCAGAGGAGTCTGTGTCTCTACAGGTTCTGTCCACAGACCAGATACATGCTGTACTAGTACTGTTTAGATCTATTTCAGTCATATATAGTGCAAGTAGTGTGTATAATGGCTTGTTGTTTGTCTCTGCCTGATGAGAGACTCCCTGGAACTACAGCTGTTCCCTCAGGGCTCATGCACTCAGCTTCGGGTTACAACACGTACACCTTCTCCCGCCACTTCTGCTTTCTCCTGCGCCTAACACTGAGACGACTAGTTTGTTCATCGTGCAACAGGTTTAATCAAGAAAAACTGAACACAAAGCAGGAACAGCTCTAGTGTTTTGTTCAAGGCCAAGCATCCTCCCAAAGTCCTGCCTAGGGAAACAGAGAGAGAAACAAACAGGAAGACCAGGCAGGGGGAGGTGGGCTCGAGCTGGCAAAGGGTGGGGGAAGGGCCCTCCTGATTCAGTTTGTCAGAGGCAGAGGGGGCTGATGCAGGGATAAAGTTGTACACATGCTCAGCCTCACCCAAACAAACAGGCAAGTAACACACTACAAATGACAAATGAAGTCCCTGTTGTACTGTGGGTTTAATGGTTGTGGTAGTGGTTTACATGGCTTACATTAAAACTAAGTTACTTAAAATACATACCATATTTCTATACTTGAACCTCTATATAGTTTAAAAAAATATATGAAAAGAAACAAAACAGAGAGATTTGACTTTTTGGCTCAACATTAAACTTTAAGTTTGTACAAATCTCCATGCGATGTCAGTGCTGCCTCACCCGTTGTAAGTGATCCCGGTGGAACTGGTCTCCTATGAGCTGCAGTTTGTGGCCAATGCAGGCCTCCATGCTGCGCGCTGCCACAGGCTGTCTGGGGAGTGCCTCCCTCCCGTTCTGCATCTCTCTCTCTTGTAGTGATCCACTTGCCTCCTGATCTTCACCAAGTTCAAAATGTGCCGGGAAGTGTAATCGAAAACCTGCGTTGCCTGTTAAGTGAAATATATATCATGCAACCATAAATGCCTCGATGATACCTCTTTAGTGTCCTAATGATGCATTTTGTTTTATTTTATAGACTTCTTAACATGCAGTGGCAGTAGTTTGGACTCTACTCTACAAGTCATACATTTGTAAATGGACAGAGCGGGACAGTGGTATCTTTTATCCAGTTTGTGATGTATTTCAGGTGAGCAGTGCTGTCACCTCTCATGAGTCACAGTGCCAGGTTGGCGCCCTGTGAATGGCAAAGCAGCTGGGCACACTCTATGTGGACCATAAAAAGTCGACTATCAGGCGCCAATGCCTGATCGGGCTAACAACACAGATACACTTTTCTCACACTATCTCGTGTTAGAGAAGCGCACTTCAGTTTTATAACTAGTAGTCACGCACAAAGCCTTGTTTCCTTTCCCTGTTCTGAGCAAACGTGTGAGTGAGAGCATACCGTAAAAGAGTGGTCTAGGCTCCTCTGCCACTCCACAGGGAAGCATGCCTTTGTTGGGGGCCAGGGCAGGGCCGGGTGTCTGCGTGGCCCGGTCTTCACACTTTATCTGCCTGAACGGGGTGTGCCAGCAGTGCAGATCTGGCTCAAACACATCATCCTCCTCATCCTCCATGCGGGGTCGCTGTGCGCTGAGTGGCCTTATAGAAACAGATTTAAAAAGTTATGTAGCTGCTAATGATGCATCTGTTAAAATGTCCATCAGAAGTCAATGAAATGAGCTCACAAACATTTGTTATGAATTCATTCTCTTGTTTCTGATTATAGACAACCTGTCTGCTTCATAATGAGTGCCCTTGAATCAATAAAACCTCACTAGTCACGTTGGTGGGGGAAAATGAGCAGATGGTCGGTCCTCACGAGTCTGTGGTGAGTCCACAGTGAATTGAGTTAAATGGATGTGTGCAGCACAGTGATGAAACCGCACTGTTGTCTGTGGTCAGGCACTGGAGAAGATTTGGCTCACTGGGTCAAATCAGAGGCGGACTCTTTGCTATTCAAGCAGCAATCCGGCCATGAGCCAACATCGTATGTGATGGTTAAATCAAATTTTTGTATGCAAATGTTAGGACTGACTATAACAATAAAATCCCTTGACAGTTTCAAAAGGCACCATCATGACTGTGTGGTAAGAGATGAGGATAAACTTCTCTCAATCTGAACCCATTGCAAGGTTACAAGATTTATCAAAATATGAACAATATGGAAGATGCCCCAGAAACCACGTTGCCATTGAATTGTAATATAGGGTTACTACTAGCAGCACAGTTAAAGTGCAGGCATGAGCCAAAGGGTAATGACAGTGTGTGAGGAGTTACTCTCCCTGGCTCGGTCTGTCAGGCTGCCAGCACAGTTTTCATTTGTTCACCCAGCCTAAGCAGAGACCACTAGTATGCCCAGACCTCACGCTACAGTCTGTGCCCTCAATAAACCATACAACCAAAACCACTTCATGCTTTGTTTTGACAAACAGAGTCAGAACATGGAAGACCCGCGCAAATAGAACATGTCCAATTTTCACATAGGACTGTCCAGTGCGCATAGTCTGCTGCCCCACTGAGTGTTTGTCAGGCAGTGGCTCCCCCTGCTGCAAACAAAAATAACCCAAACAAAAGAGGTGGGGTGAGGGGTGAGACACATATCACTACTTCTATCCCATATCACTAAACAATTACATAAAGCGACATGTTAAAGCCGCGCTACAAAAGAAGCAAAACCAAAATGTTACCCACACACGAGTTTTAACATCCGCAAGCACTTTAAACCGATGTAATGACGTTATAACAAAGAGATGGATATTAACAATTGTTTAATTTAAGATAAACGGACTAAAGAGTGAACCAGTAGTGCGTGACAAGTGTGCGTGACAGTGTGTTTGTCGTTAAAGAGCGCGAAACAAGTGCCGCAATGACACATTCAAGGACCGCTCCGTGTACAGCGATGCCGGTAGTTTCCTACTCCGAGAATTCAGTATAAATGTAAAGTATACAGCCACGCTTTTTGTTAAGATGTGGGTTTTTTTGTTTTTGTTTGTTTGTTTGTTTTGTTACACGTGGCAGTAAAACAAATGAAAATTTGTCATATGCAGATACGGGCTTTAGCTACAAGTATAAAGTGTCTGATTTTATGTAAACAAACATAGAAAATATAAGTAGGCCAATTCACTTACCACAAATAAAGGCTTTCTTGCAACGGCTTTAGTTAGAAAAATGGGACTTAGTTCATATCCTTGAGCATCAAAAAGTTTAGTCCGAATCACCCCCACGACAACTTCATTCTGTGAGGAGAAAGGCGAGCGGCTGATTTCATTTCGCCGACGTCAGCTCCAGCGTGACTCCGCCGCCAGGGCGGTGCTAAACTCTAGTAAATACAAGTAAATAAAGCTCATTTAAAGAGAAGCCATTTTCTGTCGGCCAACTCTCTTCTGTGGCAGCGAACAGGACCTTTATCCCCTTAAGGCTCATTTACATACGGCCGCAGGAACCAATCAGAGGCTTTGTTTTGATCCCGCCTCCTCGACACACTTTTCGCGCACGTGGACGGGAAATTCCCTGTAGCACGAGACCGCTTTACAACCGTAGAAGTACTACTGCAGAACATACTACAGTGCAGCTCAGCGCTACTATAGTATAGCTCTGCCCGCTACTACAGTACAACTCAGCGCTACTACAGTACGGCTCAACCCGCTACGACAGTAGGCTACAGCTCAGCGCTACTGCAGTACAGCTCAGCCCGCTACTGCAGTACAGCTCAGCGCTACTGCAGTACAGCTCAGCCCGCTACTGCAGTACAGCTCAGCGCTACTGCAGTACAGCTCAGCCCGCTACTACAATACAGCTCAGCACTACTACAGTACAGCTCAGTACTACTACAATACAGCTCAGCACTACTACAGTACAGCTCAGCCCGCGCTACTGTTCAGTACTGCCACTGTCACTGCCACTGAAGCCTGGATACAGGGGATCGAGGCTTCAGCCCATGTGACAGCGACTCATCTTAAAGCCAGAACATCTTCAACTTTCCCTCCAAAGAGTGACCCGTACATCAGTCCTGTCAGAGATCAGCAGATACAGTCGACTATCCGCTACTTAAAACCGCACTCAAATCACTTAGGTTGCCTACCATTCAGCAAACAAATAAAAAACAAAATAAAGAAATAAACTTCTTTTTTTTATTTTTATTAAAGGCTCAAAATAACATAATAGTGAACATCTTACAATGTAGAGAAAAAGGTTTCAATGACCAATCACAATATGGACCTCACCTTATATGAAACACATCATCCACCTTGCCTGACACAGATTGGTCATAGGCTATTTGTCACAAAATTGTGGGAATAATATGTAAAACTCAATCAAGAATGCTAAACATTTCAGTCAGACTATCATCTACCAAGCAATTTTGGCAAAAGCCTCAGACTTGGCCTCCTTTGAGACAGCAAAGTCTAATCCTATTATTAGTGTCTGTCAGACCGTGTTTACAGCATTTATATGAATTTTATTATGTTTAAAGAGCACTACCTGTATGTCTTATGTCTATTTTTACCTGTATGTCTTATGTCTTTTTATTGTTGATGAGTGTAGCTGTGTGTTTGGGTTTGTGTGCTTGTGTTTTTAGTTTTTAGTTTAAATTGCACATTTGGTGTCTGGTGAAACGCAATTTCAATCCTCTGTGTAATGTTTGTTACATAGTGAATTGACAATAGAGTACACTTTGACTAAAGGCTGATTGGTAATCATGAATTGAGTTACCTCTGTGTTTGATTCCCGGAGATATTATGTCTCACTATCCACACTGAGAGGAACGCCAGCTCTCTCTGTCCCACATGAATTATTGATGCCGTGAACTTTGATTATGTCCCACCTGCACAGTGTCCAATGGGATGCTGAGCGGAGGAGGAGGGATTGGATTCTACTCTCTGTGCTACTGGATCCTTGATTGCTTTTTGCATGACTGACTCCTGTCAACCACAATGGGCTGAGGAGAGCATTAGCCGCAACTTACATTTATACATTCAACGACACAGCCCACTTAGGTTATGCCATTGTTAGAAGACACGTACAAGAACACATGAAAGTGAAAACATATCATATTACAACACATGTACACGAAATGCTATTGTATTGTATGTATTGTTCAGAAGATTGTATCATCTACATTATTGATGCAAGTGTGTATATTAAGATAACAAACTTAAGTTATTCATTAGCATGCTTCACCCTGTGCTGTATTAATGTCTGAATGTATAGCTGCAGAAATCATTTAGGCCATTTGGCAGCTCCCAGAAGAGCAGAAAGCATGCTTCTACATCATAAATAATGCATATGTATCATCTCTCTGTGGCTTTACCTCTATCTAGAAACATCCATATTAAATTAAACACTTCTGTCTTAACTGTCCAGCAGCGCATGTTATGTTTGTTTATAGATTATCCTTGATGAGTGCAAGTTTATTTTGTATATAGATTAATCTCATGTAATTATCTTTCACACATTATTCAGAGTTTGGAAGTAACAAATATATTGAAAATACGTATTCAGAATGATAATTTAGAATAATGTCTTAAGTTATTTTGCTCAAATCAAAGGAAATTATGGCGGTACTTGATCACACAAGCTTGGCATCGAATAACAACAAAAATAGAAAGATAACAGCTATTGTAGTGAGTACATGTGCATTTTTTTACAAGGCTGTTTTCCTATCACAGGCTATAATAATATTGCATTTGCCGATAGCTGCACTGTATTGACTTGTGTTGGGTTTGTGGCTAGCAGGTGTTTGCGAACAACTTCCCGGAGTAGCGTGAGATCCCTGGGAGAAAAAGGCAAAGCAAAGCAGGCATCAGTTTGTGTTATATCAGAGAGCTGTTTCCAGGAGTTACATACACACACACACACACACGCACGCACGCACACGCACACGCACACGCACACACACCATGCCAGGCCTCCACATGGCTGCACAATCTCATGCCCTACTTCCCTCTTAACCTCCACGGACCATCTCCCTGCTGAGGTTTCTCTCTCTGTAGACATCTTCTAACATCTTCATACACGCAATGCCAACATAACATCAAAACATTTGCCACATCCTGCCTGGAAACAGAAAGAGAGGCAATTTCATTTGCTTGGAGAGGGAGATTCTTCTTCTTCTAGCATAGCCTGGTGTTGAATACTGACCTAGTACTGGAGATCAGCACGGAGCAATGATCCGGCAATTGACTCATGCTCCCAGTTGAACTCAAGATGTCAGATTAGGTTAAATAAACAGCTTCTAATCTCTTATTATTTATTTATTCAAGCCATAGAAATACTGACAACATTTGATTATCTGTGAAATTATGTATGCTGGCAGGATTAGCCTCAGGTCAGATTTAATTATAGAGATGTTTGCTTAACTCAAATGACCTAAGATACGTTACATTACATTACATATATATATGACTTTTTAATATTGTTTGACTTCTACATCTCTATGGAGGTTTTGCACACTGGTACACAAACATGGTCTAATAACTATTGATTATTGATTTTTGATGTTCTTGAACTTGAAAGCCGAGGATAAAATCAGGGAAAATAGTACATTGGAATAGTAGTAGTCAGTAGTAATAGACAGTAGTAGTAATTGAGGTTGGGATGAGTAGCAATTCTCACAAGACATGACATAAGATTGTTTTTAAATATTTGGATTGGACTCAATTACAGTCTGTCTATTGATTGTATTGATTGAACTAAAAAGGCTCATGCGATGTTCATGTAAGTTTCCATTACAAAATACATCTTTGTAATTTGTTTTGTTTCATTTTTTCATTTGTACAAGTGAATAAAGCAGCATAGGCAATATATAAATAACGAAACAGAAGAAAAAAGAAAATAAAAATGTTGCTATACTGTTGTTTGAGCCAGCTCCAAATACTGAATGTGTGCATCACTGAGGGCTGCAACTGTAAATTGTATGCCAAATTATGAAAACAATACAGATAATTTCTAAAATAATAAAAGATAATTTTCCTGTGTGCTCAATTTTAATGGTAAATCTTGAGGCATGAGATCTGGTCCCATTTCTAGTAGTACTGAAACAGCGCATTACTTCAGATGTTGAATCCAACCTCTAAGTCTGAGGAGCATGGTTATGGAGGATGACACCTGACCTGAGCAAGTAACACAAGCTAGCACCTTTGTAAGAGCTGTCTGCTGATCATATCCTGTCTGGATCTAGAGCCTGAGCCAAAACTCCCACTCCCACCGTGACTCAGATACAAAAGCAGCAGCTGGTATTTACACAAGATTTATCAGATTAATATTCAACTTAACCTTTTAGTTCAGTACACAGTTGGTTGGTACATTTGTTTTGTTATGGGTGACAAAAGAATGTGATGACACCTTAAGCACAGATCTTATTTCTTTACGTGGAATGGTCAGTAGTAGAAGTAAGTACGTCTGTCACGGTAACAAGTTTAACAAGTGCGGTATATATTGCTGCTGTAAATACACATACACGATTATAACGTGAATTATAATTAACTTTTATAATTTTAACTTTCACTTTTTATAAATATAAAGTGAATTTCTCCTATGTGAGATCATTAAAGTCTTACCTTACCTTATCTTATCTTATCTTATCTTATCTTATTATGAATGAAGCACGAAGCTGAATAATTCACAAAAAGTACTTTAACGATAAATACTGACCCCCAAAAAGTATTGTTCCATCTATCATGTATTGAACGTGATATATATAGTAATTATTATAGTAATTATAGTAATTATTTTGACACGCCTAGAGGTAAGCCTGCATTTTTATTTTTTATTTTTTTGCAATTAATAAACATGTAAATGCAATGTTTATAAGTTTAATGCCATACTACGGAACATCCATAAAGACAAGCTAGTGGTGGCAAGTACATATAGTTTCTCAGTGTTTTGGGGTAAATATATTTCAAGATAATTTAACCAGAATCTAAAATCAGTGAATACCAATGACAAAATTGTGCTGAACAATGGCTTTTATAGGGATTTTTTAATGCCTTTTCCATTGCAACCTCAACAGTCTGGATTAATTCAACTTAGACAAGAGAAATTACACTCAACAAAAATATAAACGCAACACTTTTGTTTTTGCTCCCATTTTTCATGAGATGGACCCAAAGATCCAAAATTCACTCCAGATACACAAAACTACCATTTCTCTCAAACATTGTTCACAAATCTGTCCAAATGTGTGACAGCGAGGACCTCTGCCCCGAGACAATCCACCCCACCTCACAGGTGCGCCACATCAAGATGCTGATCCGACATCATGACCAGTGCACAGGTGCACCCCAGACTGCCCACAATAAAAGGCCACCCCGAAATGTGCATTTTTTTTTTTTGTTGCTTTATTGGGGGTCTGGGGACTCAGAACCAGTCAGTATCTGGTGTGACCACCATTTGCCTCATGCAGTGCAACACATCTTCTTTGCATAGAGTTTATCAGATTGTCAGTTGTGGCCTGTGGAATGTTGGTCCACTCCTCTTCAAAGGCTGTTATGGACGAAGAACATAGGAGCATTTTATTGATGGCATTTTGAATGCACAGAGATACCGTGATGAGATCCTGAGGCCCATTGTTGTGCCATACATCCATGAACATCACCTCATGTTTCAGCAAGATAATGCACGGCCCCATGTTGCAGGGATCTGTACACAATTCTTGGAAGCTGAAAATGTCCCAGTTCTTGCATGGCCAGCATACTCACCGGACATGTCACCCATTGAGCATGTTTGGGATGTGCTTGACCGGCGTATACGACAGCGTGTACCAGCTCCCACTAATATCCAGCAACTTCGCACAGCCATTGAAGAGGAGTGGACCAACATTCCACAGGCCACAACTGACAATCTGATAAACTCTATGCGAAGATTATGTTTTGCACTGCATGAGGCAAATGGTGGTCACACCAGATACTGACTGGTTCTGAGTCCCCAGACCCCCAATAAAGCAAAAAAAAAAAAATGCACATTTCGGGGTGGCCTTTTATTGTGGGCAGTCTGGGGTGCACCTGTGCACTGGTCATGATGTCGGATCAGCATCTTGATGTGGCACACCTGTGAGGTGGGGTGGATTGTCTCGGCGGGGCAGAGGTGCTCGCTGTCACACATTTGGACAGATTTGTGAACAATGTTTGAGAGAAATGGTAGTGTTGTGTATCTGGAGTGAATTTTGGATCTTTGGGTCCATCTCAGGAAAAATGAGAGCAAAAACAAAAGTGTTGCGTTTATATTTTTGTTGAGTATATTTGGAGCTCACACATCACAATATATTATAATAACAAAGAAAATATGTGGTAATAATAAATTCAAAATAAGTAGCGAAAATGACAAGAGATAGGTGCCAAATCAGGCATAAATATATAAATGTGTATGTACAGATACAAATTTAAACTATTGAAATATAGTACTGTAATAGAAATATTTTTTGCTTCCCCTCGGTCTTCACTCTATTTCATCCTACACTGTTTTGTCCTGTGAAGAAATATGGAGCAAAAGTAGTGAATAAACAGTGATCAATGAAGAACATATGATACAGATGGTAGAACAGTAGTCTTTGAAGTACAGTTTTAGACGTTTAATCTCCCCTCTCCAAAGGCTGCCTGATAGGAAAGTCTGGACCATAACTGACCTCATCAACACTTCAAACACTACGACGATGTCAAGTGAAAAGAGCCACTTCTGACGCTCTAACTGTTTAAAACAAGCTTACAACACCGGGATACCAGCCACAGTCTCCACGCCACATCCTCTTTGAAGTCCGATTCTCCTCCGTGGGAAGAAATGAAAAGGAAAACTACTGTAGCATATCAAACTAGTCCACATACACTGGCCTTTTCCTGAACCCACTTTAATTTGTTTTGGCTGCGGGCGACTGGTGCCCTACGCATCAGAAGTGCATATGTCCTGCTACTTTTATTCTGCAGGTGATGCGTTTGAGTGCTGTAGGAACAATTGATTATTTGGACTCTCCTCTGCACTTCTTTGCCTGTGGGCTATGCTTTGCACAATGAAATGGACTGACGTATCAAGCTGTGAATATGAGGGAGATGAAAAGATAATAGCCAATGCATATAGACGACACAGCTGACCACCATAAAGACACTGTGTGTAAAAATGCCTGAAGAGGTTTTTGATATCATCCATACATGTTTCAATAATCTAGAGTTCTCTCCCTGGCTCTATGTGACCCCTCAATATGGTTAGCAGTACAATTCTGTACAATGCTCAGTCCACAAGCCTGTGTCAGTCTTGCTCCCACTCAGCAATTTTCCATAAATACAGCTCTGGAAAAAAGAGAGACCACTGCAAAATTATCATTTTTATTTTATTTTACTACTTATAGGTATGTGTTTGGGCAAAAGGAACATTTTTGTTTGAGTCTATAAACTACTGACAACATTTCCCCCAAATTCCAAATAAAAATATTATCATTTAGAGCATTTATTTGCAGAAAATGACAAAATAACAAAAAAGGTACCTGTTTTCAGACCTCAAACAATGCAAAGAAACAAGATCAAATTCATTTTAAAACAACATAATACTAATGTTTACACTTAAGAAGAGTTCAGAAATCAATATTTGGTGCAGTAACCCTTATTTTTAATCACAGCTTTCATGCGTCTTGTCATGCTCTCCACAAGTCTTTCACATTGTTCTTGGGTGACTTTATTCCACTCCTGGTGCAAGAACTGAAGTAGCTCAGCTTTGTTTTTGTGTTGGAATTCAACAGACGCTGGAATGGAATGGCTGTAATACATGTAGAGATGCTGATTTCAGAAAAAAAATGCAGTGGTCTCTTATTTTTTTCCAGAGCTGTATATATGAGCATGATACAAAACAATACACTACAACATCACAAACCTGATGTGTAGCAGTTTCATAAGCAAGATGCACACTCATTGTGTAGTGATAGCACTCTGCGAGTGAGTGACAAAAACAAAAGTTTATTCACTTATTTCAGGCTAACATAGCATTTTCAAAACATTAAAAGATAACATTATAATCTAAATATGTAATGTGTTACCAGTTAATACCCCATAGAAGTGAAACACCCCCTCTTTAATCTACAATACTCTACCATTACCAAACACTCTCACATAACTTCAGACATATCCAAATCTTCACTTTGTAATGTTATAAACAGTGTTGTTATTCTCTGTCCTTCTTTGCCTGTGGGCTATGCTTTACACAGTGAATCAGACTGACACGTCAAGCTGTGAATATGAGGGTGTTGAAAAGACAATAGCCAGTGCATATACAGAAGTGCAGGCAACAGAACTGCTTAGCTGACCACCACAAAGACACTGTTTAATCACACATAAAAGCAGAGATGCCTCAAAGCCTGCATGTCCTCACAGCTGTGCATGTGAATCTTCTGAAGTGGAGCAACACAGCAGTCGTCCACACTGAAGACCAAGGCGACCCACCAACTATGAGTCAATCTCACAACTGGGGTTAGGACAAGCCAGGCTCCCATACCAAAGCCAAGTGTGCACAAAGGATTTTCTTTTTTTTTCTCAAAGACATCACACTGGTTAACGCTTTGAAATGCTGATATTGTTTTCACCAGGCTTTCAACAGAATATCCCTAAAGGTGAAGAAAACAAGATCAAATAAGTGGAAGAAAATGGGTTAAAATTGAATCATTGTTGTTCATAAAAGGAGACGGTGCTCAAATGAAAAGACCACATGTACTCTGATTTACGCATTTAGTATGTTAATTAACTGTGGTTGATGAGAAAGCAGCCTGCGGCGAGGAGGTCCTGCTCAGAGAACTGTAATGGCACATACAAAAGCACTATAAATGGCGTCTATCATCACGTACTAATTATGTCGCCTCTGGGCTCCACTAGATCAGATTTCACCTTTGGGCGCCAGCCACCAAACACTTAGCATTCATATTTAATCACACCTCATTATCTGCGACAATGTAGGAAGGAGACAGAGACCTTACCTGATCTGCCAGACAATCACGGCCCCTTCAGACCAGGGCTAGTTCTGTGTCTGGACATGTAGACGGATTAGTGTTCGATTCACATGTAGTTTTAAACCTGCTTTATTCTTACTGTTGGGATTTTGTTCTTAACTACAATTGTTTAACCCAGCAAGGAATTGTTCTTTCAAAAGTAAAACAGTTTGTATTGATTGCATGCAAAATATGGGTGAGATAATGATACCTCAGTGATGCACTAGAGAATAAAAACTGCTGTAATTAGGATCTAAACAGTAATAGAATGCTCCCACATTGACTGCGTTGTACTAACAAAGTTCATGCCAGGTTTGTGGAAGTTTCTGTGTTTTTGTAATTTTTTACTTCTATTTACAAGCTCAACTCATATTAGATTAGTAGGGGGAATAATGCAAGAAAGGCGCAATATAAATATAAAAGAAAGAAAAGATGTGAAAAATCTTGTGATATTCAAACCCTTGTTACGGTTAGCAGAACGCTTCAGGGCAATTCTGTACAATGCTCAGCTCACAAGCCTGCATCATTCTTGCTCCCACACAGGATTTCTGCATAAATATACAGTATATGAGCATGATATAATAATAATAACAATAACTGTTTTGGAAAAATTATATAGATCTTAAAGAAAAAATAATTAATTCATTTGCGAAGCCCGAGGAGTTTTTGGAATACAGACAAAGGCTTATTCTTCTTGTTACAGCAAATATGGACAGGGCATAGTCCTGCCCTGGCCAGAGACTAACAGCCTCTCCTGAGTCTACTCTCTCCAGTCACCCCTTCCCTCCATCTCCCCAATCTCTCCCCCCGAGCATCTCCTCAGAGCGTCTCCTCCAGAGCATCTGAGCTGTGAGTATTTATACAGAAATACAAGTTACATACATATCAAAGTAGAGTTATTTTTGTTTCACAGACTTGTGCTAATCAAGTTAACTTACATTTGAGGACAGGTAGTACAACAAAGGGCTTCCAGCAGGTGGAGAAGGTTGTGTCTGTTGAACCTTTACACGCGTTAATGATTGGTCTGGTATAAGATAGAAACCACATTCATTTACACAAAGACTGAGAGAAATCATTCCACAATATAAATTTCCATCACAATAATAATAACAATACACTACATCTTCACAAACCTCATACAATGTGCAGTAGTTTCATAAGCGGGATGTACACAGATTGGATTGTGACAGTGCCCTGAAGGGTGAGCACATGCAGCAAAGGAAGGGAAAAAGTTCAAAGCCAGCTTTATTATCGAAAAACATATGTACAGGTTGCACACACAGTATTTGAAATTGCAGCAACTAATCTTACAACTAATTTTTACCAACTTATTTTCAGGAAATTTAGCATTTTGAAAATGTTAAAAGGTAACATGGTGATTTAAACATGTGTTATCAATTAATACCCTACAGATGTGAAATACCCCCTCTTTAATCTACAAAAGGTTCACGTTTATAAACAGAATTGTGTTGCATACAGTGCTTTCATTGAGAGTCAGATTGTTAATGAGAAGAACTCAAGAGTGCTACACAGATCAATCAGGCATTAGTAAAGTTAATCAATTGCAGATGCACACTATTTGTCTAAATTGTAAAATGGCAGTTAAAGAGAACTTTGCTATCTGTTATGGTTATGGCTCTGTGTGCCTCTTTCTGTTTGATCTCAAATTCAAAGCAGTTGCAGATAATGCAGGTTCAAGGCTAGCAGCGACCACCCTGCCAAACTTTTATTACCAATTGTCACATTTAAGATCTACAGTGCCAATAGGAGTTTACACAGAGATCTCACACTGTGCTTAAGTGACTCAGCCCGTTTGAAGATAGCCCGAGCCCTGGTCCCGTGCATTTTCAGCAGCCCAGCCCTTTCATGTCAGCCCTTTCCTTTGGAGTTCGTTTTTGGTTCAAAGAACAGCTAAAGCAAACAGGGCCTAATCCCTCCTGCTCACAGCCATAGCCTGTTAGCACATTATCAGCTCAAAGTCATCATTAAGTCACAGCCCTCAGGTGTAAGAAGGCCACTGCTGGAGATCAAATATGGCTTTGGTGTCCCCAGACTGCATGTCCTTGTTATGCAGCTGAAACTATATACTCAGGCTTCATCATTTGACACTTGTTGACAGTTTATCTATGACAGCCTTGTGTGGTTGTGGAACAAGTATTAAACAAGTCTTAATCTGTACAACTTTCAGCGGTCAAAGCATGCCTGATGTGCTGGATAGGGCCCGACTCAGTATGATTTGTACTTAACACGGGTGACAATAATTATCCAGTCTCGTCCACTCAGGTGCAGGACTGCAGCCAGGTGAAACTAGAGCTGCTCCTGAAAGATGCACGGCCTATTAAACAAAAACACAGAGATATCCTGTTACGCACAGAGTCGTGAGCCAAAACACGGATACACTCCTGCATGAATCTGCACTGTTTGATTAATGACAGAGGTGTTTAATGGACAGACGGGGCAATCAGTTTTAGCTCTATAGATGAATTGTACAGTGTCAAAGTCACTATATTGCAAATAATTTCTCTTGTGGATAAATGGTTTGTCTAAATCTATTGGATTAACTTTTTAAATTAGGACAGGATAGTACATCTGGAGTCTGAGTGTTTCAAAGTATGACATTAAACTCATATTGCATTTATTCAATGACATTTTTTAATTCAATTCAATTTCAATTTTTTTTTAATACAAACTAAATATTCTTACTATGTGCAGACTCACCTCTCCTCAGATTTGACCTGTTACATGGCCTGGTGCTTATGACTTATGGATATACAGCTCTGGAAAAAAATAAGAGACCACTGCATTTTTTTCTGAAATCAGCATCTCTACATGTATTACAGCCATTCCATTCCAGCGTCTGTTGAATTCCAACACAAACACAAAGCTGAGCTACTTCAGTTCTTGCACCAGGAGTGGAGTAAAGTCACCCAAGAACAATGTGAAAGACTTGTGGAGAGCATGCCAAGACGCATGAAAGCTGTGATTAAAAATAAGGGTTATTGCACCAAATACTGATTTCTGAACTCTTCTTAAGTGTAAACATTAGTATTATGTTGTTTTAAAATGAATTTGATCTTGTTTCTTTGCATTGTTTGAGGTCTGAAAACATGTATCTTTTTGTGATTTTGACCATTTGTCATTTTCTGCAAATAAATGCTCTAAAAGATTTTTATTTGGAATTTGGGGGAAATGTTGTCAGTAGTTTATAGACTTAAACAAAAATGTTCCTTTTGCCCAAATACATACCTATAAGTAGTAAAATCAGAAAATTATAATTTTGCAGTGGTCTCTTTTTTTTCCTCCAGAGCTGTAGTTTAATGCCATACTGTGGATGATTCTAGGCAAAAGAATAACATCTCTATGGAGACCATCAGGAAGTTACACACTAAATGGTGACATTTTTATATAGCACTTTTCCACATTCAAGGCATTCAAGGAACCACTCACCCATTCTGACACTAATATACTCAGACACTGAGGCGAGGGGGGGTTAAGTGTCTTGTTCAAGGACACAACGGTAGCATGTCTTAGAACTTAGCACCCCCAAAGCTCCTCCAAACAAAAATGAAGATGAACATTCTACCAGCTGAGCTACTGTCTGCACCATTATTTTGTCACTTATTATTAAACAATTTGACAAATTGAAACTATATTTGTGAATGTATGTGCTGCAGGGCCCTCTTACTTAATCATATTGACAGTTTTCATTAGGCATCAAGCAAAGTTCCCTGGGGGGCAAATTTCCATGGCAACGCTGTGGGGTCAAAGCTCAAGGGTGTAGCACTGCCTGTTACTCAAGTTAGACTCCATGTCCCCAAAGGAATGTTGCACGATGCCCCATGTAAAGTATCAAAAACACTACTTAATAAAGCAACAATGTGGTCATACATTTTGACTTTCAGCTTTTGAATAGGGCTATGGTCTGAGGAACAAAACCATGAACTGCTTCTGTTTCATGTAATTGCGATGCCCATTACAAATAAATAAATACAAACTTCCTGTAAAAGTAAGATTTGGACTATCCCATTTCCTCTAGCCACAACTCATTCGCCCCAAACCAAATCAGAGTTTTATGTGCTGGTCAGCCAAAGTGTAAACAAAACATTTAGGAGTCATTTGACCTGCTGTGGGGACAAGTAATGAGCAGGTGACCTCAGACATGGTAGGCTCTCATTACTGTCAGGGGCAAGGGAGAAAGTCCTTAAAGCACATTAAAGCACATGCCCCTGTGGCCTATAAGCAGTGATGCTAAATGGTACTATTGAATTACACTGATCCAAATAAAGTACTATTGCACAATATACAAAAAAAAAGTGATATCTTTGTGGATTTTTATCATTTCACATAAACCAGTGTCATAATTTCAGCTCATCGGTGAGAGGTAATGCAATATGTCAAGGCGTCACATGCTTTGACTCTTAATATTTAAAGGTCCTATATTACACAAAATTGACTCTTGTGAGCTTTAAGCCATGTTAGAATGTTGTTAGCTCATCAAAAACATATCTGGAGTTGTGTTGTTTTTTTTCATTCACATGTTTGACTTACGCTTTATTATCAGTCTGTCTACATCTCCAAAGCGCAAAATGCTCCGTTGTGATGTCATGTAGCGCTAGGTTTCAAGTTAACAGCTCCTTTTTACCTTTTGTCCAGTAGAGATTGACAATTTCAGGGCTGAAATCATTCAAATGGTTATAATAAAGGTGTATGGACTTTAAAAACACAGTGATGCACTTGCTGTATTACGACGTGGGATAGGAGTGGGAGTGTTTTCAGTTTGAGAGAAGAACTCATTAAACATGTGAATGAAACAAAACACAACTTCAGGTACTATTTGTGATGAGGACACAACATTATAATATAGATCAGAAAACAGCACCATATGGGCTCTTTAACACATGCCAAGACTGGAAAAAAATCAATTCTATTCTCCATATCTGATCGACTATCTGAAATATTAGCTGTAACATTAAGTATCAGCCCGTGAACACCTCTTAATGTACATTCCATTAAAAATTTACATACTCGGTGCAGGGCCGCTCAAAGTGTGTCAAGTGCGTCTTTGGAGCTGATCAGGTCTAGTCTGTGTCTGGTGCCCACAGACGGGACGGGAGAGGTCACGGGGGTGCTCTGACCTCCAGCCTGGCGTTATGCGAACCCCCTCCACGGAGCTCGATGAAGTCAGATTGTCTAATCCGAGGAAAACAAAAGTGCTGTCAGTCAGGGCAGGCAGGCAAATTATCAGAGCTCAGATATTGATGATGCAGAGATGTTAAAGCCGTTAAGCCCTAGCGCTAATGGTCTCTAAAGTGTTCGCTGTGCTCTGGATGTATTTTCATAGTGGGCCATTACACGTTTAGGAAGATATGCTCATTACAGCTATACGCCGTATGTAAGTGCTTTTCACAATTGGTGTTTAAGTATCATATAGCAATCAATAGGGCTTTAAGACAGTAACAGCATATGGGGAGACAATATAGCAAGCGTATTTAGATCAGACTAGCCAGTATGTAGTAAACAACGTTGAGAAATAACTGAAAACACAAAGAATACGTACTGTGAATACTAATTTGGGGTAAATGTATTCTGGTACAGTTACATTTTCATTTGGTGGCATTCAGAATACAGATACTTGTCTAAAATCAAAGGAATACATGCCAGTACTTAGCTCAATTTAGGCAATTTATCAGTGAGACAAATATAAAACACTGCTCTTGTGGTGAGTGCATGTATGATTTTTCAGTGATAAATAAATGTATACAAACAGTGAAACAAACATAATGCCATTTGTTGCATCTTTACATGATAATTTAAATGCAATCCTGTGTGAAAGTATTCAGCATATCATCAGAATTGTAATACAATAGAATAGAAAGCCTTTTATTGTCACTATTCATATGTACAATTTACATTATACATACTCACAATGAGATTGAAAGCATCTCACTTCAGTGCAGACATTAGGATATTTACAACACAGTATAGAAAAAAAAATAGAGCAAAAAGATTATAATAAAAGGGGCGGGGCAGTTGGGGGCGGCAGTTGGTAGAGCGCTTGCCTAGTGATCCAGGGGTTGGCGGTTTGAATCCCGCTCTTGACGGGTGGACCGCGTGTGATCCCAGCTGAGCGCTGCCGTTGTGTCCTTGGGCAAGACACTTAACCCCACCTCGCCCCTAATGTCTGCGGACACTGGTAGCCCCCATGGCAGAAGATAAATCAAGGCCCATTGTGACGTGAGCCGTCCTCCTGTGGACCCACCACCCGCGGGAGGATTCATGAGGGCTGGTGCATTGTGTTCTGGGCAGTAGAACACTGCTTGGACTGCTGCCCCCGTGACCCAGAGAATGGGAAATGCGGAATAAGATGAATGAATGAATGAATGAATGAATGATTATAATAAAATAGTGCAAAAAAGAAAATTAGTACAAAAAAAGTCATCTACAAGCTGGTACTACACATTGGATGTCTAGGTTATTGCAAGTCTTGCTCAGATATTGCAGTAGGGTGGCACATACAGCCATATGTATATACACACTTGAGAGTCTCTACATTGTAGAGGGAGATGTTTCACAGAACTCAGTTTAGCATATTGTGCTGTATTAAATGTTACCCACAAGCTATAGCACTGTGTTAAGTATTGCACCACAAGATATTGCATTGTAATTAGGTATTGCACAACAACTGGTCAATATGCTACAAAACCTAGTTTAAGATTTTACACAGTAATAAATATTGCCCAGGTGGATATGCTACAAAAACTATATACAGCTCTGGAAAAAAGAGACCACTGCAAAATTATCAGTTTTTATGATTTTACTACTTATAGGTATGTGTTTGGGCAAAAAGAACATTTTAGTTTGAGTCTATAAACTACTGACAACATTTCCCCCAATTCCAAATAAAAATATTATTGTTTAGAGCATTTATTTGCAGAAAATGACAAATGGTCAAAATAACAAAAAAGATACTGTACTTTTCGTACTAGCTGCACCTGACTATAAGCCGCACCAACCAAATTTTTTTAAAATTTGTACATATATAAGCCACACCTGACTATAAGCTGCAGGTGTCCACATTGTAACTTGAGATATTACACAGAAAGATGGTACACAATAGGATTTTTTTTATTTATTTAATTAACGTAAATACTGGTACGTGCTTTTTTTCTGGCAGAAACACGGCAGTAAAACAATTGTAAAATGGCCAGCCTGTAGCCTCTGGAAGCCTTAAAATAAAGTTTCAAGTTTAGCTTTAAGTGAACTGAACTCAATCTCATGGAACTGTTGATACCTGTAGGAGATTTTAAGTGGCTAAAACAAGGATTCATTAATTCATGAACTCTCCTCACTTATTTACCGTAGGTATTTTCACCTACCAGAAAAGTCCCTGATCGCTATCTTCTTCCTTGATAAAGAATTAATCCATACATAAGCTGACTATAAGCCGCAGGGTCTGAAGTGTGAGAAAAAAGTAGCGGCTTATAGTCTGAAAAGTACGGTACATGTTTTCAGACCTCAAACAATGCAAAGAACAAGATCAAATTGATTTTAAAACAACATAATACTAATGTTTATGCTTAAGAAGAGTTCAGAAATCAATATTTGGTTCAATAACCCTTATTTTTAATCACAGCTTTCAAATAGACGCTGGAATGGAATGGCTGTAATACATGTAGAGATGCTGATTTCAGAAAAAAAATGCAGTGGTCTCTCATTTTCTTCCAGAGCTGTATATAATGCAGGTATTCAGTATTCTGCAGCTAAATACATTTTCAAAGTAATCTTCCCATCCCTGACAATAAACACCAGAGGCATATGTTGGCCAATTGTAACGGATTAGAGAAAGATTATTTATAAATAATCCTTCTCACATGTGGATAGAGCGAATCATTCTTACTGTTTGACCACTCTGTTGGAACGCTCTCATGTATGACTAATTCTCTGTTTTTTGCTTCTAATTTGAGGAGTTCTGTGCCGTTCTTAGTGCAGAGAAATGCTCTAATAATCTTGTGGTTAAAATTAAACCGCAGAGTGGCCTTTTACAAACCATATTTTTCCACAGTGCTTTGACATTTCAGAAGCTAGAACACATCTTTGACCTTTGTGCTGGATCTGGCAGAAGGACAGTCATAAATGGCAAAATATAATGAAGGCCTGCAGCAAAGGACAATAAAAAAATGAGGCTAGAGTGTATACCATGGAAAAAGTGCTCTCATTTGTATCGATACTTTGCAGCTGATGTCATCAACTTTCCCTGGGGGTGTGAAACTAGCTGAAGGCTCTACTCTATCAGAAGCTCGGTTACTCAAGGTAGACTTGATCTGAGTTTTGTTTTACCACAATTTGACCGCAAAGATCTGATTTAGTTGGAACAGGTGAGATGATTTGTGCTCTTAAACAGCCTCACATAAAATTACTGTCACAAGCTACTGAGACAACAGTTTTTCAGTTAGACACTCTCAGTCTGTCTAAAAACATTATTATCTGTGTTTGCCAATGTGCGCATTGTGTCACCATGGTAACTGCTAAATATTCTGCCAGTAGAGATACATGTAGAATACCCCCAACCTGATGCCACAGAAAATTATCTAGGGTATCCGTATTTCATTTAGCCCCATTGACTTGGAATTACTGATCAAAAATACCTTGTGTTTTGTTTTATTCACACATGTTAGAGTAGCTCTGGTTTAATAGTCTGTCTACATCTCCGGAGCTCAAAATGCTCTGTTCCACCAGCCTGTGCCAGATTTGTGCCTTAAACATGCGTGAATGAAACAAAACACTACTCTGGCTATGTTTTGATAAGGAACATTATAATATAGACCAAAAAATAACGTAATATGGGCCTTTAAAGAGACAAATTAAGAATATATGAATGGTATGAACAACAGCTCTGGAAAAAAAATAAGTGACCACTGCATTTTTTTCTGAAAACAGCATCTCTTCATGTATTACAGCCATTCCATTCCAGCGTCTTTTGAATTCCAGCACAAACACAAATCTGAGCTACTTCAGTTCTTGCACCAGGAGTTGAATAAAGTCACCCAAGAACAATGTGAAAGACTTGTGGAGAGCATGCCAAGACACATGAAAGCTGTGAATAAAAATAAGGGTTATTGCACCAAATACTGATTTCTGAACTCTTCTTAAGTGTAAACATTAGTATGTTGTTTTAAAATGAATTTGATCTTGTTTCTTTGCATTGTCTGAGGTCTGAAAACATGTATCGTTTTTGTTATTTTGATCATTTGTCATTTTCTGCAAATAAATGCTCTAAAGGATAATATTTTTAATGGAATTTGGGGTAAATGTTGTCAGTAGTTCAAAGAAAAATGTTCCTTTTGCCTAAACACATACCTATAAGTAGTAAAATTAGAAAAACTGATAATTTTGCAGTTGTCTCTTATTTTTTTCCAGAGCTGTATATATGCAACTGTAAATTCTGCCAAATGTAAACAACAGCCTGTTTGCTTCTCAACATATGTCACTGTAAATCCCTTCACATAGATGGCCCATATGTACACTGTATTTGCCCACAGAGTCCAGCCCTATTCCACTGTTTACCTTCTGTCCTCATTTGTTTGTGACTGAGCTGCAGATAAGTAGTCCACTGAAGCATAACGATTACAACAAATGAGATCATCGTCCACTCCTCTGTCTGACAACCCAAGACAAACACACCACCACACGGCCTTGAATCAGAGGTGGACCGTGTTAAAGTGTGTTGTCAATATTAAAGGTGCACTGTGGAACTTTCCTTGTGGACGTTACGCTGCCTGGTTGTTATTTCTGCCTGTAGTTGAATAAATAAATAATAGATAAGTTTAACAGAGTACTGGACCATTTGGCAAAGCAGTAACACATCCCTGGAATTAAGCAGAGCCTCCAGTGGAAAGTGCATTTTTAAAATCTATGTTATAATGTTGTTTCCTCATCACAAAAATACCTGGAGATGTGTTACGTTCACACGTTTAACACACACACATCCTGTATATTTAGGCTGAGTTCAGAAAACACTCTGTTCCACCTTATGATGTCATGTGGTAATACAGGAAGCACTCCACAGCATTTTTAAATTCCATATACCTTTGCTAGAATAATTTTGATTATTTCTGCTTTGGAATTGCCAATCCCCACTGAATTAAAGGTAAAAGATAGTTGTTAACTTGAAAACTACAGCTTTATGACATCACAAGTTGGAACAGAGCATTTTGAGCTTGGGACATGTAGACAGCCTAATAATGCAACGTTAAACATGTGTGAATGAAACAAGTCACAACTCTATGTATGCTATTGATTCGGTAACATTAGAACATGGGTCTCAAGAGTAATTTTTTTTTGCAAAAACTTTGATATATATTGCATTGTCAAACTTTGGATATAAATTGATTATTAAAAATTTTTGCCTAAAATTTTATAGTCCACTTGTATGGAAGATAATTTGTTCCACCAGATTACCGCTGAATTTCTCACTTTGAATTTTTTTAAATCTGAAAAAAGTTGTTTGAAAAGTTATTTTTATTCTGAAATTTAAGTATGCTGCGTGTTTAAAATTCTAAATAAAAATTTCACCTTTTAAATATTCAGCACAGGTAATTTCAAGCCCTCAAATTCAAAAGTTAAAATTCAGAGTGTAAAATTCACAGTGAAAAAACTGCACAAAGATCCAAGATGCCAAGGCCAAAGCCTGTGTGAGTGAGGAGGACAGAGGCTGTTTCTTAAGATAAGATAAGACTTTATTGATCTCACACAGGGGAAATTTACTTGCCACAGTAGCTCCAGGACATTTGAACAAGAGAGAAAAGTGCATGCAGGCAGGAATGGGATAAGGTAAGTAATAATAAAAATAGTAATAAGTAATAATAATAATGGAAAATAGTAATAATAATAATAATAATAGTAACAACAAGCATCAACATGAAAAAGAGGATATTGCACGTCTGGCCTATGTGTTAGAATTATACAGTCTGATGGCGGTGGGGATGAAGGATCTGCGGTAGCGCTCCTTCTTGCACTGGGGGTGTCTTAGTCGGCTACTGAAGGAGCTGCTCAGCTCCTCAATAGTCCGGTGCAGAGGGTGAGAGGTGTCATCCATAATGGACATGAATTTGGCCAGTACCCTCCTCTCAGCCACCTCCTCTACAGAGTCCAGAGGACAGCCCAGGACAGAGCTGGCTCTCCTGACCAGCTTATTCAGTCTTTTCCTGTCCTGTTCTGTGCTGCTCGGGGCCCAGCAGATGACAGCGTAGAGGAAAGCAGAGGCCACCACAGAGTCGTAAAAAGTCTTGAGCAGAGGCCTGCACACTCCAAAGGACCTCAGTCTCCTCAGGAGGTGGAGACGACTTTGGCCCTTCTTGTACAGGGCGTCGGTGTTGTGGGACCAGTCCAGTTTATTGTTGAGGTGAACACCCAGGTACTTGAAACTGTCCACAGTCTCTATGTCCTGCCCCTGGATGTTCACCGGTGAGTGAGGTAGTGGTTTCCTCCTGAAGTCGATCACCAGCTCCTTTGTCTTACTGGTGTTAAGGCACAGGTGGTTGCGCCCACACCAGTCCACAAAGTCACTGATGACCGAGTGGTACTCCAGCTCGTTCCCCTCTGACACACAGCCCACAATGGCCGAGTCATCAGAGAACTTCTGGAGATGGCAGCTGTCCGTGTTGTATGTGAAGTCCGAGGTGTAGATGGTGAAGAGGAAGGGTGAGAGGACAGTTCCCTGGGGAGCCCCGGTGCTGCAGACTACCACCTCTGACTCACAGCCGCGCAGCCGCACGTACTGTGGGCGGTCAGTGAGGTAGTCGATGGTCCAGGCAGCGAGATGTCCATCCACTTCCACGTCCTCCAGCTTCCCCCGCAGCAGCGCCGACCTGATGGTGTTGAAGGCACTGGAGAAGTCAAAGAACATGACTCTCACAGCACTCCCGGCGGTCTCTAGGTGGGTGAGCGCCCACTTCAGAAAGTAGATGACGGGGTCCTCTACTCCTACATTTGGCTTGTAGGCAAACTGCAGCGGGTCCAGGGTGGGGCTCACCACAGAGCGGAGGTGGCTGAGGATCACCCTCTCCATGGTCTTCATGACTTAGACTTAGACTTAGACAAACTTTATTGATCCACAAGGGAAATTATTTGGATACAGTAGCTCACTCATCACAATATAATATAATAACAGAGAGTAACAAAAATAGGTCTTTTTCATCTGTGGGTGGGGTTTACACTTAAGAAATAAAAGAGGTTTTGATGAGGCTAATTCTGACCAGTCACATTGGTTCAGTACACTTTTTCCTTCTTGTTACTAAGTTAGATAGGATCACTTTGGATCAGTTGCATAGGCCTTAGCATCTCGGGTCTTTCCTGCAAATTTTTTTCGCTGCAAATTTTGACTGTTGAATTTAAGGGCTTGAATATATTTGTGCTGAGTATTTAAAAGGTTAAATTTTTATTTTGAATTTTAAAACTAAAAAAGTACACTTAAAATTTCAGCAACTAAAATTCAGAATAAATATAATTCAAACATGTTTTTTCAGAGTAAAAAATTCAAAGTGAAAAATTCAACAGCATTTAAAATTCAAAATCTGATTAAACAAATGATCTCCCATACACTTGTACATTAACCACAGTGGACACACCCTCCTCCAGAAAACTTTCACTGTGCACTTTAACTACGATAACCAGTGCAGTTGTGAGGGGATGCCCAGAGCTTTGATGGCCCTGCTCTTCTGCACATTCCAGGAGGATGAGGTGACCGCGGGTTGACAGCCCCAAGAGGAATCCCTTTGATAGGCCACTGCTCCTATCTGTTTGGCCGATCGATATGTAGCACCACGCTGATAAAAGAACGTGGCGCACATCAAAGCTTCCTAGCATCTGGGGGAGAAGTAATAAAACGTCAATTATTAATGGAGGTGAAGAGTCGTCTTTCATGTTGGAGAAATTTTGGATAATAAAATCAAAGAAAATCTGTAAAAACAACCCGGAGAAAAATTTAGCCAGGAAACGCAATTATTTCAATTATTAGGATTTTTGGTTCACGCATCAGATACAACTTCTGTCACTATAAAATCCTGAGTGCACTTTTCACCCTAACCTCACAGTAACCCCAACATCTGTCCAACCAAAATATGAAGCCACACAACAGGGGAATATCTATGTATTGCAACACATCTCAATAGCTCAAAATCAATCCTACATATAGGTACTTTCATGTTCATATCCAGGTAGAAATGTTTTTTTTCTCCTTTGTTTTGGTTTAAAGTTGATCCGACTTGTCAGACGCAATGATTTATTGATCAGAATGCCTGTATTCATCAGCCTCTCACTGCGTCCACGGCTGTCCCACTGTTTTTCAATGTAAAGCCTTGTTATATAGCGGTATGTCAAATATTAATGCGCAAGACATAAGGATTATCATGAATTTTTGATACGTCTCACAAGCGTATAGTATAGCGCCCATAGATGGATAAGAAAGACACCATCCTGCTGTTTTCCTTGGCTCCTCCACTTTGCCCATAGGCGCAGACTAGAGAAAAACAGTCACTAATTGAGTTGTGAGTGTATTTGGGGGTCATTTTAACTGGCGGAGAAGAAACAATATTGATTTCTAAGGCCAGACAAATGTGCTGTGAAGTTTTATCCGGGCTCCCACCTGAGTAGCCCGCGCCCCCCACCAGCTCCGCACCGCTGCTGGCACAGTCAGAGCAAGGCAGGGTCATGTTTGTTTACATCGATCACTTTTAATGAAGATTACTTGATGAACTTCTTAACCTTCAGCACTGAATATTTGAATATGTTTGTAGATAAATATAACACATGGATAAAGTTAAACAGTAGTGAAATGCACAAGTTAGGCAACCAACATGAACTAAAAGACAATATTTCATATAAGTAAGACTCATTCAGTTTTTTTCTTTCTTTATTTTTACTCCTTTTTACTTTTTAGATACATACAGAAGACATCAAACATCAAATATATGAAGTGAGATATATGAAATTATGTAACAAAGAATGTATTACAATCCTCAAAGTAGCCACCATTTGCACTGTTGAACTTTTTTTTCTTATCTATTTAACTTTTTTCATTACTACATAATTTAATTTAATTACATACTTTATAAATTTGATGTCTTCCATATGCATCTAAAATGTAGAAAGTAGGGGGGAAAAAAGATAATATAGATATAGATATAATACTCCCAAGACAATACTCCCTACAACTGTATACAGCTGGTATTGTACATCTTATTTGATATTGTATTTTATATTTGCCTACTACTTTTCTATTTAAATCTGATTTGTACATATACATTTATTATCTTTATTTTGATGTATATAATTATGTCTCATCTGGCACTGGTTTACTGCTCTTTGGTTGCTATTCCATCTATTTCTTCTTTTTTTTTTCTTTTTTTCCTTTTAACCCTCTGTTATATATTATATATTAAATTATATTTCTTGAGTGAGCTACCGTACCCAAAACAATTTCCCTTGTGGATCAGTAAAGTTTGTCTAAGTCTAAGTCTAAAAACATGAGACAGATGGTGTGTTCAAAGTGATCAGGTTTTTAGAAAAGCAAACACTTGTACCTGACTAAATGCAAGATAAGTTTTGTATCATACTGTGGAACATTTCAGACAAAAACATCATAGAACTTTATTGTGTTATATATTCATTATTCCACTGGGGGTTTTGGCAATTACAGTAAAAACCCTGTGTGCACATCTCTGCGGGGGTCTGCTCTCTTCCTATCTCTGCTCCTTTGACAGGCTAATGTGCTGAGTGTGGAATTGCACAGCTCTCAGCAGGGAGCTCCTGGCCACCTGCAGCCTAGGACAGCTCTGGGATAATGACACAGGCCTGAACAAAAGCACTCTCTCTGGGGTCAAGCTGGGACGGCCTCTGTGTCAGCTGCACACAGGAGGAGGACAGGGGAATCCCGGAGAGACAGGCTCGTCCATCATCACCTCAGTAACAGCACAACACAACAGACTCACTGGACAATGACAACAGGGGAATGTTTGCGAGTCAAAAAGTCATGGAGTCGTGGAGATATTCACTAGCATTCAGTTTTATAGTCATTTCTAATGCACTGGACATTAACCACAGAGGAGTTCATGTTTTTGCGTGCATTGGTTTGTGGGTTTTTGAAAACACATAAATCAGATTGTGATTGTTTATTTTTGTGTGAAGAATCCCTCAGTCGTCCAGGTAGAATCCATGGCAAAAGGAGAAATTCAATTTGTCAACTGGACAAAGTTTGTCCAGCTGACAAATTGAATTTCTCCCTTTGCCATTGTTTATTTTTGTTTGTTTTTTCATCCCATGGTCTGTAGCGTAGACTGTGTAAAGAAGTGGACTAAGTGAATGTGATGTCACCCATAATGTTCAGCTCCAGTTAAATGAAGCTCACGAGGCTAGCGGTTTTCATTTTAATTTTAATTTATTGACTTTTTTGATCTCACACAGGAGAAATTGTCCTCTGCATTTGACCCATCCTTATTATTAGGAGCAGTGGGCAGCACATGACTGCGCCCGGGGACCCATCTCCATGATCCTGTTGCTTAGGCTTAGTCAGGACCTAGCCTGGAGGATTTTTATCTATGGAGCATGTTTTGGGTTGGGAACAGGAATTTATTAACGGACAAAACAGTGGAATAAAAACACCAGAAGCAGGTTAATATGAACATTTTAAGACCAAAATGACGAAGCTCGATGCAGCAGTTACAGAAATGGGGACATCAATTTTACAAACACTGTAAGTCAGTTAGAGCCAGAGCTGATGGAGCCAGAAGTGTCCTCATGCTCACTTCCTGTTTGGAAAGCGGCAGCTCACGGGTTAGCTATGTCCATTCATATATTCAGTCTATGGCCTATACCAGGGGTCGGCAACCTTTACCACTCAAAGAGCCATTTGGACCCCTTTCACACCGTAAAGAAAACACTGGGAGCCACAAAACCCTTTTAAAATTTAAAATGAAATAACACTGCATATAACGTCTTTTTTTGCCTTTGTGCCATAGAATTACATTTTGAAAATGAATGAACTAAAATCAAATTCATTTGAATTAAATACAGTGGTTCCTTGCTATATCGTGGTTCACTTTTCGTGGCCTTACTGTTTATTTTTATATTCCAATTTTTTTATAGTGTATCAACGCGCATTTCTGCGTCCTGATTGGCTAAGGGATTGTAGACCTTTGCCGATTCGTCAGTCATTCTCCGTGCCTCCTGTACAGAATGCGTTCAGTTTGCCAGATTTATATAAATGTTCGATCGCACTGTGACTCTGAAGTGCTGTATGTTTGCAAGATTTCTCCCCGACAAAACCCGCCACAGTGAAGCGGTCATAAGAACTGAGACATACACACAAAATACACTTTGGTTTCGTTCTCTAATACTGTGCTTTTTTGTTGAAAATCTACGAACATTTGAGTGTTTAAACAAGAGAGAAATGTGAGAAACCGTTAATTCCAGTCTGAGAAAAGTGTAGAACGTGTGTGGTGACGTGTTTATAGCTTTAAAACATGGAGTATAATTGTAAAATGTAAAGCTGACGACTTCGCAGATTTTGCTTGTCGTGGGTTATTTTTAGAACGTAACCCCCGTGATAAACGAGGGACCGCTGTACTGAGCCGCATCAGAGGGATCAAAGAGCCGCATGTGGCTCCGGAGCCGCGGGTTGCTGACCCCTGGGCTATACGATCATGTTCAAAACAGGGCATTTGTTTGTTTTACTTGACATTTCATCTTCTTATATAAGATGAAATGATAAATTATGTAACTTTTCTGGTAGAAGGCACAGCACCTGCTTGTCTCCATGGTGATTTTATTTGATTTTGCTTTGCCTGGAATGTTCCACAGTATGGCATTAAACTTATCGAATATTCACGTGGGACAATACTACCTACAACTGTATATAGCTGGCATTGTACGTCTTATTTTTTATTTGATATTGTATTTTATATTTTATTAGTACTTTCTATTTAATTCTGATTTGTACGTATACATTTGTTATCATTATTTTTATTTGTATAATTATGTCTCATCTGACACTGGTCTCTTGCTCTTTGTTTGCTATTCAATGTATTTTTTTACCCTCTGTTATATATTATATTTGATGAGTGAGCTACTGTACCCAAAAAATTTCCCTTGTGCATCAATACAGTTTGCCTAAGTTTAAGTCTAAGATTGCTTTTTGTACAGATATGACCTGTAACTTAGCTCTGCTGTGTCAATTACTTCTCTCCATGGAGAAAAATAAGTTTATGCTATACTGTGGAAGATGCTAGACAAGCAGGTGATGGGCCCTCTGATACAAAAGTTATGTAGTGCACCATTAAGGAGAGATTACAATGAGGGATGTGTGTTTAACAGACTAATGGCAAGCTGCATTGGCGTCAAGTATCAGTGAATGTTCCAAATAGTAATGACATATGCCTCCTGGGCTCTTCATGTTTCTGTAGACACTATATTAGTCCCATGATTTCTGATTTCCCTTGACCTCTATCTCTATTAAATCAGATGATGCGTTTAACATTCCACAAAGATGATGAGAAATGCTTTAGGCTATGTTACATTTAAATACACAGAGGGGAATTTAAATATTTGAGTCATTACAATATGTCATGTGCCTACTTAGGATCATTCCTCATAGATGCGTGTGTCTATAATGATTCAGATAAGGGCCCTGGGACCAGTCTTACTTTTACCCATAGACACCATCCATAGCGTTCGGCTCCAGTAGAATGAAGTACTAATAGCATGCAATAAAAATACAAGGGAAAAAAGTAAACAATATAATAAAAAATATGTAATAAAATATAATAAAATACAAAGGTACAGGTAGGATTAAATAAGGTGTAAGTAGAGTATTTCACAGGTGGTAATACTGCTCAAATGAATTTCGTTTTCCATGTTTCAGTTCCATGTTAGGAATAGGAATTTGTTTAGAGACAAAATAGCGAAATAAAAACACCAGGCTCACGTAGAATGGGTTAATATGAAAATTTTAAGATTGAAATGATGAGGCTCACTGCAGCAGTCACAGAGAGAAGGGTGACAATTTTTCATCGTAAAGGATTGGAATCAGAGTGGATGAAGCCGGAAGCACCTCCATGCTCACTTCCCATTTGGAACACAGTGGCTAGTGGTTTAGCTCTGCCCATTTATATATACAGTCTGTGATTTACAGTGTGTCCAGTGCCATGGTCCTGGTAAACATCCTATTTGGTCCTGCTGGACATCTTATTTGATATTTTTTTTTAAATATTTTATTTATTATATTGTATTTATATATTTTATATTATATGATAAAAGGAGAAATTCAATTTGTCAATTGGACAAAGTTTATTTAGTCGAAAACGTTTCGCAGCTCATCCGCGCTGCTTCGTCAGTTCTGGTTAAAGTGCTGGTAAGACACTGCTTATATCTAGCTGCAGGGTGGAGCTAACTATACTGAAAATTATTCTGAAACTATCTTACCTATATGTTTTGAGTTTCTGTCTTTTGTTTTTCCAATTTCTCTGGCGTCTAGTTTAGCATACCCATTCAAACCCTAATGGCTGTGTTCACACCTCTGGACCTGACCTGGCTAGCCCTATTGTTTCTTTTGTTTGTTTTGATTTTGGTTTGAGAATGGAATTATATATGGGAGACAAATTATGTCTGACTCCCCCATTTCTGTTTAACTCCCCTCTCAATATATATATATATATATATATATATATATATATATATATATATATATATATATATATATATAGGATGGGTTAAATGCAGAGAAGAATTTCTCCAGTGTGAGATCAATAAAGTCACTTCTCTCTCTCTCTCAAACCAGTTCTTTTGGCTAAGATCTGAACCTCACTGTCCTCAAATGAATGGCCCGTGGCTTCTAAGTGGAGATGTACAGCAGATGATGGTCCACTCTGTCACGCCCGTCTGTGTTGGTACATCCTCTTGTGAAGTGGCTGTTTTGTTTCTCCAGTGTAGCGCTCACTGCAGTCTTCACTACACTGAATGGAGTAGACCACATTGCTTTGTTTGTGGCTCCGTGTTTTGTCCTTTGGGTGGACGAGTTTTTTGTCTTAAAGTGTTTGTGGGTTTGAAATAAACAGATTTCATATTGTCTGAAAATCCTCTGTAATTTTTCAGAAACCCCTGGATTCTACCTGGATGACTGAGGGATTCTTCACATTTTATATTATAGTTTATTTATTATATTTTATCCTTTATAGTATTTATATTATATTATTTATGTTATTATATTTTATTATTCTTTTATTTTATTTATTATATTTTATTCTGATATACATATACATTTATCTATCTTTTTTTTTTTTATAATTATGTCTCATTTGACATTGGTCTATTGCTCTTTGGTTGCTATTCCATCTATTTTTTGTTACCCTCTATTATATATTATATTTGATGAGTGAGCTACTATACCCAAATAATTTCCCTTGTGGATCAATAAAGTTTGTCTAAGTCTAAGTCTAAGTCTAAACATAGGGCACATAGACAAACAAGTCTAAACATAGGGACAAACAACAGGCAGACCATAATTCTTGAACACAAAGAGAATGATATCATCACGTCTCTTGCCTGGTGGTGCAGCACTCTCAGACCAATATCACTACTATTAACAGGGCCGTTTGACTGAATGGACCATTTGAAAGACAGCGACAAACCGCAACACACTTTAATAAAGGCTCTGTGAGGAAGCAGCGCCGCTCTAAGTATCCATCACTTCAGTCAAATTACCTTAAAATGCCCCGTCTCCTGCTGATACGTAACTCTATCCACGCGTAATAAAGAACGGGATTTAGATTGAAAGTGGGCTGAGGGCGTGTCCTGCAGTGAGATCATGCATGGTTTTAAACTGGACCCACCTACAGAAAGATAATGACAGATATGTGGTCAGACATGCATGAATAAACACTGCCATTATCAGGCTTCCATTTGAGACTAAACTAAGTCATTAAGCCGTTCTCTAATGACCCATTGAACTGACTAAATAGAAGAACCTTAAAGGCCCTTGAGACACTGGTTTTCTCACATGCGTGCCACTCTGTCACTGTAGCCTGCTCCTCATCTGTATGGTCTTTTATCCTGCTCTTTTTCACACTGCTCTGGGAGTCTGGCACCTCTATTGTGACACTGGTGCTGCCTTTATAATCCTAGAATCAACAGGCTCTTCACACGTCAGCGTTGTGTCCACACCCAAACCACCACCGCTCTATAATGTGTTGTAATATATCTGTCCTTTGGCAATCTTAAAGCAACAACACTTTCATATTCAACAGACAACAGAAATTAGAAATATGATATAGGCATGGTTTATTTATTAAAGGTCCTATATTATACAAAATTTACTTTTCTAAGGTTTAAGCCATGTTAGAATGCTGCCACCTTTTAACCATTACACCTATGCCATCCTTTATGTATAACAGTAATGCTAAATCTATGTAAGATGCATTGTGGTCTGTCTCATTTCTGTGTTGGGTAAAAGTGTCGACGCTGATGTCAGAGCAGGACACCCAAGGGACACACAGCAGACCGATGATGTCATAGTCATCAAAATTATGCAGATGAGGACAAAGACAGCGGTGTAACTGATCCCACACCATAGGATTTCAATAGATTTTCTGACATTGCATTTAATTCTCTTACACAGTTGCAACAATGCACCAGTATATATCTATAGCCAGTAAAGTTCTCCATCAGTATGAAATACCCGTCTTCTATTGATACTTTGCTACTGATCTCCTGAAAATGTGTTATTTAAAGGTGCACTGCGCAACTTTTCTGATGTAGGGTCCACTATTTACTTGTCTCCGTGGAGATGTTATTGCTTGACTACAATAGAATAGAATGCCTTTTATTGTCACTGTTCACATGTACAATTTACATCATATATACTCACAATGAGATTGAAAGCATCTCACTTCAGTGCACATTTAAGTAGGATATTTACAACACAATATAGAAAAAAAAGATAGTAAAATAGCGCAAAAAAGAAAAATTGGTGCAAAAAGTCCTCTACGAGCTGGTACTACACATTGGTTGTCTAGGTTATTGCAAGTCTTGCTCAGATATTGCATACAGCCATATATATATATATATATATATATATATATATATATATATATATATATATATATATATATATATATATATATATATATATATATATACACACTTGAGAGTCTCTACATTGTAGAGGGAGATGTTTCACAGAACTCAGTTTAGCATATTGTGCTGTATTAAATGTTGCCAACAAGCTATAGCACTGTGTTAAGTATTGCACCACAAGATATTGCATTGTAATTAGGTATTGCACAACAGGTCGATATGCTACAAAAACCCAGTTTAAAATGTTCCATTCCATTCCACTGTATGACAATAAACATTTAGCATTTATTCATTATGGGTGTTTCTATTGCTCAAAAATACAATAATTCTCAACAGATCTGAATTGTATTGTAATGTAGCGTAGTGCTGTAACCTGTTGTCTCCCTTGCGATAGATACTGTAGGTTTAATCTATACTGTGGAAAATTCTTGACAAAGCAATAACATTTGGCGGACCCTCCACTAGAAATGTTATGCAGTGCACCTTTAAATCCATATTTTAAATCAATTTTCAGATTATCTTAACTTTTTTGACAGTGTTTGCATTGTGTCACCATGGTAACTGATGAACATACTGCCATATAGACGCATGTACAGCCCAATCAGCGTGATATCAATAGACAAAGAAAGTATCAATAGACAAAGTATATAGAAAGAAAGCACCTTGGAGTCCACTCAAACGTGCTATCAGTGGGTATCAGGCCGTGAAGGTGACCCTGGTCAGCCTACTGACGTAACTTTAGGACAGTGACGAATGTATTTGTGTCGGAGAACGCAGATGTTCATTGAAATAGTCTGGACACCGTGCATGATGTGCGTTTGTTTGTTTACCTAATGGAGGTCTGGGAAACGTCAGTATAGGGTGCCACCGCTGACCTTGTAAAAGAGAAGAAATGAAATATTAATGTGAGAAATCTGACCAGCTGTTCTTTTGTTTTGTTATTGACAGTCTATCATAAAATGAGCCATCTCCACATTTGTTTTAGATTTAGATTTAGATTTAGATTTAGATTAATGTTATTGATCCACAAGATAAATTATTTGGACACAGTAGCTCACACATCACTAAAAATATAATAACAAATAGCAGCAATATACAGGCTATAATACATTCAAAATAAGTAGAAAAAATAGCAAGAGCCTGGTGTCGAATAAGGCATAATTATACAAATGAATATGTACAAGTAAAAATAAAATATAGAAATAAAATTTAAAAAAATATAGTAATAAAAATATATCTAATACTAATGCTAATATTTTCTAATTCAAATTACATAAACAACATAGAGTTAAATGAGAATTACTGTTTGATTGACTTACTCTTGAGTTATAATAGAATCGAGGAAGCATGTATTTATTTTATGAATTTTATGAATTTATTTTGAATTCATCCTTCACCAGTGCCATGGAAAATCAAATTGTAACCTTGATACAGCATGTGAGCGAAAAGGCATGGGCACTTCTGATATGGTGTACTGTTTGGGAAAAAACTGCTTGGCCTTTTAATTTTTGGATATTTGCATTAGTCAGTGGAATATCCATGAGAAAAGCTTTTGGATAATGTGTTTAAATGTGTTTATAATGTCTGTGTTTGCTTGGACAAAGCACATTATCAAGTTACTGTAGGCATTTAGGCTTCCTGGTTTATTTATAAGGGCCCTTAGCGCTATAGACACTGAAAGGCTACTGTCAGTCAAACGGGATGGATACAGAAATAGTAATAGCTTCCTACGATACTCAAGCATACTTTTTATTCTCAGTGTGGATAAGTGGATGATTTATTTTATACCGATAAACTACTGACATTTAACAAAATAGATTTAAAGGGCCCATAATACACTATTTTCTGATCTGTTGTTTCCTTGTTACAAACATACCTGGAGTTGTGTTTTGTTTTGTTTTATAGACCAGTTTCAAAGCTACGTCATCACTGAATGCGCGCGCAGTTCCGACTCAAAAAAAGCCACTGCTGCCATAAAACCCCCAGCGAAGATATAGAAGAGAAGAACTCAAATAAAGAGAAACAGATGGAATAAATGATAGTTCATACCATTCAAGTGACATACGCACAAGTGAACACCTGCTGCTTGTTTAGGGTAGTTTGCCCAGGTGTTGAATGGTGTTTAATCATGCTGATTAACTATCAAGCACAGGACACCGCAAAGACATTAACTGGGTAACCTCTACGACAGACACATGTAAACGAATACGAATAACTTTGTTAAAATGCATGATAAGTTTTCGCATGACCATCATAAATGGCATTTGACATGAATGAGATCACATCTGTGACTCGTGAATTAAGTCGTAGTATGTTACTTATCCCGCAACGCAAGTGCAGTTGGCAGTCAGAACGTAGCTTGCTGATGATAGCCCAAGCGTTGTACACGGTTGTATGTGTGGTACGCTTTCTCTTTTCCCCGCGAGCTTTGCTCACCCCCGGGCGGACGGCATAATGTCAGCCCCCACGGGGCCCCAGACCGCGGCTGAGAAGCCAACTGGGAAAGCCGGTAGTAGAAAGGAAGATACTACGGAGAAACTCCCCATCGATATCGAGGTATTTTACCTCCTGTACATGGCCACACACGGCAAACTGGTAGGCAACCATGTATTTGTATGCGTGCACTTTCTCTCTTGTATACACGCTGGGCTTCTCGACTAAATAATAGTGGATATCTGGCCACTGTAAATCTGGCCACTTTCTGTGGTTGTACTGCCACTCCATGATCGCATAAGGATCTGGTAGTCGAACCCCATTGCTCAAAGTGAGCTCTTAAATGTAGCTTTCCCTATAGTTCAGATACTCCGCTATGGTCCACCATGGTTGCTTCTGAGTCGGGCATGCACGTGCATGCCAGTGACGTCACGTTTGTTTACTAACAGTAAAGGGGTCTATTCACACATGTTTAAAACACAAACCCTGCAATAATTAGTTAATTCATTATTGTTCTTTTCTAAACTAAAAACACCTTTTGGATCATGTGGTGGTACAGGAAGTGCTCCATACACCTTCATTAGAATCATTTGGATAATTTCAGCTCTGGAACTGACCATCTCCACTGAACTACTGAACATGTGCAAATGAAACAAAACAGAACTCCAGCTATGTTTTTGAGGAGGCATTATAACATTGATTAAAGCTCATTAGACTCAGTTTTACATAATATAGGACCTTTAAATATAGCACACTAAACAAAACATGCTCCATCAGACCATGTTAGAATAATTTAGCCCTGTAGAAAGCACCCTGTTGACCTGCTGTCCTCTAATGCCTCTGGCTCTGCGCTGGGGTCTAAAATAGCTGTGCAATGCACTGGGCAGCTGTATAATGTGTGTACACAAGCTCCAACATGCATGGACAGCACTAACAGGTGCCACCATCACACTGTTTCACAACCAAGCCACATGATTGATCCAAAATTCCTAAAGAAAACCATCCCCACTCTTCATCTCTCACTAATGAACAATGATTTTTCACAGCCTATAGAGAGAAACAGTTAGGAGTTAATGGTCTGTCAGAGTTATAGATTATACAGATGGTGATGTATAGTGGATGAGGTCACAGGACTAAGGCATAGATGCTCTGTTTCACAGTCACTTATGTAATTGAAGAGACAGGTTATCTCACCAGATTCTATTCTTCAACGCAGACAATGCTTTATGCCCTACGGACATAAGGATTGACAGACATATATAGGACTTATTAAGGAGGTGTAACTTGAGGATCGCTGTGGCCAGAGGAGGCGATCTGGTGACCTTGCTAATGACAAGTGCACCCAGGGTCAGCGGATATGCCTGGACTATGGACCAAATGTGCCCAATTTGGTACAAGACACCAGGGCATCAGCAGTTGTCAACCTGGTAATCTCCATAGCCACACGCCTCGCTATTATGGTGAAACCGTGGCAGCTGTTGGCTTGAAATGCAACCAAATTCACCAGGGAAGAGCCAAAATGGATGCCTATCACATAGCTCCATGCACCACAGGGCGTAGAGAAGGCAAATACTGAGCCACAACACAGGGTGCCGTCTCCATTAAAGGACATCAAATATTCATCGACCATACGGCACCAAACCAGTCCCGCAGTAGAAATCTTTGAACTGCCAAGATGTTTTTCACATGTGAAAATGGACTTGTGAACACTGAGCATGCTTCATTGACTTAATATCTGCGTCTTGACATTCACAGTCGGATGGGCAGAGTTATCTGGGTGTTAGGAAGTGTTAACAATGAGCTAATAGGCAGCACTTGTTAAACATGACAACAGTGACCTCATCTAGGGGACATGAGTGAATTAAGGTCCAATCACAGGTTCTAATCACATCTTTAAATAAGGTTAGTGCTGCTGGTTACACTCCAATTGCTTTAGTCGACTAGCAGGCCATCTGTAATAACATTAGGAGATGTTGGGCCAATGGACTTCACGGCATTTTCAATGACTGTGTGCAGTAATTTAACTGGGTTTCACAATGATATGAATATGGCTTTTGATGATTCAGAAACAAATGTAAACACACAAAAAATAAAAAAATAAATAAGTGAATGGAACTATTTAGTACACTTCCAGAGGTATGAAAACACTGAAGTAATCTGTAGGAAATTACATGACTACTGTTGGTATCATAGACCAGTGTTTCCTAAACAAGTTTATGGGTATAATTGACATTGTACTAGTATATGGATTTATAATTATTAAAGAAACTCCTGTACTGTAAACAGAAGGTACTCAAGAGTGTGAGGCAATGCTTAAGGCGTACTCAAGACAAAAGAGGTTGGGAACCACTGCCATAGACAGTTGGGACTGTTGGGACTGTGCATGTTAATCAGCATAAGCCTATATGATATAAACACTGTAAACACATCAGATTGGTACATGGACATTGAAGGCAAATGTCTTGCGCAAAGATACAACAACAGCATTCTCTAGAGCCATTGCCAGCCCAATACGGGACCTGGTATTCTCACCAGTCTCCGATCCAAGTATTAACAAGGCCCAGGCTTGCTTACAGCATCTGAGATCAGACAATAGGTCATTTTCAACATTCTCAAGGTGATTTGGTTGTCATTATTGTCTGAGAAAGATTTCTGATGTGCAGTGAGTATTTACACACACACACACACACACACACACACACACACTTTCAAAGAATTTATTATTATTATTTTCAAAGAAATATTTAATATTTAGACAATCAAGTATCTATCCATCAGTGCTCTACACAACAGGTTTCCTAATGAGAGTGCGTTCAGAGGCAGTGCTAGGCTGCCTTCTACTGGTCAAAGGAGGCACCCTCATTTTAATCATGTATTAACCCTGTATTCACTATTCAGCCTATTCAACGTGTTAGGCAGGGAAAGTGCTACTGGAAAATTCAACAACTACTGTCCAAGAAAGTTTCCAAATGATAGATCTTATATTGTAAGGCATGACATGATCATTATTTGTCACAATTCTTTCACATCAGATCTATTATTAGCAACCCTTTGGTACAGTCCTATGACTATCTCTAACATTAATAATCCATTGCTTAAATTTTCTGGCGACATTATCAAATTATTGCATAAATATTTAGACTTTAATGGGAAATCCTTACCTTCTCGTCCCTTTTGGTCCAGCCCTCTGTTTATGGCAGGTAAAAGAACTCTAAATAAAAGTCTGGCAGCAAAGTAATATAGGCCTACAGTAAATAATGTATCACAGGTGATTAAGAATGGAAGTAATTTACCATTCAACGAGTTAAAAACCAGGAATGGTTTGAAAGAATCAGAATTTCTAACTTACATGCAAATTAAATCTGTTTTAAAATCTTCACTGTCACAGGATAAAAACCTAGGGGACAAGAAGGAGTTGGAGGAAAATTTAAAATGTCATGTTGCAAGGAGAGGTACGGTTTCAAGAGTTTATAAACTTACATCACACCAAAGGGGATGTCAATAATGTAACAACAATACCTACGTGTGCGTGATTTGGGAATGCCTATAACCTTCACAATGGGAAACAGTATTGCAAATGTGCACAAAAATTTCTAAATATGTAAGATATAAAATTATGCAGCTCATATTATTACATCGAGCTTATATAACACCACATATACTAAATAAAATGGATAATGAATTATCCAAAACTTTGTTGGCATGGTTGTGGGGCAGAGGGCACACTCATACACATGTTGTGGCATTGCCCTCAAGTCAAACTATTTTGGAACACTGTAACTGATAGGCTGTCTTGTACAGTATGTTTGATGTGCAGATCTCTCTATGCCCATTGCTGTGCTTGGAATAAGAACTCAAGACTTTTTGGATTTAATTTCTATGGAGCAGGCTGCCCAGCTGTTGGACACAAAAAACAAACACATTGTTGGCCTACGTACTGTGGCAAAACCCCATTTGGACAAAGCACAGTAAAATAGAATAACATACTGTTATCTGAAAAGGAAAAGGGAAATGTCAAAATGTATGTGTATGTATATGTTTGTATAATGTATGTGTAAGTCCGTTTTGGGGTTGCAAAAACAAACAAAAAAAATAAAAGATAATAAGATAAGATATAAGGAAACAGAAAATGTTAATCTAATCTAAATGCAAATTTGATTTTTTGACAGTCCTAAAATGTAAATACACACATCCAAACACTGCACTGAGATACGCTGTACTACACACATCACTCTCATATTTTGTTTATGTTGTTTATTTTGTTATTAATATGCTGGGTGTTCATTCCCTCAAAATGACAAAAAATTATACATTAGCTGAAGCTGAAGCAGGTGCTAAAAAGAGGCTTTTGGTTCCTTTTTGTAAATTGTAATGGGTTGAGGTAAAGAGGCCAGCACTTTGTTTTGAGTCTTAGTAGTAGCTACAGCTCTGGAAAAAAATAAGTGACCACTAAAATTTTTTTTTTCTGAAATCAGCATCTCTACATGTATTACAGCCATTCCATTTCAGCGTCTGTGGAATTCCAACACAAACACAAAGCTGAGCTACTTCAGTTCTTGCACCAGGAGTGGAATAAAGTCACCCAAGAACAATGTGAAAGACTTGTGGAGAGCATGCCAAGACGCATGAAAGCTGTGATTAAAAATAAGGGTTATTGCACCAAATATTGATTTCTGAACTCTTCTTAAGTGTAAACATTAGTATTATGTTGTTTTAAAATGAATTTGATCTTGTTTCTTTGTATCTTGTTTGAGGTCTGAAAACATGTAGGCCTATCTTTTTTTTGTTATTTTGACCATTTGTCATTTTCTGCAAATAAATGCTCTAAACGATAATATTTTATTTGGAATATGGGGGAAATGTGGTCAGTAGTTTATAGACTCAAACAAAAATGTTCCTTTTGCCCAAACACATACCTATAAGTAGTCAAATAAGAAAAACTGATAATTTTGTAGTCGTCTGTTATTTTATTTTATTTTATTTTGTCCAGAGCTGTATTTTAGGCTCGAAATGGCCCATTTTGTTACAGGAAATTCATTTCCTACAATGAAAACATACCGTATCTGTCATTTATTTAGTTGTTAGGCTATTTTCTTTGTCTTATTATTTATTTAGTTAATGCATTCAATTCCTTTCCCCCCTATATTCCACATTTATTCATATATCTGCGTCCATGTAACCCCGTCCACATCTTTTTTTTTTTTTTTTAATCTTTCATTATTAAAGTTACTTTTTTTTTTAAACCACAATAACATTCAGAAAGTACTCAGAGGACACATTGGGGGATGAGGGCATGGGAACCAACACTACTGGGTACAAGGGCTAAGGGACTTGAAGGGGGTGGGTCAGGGCCAGCAGGTACCTGGGGGAAATAAAAGGAAGGCCGAGAAAAAAAAACAGGGGGAGTGAAGAGGTCCAAAGGGATTATCCCAGGCAAAGAAAGGGGGTCTGGGGGAGAACAAGGGCGTCCCAGGCAGGCCTGGACTGGTAATCGGGCATACCGGGCATTTTCCCGGTGGGCCGACAGTCCTAGGGGCTGATACCGTTGTTTTGTTTTTTTTCTTAGAGACAGGCCCACAATTTAGAACTGAACCAGGACTAAATCAGGATTGAACCAGGACTAAACTAGGACTAAACCAGGACTAAACCAGGACTAATCAGGACTAAATCAGGACTAAATCAGGTCTGAACCAGGACTAAACCAGGACTAAATCAGGTCTGAACCAGGACTAAAGCAGGACTAAATCAGGTCTGAACCAGGACTAAACCAGGATTGAACCAGGACTAAACCAGGACTAATCAGGTCTAAACCAGTATTAATCAGGTCTAAATCAGGACTAAGTCAGGTCTGAACCAGGAGTAAACCAGGACTAATCAGGTCTAAACCAGGACTAAATCAGGATTGAACCAGAACTAAATCAGGACTAAATCAGGTCTGACCCAGGACTAAACCAGGACTAAATCAGGATTTGAACCAGGACTAAACCAGGACTAAATCAGGTCTGAACCAGGACTAAATCAGGTCTGAACCAGGACTAAATCAGGACTAAATCAGGTCTGAACCAGGACTAAACCAGGATTGAACCAGGACTAAACCAGGACTAATTATGAGGGGCCGGTCTAAGCCAAAAATGCCAGGGCCGTTTTTTTGTCCCAGTCCAGACCTGGTCCCAGGCATTCTTAAGATTTCCACAGGAGGGCGCAATCAGCCGCACAACGATCAATAAAAGCGCGTGCCGTTTTCCTCCCTCTCTGAGCTCCCTGAGTGAATGAACCTCTGAACTGAATTACCGATCCTTCATTGAGAAAACACACACACTCCTGGAAGCCATTTAGACTCCAAATGACTTCCATTTTGTCAAAAGCCTGATCTTAGTCATAGTAAAAACGCAGGAACAAATTTATGATTCACTGAAACACATCCTTCTTCCATTTCTGCGTCTTCGGTCATACCCACGGAGGAATGCGCACATCATTCCACCGTGACTGATGCGGTTGTCATGTGGCCTCGAGATGACAGGATGCGGGGGGAAAAAAACAACAAATAAAAGTGTAGATTTGGCCCCCACTTACGCACGGCACACTTACGCACGCACTCTTACGCACGCACAAGAGCAGCAGAGAGAGCGGAGGGAGCGCAGGCAGCGGTGCTTTGCGTGCCTGCACATAATTACCTAGTGTCTACAGAGAGCAGTATCCACCAGGCGGGGAGTCCAAGCACAAATGAGCTCATAGCTACCTATAGTGATAGAGGGCCAGGGGCATTTGGGCTACGTACTGTGAAATATGACCAAGCCCACAGAGTTTTATGATGTGTAAATAATGTTGGACGGATTGTGTTCGGATTAAGTCATCTCCCAGTCCTGTCTGTAATGTTTATTCTATTGTTTTATTAGAATCATGTCTCCAGGTAATACACGGTAATTCTATAAGAGGACTTTTTTAAGATCAGAACTGATTTGGTCAGCTTACATTAGGTCAATAAAACACAAAGATATTTATTATTTTATGAGTTCCAGACCATATGCACGAAGTGGGCTATAGAAACATAAGAAGCAGCTGCTTGTTGATTGCCAGACTGTGAATGTTCAGGCAAAGCAATCACATTCATCAGGAAGACAAGCAGGTGGCGGACCCTCTGATAGAAAAGTTACACAGTGCACCTTAAGCATGCCTGGTTAACAATGTCTAATGGAATGGTCTAATGGAATGGTCTAATGGAAACTAACATTTCCATTAGAAAAATACTGAGCAAAAACATTATAGCACACACTGAAGAAGCCTTGGAACATAAACCTAAATTGAATTAACAGCTTTGACTTTAACACGCAGGACTTGAAGCACGCAGTCTTCCATGGGGACTATTGCTTCCTTGTGCAGATTCACTGTAATGTAAAAAGGGTGATGGTAATGGGTGTTTATTTATTCCAGACTAAATTTACCTCGTAAATGACTGTTGCATGTCAAAACTAGGGCAATTACAGCAGAGTTTCACTTGCAATCATTTTCCATATGCAGAGGACAACTATTCTCGTCTATCCTTGATTTGAAGAATGATGAAAACTAGGACTGTTGTCATAACAATTAACAATTCACAATCATCTGTCCTCAAAATGGCTCCATGTAACAATTAAAATTACTTCAAAACAAACTTCCAAACTTAATTGTTGTGGCATTTCTATCATTACATTATTCAACGTCTTCTTACCCAAAACACAAACATTATAGGTTTCTACATTTGCTACTTTAATAAAAGTAGTAAAAATTAAAATGGACTCTCTTAAATGTTAGTAATAAGATTTTATTTGTAATAGCGTGACAAAGAGTTGGATATTAACAAAGTCATTTATACATAGTTTCAGCCAACAGCAGTAAATAGGAGTCCTCTGGTGGCTTTAGTTTTGATGGCGATTCATTAGTCGTGAGTGAAACCCAGTGTATAATGTGGGAGTGTGGTTAATCACAGCTTAAGTGTGAAAAGGTGCACTTTAATGACCACACCATTTCAGGTGCTATAAAATACAAGAGCTATCCGCTTTGTATGTGTTTTATGTGACTGAGTCTTGGCACAAGTTGGACTTGTAAAAAGCTAAATTGCGGATCTCAAATGACCCATAAAGCCTGAGGTCTTGTTTGTGGAGGTTCGCGTGTCTAACAAATGTATGATTAGTACAAAAGAACAGCACAAAATGTGATGGTGCTGTGTATGAAAAACAAAAATCATGTGTGAAATGGATCTGAAATGAAAACATGTGATTCTCCAACCATTAAGCTTCAAAATCTCTTCATTATAATTATATAATGATATAATATCATTATATATAATACTTTTAATATGCCTTAATAATACATGAACTGAGACTTACTTCATAATGAACAAATCCTTTAAGAATGATTCTACATACACTACAATGATTAATTGTAGGAAAATGTTGCTCATTTTCAATAAACTATTTGTTGAGTGTAGCTGTGTGTTTGTGTGCGCGTGTGCGTGTGTGTTTTTAGTTTAAATTGCACATTGGTGTCTGGTGAAATGCAATTTCAGTCCTCTGTGTAATGTCTGTTACATAGTGAATTGACAATAATGTACACTTTGACTTTGACTTTGTTCATTATGAAGTAAGTCTTAGTTCTTAATCATTTAAGGCTAAGGTGTAGGTAAGGTTGATTTCACACAGAAGAAAGCGATTTCTCCTGTGTGAGATCAATAAAAAGTCAATCTTCTAAACCTTAATCACTGTAAGGTGCTTTGTGTTACATTTTTGTATGAAAAGCTCTTTATAAATGTTTGTTTGTTTGATTGATTGATTGATTGATAGTAATTATGAAGTTATATCAAATATATTAATAATAGGGTTAACTGTACACTCGCCAGTTTCTTGGAGGATTTTCAAAAATGTGGGTTGTTGTGAAGTTGGGTAAAAGCTCTACATGATTTCCTAAGTACTACCACCAGCCATTGGTTTGGATATGTGGAAAACACTGGGGTAAAACAATTTCCCTTGTGGATCAATAAAGTTTGTCTAAGTCTAAGTCTAAGAACACCCAAGTACGAAAGGCCTTCACAGAGTACTTTAATGCTCTGGCCCTGAATATCTAGCTCACCCAAGATGAATTGTCTGTACTTCTTGAAGTAGACTATGATTACTGGCGAAGACAACTGTAAACACATGTGTACAGGAAGCATCTTCTCAAAATATAAATATGACCAGTTTTACATCTGATTAGATAAAGCCTAAATCTACTAACTCTGACTCTAAATCCAGAGGACTACCTTTTCAAACCTTGCCTGGCAATGCTAAAATTACTGACCATTCCAGTAAAATTGTCACTGAAGGTTTTTAAATTGTTATGTCAACAATAGTACAAGAATTTATGAAGTTAGAAATTCAGTTCACATTTTTGTATTGTGAAATCTGTTAGGACACTGAGAAACATGTCACGGTCTTTCTCCTCATACATGATTTTAGCTTGGCTGCACTGTTAGTAATGTTACTCCTTTCAGATTCAGATTTCAGATTGTATGACTTTGCATGAGTTTACAGAGAGGACAGCCAATAGCCATCCACTCTCTGGATGTTGTTTCATTTAGAACAGAATGTGACCTCTGGAGCTGACACAGGTATGAAAATTCATACGTTATTCAGACAAGCCAATTTTCTGTTTTGCCATTTCTGACTTTCTCTTGGGTCCAGGCACCCCACCACTCAGCCCCCTCCATCCTTTCTTTACTCGCTTTTCATAAATCCTCCAAATGATTTATTTCCTCGTGAGTGGTCTGGTGAAGCCTGTGCTCCGGTGTTTGTGGTTAGCCCCTGGTCTCCCCGCCGGCTGCAGTAAAAAGGTCCAGTGTGGGGCAGGGCTTGCGTGACTGGAGAGTGGGGGTGCACTGCCATAAGTCTGGACCTGGGGGGGTGCGTGGGGGGGCACCTGTGCCTGGCCCCCTCTCTGTCCCAGGCTCTCTCAGACTCACTCGGGCCGGCAGAGTGGAAGTGCTGGTGGATAAGTGTGCAGATTTATGAAGGGCGTTTGCAGCTTGTCAGTGGGGCTGCTGTTACTTATGGAGCGAGGCCTCTTCCTTGAGGAAAAGAACAGTCCAGGGTGCTTTCAGGTTACTGGCCTTGACATGTGAATCTTTGCAACAACAACACAAAGCCAGATGCTTTCAGAGCAACATACTTGACTGGGATGAAGTGTCTCCTCTGATCTGCTCTCAACATTTTTCATTGGAGGTCTAGGGCTTTTTATTACATTTCTAGGCAGCTCTAATAACACTGATGATATATGTGACATTTGTATTGTGATACACGATACATGAAATGTACTTACATAGTAATTAATTACACATCAAATGCAGTATTTGTGCTGTAATGAAATAGTAATAGTTGTAATTATCATGACTCTCCCACTAAATACTACACAGAAGTTGCTCTCGAGATGGAAGTAATGCGATTTATAGATATTATAGAGTTTTGTTTTGTTTTTTATAATAGGCTTAATACAAGTTGATCATAAGATATTGATATCTAGTTTAAAAAAATGTGAACATGGCTTTCATATATTACACCAAATGGAATCTTGTTAGCTTTAAGCCATGTTAAAATGTTGTTACCTAAACACATAACCGGAGTTGTGTTTTGTTTCATTTACACATGTCTGAATAACCCTTTATTATTAGTCTGTCTACATCTCTGTCGAATTGCCGCAGCAGTAGAGCAATGTAATTAACTTTTTCCTGAGGGAGAGACCCCGATGGACCCCTAAGGCTACGTCCACACAACAACGCTCTTGGATTTTTTTAATGCAGGTTGAAAAAAATTCACGTGCTGTAAACAGGAAACAGCCAGAGCCACCAGAAACGCAATACTACAAAGAGCGCATGCGTATAAAGTCATTTTTTTTCCGCATAAAGTCCTTTCTCTTCCGCAAACAAGCATCGCGACATCATTGCTTTCCAAAAGCTGCGTTTTGCTTGTCCACACGACAACGCAATCCCCGGCGTTCTCAGATTTCTCCACTCTGGAACCTAGTTTCAAAAAACACCGTTTTCGCCTCCCCAAACATGATGTCGTGTGGACGGTGCATCAGACTCGCTTTAAAACCCATTTTCCACACAAGGTTGGATGACCTTACCAGTAGTGAGAAGTGGTCAAAGAAGAGAGACTTACCGTTCCAAAGCGAAGCTTATTAAACTGATGTCCCAGAAACTAACTTTTGACAACTAAGTGATTTCTCAGAGAGGCACAAATGAGATGCAGTCAGTTTAAGTGTCTTTTTTAGGGTGTTTTATTGCAATAGTTCTCCAGGATGCATACAGGTGTGATTAATAGCAATGACACGGCATGAAAGCAGTCCCGCTTCTACCTGTGCATGTGATACGGATAAGGCAGCTGAGTGGCAGTAAGGCGATCGGGCGCTGTCCCGCCGATGATGGCTGTTACCGCTCCCTCCCGCAGAATAAAAGTTGAACTACCTTCAACTTAGATCTGTATCCGGCACATAGACGCACCAGGTCGTACGAAGCTTAGAGACAGAGAGAGACAAGAGGACCGAGAGTCGTGCAATACCATACGCCAGGGAATCACAACCCATGCGGAATAACAAAGCAAACAGTACAGTTCAGTCAGTGAGAGAGCACGTATCGCCTCAGCAGTCTGAGAGGATCCGCGCTCGCTCTCAAAAAGCCACAGCTTATATACAATTCAAGGGCCATTACATCATCTTCTAGAACATTCTGGAAGTCCCCACGTACAAACTTTCAGTTAGAGTTACTTCCTGTTACAGGAATATGTCTCAACTTGATCTGCCAAAGATTACTATAGGTTTACTTTAGTATTTGACAACTAGGCCTACTTACAAATAATTATGTCTAATTTTAACATACAATTTCAAAGCCAAATATTTTAAAACAATCTTCTACAAATAATTTGTATCCAATTTCTTCATACAATTTTCAGTTCCAAATATATCACATAAAAAGTATAACATTATTTTAGTCTTCCCTTGAAATAGCAAAAGTAAAAGCATCCTCGCTACAGCAGATCCTTCATCCCCACCGCTATCAGACAGTATAACTCCACTATATAGCCTAAACGTGCAATTTTCCTACTATCTTCTTATTTACTTGTTATTGTTATTACTTATCTTGTCTATATGCCCTTTTTTGTTCTAACTTTCTTTTGCACTAAACTGCCTGGAGCTAATGTGGCAAGTGAATTTCTTAGAAAAGTCTTATCTTATCTTATTAGATGTAACATTAAATGATAAAAATAAAACATTAAAAATGGCAAAACTGAATATATGTGATGATTAAATGAGTAAGATAATAATAAGCATTTTTAGCGATTTAGCATTGCACACTACTCTTTCTTACCACTTCAATCTTTTTCAGTTGTTACATAATATTTGAACTACTAAAACATAATAGGCATTACAAGCAGTGTGGCATCACGTTCACACACCCTCTGACGGCCTTTGGTGGTGGAGACCGGAATCCTTCAACAATCTCCAAAGCTCAAATTGCTCTGTTCCACCTTGTGATGTCATTGCCTTTGTTCAGTTGATACTGGCAATTCCAGGGCTAAAGTCATCCAAATGATTCTAGTGAAGGTGTATGGAGTTTTTGAAAACACAGTGGAGCACTCCCTGTATTACCATATGCCATCACAAGGGTTTCAAATGTTTTCCATTCCAGTAACTAAAGCCTAAATATGCAGGGTTTAACATATGTGATTGAAACAAAAAACACAGCTCCAGGAATGTTTTGATAAGGAAACATCATTACAACATACATTAAAAAATAAATGTAACATGGGCCTGTTTTGTGATTATGTAATATATATGTCTTCACAATACGTCTTCTTTAAAGTTATAATCAGAAAAGTTCTCTCTGGGGTGCTTTCCGGTCAGCGGCCTTGGCTGGGTAATCTGTCTCCACCAAAACAACACAGATCCAGATGCTCTCCTTCACAACACTTGGGCGAGCAGTGGTCTGATGTGTCGTGAGCATCTTTCATCAGGTGAGAGGAGCAGGGAGCACTGACCTCTGGATATATGACGCCTCCTCCCTGTAGCTGCCTGTCTGTCCTTCTCACGCCAGGCACAGCGCACCGGATCGTTGGCCTTTTATGTCCCGTAATGGGCTCCTCTGTAATGTGTCCCCCTCTGACCTCCAGGTCCTCATCGCTCATGGGCTAGTGTGAGAAGAGAGACAGCCTGATGTGGAGTGTATCCATAAAGAGTCTGGTTACATTTAGATCTGTCTGTCAAATGTCAAAAGGTCAGTCCTCATTGCTCCATCATATTCAAGAGGCTTAAAATATGTGAATTATAGAACCGTGACAGGGAGTTGGATAGTGCTAACATCAAGTCGCCTATAGATTTAGTCATGGTAGAAATTTATTTTGGCTAGAACATACAGTGACCACAGGAAGCACATTAAGAAAGAAATATAGCTACTAAAATAGTGCAATCTGTGGGAAAGTAAGCCACGAACTTCAAATGAAAAAAAATGTTAACATCAAGCCTTGTGAACATTCATTTGTGCGGTTACAAATCTGCACTTGAAAATTGAGGACTTTTTTTTACACCAGAAAAAAAAAAAAATCAGTTAATAAAGATTTTGTCTAAAATTCTGTTTAAAAAGTCACACCTATAATTTTATTTAAAATCTGTTTCTGAAACATTAGAAACCTTTAAGTTATTAAAGTATTTTGGCGAATATTGCTGGACTTTTCTCCATGGAGATGCTTTGTCTGGAAAGTCTCACAGTGTGGCATTAAACATTTCTATCTTCATGGGGCCCAAACCAGACGCAGTTACAGGTCAGATCTGTGGAGAGGCAACCCCGCTCACAGTCAGAATGCCTGTTTTTCTAGGTATTTTTGAGCTATAAATCCACCTGTAATTGAATAAATGTAAGGTAAAACTGTTTAATGTCATAGTGTGGAACATTACAGGAAAAGAAATAACATCGCCATAGAGACAAGTAAGTAGCGGATCCTCCACCAAAAAGTTATATAGCTCACCTGGACTTAAAACAACTGTTACGGATATGAATTACCGCTTTATCATTTACTCCCAGAACCGGAACAAGCGGTCACTTTTGAGCTTGTTTCACCTGAAAAAAATGTGTTCACAAATGAATTGAGAAGAAAAAAATAATATAAATAAATGTCATATACTCCGATTTCCCTGTGTCACAAATTCTACTTGAATAATCTCTACTCTAAAATCCTCTCCAAATTTTATAGCTATGAAAATGTTCAATTGTAACTTATAAATTGCTTTAACATAAACCATAATAAACTGGAAATAAAACTGTAGCTTGTGGTTGGCATCTCCATAATACGTGTTATGTGAACTGTCAGTGTCGATGTTGTCAGCAAACTTGTATAATAAATACCAAATGCATCTGTATACTCTGGTGCATATGCCAGTAAGTCTGCCCTCATCTGGATTTAAACAGACCTCAAAACTACCACTCTGGTCACACTCTAAGAAGACTTGAAAGTGTTAGGCTTAGGAAGTTAAAACAGTCTGGATTCACTCACACACGCCTAATTTAAGCACTATTGGCTAAGCTTTTAAAATTTACACTTGGTGATGTGGGAATAGCATCACACAAACACTGCAGACTTACCGCAAAGATAAAGAGTTTATTAGAGGGACTGATGCTCCCGCTGGTTTAATACAGGCAGACTGGAACGTCTTCCCAGGTAGAACACACAGAATCTGGGGAAATGTAGTCTCCACGGTTCTAAATCTGTTTTTGATTAATATGAAAAATGGAAGACATAAATTACACTGATTTGTGACTATAATAAGAAGCAGAGCCTGTAAAAGGGGAAGTAGCAAAGTTTTATTTTCACCACATGTTTTGAAATGTGGGACGACATGCAAAATATGGCATATGTAAACTAACTGAAAAGCCACTTTGATTAATAAGTTTATGTCAGAGTAGCCAAGTACAAGAATACCAGAATGTCTGAGAATCTAAGCTATATTAGTGTTCAAACAAATCAAAAAGAGAAGTCATGTCCAGGGTGTAGTTTAGGGCCAATGCATGACTAAATCTGGATCGTCTGGATTCAAGTGTGTGAATGAGTAAATCAGTAGCACCACTAAACATACACAAATACAGCTTTGGAAAAAAATAAGCGACCATTGCAAAATTATCAGTTTTTCTGATTTTACTACTTATAGGTATGTGTTTGGGCAAAAGGAACATGTTTTGTTTGAGTCTATAAACTACTGACAACATTTCCCCCAAATTCCAAATAAAAATATTATCGTTTAGAGCATTTATTTGCAGAAAATGACAAATGGTCAAAATAACAAAAAAGATACATGTTTTCAGACCTCAAACAATGCAAAGAAACAATGCAAACAAAAACAACATAATACTAATGTTTACACTTAAGAAGAGTTCAGAAATCAAGATTTGGTGCAATAACCCTTATTTTTAATCACAGCTTTCATGCGTCCACAAGTCTTTCACATTGTTCTTTGGTGACTTTATTCCACTCATGGTGCAACTGAAAGAGCTCAGCTTTGTGTTTGTGTTGGAATTCAACAGATGCTGTAATGGAATGGCTGTAATACATGTAGAGATGCTGATTTCAGAAAAAAAATGCAGTGGTCTCTTATTTTTTCCCCAGAGCTGTGTAAGTGTACTTCTGTCATAGTCATAGTTTGCTTTATTGTCGAAAAACAATCATGTACATGTACATAGAATGAATTCGAAATTTGGTTTCCCCACTAACCAGGCAGGACAGTGATAGAGTGGGCTAGGGGAGGGGCCGCTGCACTTGCGCGCCGCTGTGGAATGAAGTAGCTAGATTTGAGCCCCAGTCAATTCTGAATTTTCATGATATTAAAGATGCATTGTGCAACTTTTCTAGTGGAGGGTCCATCACCTGCTTGTTTCTATAAAGATGCCATTGCTCTGTCTGGAATATTCCACAATATGGCATTAAACGGCTCTGCTTTCCATTTATTCAATTGCAGTGGCTTTATAGCTCAAAAATACCTAGGCATTCTGACTGATTCTGGGTCTAATTCAGTGTCCATGAAGATGGAAAGATTTAACACCATACTGTGAAACATTCCAGACAAAGCAATAACGTTTCCATGGAGAAAAGCATTTCACTGACCCTCCACCAGAAAAGTTACACAATGCACCTTTGCAATATGTCAGTTTTCTCTGGTGGAGGGCCTGCTTCTTACTTGTGTTTTGCTTGAAAAGTTCCACAGTATGGCATTTATCCAGGTGACACAACCAGGCCTGTGGAGAGAAGACCCACTCACTTTAATAATGCATGTTTTTGAGCACATATAAATAAATGCAAGATAAGAAAATATATATATAATGCAAAATTATGGAACATAGGGGAAAATGTTTACTTTATATGTGCATGTTAATATTATGCAGTGTTTGAAAGTTTAAAAGGACTGGGAGAGAAAAGCAAAAAGCATCCAGTGTCGTGCCAGCACTAATCACCTTTTCTTGTTTAATGACTTAGACACATTATAAAGGGATGGACCACCAGACAAGTACCCAGAATCCTCTAAAGAACTGATGGCTCATTTTGATTGCGTCTTATTTGTCACTTAAAAGGGAACATAAAGGATGTGGCTTGGGATTGTGAACTCCTCTTAAACTGGGTCGCAAAATCAACAGGAAGAGACTGCTCATTTGAGGGGAATAAATCTTTTTAATTCCCTCTTTATGTGAGAAAGATGTTGAATTTCACAAATGACCGCTCTTTTCTCCCCTTTTCAAATGGTGTTTACAGCCAGAGCGCGTCCCAGGCCAGATAGCTGAGAGTCAGTGGCAGGGGTTAATCCAGAACATACTTGTGTCTGTGTCGGTGCGTGTTATACCACTGTCCCGACATCCTGCCTGATTTATGGGCCTCCTCTCGCTCCCGTTGGCCGCGTCTCTTCACTTGTTTGGGGGATTAGTTGTAGGTGACGTCAGTTGGAGGAACGGGGTCTCTCCAGTGCACACAGAGGGGTCGGGGGCTCTAACCAGATCCAGGTGTAACGGCCGCAGGACCTTTCAGCACTAATGAAAGTGGAGAGATAAATATCATGAAGCCAGATTAAAAATGGGAATTCAATTACAGCCATAACAGTTTATGTTGTTTGTGCGGCGTAATCCTTTCCAAGTGACAATTAGAGAAATGTGAATTCATGTGCTATAGCATGTGAGGTAATGTTGATTATTGTGATAACGTTAAGCCTTGCGATATTAAAATGCATATCAGTTGTAGCTTTAATTGGATAATACAAGAAACACATGACATGTTTTGTTATATGATTTTAGACATATAGACAAGCATCCCATTACTCACACTTATGTATAATGGTTTTGTTCCAGCTGTGTGCTGCACACAGTAAAGTTAATTAAAAGCAAAAATCCCATTGCCTGCATTAAAAAAAAAAAAAAAAAAAAGATATAACCACATTATGTACTGGTTGTTCAGCTTTCCCACATCCGAGAAGAGATAATAGTTCAACTATTGGTTTACAACATTCATGAACTGTCTCCAAGCCATGCTGACCATAGAAAACATCACTGGGTTTAAAGCATATGACTCAAAGAATAAAAGTGCATTTCAAGGAGAGGCGATGACACATGCATTTAATATTCATACAGACAGTTTTCTTGGTGAGACAGGAGCAGCTGAGGAGCTACTGAAAGGCCCTTGCCTCGTGTGAACCGTCTGCTACAGATTTGTGTCATTCGTGTTTTCAGGGCAATTAGGGCGATAAACTCTGTGTGACCTGGGTGTGCATGTCCTTCCTCAAAAGCAGCGCCACAGTGACCAGGCCAAAGGTCATGCTGCCACATTCCTGTTCCACATGCAAAGGCCAGCTGCTCATCCTCTGCCCCCTGTCGGCTCTCACACCTCTGCCACTCTGCCATGACCCCTCCCAGAGCCCGCTCACTCTGTGCCTCTCACACGGGCACAAGGCCAAAGCAAATAAATCAGCGACTTGGCAGCTAACGAGGTGACCAACGGGGATGCAATGCACTGGGGAGGGGGCGAGCTTATGGGGGGTGCAGGAGTGACAGAGGGAGGGACATGGTCACGCAAAGAAAACAAGCCCAGCAAGAAAGAGGGCCTTCTCACGCAGGGCCAGACATGTCCAGTCAGGTGCAGGAGCCACCTCATCAGGACAAACCAGGGCTGACAGGGCTAATGTACGTGCACGGGAGGAGATACGCTATGATCATCTAGGGGTTCAAACTCATGCATGCTATGTCCCCAGGTAACCCCCACACAGGAGATCACAGAGAGGCAGCACTCTACTGTTCCCAAGGTAAAACCAGGGCACAGAGACTTGAGCTCAGAATAAGACTTGGATCATCCAGTTCACACAGAGTGCAGTTCACCTGAGTTCAATGCTACTTTAAACAAAAGTATTATGATTTCTATAAGACTACATGTGAAGATGCATCTATAACTGAGTACAATTAATTTCATGTAATTAAATGTACATGCTCTCTCATTTGGACTGATTTGATCTGAGAATTGTCATGTTCTTTATAACCATATTATCTGCATCTTCTTCTCTCAGACAAACAATAACAAAATTGAATGTTTGATCAGCAGCATCTGATACATTTATAAAGTATATTCATCAGTTTTAAAGCAAACAGAGTCAATTGGTGTGTGAGCTGCTGATAATCAGAGGAGGACCATGGTTACCTTAGGTGGTCCTCTCCAGATGTGAGGTGCACAGTGACTCTCAGCCTCTGGAAGCGCATATGGAATATATTGTGCATGAGAGATTCTTCTGAGTATTTTCTCTTAAGTTATTTAGATGAAGAAGAAGCCCCTTCTTCTCTCTACACAAAACAGCCTAGAAATGTATCACCTTAAACATAGGGTTCAGGCGTGAGAGGAGGATGCCGTGGGGGGAAAGGTTACACTCAGAACTGTTTGTGTCTAGTCGTGCTCCACAGGACGCGTGACGACAAGGAGCCAGATCCCACATATCACATTTGTTGACATGCATTTGTAATTTCTACTGTGCAAGGCCAAGACTGTGTAGTATTTTCATTTTTATCAAAGCCTGGATGCCTCACATCTGCTTCAGCTTCTCACTGGACTTGGTATAGTCATTTAAATGAATTACCAAAGCATGTCAAATGGAGAGGAAAAGGCGAATCATCTCGTCTGAAATGGAGAGGCGGGAAAGAAGCTCAATGTGTGGTGTGTGAAACCCAAAACACAAAGCCCCAGCACTTTCTGTGAGGCTCATCAAAAAGTAGTGCCATTTATGCATCTTTCACATCATGTTATGGTTTTACTGTATGTACCAAACCCTCTCCTTTATTTTGTGTGGTCATTACCTTTCTCGTTTTGGGCACTCTACTGGCCTCACAGAAGAACAGCTAATGGCCATTAGTCTGCTAACAGCTAAGTGTTTACATTCCCTCATAAACGTGAGTAGCGTTCAAAGAACTGGCCTTATATAGACATATCCATCTAGTGCAGAATTTACATTCAAGCCCTTAAAAATACATTTAAAAAAGTCAGGATAAAATCTTGTTGCATGTGTACATAATTCCTTGTTGGAGCGTATGTGCTAGGGTAAACAGCACACAGTTCCATATTTCTAATTATTTATGATTCAATCAAGAAACAATACTGAAAGAACAACATATGAGGTCAACTTTAGATGAAAAAGCCATTGGACACTGAAAATAATGCTTTGTCCCTCTTTCTGTGGCAGTAAGATTATTCCGTGAGAGTGATCTGTGCTCTCACTACTCTCACTTCAGAAGGGCACTTCAGACACAGACTAAGTCTTCTCCAAGGACTGCACAGTTATTTAGGTCAAATAAGTGTTCTAATCAGTCTTCCTGGATTTTTGAACACATGCATAAACACTTAAGCTGCACAAGTGCCAGTAAAGTGTGCTGGAAAAATAACACAGAAAGAATTTTTGACTATATATAGATTTGTTCGAAAGTGAATAACTATACAATAATAAAAATATATAAAGTGCAAATAAATACTGTGGGCTCCTTGACATTGTTATTCAGCTGTTGAATGCCGTATTGGTTTGATTTCATTAGGCAGATTAGTGGGGGAACTGTGCCCAGAGACTGTCCCAGTGGAGTGGCAGGAAATGGGGCTAGCCCGACCTCTTTCTGACCTGGCTTTATTTTCAGAAGACTAAAGCACAATGAGCTGCTCAAGCGGAACATATGGAGGTGCAAAAGAGAGGGAATCACGGAACATTATCCGCCCAATTACACAATGAGAAGAGCAGTCCTCTGCTGTATCCATGCTGCACGAAATCACTATAGCTCTGTTCTGTTAGAGACGCTTGGATTCACTCCACACCTGCAGCCTCTACTCTCCACCTGCAGACTCCACTCCCCACCTGCAGCCTCTATTCACCTGCAGATTCCACTCCCCACCTGCAGACTCCAGTCGCTGGCTACACCTGCAGGCTCCACACCTGCAGACTCCAACTGCAGGCTCCCTTCTCCACCTGCAGCTTCAAGCTCCAGTCCCCATCTGCAGATTCCACCTGCAGACTCCCCTCTACGCCTGCAGACTCCAGCTACAGCAGGTGGAGAATGGAGTCTGTAGGTGGGAAGCCACATTCCACCTGCTGACTCCATTCACCAACTGCAGACTCCACCTGCACAATCCACTCTCCACTCTCAAGCTGAAGACTTCACACCTGCAGGCTCCATCCTCCACTTGTAGACTCCAATCTCCACCCATCGACTTCACCTGCAAAGTCCACTCTCCACCCACAGGCTCCACTCTCCACTTGCAGACTTCACAGTGCACTCGCACCTCACAGTACGGAGGTTCTGGGTTAGACTCACGGAGGGCCTGAGCCATTCTGTGCAGAGTTTGTTTTTGGGTGGGTTTCCTCCAGGCCCTCCAGTTTGTCCAACCAACCCAAAAGTAGTCCTGACCAAGGCTATGACAAGATCTGGATTTGGCACTGCAGTGCTCACAGTGGCACTGAAGAATGGGTCTAATGCTGTGCACAAATTTTTATATGGTAATTATAAAGGCTAACCTCATCTGTTACAATATCAATGAGAGACTGTAATTTGACTGGAACTGTATGTGTGATCTTCACTATTTTTGTAGTAGCAGGAGTAGTAGTAGTGGTATTAATTTGTAGTGGCCTGGTGTCAAATGTAAATATTAGAGTGGCACAGAGTATTAGCATATGTAAAAAGGGTATGTTTGTATTTGCAATGGAGGCGTGACCAGTGATGTCTCACTGACTGTCTCAGACGGGCTGATGATCTTAGAATCAGGGTCATCTGGAAAACATTTGTGCGGATGTATTCTCCCTCAGTCTTATTTGAATCCCTCCATTGCGGGCCCCACCATCATCTTTTTGGGGAAACTGGAGTTCAGTGACAGCACGCAAACTCAGCTCCTCATCTTTATATCCACTTCATCCACTTCATGTAAACAGTGAAATGTCCTAAATGGGTAGACATAATACAAGTGCCATGGTGTTAGGAGAATAAACCAATTTTGTAGTTGATGTGTTTTGGGGGATAAATGAGAAGCAGACCATGATCAGCTACAACATGTAGATGATCAGGGGGCAGGCTGTCAGCTATGGCTGACATGACCAGCACACGTTATGTTTTTGACAAAGGAGTCTCCCTTTAAGTTTTCACAATGTAACCAATTACGTTTTAAGAATGGAAATAATGTAAGTAAAGCAATACAAATATATAGAGCTCCCACCTCACAGCAGTTACCTGGCCAGCCAAATGATATCTCTCTGTATTTCCTATACACCGCGATACTCTTCCAGGCAATCACAGCAGGCCATTTCAGCATACAAAAAAACATACACACATATTTCAGGATCGCAATCTTCACTTAGCTGACATGGTAAGCTACACATTAAATTTGGAAATATATATTGAATATTTAACACAATGCTTGGAACAAGCTTCTTGAGAATTTCCCAAATGTATCTTTTATTGAATAATATTTTTGTCTAAATCAGTCTGCATAGCAGTGGAGGATAAATACAGCAAAAGCAGTGCAGTACTTTACTATATAATCTTCTTTCCTTCTGCCTGAGGTCAAAAGCACAGGGAGCAGAAGTGAACAGTCTTTGGCTGTTCAGCTCTGGCCTTCTGCCCACAGACCAGAGTCCGGACAGACAGTGACAAGTCTCCACACATTTGCTCACAGTGTGGTTTGGCCTGCACCGTTCTCACACAGCAAACTGCTCCATTCCTCCTGTGGTGACCTCCTGCCTCTCTAGAGGTTTCTGTTTATGTCTTCACAAGTGTTACACTTAGTTATTTTAAAGTTTTAGAGTTGTTGTTTCTGTTAACCTATTAGCTGTAGTGACATTTTGGAAATAATTGTGATTTAAATATTTCATATGGCTTAAGGGTTTTAGTTCAGATGCCCCTCCAGGTGGAAATCATCTCAGTGTTTATTCTGTGGTTGGGGTTTTGTTCCTTGAGGTATTGCATATTTTATAAAGAATAATTCACTGGATCCCCAATAGATGGCGTAACATTGCAAAACGTAGATAATTAACCAGTTTTCTTGGAAAAGAAAAATAAATAGTGTTTAAGAAAACGTTGCTCTCTAACTGCTCATCTGTTCCCCACCAGTTCCCCCACTGCCTGTGGGACCCCTCCAGCCCACCCCTCTTCCTTCCTCCTGTCGGAGCTGTGCGTGACAGTAGCTCACTGAGAAGTGGAAATGAGACTAGTAAACAATGATTAGCTCCAGAGCCAGAGCTCAGGCAAAGTCTACCATTGGGAGAGGGAGAGGGAGCACCCACCCGCCCATCCATCCGTCTGCTATAGGCCTAGCACATAAGTAACACACAGCAGCAGGGAATAGAACCCCAGACCCCTTCCCCAACCCCCCAAAGTCATCCTGGGGTCATGGCCAACCTTTCACAGCCAGGTTACACAAGGGGGTAAACACAGCAGCCACACGAACGCCCAGCCCCCCTCTCCTAAAGTCCCACCACAAACCTGGCCTTAATTAGCATGATGTGGATGCGATTGGCCACATGTGTATGGGCAGTGGGCACAGAAGGTGGTGTAAATGGCAGATGGGGGGGTGCCTATAGGAAAGAGAAGAAACAGTCTTCCCCACAGCAGTCACAGTGGATTGGAAGACTTGGCTGTGTTTCTGGTTAACCAAGAATCATTCTAGAGGCTTTGGTGCTCCGCCACACCACATCTCTCAGACAAACATTTCTACGAGGTATAAAAAGTACATGACTGTAAAAAAGTATTTGGCTTTTGTTGATTCTTTTCTGTTTGTTTTCACAGCATGAATATGAGCTGTGAGACCATACATGGCTGTGGTGTGGGCCCACATAAAAATCTATGTATACTGTTTAGAAGAGCAGTTAGTGTACTGATTTAGTACAGGCCTGATACACAATATCTAATTTATAATGTAGAAGAGAATGCGGTCTGCAATTTGTAACGCCAAGGATTCTACCTGGACGACTGAGGGATTCTACACAGTTTGTAACACACATATTTAGGGACACTCATCATGCAACACTTTACAAACTATTTATATTCAGTCCCGTTGTAAAGTCTTTTCTGCTTGTAATGGACAAAATATCATTAATACAATACATGAACATTTATTTTTACACTTTGTCCCTGGCTTTCATGGAGATCGTTAGGTCCCATTAACTGAGAAAATTAAATATTTAATTTACTAAAAATAAAGATGAATAAATAAAGAAGAGAAATAAAACTGAACCAATAATAAGGACAAAATTCATGTTTGATTTGCTGAGATTGTTAATAACATTATGCCTTTGTCTTTACCTGCTGTTGCTGTAATGTACATAACCACTCCCTTAGCTTTAATGTATATAGCCTAACATTTTGGTTGGCATTATAGATTTACTTTAATTATATTATCTTAATTTTTTTCAGACTTGAACGAGAGACATTTAGTGCATATATCTATCTATGCTTCTGCAGTTCTTGTAATTCTAACACTGAAATTCCGTCATTATGGGGGGAAAAAAGGTGCGGTTTTCTTATCTTATTACTTCCGTAAAAACATAAAATATACTTTTTTAATAAGAGAGGGGGGGGGGGGTGTTCACCTTATTTCACCTTTATTAAAAATCTAAATGTAGCTCTAAATGACTGATGTGTCCTGTTTTCTAATTAGCAGCGGGATAAACAAAGAGGAGAGGAGAGCGAAAAGCGCCGGCGTTTTAACTCACAATTTTAGCCCATTTATTTATTTACTATTTACTTTGGTTGTTTTCTACACTTTTACAAATAGCGGAAAAGCCTATTAAAAGTCTAGACATGTTGAGGAAATTGACACTCGTTCTAGACAAACCTGCAATCTTCATGGGATTTTGCGCAGCCTAAAACTAAAGCGCATGAGTCGTCAGAATCAATTTTGACCGCCATCGATCTCAAAATGCATAACAAACAGTAAATAAAAAAAAGCAGCTCTGTGCGTTTCCCTGGGACGCGGACACCAGTTGCAGTGTGCGTCAGTGTGTCCGCTCCTGCGCTCCCTCTGCGCTCACTGCAGGCGCGCGCCTCCGACACCGAGCGACAGCGCGGAGATAATGTGGGGGGGGGGGGGGGGGGGGGGGGTTCGCTGGGCTACCACAATGGGAGGAGTATGAAAGTTATCTTGAGCCCTGCCCACAGCTGCTAAACATATAAGACGTGAAGAGAAGCAAAAGGCAGGCACTTAAGCCTTAAAACTTGAGAAAGGAAAGCAAACTTATCAGTTATATTTAAAATATCCAATATTCATTCAATTTAAAAGAACTGTCATTTTTTTATATACCAAACCTTTTTTAAAAAAAAAATCAAATAGTAACTGATCAAGAGGAAGCATTTTGTGTAGCCTAAGAATTTTCTACAATGGAAAGTGAGTTTGGAGTGAAGAGCAGCAGCCTCATCAGAGAATGGAGTGGACAGGTCCAGCCTGCTCTAGTGGCCACTTTTGTGTTCCTCTTCTGTTTGGAAGCCTGTCTGTGGGTCAGAAACCTCAGACTCAAGAAAAGACTGCCTGGACCCTTTGCATGGCCAGTGGTGGGCAATGCCATGCAGCTGGGACAGATGCCCCATATCACCTTTGCCAAGCTGGCCAAGAAGTATGGGAATGTGTACCAGATCCGCCTGGGCTGCAGTGACATTGTGGTTCTGAACGGAGACAAGGCCATCCGTCAGGCTCTCATTCAGCACAGCGCTGAGTTCGCAGGCAGGCCAAACTTTGTGTCATTCCAGATGATTTCTGGAGGAAGGAGTCTGACTTTTACTAATTACAGCAAACTGTGGAAAGTACACAGAAAAATTGCCCAGTCCAGCCTGCGAGCATTTTCCTCCGCAAACAGTCAAACTAAAAATGCTTTTGAGCAGCACATCACAGCTGAGGCCATGCAGCTGGTGCAGATATTTCTGCAGCAAAGTTCAGAGGGACAATATTTTGACCCATGTCAAGAATTTACAGTAGCTGCTGCAAATGTCATGTGTGCCCTGTGCTTCGGCCGGTGCTACGGCCATGATGACATAGAGTTCAGGACTCTGCTGAGGAAAGTGAATAAGTTTGGTGAGACCGTTGGCGCTGGCAGCTTGGTAGACGTCATGCCCTGGCTGCAGTCTTTCCCTAACCCGGTGCGCAGTGTCTATGAAAACTTCAAAAGCCTTAATGAGGACTTCTATACATTTGTAAAAAATAAAGTTGGGCAACACAGAGAGACTTTTGACCCAGATGTGACCCGGGACATGAGTGACGCCATCATAAATGTAATCGAGTATGGGAAGGACAGTGGGCTAAGTAAAGAGTTTGTGGAGGCAACAATGACAGATCTGATTGGAGCAGGTCAAGATACTGTGTCCACAGCCATGCAGTGGATCATCCTCCTCCTCGTCAAGTATCCGGACATTCAGGCCAAACTGCATACTCTCATAGACAAGGTGGTTGGCCCAGACAGGCTGCCGATCCTCGAGGACAGGCACAGCATGCCCTACCTGGACGCTTTCATCTATGAGACCATGCGCTTCACCAGCTTTGTCCCGGTCACTATCCCTCACTCCACAACAGCAGACGTAACTATTGAAGGACTGCACATTCCCAAAGACAGAGTAGTCTTCATCAACCAGTGGTCAGTAAACCATGACCCTCTCAAGTGGACAGACCCTCAGATTTTTGACCCTTCACGTTTCCTGGATGAGAATGGAGCTCTAGACAAGGACCTAACCAGTAGTGTCATGATCTTTTCCACGGGTAAAAGACGCTGCATCGGTGAGCAGATCGCCAAAGCGGAAGTGTTTTTATTCACAGCCATTCTGCTGCATCAGTGCTGCTTTGAGAGTGACCCCAGCACTGTGGTCTCATTGGACTGCTCCTACGGGCTGTCGCTGAAGCCCCTCCACTCCTGTCTGAGAGCCAAGCTGAGGGGGAAGCTGCTGGGCTTAGTGTCCCCAGCATAAACAGCCTGTTCTCATAATGTGACATTTAGCACCAATGAGTATGGGCATGTCTGCACTAAAGCTTATTGTTGTAAAGTGCTCATTCTTAAATGTAATATTTGGTCCAGTGGGACTTGTGTTTGAACTATATTGAAATAGATTTAAATAAGTTTTAAATAGTATAAACAGTTCTTAGAGACGGTCAGTAAGTATTCAATGTATGCACCGCAAACAACTTAATACTTGATCATAATCTGTTTGTGCGTTGTATATTATTTTATTAATGAATACCAGCAAAGTCTACCACTAAAAGGTTTGCTGTGATGTCATTGTTGTTTGTGAATATTTACAATTGATCATTATGAACAGTAACATGTTTTTTGAATGCATTTTAATCATTGTCACGATCAACATTACATGAAAATGTTATGGTGTTCAGGTATATTTACAATATAATGTCAATATAATGTATCTACTGTACCAGAAATATATGAAGACATTTATAAGACTATATTGAGGAGTGGGGTGTTTTTGATTGAAGTCGAGGAGAGATAGTGAATCTTTATTGCATTTGAATTTTTATCCATCCAAGAATCTGTGGAATGTTTACAAATAAAGAATTTTAAAGCTATATAATTTCTCATTTCTGTTGAGATAACCGAAATGAGATTACACTGACAACTTTTTCTGTTTTTGAAAGGTGGCAGTACCTCACTGATCATCATAGAATGTTTTGTATGCATTCAAAATAAGGTTCTGTTAATTAAGTGCTGAAGTGTTTTGTGAGAAATAAGCTATATCTGAAATGAATCAATAAAGAGAAGGGTGATTATCTTTGCTTGTCTATGTTTGTCTGAATAAATAATAAGAATCTTTTGATGAAGTTAAAAATATCACACAGTACTGCCAATGATGTCATATGGGCCATTTACATAAATATCATTACACATCAGAATAAAAAAAATGTTCACACCATGCACACAAAACAACAAACAGTCTGGATGGCAATATTGGAAGTGTGTAGGTGGTGGGATTTAAGATTAGAATGAACTAACTCAGGGGCCTTCAACGTTTTTTCAGGCCAGGGACCCCCAAACAGATGGCGAACTGGGCCAGGGACCCCCTACTATATATACGGCATAGAATTGTGTTTTATATTAAATTGAGCTTAGTGTCATGTATAAACATTGCTACTCTGTTATGGTACATCCAATACAAGGAAATAATACACAGGTTAATACTGTATTTTACACTATAAAATATAAAATTATATTATTTTAAAGTGAAATCAAAAGATTTCGCGACCCCCCTGCAGTACCTCCGCGAACCCCCTAGGGGTCGCGACCCCCCTGTTGAAGACCTCTGAACTAACTAGCTGTGAATAAAAACATTTCGCTCATAAAGCATCAAAAGCCATAAATGTTTTTTCTCTATTATAATCACAAATTATTTCAAAACAAAATGCCCACTTTTTCAGATTTTAATGAATAGTGTCCCAGTTACAGTAACAGAGTGATGAATATGAGATACTGTATTTTAAGAAGCCTTTTCATTGTCAAGGGGGACAGTTGGAACGTGGGACTAAGGTTTGTTCATATTAGTCAAAACAATAGAAACAGATATAAGCAAAGTGTTAAGAGTTGGGGGTGCACTGCCAACACTGGTCATCAGAAGAGCCTCTGCTGGGCACTAGCGCATCGTCAGTCTGTTTAACTACACCACAGAAAAAGGATTAAGATCAAATGTGAGCCAAATTTTAGGACAGCTTCATCTACACATAGTGAAATACTTTCAAAATGATGGATCAAATGGACAGTGAGTTTGGACTGAAGAGCTGCAGCCTCATCAGAGAATGGAGTGGACAGGTCCAGCCTGCTCTAGTGGCCACTTTTGTGTTCCTCTTCTGTTTGGAAGCCTGTCTGTGGGTCAGAAACCTCAGACTCAAGAAAAGACTGCCTGGACCCTTTGCATGGCCAGTGGTGGGCAATGCCATGCAGCTGGGACAGATGCCCCATATCACCTTTGCCAAGCTGGCCAAGAAGTATGGGAATGTGTACCAGATCCGCCTGGGCTGCAGTGACATTGTGGTTCTGAACGGAGACAAGGCCATCCGTCAGGCTCTCATTCAGCACAGCGGTGAATTCACAGGCAGACGTAGCTTTGTGTCATTCCAATTTGTTTCAGGGGGCAAAAGTATGAGTTTCACAAATTACAGCAAACAGTGGAAGATGCACAGGAAAATTGCCCAGTCAACAATCAGAGCTTTCTCATCGGCCAATAGCCAAACCAGAAAAGCCTTTGAGCAACAGACTGTGGCTGAAGCCACAGAACTAGTGGAGATTTTCCTTAGACACAGCACTCAGGCTCAGTATTTCAACCCAGCTCATGAGCTGACAGCAGCTGTAGCCAATGTGATTTGTGCTCTGTGCTTTGGAAAGCGCTATGGACATGACGATGTAGAGTTTCAAGCCTTGTTACAGAGAGTAGATGAGTTTGGACAGACTGTGGGGGTGGGGAGTTTAGTGGATGTGATGCCATGGCTTCAGTGTTTTCCAAATTCAGTCCGCAGTGTTTTTAAAAATTTCCAACACTTAAATGAAGAGTTTTTTAGGTTTGTTCAAGACAAGGTAGAGCATCACAGAAAGACGTTTGACCCCGAGATAACCCGTGACATGAGTGATGCATTCATTGGTGTTAATGATAAGGGCAAGAGTCCTAATGGACTGACCAATGACCACACTGAGGGGACAGTATCAGACCTGATTGGGGCTGGTCTAAACACTGTCTCCACTGCACTGCACTGGCTGCTACTGCTCCTGGCCAGATACCCCCATATGCAAATCAATCATTGATCAGGTTGTGGGGAGGACAGTGGAGGACAGTGGAGGACAGAGGGCAGCTAGCCTATGTGGACGCCTTTATCTATGAGACCATGCCCTTCACCAGCTTTGTTCCAATCACCATCCCCCACTCCACCTCAGATGTGACATCTGAGGTGCTACATCCCCAAAGGCACAGCGGTCTTCATCTGCCACATCCACAAAGACACGGTTGTCTTCATCAACCAGTGGTCTATCAATCATGACCCTTTGAAGTGGAAGGAGCCACACATCTTTGACTCCTCGCGCTTTCTAGATGAGAACGGCTCCCTGGACAAAGTTGTCACTAGCAGCATTTCTGTGGGGCAATGCATTGGGGACCAGATTGCAAAAGTTGAGATTTTCTTGTTTTTTGCTATACTACTGCATCAGTGTAGCTTTGAAAAATGCCCTTGACAGTCAACTGCAGTTACGGGTTAACGTTGAAGCCTTTACGTTACAAGATCTCAGTCAAGCTCAGGGGAGACCTAATCAAAGACAAATAATCTGCTTACAATCATACAACATTGTTTACATAGACCTAAATTTAAAAATGCAATTGCATTATATGACAAAAGGTTAAAATTTACTGCACTGCATCAAAAGCAATCTTATAAGGAAAAATTCCACACTTGTGGGAAAATAATTAGCAGAATTACCTTGTTAGACTCAAACAATGAACGCTAAAGTGTTTTTGATACAGAAGTAATGGTGCTATTGTTCTGTTATCAATTGGATGCTTGCTATTAACTCAACTAGACAGTGAGGCAGCCACAATCTTTCATCATTTACAACACTCAGTAACGTGATACATAAGCCACAATTTGTATTCAAAATAGTCTCCAAGCAAATCATTTGTCACTAATTACATTAACTTGTGTATTGTCCATTATGTATTTTATAGTATAGTGTAACCAAATAATGTAATGTAATGTAATGTAATAAATTGATAAAATATGGTGTAAAAATGTGTATTAGTCAAAGCAGACAAACTGTTCCGGGCTGGGCAGGTCAGAGGGGTCAAACAGATAATAATAGCCCCTGATGTCTGGTTTGTGTTGTTGTTGAAAGATTCATGTGGGTTAGCAGCCATGCATGCTGTTGTTCTCCCAGCGCACCACCACCACCAGCTCCTCTCATCCAACTTTAATAGGCCTCCCCTGCACTTCTCACTGATGTCATCTCTATATTAGGAACACATTGAAAAGAAAAACTGTCCATTCTCTTAACTGACATCTGAGCTAATAATGCTACTACTAACAACAAACACACTCAAACACATCATCTCAACGGTAGGCCTTGTTGAGTTATGAATGTGCACAGACATACGTAAAGAGCCAGGCGTCAGTCGTGACCCTTCTGACATAGGCCACCTGTGTTTGTTAGTTTCTGTCAGAATAATTAAATCTTTCCATAGCTTCTCATGAGAGATGCTAGCTAGCTGCTAGCTATGCTAGCTGCATTTTAACCAGTGGAACCCAATTTCCCCTTGTGTGTTCCTGTGAGAAGAACTATTACAGTGACTTATATCCAGGAGTTGGTGGTTTACATCATTGGTTCCCTTTTAGTCCATCGGCTCCTGTCTCGTGGGTCATCTGTGAGCGATCCACCTGCATGCTTGCGGTTGCGGCCCTGTGAATAAACTCAGAGGGAGATATGTATTCACAGCATTGCCACAGAGTAAGCTAGAGACATTCTGTACTATTGCTGCGATTACTTCACACCGCAAGGACTCCTAAAGGGAGGATTGGTGCGCCTGACCTCCCTCCAACGTTTCCATTTGCGTCTCCCAAAACATCAGTGAAATGTGTGGCTGAAAGACTCCCTTCTCGATGTTGGACGCAAATACCCCGCGACCCCTCAACCTGTGGACTCTCACTCCTCGAAAGAAAACAGAGTGCTCAGGCAGACACTCCTGCAGGCACATTCTGCACGTACGCATCGCCGCTGACTGACCTCCCACAGTGTCTTTCAAGCTCTGTTCAACGCTGCATCCAAATTCATCTGACACACAGCAGAGGTAGAATTACATGCAAAAAATGTATGCTGTCTACTGCCATCATCCGCGGAAACAAAACGGAACATTGATCATAGCGCTGGCTCAGATCTCACGTATATTTTCACCATTTCTGTCTGTAACACTGTACTCCACACCGACTACGACCACAGCTACGTTCTCCGTCCAAATACAAAATCCAAACAGCAGATAAGAGTGTTATTTTACTGTTTCTTCCTCTCCTGAAAATACAAGTATGCAACTCAATAAACTTTTCTCAGAATTAGAAAATTAAAAAGGATATGGAAAAAAGAGCAGTCATGCAAAAAAGATTTCCAGACAAACAACAAAGGCCTTTGCACTAATTCTAACCAAGATATTAACAGAAGATCTGAAAATCAAAGTTAATTGGATAATAGAGCTGTATAAGTTAGAATTCTTGGTTGGCTTGTGTTTTTCTAATTTTCCTCTTATCCTCATTATTAAGACAGTGGAAAGTGGAAATAATTGCACTTTGCATTTTGATGCAGACTAATGTATTCCAGAGTTTTTGTGTTATGTTTCCCCCACCATGAAACCCCCAGTGGAATTATGTCATGGGCGCAGACAAAGAACAGGAACTGTAATGTTGTTTCAATTGAAATCTGTACCAAATCATGCCACTAGTCTTTATAGCATTTTATTCAACCACATATGACCCCTGACCTTCTGGGTTGTCCCGAAGATCTGAAGTGGCTTTTTGTTGTACGCATGTTGGTGTTTCTGTTTTGGAGCAATGGCAAGGAGGAGACCTTTAATACATGAAAACACAATATTTCATTCCGTTTGCTGCCCTTCTTTCCATATTCCATTGGCCTATTTTGAGGAAGTGCTAGAGGAAGTGATCCGTGTTGGTCAGCACGAAAGGCCAGCATGTGGTTTGCGTTCACAAATGGGAGTCCAGCGCAGTCACTCTTACTAAGTGGTCAATTTTATTTGATATGGAAAATGAACAGGCCTGTCTCCGCTGATTTAAGTCCAACAGTGATGTTGACTGCCAAAGCAGGAAGTGGTGTAATGTGATGTTCTCAAAGTGGAGGGTGTGGAGTTAACGCTCAAGCCGTTTGCTTTCATACATTTCATGTTCTCATCACATCACTGGAAAGAAATAACCTGGCTCATGCCAGATTGATATGTGTAGCACTCTGAATTGAGTCCTACACAGTTCTCTCTCTAAAAGCGACAAATATTTGAATCTGATTGGTCGAAGCGCCATAACAGTGGAACAAGCCGAAAAATTTAACATTTGTTATGTCCAGTTGAGAGAAAAGCACAGGCAGCTTCCCTGTCCACAAATGCACAAAGCGCTTACCTTCTGCATGTTTTTCACAAACAAAATAGTACATATTGATGCTAAATTAGGCTGAAGTACGTCTGTCGGCATTGCTGTGTTTGCTTTGGTTTGTTTGCGGGCTTGGCCTTAGCCTTCTACACAGACTTCAGTGCTGCTCTGTGACTGGTCCACCCACCCAATTCACTGTACAGCACGCACACTCCAAGATGGATGTGAGTTTGTGAACTCACAAATATCACAATAACACAACTTGCTGCGCAAGGTTAAGAATGAATATTACATTATAAGGAAATTATGTTTTATATTTGCTATCTGTTCTTGACATGGCAGTCGATCGTCTATTTTCTCTGCCATAGGACATAGGAGATCATTGGTCTGTCTCTGTCCCAAGAGAAAACCTGAAGCTGCAGACCCTTATCCACTTGATCTGATGCTACAGGATGAACCTACACCAGAATGCACCTCCACAGAATGTTCTGGAGTAGTTTTCATTATTTTACTCTGCAAAAACAATGTCCTTACACTTCTTATCAGTCCGCTGTCCATTAAAGGTTAGCAAAAGGATTTGGGCCTGTCTTAAACATAAATAAAGTTGACTTTTATAACACTGTGTAAATACAAACTCAAAAAAATGAGACTTTCATGTTTTTTGGCAGTTTGGCCACTGTTTGTTTACATCAGGGAACTGTGGATGGAGGCGAGTCACGTGAGGGGCATATTGGTGCAGACTGACACCTCTTTCCTCTCTAATCAAGGGCCAGGTTCATTTCTTTTCTTAATTATTTGCCATTTGAATAATATAATCCTGTAATGTGTTATAAAATACATGTATAGTAATCAGCTTTTTCCTTTTTCAATAAACTCATTTAATTTTTCACAATATTTTTATTTTATTAACGCATATTATATTGTCCTGGTTTATATACAACACATGTATGCATACATATATATATACACATACATATGAGAGTTTAGTTCATTTCTGGTTTTGAAATAAGCCAAAAATAACAGCAACACAAATGTCCCCAACAAAAAGAGCTACCCACAATTCAGCTGTGTGCAGCGGTGGAACCCCTCTGCCATCCTGCGCTTTGACTGTCCCACTTCAAGCTCTGTTTGGCATAGCTTGCTGCCAGACCAAAACAATAGAGCTATTCGTGTTCATAAGGATTCATTTCAGTTGTTTTTGTGTTCTGCTTTTGTAGTGGCCTGTGATTGTCTGTCAGAATTCCCCTCTTTACTGTGGCGAGATGTGAATGTGACCACGGCTTGTTGAAACTCAGAACATGCTACAATATACAGGGAATACTCAGGTCATATTTGCAGGAAAGTGGTCATTTCCAGGGCATGCTCTCTCAGATAAGTCCTGTTGACCCTCTATCATGAAGCTCCTTTCATGGACTGTGAGTGGCCTGTGCGAGTGCATAGGGACTCCTTGGGACTGAGAAAGGTCCTGGCAGATGCTGTGAGCCTTAGCGGAGGTTGAGGATAATAAAGAATAACACGGCGGGATGAAGTCTGCTTATGGAAATGCGAGGACTAACACAAAGTTCCGGAGACACCGTTTATTTAGCCTGGCAGTATTAGAGACTTGGGCTGTGGTTCAACAGAACATGCAAAGGGGAAATGCACACAAGATGATCGTGTACAACATGAGCCAACTACTCCACATAAAATGTCCATGTCATGAGTTGGCAGAAAATGCTTTCTGCTATCTGCAAACCAGAAAGTGAGTGAAATCGTGCAGTGAGAACAAATCAGTGTTGCAGCATTAAACCTTGGCAGGATGATCTCATAGCATTATGTAAGACATTAGTGGCTGTGCCAGAGCCTCCGTCTGCGAGCAAAGTGTTCAGGTGCATACTGCACAGCACGCAGCCCTGCTCTCTTCCTGCCTTACTTGGAAATAGTCTTTAAAACTCATACCAGACTTGATTACTCACAACAATCCCCAACTCTTAAGAAGGTGATTGGACAATGTTTTGACATAGCTTTTGTTTAGAGAAAGACTTACTATCTGTCATGGCAGAGACTACTGGGCATTACATAATTCACTTTAGGCTCAGAAGGAGTGAACCACAAATGGAGATACCTCAGTCTGAAGCACTGAGGTGGTGGGACTACTCACAGGGGTGCTGTAGCTCAGCTTTCAAATACAATTACTTTTAGCGCAAAGTATACCCACATGACCCAAACTTTAATGACTTTAGTTAGAACAGGTCTTAATCATTTCAGATAAAGCACAATGGCATGTTTCATAATATGATACAGGGGAGTTCATTTTCCCTCATCTGTATAGTATCACTGTGAATTAACCAATGGGAAATTAAAATAAAAACTTTAAGTAATAGAGTGAAGGCTTGAGAACTTTGGTTATTTCCAAGCGGACTGGAAAGAGTAATTCTATATTTCTAAACACCACTATTTGACTATGTGCTAGCTTGTGGCTCTGTAATCTATCCGAGAAACAGCACCTGACAAGATGCAGTGGCTTTGTGGCTTTGAATCCAGCTACAAGTGGCATTTGAGGAGGTGTGTAACAACGTGTAAACAGCTATTTAGTGACTCAGAGGAATGGTGAGCTCAGGGTGAAAGAAAGCCATTGACTCAGGCGGCTCAGACACAGGTGCTGATGGTTTTGTCAGCGTGCACCCGAAGGAAATTAACCATTTTCTTCTTCCGTGGTGCCCCTCACATGTGCCAGGCCCTACTGCTGTGCCCAGAGTCAGGGAAGACAGGAGTCAGCGTGTCTGCTCCGATTCTCCAAGCTCAGATCACTTAGCAGAGGAGAACCCATTAAGCCAGTCCTGCACTTTGGCTGACTCCTTAGCAGCCTAGGCCCCTCATCATGCAAAATCCCCCTCTCTCTCATCCCACCAGTCCGTCTCATTCCAATCCTGCTTCCCCCAATATTTTTACTCCTCACACGCCCGGCCAACTCTGCCTGCCAAGATGTATAGGCCTTTGCGGAGAATTGCCTCCAAGGTAGTCTTTCTCTCCACTGCCAGCAAAAATACGACATTGTGCTCCCTCCTGGCTCCCCGTCCCGTCTCAGCAACACTAGTCCTGGTGAATCACAGCGGTCTGAGCGCTGCCAGACACTGCAGCCAACAGCTACACTCCACTTCTTTCTTCAGAGAAAACACCATTATATCCTAGAAACTTATACTTAGAAGAAAGCTATTTGAGCAATGTTCTTCTCCAACTATGTACATTGGCACAGGTTGCTAGTATTTTTTGATGGAGGGAAAATCAAATGAAATGTGAATGTGCTCTGACAGAACAGGAAAATTCAAGGTCAAAAACAAACTTTGGTGAGGGAATTAAACTTGAGCTTTTGTGTCACTGAGTCATGACCATAAGAATCAACCACAAATTGTAACACAACAATCAAATGCTTGTCAGAAACCACCACTTCCAAACCTCTAATCCCCCAACAGTCCTGGCAGTTACACACTATTTTAGATCTTTTGCAAGTCAGGTCACGCTCTTTTTGAGAAATAATTTACATATTTTTTGGTATGACATATAGAAAATGTTACTGTCCATCTTTATTGCTATCATCCATAAACATTTCTGGACTGTACTGTCATGACCGGTCTGTACCTTCTTGATCCTCTCTGTAGTGTAACCTCACAGATATAGATCCTACTCATTGATATTCAAAGCTTAGTATGTCAGAGGCCTTTACGATTTTACATGGATTCCTCTGCCTTTTTACCCATCCAGCTGAAAGAACAGAACTCACTACACACTTTGCAAGGCTGAGTACAAAAAACAACAGGCAAAAAAACAGAATTCCATCATGGCGTCCCTCGGCACCCATTCCATGTGGCCCAGAGCTGACATCACACCTACTCCTTGTTTCATAATGTTCTGTGAGGGGAAGGATTTAGCATGCAGTCCATCAGGGGGCTGATTTATGACCAGTCGTAAATGCGAGCAGCGACCTGGGTGCAGTGTGTTAGCTTAACTCTAAGTGAAGAGCAGGGTGTGATACCAGGTACCAGAGACAAGCCAAGGTTCACTGCTTACTTATTTTGAGTTGGGATTAGGCAATGTTTTTGAGTTTGGCCTCACTGGATTTAAAATAATGCAAGTGAGTTACGCAAATTAATAATATTCAAAGGGGACAAAAACTATTTAAAAATTGAGCATGAAAGGTCGGGGAGGAAATTAATTCAGACAACTGTCAGATCAGGAAATTAATTAGAGCGTGAATGCTGGCACAGAGCACAGTATGCTGTTATAATGCAGCTGAACAATGGTGAACAAGTTTGACAAAATGTTAATAGCTAAATTATAAATACGGATACTACAAACCCTACACAAGTACTGGCAAAGAGCCAAAAAAGCAAATTACTGCTAAAAGCCTGCATCCCATAATGCATCTGTTTTCCTAATGGCTGCGGTGACTCGGTGATGACCATCTCCCCACTCATAAAGTTTGTGCGGTCACCCAGTGGTTGTAATAGCATGAGAGCGGTGGTAACCATTATCCTTTATTAGAGCCACCAAGCCTTAGACCATGATATGTGCCTTTATGAAACACTCCATTAGGCACCAAAGACACACATTACAACCAGATAATTACTTTGTAGAAGCGTGTGACACAGAGTTAGTACTGTATTGTTTCTATTACAAAGGAAAAGTTGAGCTTACTTGACTTGGTACTAAAACCATGTGTTGAAGTGCACACCATTCATAGTGACGTAACAATCCATTCATGATCTTGCAGTAAAAGATCAGGACTGGATTGTCACAGTTTTAGACACAGTTTTTTTTAGATTGTCACACATTTTAGACAGCCAAACTTCTAGATGGGAATATTGCAGATCAATCACATTTAGTTTATTTTATGTTAACTTTATGTTAGACTTTAGGGGCCTTGTAGAAAAGCACTCATCCTTTCATTAGGAGCAATCAGAATTCAAAGTCAAATTCTACACCAAACTCATTTAGCAATACAACTTTGTTCTCTCTATTTGAAGAATTAACCAACAGCAGACTGGGATGAATCAAGAATCAAGTAAAAAAAAAAAAACTGAAAAAGTTCTCATCCCATTTCCGGGAACCATTCAAGTTGTAGCACACATTTGCTAAGCAGGAGGAGTTTTTCAGATTAGTATTTAGATATAGGATGTACGGTGCCAACTACAACACACGGGAAACAGTCAAACATGAAATGACTGGGCAAGAATAATGGAATTTCTTTGCAAGGGGCATTTATCAGCACTATGAAAGTATATATAAACACAAGTGGGAATTTAAGTCAGATCTGAACAATGTGGAACCTTATGAGGAAATGATTCTTTAGAAGACCATATTACTCTGCAGCAATCCTTAGCCTCAGCAACTTGGCTTGAAATTTTAAATCACTTAAATTCTAATATAATCATCACATGCTATCTGGGTAAAATCTGAAAATATTTCTGATATCTCTGATCTGATATGAGTTTAGAGTATGACAAATATAGTCTCTGGATAACAACACTTTAAGATAGGGAGCTTTCCAATCCACATTTCTGCTCTTTGCACCTCTTTGAATTTTTGTACAGCATTTTAATGAAGAACCTAAATGAATTTAATGTGACAAAAATAAAATATATTAAAATTCAGGCAACAGGCCAAAACAATCAACTACATACTAGTGCAAAGGAAGCCACTCTGCTAAATGAAGCAAGCAGGACAAATACAGAGAATTGAATTCCGAGAGGAACCTGGGGGCTGCAGGAGGTTCTGTGTGAGCACAGATGCAGGTCTGGAGGCAGCCCTCATGTGGAGCCACCTGTTTAATAGTGCTTAACATGCTGCACAAAGTACACAAACAGTGCACACATGAACGCACTCCCCCCTCATCATATACTGTACACTGCATTCATTTGTCCCTATCTCCAAAGCACACATACTGACCTCCTGGGTGCTGCTCTATGTACTGCCAAGTCACACAGCTTGAGCAGCAGGGAGGTCCAGAAGCCCACAGGGAGATGCTACGTGACAGCGAGCAGGCCGCCTACGAACATGGATGTCAGGTCCACGGGCACCAGCGGAGGGGCTTTGAGAGAAAGTCATACGTATACATTTAGATGATGAGTGGCAGTGTTTACAAGATCGCGTGGAACAGAGAAGACAACACAATGAGACAGAGGGCACAACATCTGATATCCATATGCACATTTGGCTTTAACCAATTTAATCAAGTTTGTGGCTTTGGAAGCCTAAGTAGCTGCATATAAAACAAAAGAATACAACAGTCTGCATTTAGGTGCAACGTGCTGAATGCACAAGTGTATACAAAGTGCCCAGGCCACAATCAGCACAAGAGAACACAGAGCTTCGTGTTGTAGCCAGAGCATGATCCAAATTCTCACTGTGTCGAAGAGGAAATGATTATTAGACTGTGGCCGTGGTGGGATCACTCGAACATGGAATAAAAAGCAGCCACCCACCCAGGGCTGCAGCCATTGGAAGTGCTTTGAGAGTAAGAGGAGAGTAAGGCGAGGAGGAGAGCAGCAAGAGAGCCATTGACAAAGAGGGATGATAAAAATGGAATTGTGTTATTATGGAGAGAGAGCATCCACAGAACAAGAGCTCCCAGACAGACTCATCTTTCCTGGAATACTCAGGAACATCAGCACAAAGACAATAAAGCAATGTCTGACTTCATCTTGAACACATCTCTGTTAACTCTTCTGTCCAAGACCTGCTACACTTGTAAAACAGATGCCATATTAATACAAACAAGATAAATATATTCAGACCTGATTAGACATGGGTGCCTTTTAAACCCCCAAGTTAAAAGGGCGCCCTGAGAACCAACACGACACTCATTAGTTGTTACAATTTCAAAACCTCAAAACACTGTGGGGCCAGGTGAGGTTGGTTAGTACACCATACTTGTGTGGCAGGCAGTTTCCAAGTAACCTGCTCAAAATATGTGCTTAACCTGTATCAAGTGTAAATGAGGTTTGTGAAAGAAGCATAGGGTGAAAAAGGTTAGCGACGTGTAGCATCCACAGAAACAACGACCACTATAAACACACTGCATTTGAGCTTGTGGAAGTCCCATTTACATTTTGGTCTAGGTCAAATGACTTCAAATCTCCAGAATGTGTTCAATGGTTGGATTGTGGCTACATTTCCTTAATGAATCTAGATAATCTGTTGGTCGTTTGTCACAAAAGACACTACGTAAATGTGTTGAGTTTTCAATCTCATGAGAATTTCTGCAATACTCACTGCAATAACGTCATTAAAACAATGTGATTTGTAAAAATGTCACCTGCAGTGCCAATCATTGAAAGATCCCAGATCCGGATGTAAACAGACTCCAAGAACACCCAGGGAACTCCAGCGACATATGGCCCTCATCAGCACCAAAAGTCCCATGACATCATTGTCACATAATCCAGCATGGTACTCCATCGCTCTCTTTCCTTGTCCGCTGTCAGGGCCACCACAGCTCACAGCTATTGAAGCTTTTTTAGTCTGACTCTATAAGATTATAGCTTTGGCTGTGGCCGAAGATATTACAGACTACTATGCATCCGGGTATTGGCTTTATATAGAGCGGATATTTCACCGACACTTATACTCTTCATCGTCAGTTTAATAATGGAAAACCATGTTACACTTTGAAAATGACAAGTACTAAGGCAAATTTGTTTCTAGAGGCAAATGATGAGGTCAAATCTGTACTGAGACCAAGTAAGTATGAGTAAATATATTCCATGGCATGTGTATTAAGTATCATTAGATGTCTTACAAGTGGACATGGTTGACGAGAGGACATAGGACATGGATTTAAAAAAAAATACAAAAATCTTTTTTTTTGCAGTAACATTCTTTTCCAGGATCTCTTGGTTTTCTCATGGTCTTGCGAGTAATTCTCTCAATTTGACCCATTCTTCAGTGCCACAGGGGCAACCCTCCAGGAACAATAAGCTGCTGCAGTACAGAGCACCCATCTCCAAATCTTGAGTTCAGCTTAGTCAGGACCATCTTAACTGGAATCTTAAGGATTTATGATGCATATTTGGGGTTGATGGGCGCAATGCAAGTATCAGGAAGAAACATGCTAACAGACAGGCCTGGTTTGGGACTCGAACCCGCAACCTGCTTACTGTGAAACCTGAGTGCTAGGCTTAGCAATCATGCCAAAAGGGTATAATTTATTTGCCCTAATACCTTCTGAGTTGGGCCAAAGGGTAAATGATAATACATATACTCTGTAACATCAGGACTTTTTGGACAATCAAAAGTACAGTTACTTTAGTGAAGCTCAATGTAGAATAGAATGAAAGAAAGTAAATGTTTGGGTCACAGTAAAGGACCAGTAGAAAGTAGGCTAAATGTGGTTTGATAAGATTAAAATAAATAACTTTTTTGAGGTGATACAAGATGGAGTGAAACTCTATGTGTTGTATAATGTTAAACTGGGTGTGAATGGAGATTTTCCAGGATCCAAAATTCTTTCTCCCCCTTTAGCTTCTAGGTCCATTATGGTAAAGCCTATGTGTACATTGTTTGCAATTAAATGGCTGACTTGCTTATTATTAAAACTGAATATATTCCTAAATTGTTTAATTTTATTATGATATAATGAATGTGCATTGTATCATTAAAACAATGTGATTTGTAAAATCAGACCAAGCAGACAAGAGCATCCACATGGTGTTAGATCTGTCCTTCATGTTTATATTGCATTGTTTCCTGTTACTGATAGCAGCGTTGCATCCATTTGTGGTAAACCACTGAGGGAAATGCTTTACACACAAACCAAGAAATGAACCAAGGTGCCGATAGAGAGGACGCAGTCTGGGGAACCTGTCGTTACAAATTTCTGATGACATTAGTCTTAATCACAGAAACAAAATCTCTCCAAACAAACTCCTTCACAGCTCCAACCACATCCTAGTGTTTCTCTGAGAACTAACCTGGTAAAGCCCTCAGAAATTACAGTTTTGCATTGCTTTTCATTCATATAGATATGTTTGTTTGTTATTTTTCATTTACTGTTGTATATATTGCAGATTGGTACTGTTCTGTACTATAATAGTACTGTACTGTACTAGTATGTATTGTATTGTATACTGCAGAATAGTAATTTTAAAAGAGATCTGCTGCAGAGGTGAGCTGAGGTCAAGTCCAGGAAAGCTTGGGAGAGTTTGGTTATAACATCTTCATTTGGAGACAGAATAAACAGTGAGGTGTAATCTGGAAAATCAGAGAAAGCAGTGTTGATGTTTGTCCCTAATAGAAAAGGGCTCAGTTGCTGCTCACTATTGAGGGTGCACATATAAACCCCTTGACAGTAAAAACATGGGTTATCCCGATTCCAAGATTTGCACACACATGCTCAGAAAATAATTGGAGGTGAATTTAAATAATTACTATTACTATTTTATGACAGAAAGCCTCCAAAAAATGAACCCTTACTTGGGAAGGTGACTCTAAATGAAGCTGCTTCCTGTGAGCGCAGCAGTGGTGTGCTCCACTGTCCCTGAGGGTCATAGAGGAGCTGACCCCGCACATCTATAACCAGCTGCAGATGAGGCAGGGCAGGAGGCTCAGCAGGAGCACTGGAGGGACATGTTTACACACAGGGATGGTTGACTTAAGTTTTGTTGCTTTAAACCTTAATCATAATAATCCTGCTGATTTCCTGATTTCTTTCTTTCTTTTTTTTAACCATGATTATATTTCAAGGCAAGGGAACATATAGGCCTACGACTTAAGGGATGACATCTCGGTGTGGAGTAATTCTAGCTCTTAATAACACACAATATTACTGTGTGTTATTACGTAACACACACAATATTATTGTTATATCCACTGTGACCAGTAGATGGTGATCGTTTTATCCATAACCGGTGTCCCTGAAAGTCTGCAGATGACTCGGTCTACATAATGTCACAGGGCGGTAATTTGATGATAGCTTTAGCCCACATGAGGACACTGTTATTATGGCTCTGGTCTGCAGTAAACAATGTCTTCACTGCCTAACCATCACTTCAAGGTGTTAATTATTTCTACTGACTACACAAGTATTTGATTATTTCAAGATAAATCAAATTGCAACTGTCTGCTTGTATGTGTAAAACGGAAAATGTACAAATAAGGCTCCTCGGGTCTCCCCTCACAAGGTCGTGATGAGGATTAAATGAGCCTTCCCACAGCGCACAGAACAGTCTGTGGAGCTGCTGTGAGCCTCCTTTGGCTTTAGTGATTTACAGATTTACAGATTATATTACGCTCTCCTTCGTTGTTGTATGTCGATGGTCCATGGCTCTCATTTCCCGCTCAGTCAGCAGATTTATCCAGCTTTATTACTGATGCGTCCAGCTCGAGGAGACAGGCTCGTCTAGACACGTAAGTTTGACCTAGGAATCCTAGAAAGTGTTTGGTCTTAAAGGCTATATTTTCCTATGAGTTTTATTTATTTATTTTTTGACATTTTCATGTTTGCACACATGGGCACACGCTGTTTGAGCGCTGCACTCTGGGAAGAACGCTGATTGGTCCGTGGAGGTGGGTGTTTCGGCATTGCCAATAGAGATGTCCGTCTGGAGAAGCAGAAAGTGCAAGAGGGACTGTTGTTTCTTGTCCATTCACTCCCGGGGGAACACCGGCGAACTAAGCCGCAGAAGAGATGCCCTACATGCTCATCAGCACGCAGATCCGACTGGTGCGTATCGATCATGTGCAAAATGACTGTACAGTAGTCCTGCTCCCACTGCAGATGCGCCTCAAACTGGGTTTGGAACGTGAAGCATAGGATTTATTCAAAAGCTCACATTTGGTTTTATAATAATTCTAACATCTGAGCAGTAGAGATAGATAGCGGAGTATCAAAGGTAGTGCGTTGTGCTTAATGATAACCACAGGTTTGCATTTTCATTGAACATTTGCACCAGCAGCCATCCCAACAAGCTAATTCTATAGACTCCGACTACAGGATAGTCTATAAATAGGCTTATTATTAAGCTTGCGCCTACCAGAGGCCTGCAAGTGCATCTAATGGCAGAGAAGCAGTCAAGACAATCTTAAATTGATTTGTAAACATTATGTCAAATTCTGCTTTTCAGGAGAATGGTCCGACAATTGTCGGAGATGAATATTCGGATCCAGATGTTATGAATTACCTGGGAGCAAGAAAGATTACTGTCTTGGGGAATAATTTGTGAGTATTGAAAGAAATGTGTTTTAAATGTATGTATATATACAAAAGTTTAGTATATAACTTTTTGGAAGTAGCACATCCATAATTCTATGGAAATAGAAAGTTAAAGGCATGTTTTTTTCCTGGTTTTATTCATGGGTTAAAATTAGGATGTTAGGACATTGCCATAGCTAACCAAATATTATCTTTTGAATAGTCGACTGTCCTCAAAATGGCACAATATAACAAGCTGAAACTCAAGAATAAAAGTTGTGAAAGATTATAACCTTTTCCAACAACATTTCCATGTAGACAAGAGGAGGCCCTTCTTCAAATAAGAGTCAGGTTTGTGGAGATGTAACCTCAAGAGAATGCATGTTTCTCAAAGTTTGTCAGCGTAATTAATGAACATGCTTTGTTACGAGTCTTAAAGCCGTAATTGTTTTTTGCCAAAGTTGCAAAGGCACTAACCAGTTTTGTTAGAGAAGAGTTTTTCAATTCACAACGCCATAACAGTGATGACAATTTGCTTTTATTTTTGATCCTCTTTGTCAGTATATGGAGATATACAAAGTGACCGAAGGAAGGACTTTGCAAGTTTAGATTAAACCATAGAACTAACAGGATGCAGATTGCTTAAGTATTGTCATAGGCAATGTGATTCATATGCTGCTGGAAAATGAACCAAAGGTGAGGAAGGAATGGAACAAGCGTCAGAACAATTAACAGCATTGTGTGATCCAAACAAAAGTTTATGGAAAGACAGAAAATGTGTGTGGGAAGTACTCTACTCCCTGTTTATGCCTCTTTAGTTCCGAGTACCATGTGGATGAGCCACCCCGCCTGGTGCTGGACAAGCTGGAGAAGATTGGCTTCCGCCTAATAACGATGACTGGACTGGGACAGACACTGGTGTGGTGCCTACATAAGGAGACAGACTGACCATCACTTTCTGCAAAATCTACTGCTCAAAACAAACATCATCAGAGAGCGGGTCAGCACTTTAAATTACCAGAGGCAGTAACGTCAAAATAAGTATGATGGTACAGTGTCAAAGTGCCTACTGGAGACCATTTAGGAAGACATTCTCAAAAACTTTTTATAATAATATTTATGTACAATATTTGTTGGGACAAAGATTGTGTCTTTTAATCAAACCTATCTGTTGAAGTTAACTGATTAATTAGTTCAATAAAAATCTCAGAATTAGACTCTTGCTTGGCCATGTAAATGAAACATACTGGTTAAACATTGAGGTTTTCTGGCATTATTGTGTCAGTCTGGTTTCAAGTGCATCATATGCTTCCAATTACATGATGTAATGGCACACATAGTGTGGGTATTAAATGAAAACAATTTGCACTTATTTTATTTATCAGAAACATTATATAGGCTTCTGATAATCCAATAAGTCATTTCATAAACATGCAACATCTCTTTGCACAAGATGCATGGGCAGCAGTGAAAGCACTGAAGTCCAGAGCATAGACTGTAAATATGGTCCAGAGCCAAAAACTTTGCCTGGATCTCTACCCACAAATGGAATAGCTCCACCAGGCACCTCTCAGCCAGAACCCAACCAGACCTGATGCCTCACACATGCACTACATCCACCTGTCACAACAGACATGATTGTACTAACTCTGAACCCCTCACCAACTTTAGAATTGATATGGGCATTTTGAAGAGGTCAGAGAAAAGAGAAAAGTGAGACTCCTAGCATGTGATGTAATTGTTTACATGGCAGAATTACTGACATGCTCGTCCTCCCGTTCTCGTGTGTATGCTCAGGCAGGCATTGGTGGTGACCGTTTCCTGCAATTGCATTTCCTTTCTTGTCATTTGGATGGAGTGTGTGTGTTTGTGGACTTTTTTTTTTAATTGCCAGGTTATGAATAAGAAGTACGAGTAAACAAAACCATGTGATGTGGGGATTTTGAAGGAGGAGAGGAACAGATGTCTCCCTCCACTCCACCTCAGTCTACACAGCTGGACATTGTGTAACAACTACAGCCATGTAACACAGCATTGGCAGGGAGGTGAATGGTTAGGTTCGATGGTGCAATGATGCAATGTTCATTCAAAGCAAATACTCTGAAAGCTGAAAACTACAAGGCCCAAAGATGCCTCTTAAATAATAATAATAATAAATTTTATTTATTAGGCGCCTTTCTGGACACTCAAGGTCACCTTACAACAAGTTTAATATACATTATAGGCAGTTAAAAGCAGTTAAAAGCAACAGTTAAACATTTAAACAATAAAAAAATTTAAAACAGTAAAACATTTAAAAAGGACAGTGCAGTTATGGTTGAAGTGAAAAGGCCAGTCTGAACAGATGAGTTTTGAGTTTGGTTTTGAAGTTTGGGAGTGTGTCAGTGTTGCGGAGGTCAGGAGGGAGAGAGTTCCAGAGCTGGGGAGCAGAGCAGCTGAACGCCCTGCTCCCCATAGTGACCAGACGGACGGATATGGAGGAGGTCAGCGAGATATGGAGGTGCAAGGTTGTGGATGACTTTGAATGTGTGGAGAAGGATTTTGTATTGAATGCGGTGTGTGATGGGGAGCGAGTGGAGCTGTTGTAGGATAGGTGTGATGTTTTTGTGATGTTAATTATGGCACTGTCACGGTTATAAATTGCAAAAAGACAACTATGCCTACAATATAATACAATACAAGGCAGCAAGACAAGCAAAAATTCAAGGGACAATTTCTCACACAATTAAAACTTCAAGACTGAATGAATGTTACTGGGTTTGCATTGTCAAAATGTCTCTTCTGGAGCAGGATTTTGGATATAGTGTGTGTAACCTAAAGAACAATCATTCAAACCACTAGTTTTATAACACAGGGCCCCAAGTGTGTGATCACTTTTCAAAACACAAGGCCAGAAGAATTCCCATGTGCACAGTCTTCTCAACGCAATCTGATTACTGGTTTAACATCGGGTTGAAATTATTGCTATGTATTGGCATTGCATTGTCTGTGGTTTGGATTGCTACAAAACCATCTCATCACAGTGTTACTGAAGAGCTAAGAAGAGGTTTTACCAGCGGTTACCAGTTAAATATTATTCTTAGTGTGGATGAATTGGGAATGACATCTCAGTGCCCTCTAGCAATATTCTAATCACAAAATACGACGGCTTAATAACAATTCTCAGACGGTCTTGGCTAATAGTTCATGCAGAAATGTCTGCCTGGCCTCCAGGTCCAGTTTTCTCTCATGTTTATTGGCCTTGGGGAAAACTATTTGTTTACTATTAGAACACCTTTTACATAACACCTTTTAACTGTATCATTTGTTGATACAGTTAGACATTTTGATTTTGAAGGAATATTACTTTAACCTGAGTACAGATGAACTTCCTCTTTATGAACTGTATTCCTACCTCAGAGAAATGAGACTCAACATGGCTACTGCACTGCTTCTCACTGTGTAACATTTTCCTTCGTCTTCCTCATTACATATCAATAAAAATACAAAAAATAGTTACAACATATACAAAACATTTATTTTCACGTGTCCATACAATAAAAAACATAACAGTCAACTGAGAAAGTAAAACACATAGAGTTTATAAACTATGAAGTAGCCGCTTCCTCTTCGTCCTCTCTCTGCATTTGTTCTATGAGTTTCTGTCGCTCTGCTGCTTGTCTCATTTTCATCATCACAATGCTTTCGTAGTCACGTTCTTTTGTCAGGGAGCTCTGCAAGAGACATATCAATTAAATAAGAAATATAAAGTTAAAATGATGTGTCATCAACTTGCAGAATGAAGTAAGGCTTATTTTAAAACAATAATGCATACAACATTTAGAATGTATTTGTTTGGAGGATAAGCCCCTTGAAATGTCTCGCCATCTCGTTTTCGAGGCGGTCCTTATAGTCACAACCATAGAAGACAGATACAGAAAAGCAAAGAAAAAGACAGTTCGCCACATAAATTTAAATAAACAAAGAAAAAGCAATAAAATTAACACCATACACACACACACACAGTCACACATGACTGTTAGACACAGAATAAATCAAATTTGAACAAAAACTAAGACGAGTTCAAATATAGTCACAAAACACAACAAGATAAGTTAATGCACAAATCAATGAGGCAAGATTGTTCTAATCAAAGGGAGCTTGATATTTAAATTTGTGTTTTCCAATTTGACTCTTGAGACAACAAAAAATATCTGATCTGTGTGGTGTAAACTGTAAGAGGATCTGAATGGAATTAAATACTGTTTGAGATATTCAGAATAACTAAGATTAATGCATTTAAAGATAACTAATAACCAGTGACATTGACGTTGGGAGAACAGAGTGGGACAGGACAGTTGGCATAATACCCTTTTCACTATCCATTGAAAATGAACAGTTTCAAACACCTTATTTTGATCAACCATAATGCCTGTGCTTTCTGGGGTGTATGACCATTAATAAGGAGGAGTGTATGTTGTAACATTGCCTGGAGTCTGGGTCATCCAGTGACATGTACTTGTTTACAGTCGATATGACAGCAGAGGAAATCAGCATGAATGTAGTCTGTAGAGCAACACTAAATAATTATACAGTAATTCCACAGCCAAAATGTGTTTTTACCATTTTGCATTGAATGGTTTTAGATTTTGGATAATGCTGGTTGCAGCTCCTCGTACTGTGGGGGAAACAGAGCAGCCATTGGGTAATGGCTTATCTAGCAGGGAAAAAGATACACAGCCAACAAGATGACACACAGAGCAGTGTATCAGTTATTTGTAATTTAAGTATTTAAATAACATACAGGGCAGAATAAATAGGTGACATTTTATTTTTGAATAGAGTGAAGACATAAAATACTTCCAATAATTATTGTTATGGAGTGCAAACCCTCCATGACAAGTCCTCCAGAACCAGTCTGATCTCATCCACAGACATAGGCCATAGAGAAGGTTCAAAGCAAGGGGTGTCCCGAACCTTTGAATCTGTCCCACCCAAATGGTGAAATGCACTCCCCCTTGACCTTAGAACAGCCAAATCTGTTGAGTCACACAAAATAAACATATGGAGACACAGGATGGCCACTGGACTGTGTCAAAGGTAGCAGAATTCTTGCTTTTTATAAATTAGCACCTGAGCCATATGTTTCCATAATTATCCATAATTATTAACTTAATCAGTAATCAAATTATTTTTTAAAAATAAAGTAATCAAAGTAGTAATGAGATTACTTGAAGGAGTAAACAGTAGTCAGTAATCAGATTACATTTGCAAAGTAATCTAGGTTAGGTGTCTCCACTCTCCACCAATTATTAGTCTCCACTCTCCACCAATCTGACCAACACTGTTGAGGACATAAATGGAGGTTTTCCTTCTTAGAGCTCTGCGCTATACTTAGCCTACCGCCATTTTCAACTCTTTTAAAAATGTTGTCACAAACTGTCAACATTATTCAGGATGCTTTTGAGGCCAAGAAAGTGTCTCCAACAAGACAATAAACAGCAAAAGTACTTGGCATGAGGAATGGAGAGACAGAGGTCTAAAGACTGAAAAGTGAGTTTTGTCAATGAGACCGGTGAGCCAATCAGCATCTGGAAAACATCACAGGGGACTCCAGCATCCAGAGTGGTGTGAAGAAGCCATGCGGAGACGTGAGACCCCCAACCCCCCCTCCCCCCACAGCACCATCCGCCCCTGGACTGAGGAAAGCTGCTATTATCATTCCAGCAATGTGAGCTCAAGTCCTTGTCTGACACGCAACTATGAAAAATCACGCAAACACCATCAAGGACATAAACAACTCTTGCATCTTAACAAATGCAAGACAATATACAGTCTTGTACAGTAACCAAGACTATTATTTAGCTCACTCTTTTCTGCCCTCTACTGGCTACACCTGCTGACTGCAAGTTAAGTTTCAAAAAGCAGACAGGCCGAGGTGCTGGGCAAAGGGGAATTCTGACCATTAACAGGTGCTTTTCAGATAATGACGCACTGCTTCTCTGGACCCTGTACAATGTTTCCTTGCCTGAGGTGCCACCTTACAACGTGCATGTTAAGTTTATCACGCTGTTACTAAACATTTGTTTGTGTAGCTGTGTGCATTTGCGTGTATGCCTGCTGTAGAAAGCTGAGGCCTGGGGTGAGGAGGAAACCACAGAACAAAAACAATGGGCCCCCAATGTAGCGGAGCGAGAGAGAGGGCTGGGAGGTTACATGGCCACCACAGAGGCAGGATAGTAAAACATGCACGAAACACAGACAAGAGGAGTATTTGCGGTGTGACCTCAGCAAATGGCCGCGCTTCTAAACAGCACACCCTCTGCGACCCCAGGCCAGGAATGACATCATGAATACCATCCATGCACTGAGTCAGGAGGCTCCTCTCAGCGCAGGTGGCCACTGTGTGCTCCCTCTGCACAAAGCTGTCAGGTCAGCTGCGTATTACGCCACAACTAAATGTGCGAAATGTGGGGAAGTGAGTAGAGTAGGCTAAAGAACAAATAATACAAACTATTTTGATTCATGGTTTGAAAGTGGCACTATGGCATGAAAGGAATCCATGGAATACAATTTTCTATGGAAAAAAGAACAAAATGTATACTGTATATATTTATAAAAACAAAAGCAGTCATGCAACAATCCCTGTGAATGTGAACAAAGACCTCTCAGGAAACTCCACTCACTTCAGTGGATCTCTCAAGTTCATATATGTAAGTAAACATGTAAAAGAATACCTAGGACCTTCTGTGTCTGTTTCCATGGTTTGTGTTTGTTGTTTACGAGTGACGTTTGAATGTTTAGCATCCACCTGCACGAGCTCCAGGTCTGGAGTTTGTTAAAAGGTTCCATGTGATGCATTTGGGCAGTCGCCTGAAATAAGGGGCAGATAAAATTGAAGCTTTGTATTAAATTAATACTTGTTATGAAGTTCATTAGAATTGATATGCCAACACAGCTATTTTGATAATAATCCTTACAAAACTACCTTAATGTTTGAAACTGACATACTTACTATATATATGTCTCTATGGCGGCGTTATTGTTTATGTTATGTTATGTTTTTCTATGCATTTTTGAGCAATAAATTGCAGTAATTGAAACAATAAATGCAATTCAGATTAATGACAAACTCTGGAACATTCGTGGCAGAGCAATCACATCTCCATGGAGAGAAGCAGGTGACTGACTCTCCTCCAGAAAAGTGACATAATGCCCCTTTCATGACTCAGGTTCATGCAAACATGTCTGATTCTAATTCTCTGTAGTGAAGTTAATCAAGGAGTTATTTATCTGCAGCGTGTGGTCTTTCTGCACGTGTCAAGTGGTTCTGAAGTTGGTGATTTATGAGAGGTGAACACTTACTTGGAGATCATTTGGGCAGCACTATAGGGGTGTGTGTGTGTGTAGGTGTGTGTGTGTGTGTGTGTGTGTGTGTGTGTGTGTGTGTGTGTGTGTGTCTGAACAGTAAGTTAAACAAACAGACTGTATGCTGGGCTGCTGTGCATGCAAGAACCAGGGCAATGTGGAATTGCACATTATTCATCATTTATTGTAAAAAGTATAACTGCCACTCTATTTGACTAAAATATAAAACAAAAAAAAATAACCACACAAAGCTGTAGAGCTCAATAATTAAAGAAAAAAATTAATTAACCAAATATGTTTTAATTATAAGAGTGGACACATATCTGGTGAGGTCAAAACTACATGGGAAACAAGTGGTATGCATAAGATGTAATATTTTGTTGATTGCAGAGAAAATTATGTTACTTCCAAGAATTTGCCATGATACAAATATAAATTATTCAATGTTTACAGTGCTAATTTAATAATTACAGAACTATCATTAAGAATACTAGTACTTAATGTTAACAAAAAACACCTGTGGTTGTGGTGGTGGTGGTGGTGGTGGTGGTGACCTGTATCTTATGTGTTTCAATGTAGATTTAGTTTAGACTTGAAGGAGTTAGTTGCAAAAGAGTGGTTTGTAAAGATAATAACAGTGTGCCAACTTTTTTTTTTGTTTTGCTAAAATTACGTTAAACGGGGGGTAGTACATATCTATGGGGTATTAACTGCTAACACCATGATGTTATCTTTTATAGTTTTGAAAATGCTATATTCACTGAAAACAATGTGTTTAATAGGTTTCAGTCCCCCCTCTCTTCAGTCTATTAGTGCTATCACATTACATGCATTTTGCTAATGAAAGTTCTGCACATCACATCAGGTTAGTGACGTTGTAGTGTATTATTTTGCATTCTGCTTTTGTATATTTACAAAAAATGCTGTGCTAGAGCATGGATGATATAGGCCTGTGGGTTGAGCAAGGATCATACAGGAGAAAGAGGGTTCGAATAGTGTCTGGGAAAGGTTGCAAGATTACTCAAACATACATGAATGATATCTAAATCCACTTCAGGCATGTTTTTAATGAGGGAACAACATTATAACATGGGAGAATGCTTAAAAAATATATAATAATAATAATAATAATAATAATAATAATTATTATTATTATTATTATTATTATTATTATTATTATTATTATTATTATTATTATTATAATAATGCCATGTTTCTTTTGTATAACTCACTGGTTGTTCCATATTTGACTTATTGTATTGAAGTGTGGGGAAGTGCCTGTAAAACATTCATTGAACCAATCTTCCTTTTACAGAAACGTGCTATCCGTGTGGTAAATGGAAGTGGATACAGAGCCCACACTAACCCTATATTTGTATAACTAAAAACATTAAAATTTAAAGAATTGGTAGAATATAACTTACTCAAAATTATGTACAAAGCTCATCAAATAATACTACCAATCAACTTGCAAAATAGATTCAAAAAGAGAGAAACTAGTCATAAATTAAGAGGAACTGATATTTTTTCTAAACCAGTATTCAGAACTAAACCAAAAGAAAGATGTGTCTCAATCCAAGGAGTCAGTCTATGGAACAGTCTATTCAAGTCTATTCAAGTTTTCAAGAAAAATGTGGAAGTGGCATTAATGAAAAGATATAGTAGTACTGCGCAGTAAAAATATTGTTTTAATAATAATAATAATAATAATAATAATATAATGTTTGTTGTAATATATAATATTTTGTTGTAATATAATTTTGAGTTGATAAGGGGCAGATATAATAAGCTTATGCTTCTTTCTGTTCCCTTTTCATTCATATTTGAGTTATAATTGTATAGATGCAATTGTGTTGCATCCGTTATTTTTTGTTTTGTTTTAAGGAATGAAATAAATAAAGAAAATAAGAAGAAGAAGAACCCCTCTTTAATGTACAATTATGAGTTTAATTTTGGAAGAAAGACATTAGTAAAGAAGTCATATCAAATCAAATGATAACAATAAAATTGGACGTCACATCAAAATACCCTTCTACAGCTAAAGATGTGTACAGTGTGTAATCTCTAAGAAGGAAAATGTGTTAAATAAAAAAAGAAAAATCACTATCAATGTATTTTTACACGTGAAGTCTACTGTCCAAATGTCCAAGTTGGACTACATACCAGAGATGTCGAGTGAGTTTTGGAAAGAGTTAAAGTAAAAGGAAATATCGTGAGGAGAGAGGAGAGTTGACCTTGTATGATCAATGAGAGCAGGGAATCTAAAATGGGAAGTGCCATGGTTTAGCCTCTGCTGTGCTCTGCTCTACCTTGTTGGATAGCTGAGTGAATGTAATATTATGCCCTGCACGTTTCAACCGTCCTGGAAAATCTGTCTGATTGCAAAGTGTTTCCAGTTATAACAAACTTGGTTCAAGACAGGCAATGCTTTAAGAGGTCAGAGAGAGCTAACAGAAAGATATAAATCATGGTTGGAAAAGTCTATTTGGAAGCATGAATGCATTCTTGGTATACAGGTTCCAGCCTTTCTAGATCACCGCTCAATGCCATACAGACAGAAAAGCCTCATTAAATAGTAATTACTGATTCAGCACCATGTGTCAAAAGCTGTCATTTCGCACTGTACAAGTTTGGAAGTCTTACAAGTATTCAGTAATCAATCATAATAAATAGCAACATTTTGGAGTGAAAGACAGACATTATAGTAATACAAGTTATAATGTAGGTAAAGGGATGTTGTGATCGGCTTTAATCCCAGAGGAAGACTGTAACTGTAAGGTGATCTATGTTATGATGTTTCAGGCCATTCTCTCCATAAGCAAGTGGATCCTGAGTAATCACAAACAGTCATCACAAACTATTAATTATTGTGATTTCATTGTGCTGATTAGAGGTCAGTGACAAAGTTTACTTGATGTCTCCACTTCACACCTACTCCCAGTCTGTTGTCACATCCATCTCATGTAACAGTGAAAAGTCAGCATCTCTAGTCTCTAGTTTCAGATGGTGCATTATGATGACAACGGAAATTGTCAGTGCTGACAATTCATTCTATTCATTCTTGGTCAAGCATACCACCACTTGTCTCACTCAGTCAGTTACTCAATATTCTCTCAAATAATTGGATCTATCTATATCCATTTCATAAATCCAAAGAATCTGGTATACCACAGAGGCTGGAAGAATCTCCACTCAATGATCAGTGTGGGCTCCTGCCAGTCAAAGCAATATCTGGAAACACTAAAACATTTTACAACAACAAAATCACAACATCCCAGATTTCAATGTCAACATAGCTCCACAGACCACACTAGCCACGACAGCCAGGGACAATATCCAGACCCAGTATAACTCATCTGCTCAAGGGCCACAGCTCCAACACAATAGGGTTATCGTAATAAGGTTTTGGTCACGGAGAAGGTTAAGTAAGGTCAGAGAACATTTTAAACATTTAACAGTATCCACTGGTATAAAAGCATTGTGTCTTAAGTCTTAATAAAATGCAAGCAGGCTTCTAGTACTATTATTCCACGTAAAGATGACATGTTGCAAGGTGTGAGAAATCTAACAAGTTATTGTCTTGTGCAATCCGTTCTTGTGCATACATGTCTGTGTGTGATAGTATGCAGAGATTACACAGGGAAGCCATAGGCCTCCATTCAGGCAGAAGGGCCTGTGGATTTAAACTCTAAGAAAGTGTCAGTGTAGCCAGAATGCAGGATATCAGATAGAGGGGACAATGCCGCCCCCCCCCCCCCCTACTCTGGGCAAAAGACTGTACTGGCTTTGACACACTCTGAGACCTCCTGCACTGAAGCGTTGCTTCACCTTGGCTTCTTTAATGACATCAGACTGTATGAGCATGGGTCATTCCTCTGTTTGATCATTACCAGACTGCACCTGAGTGCCCCACCTGTGGTGTACTTTAACCTCTCCATACTGACATGGAATACTCTTTCACGAATGCACTTGGAAAAACTTTTTGCTGATCAGAGGTTTTTTTTAAATAATTATGAAGAAGGATAAACAAACGGTGAGAACTTGTTTTCTTTATTAGTCAGGGCAGGGACTGTTACACGTGAGGTGATCTAATGGGTTTAGGAAACGATGCAAGTTCTATTGTGTTCTATTGAGTTTTGATCACTGTGAAGCTGTTCACTGTGGCATTACCTGTAAAAGCTGGACAAGCCCAATCATGTCAGGAAGGCATTTGTCAGTGTGCAGGTATTAGACACAGTCTGTTTGCCTCACAGAGCTGTGAGCTTATGTTGGAATCAGAGATACTCTATTTGCTCATCAGGTCAGGTAAGACTTTATGTACTTCACTTATTTGATCTTTGTGTCCAGTTTTTAAATCAGAACAGACTTTGAGTCATCTAAAAAGAAGTAGCAGATATTTAAATTTTTAGACAACCAGTTTTCATTAGACTTCATTAATTTGATTTGGCTTTAAGACAGTACTCCTGGATCAAATCCCATGACTCCTCCTTGGTCAAACTGACATGTTTAGAAAGGAATGCTATTGTGTCCACGCTCTGCGGTCTCCTGCTGCTGTTAAAGTACCGATAAAACCTTTACAGGCACACAAAACCTGTCTGCTGTAGTGGCTTACAAATTTACAGAGTGAGTGTTTCATGTCACGAAAACACATCTTATGTGGGCAAAGCTGTTGACGAGACTGTAAAATCAGACACAGAGAAGGATGCAGTGCCATGCCAGCGTTGATGAACTACGTTTTGTTTTTACTCAATCAAATGATTACAGGTAACGAAAAGCACAGGTTTTATTATTTGCCAACACTTAATTTAGCGCTGCATGGATGGAAGTGAACAAGACACACAAAGCTATGTAACATGCACCACGTACCACGCTTCCTCTCAAACGTAAAGCTCCAGGGTGGAAGCTTCTTATTAACTTCCACATTTTAGTTCCACCATAGCAATAATAATGAATGCCTCCTAGCTGTCTGTATTATATGCGTGTATCCAATTTAATTTTAAATTGATTACCAACAGATTTAACAGTAAACCACTTTTATTGTTTAAAAAAAAAGTACATTAATGTGATTTATTTGCATGATGGATAACAATAGGGAATGTGTTTGATGCTTTTGGCATGAAAGGGCTAGTAGACTTTGAACAAAGTCTAGACCACACCTGCATTTATGGGAAGAACTGAGCTTTCAGCAATAACCATTTGGAAATCACGGCTTTGAAGCATAGTTGAATCCTCTCTTGCCAAATTGCTGTGTCTTATTAAGAAATACTAGAGCTGAACAGGTGCTCTTACTAACTAAATAATGGTTGCTTATTCTCATCATGTTAAAAGATAGTGTCCAGTTATTTCCATCTGGAGCTGAGCTTGCACACATGCTTAGACCTGTCGCGGAAAGAGGAAACTTAATATATGCACTTTACAACCCACCTGTACATAACTTGGATCTTAGAAACAAGTTCACTTTGGTTTTAATGTTGTTTTTATGGGTTTATTTTGTAGATGGCAGTGCTTCACACATTCTGAGACTCTTCCCTTGAAACACAAAGGTTTTGAGGTTATCAAAGTGAGACCAAGTTCCAAGATGCCCCTGAGAACATCCTTGCACAGAAAGCCCTCGTCCAGCCGCTGGTCCAGCAGGAAGCACAAGGATGTGTTGTCAGTCAACATGATCAGTCGACCACTAGCCGATTTCCGTCACATCACACACATCGGCAATGACGCCCATGCGGACAGCTTCGGAGACCTCTCCTTTCTAAAGAATGGTCATAGTCTTCTGCTGCAAAGCTCCCAGAGTGAGCAGAACATTTTCATGGCCTGTTCCCCACCACCAAAGCCCCCGCGGCTCAACCTGGACGAGCCTGAAGGTTCAGAAAGCCCTGAATGGGGGTCACAGAAGAGAAAAAAATGCAGCTCAATGCCACTACTTGATAGAGATGATGGAGAACCCGAAACAGAGCCAGATTTCAAAGGAGGAAATCATGTTTTAAGGCAGAATTACAGCCCTAAACAGTACAATGAACATTCAGACCCTGGAGAGGATCATTCAGACAGTAATGCAACAACATCAAAAGATGAGGAGAGCGGATTTTCCTTTAGTCTTGACCTGGGCCCCTCCATCTTGGATGATGTACTACAAGTAATGGACAAATGTCATAATTAAGGACAAATTATCATGGATTATAATATCATGCAGCAAACCAATATTAAAATCCACAAAGCAACAGACTGAGTATTTTACTGCACTAGTTTTTTATGGCAGGCAGCGTGAGCAACACCAAGTTAAGGTTCACTTAGGAATGCATGCAGGGGACTAACAATTAACCTCCTCCCTTGACATTCCATTGTTGCACATTTTTACCTCATATTACTTTGTTGTAATAACCCGAACCGCACCATACAGCACCAAGGATGGTTGTTCAGACTTGAAAGTGTGTCATGTTTAAAGAAGAAAAGCCGCGGCTACAATCCAAGGTCCTCTAGCTGTGATGTCTTGGTTCTTGGCGTGCTTGCCAATCTATTGTGTGCACAGGGCCATTTATACTCTGCACGCATCCCAGAGGCCCTGCTCTTAGGTAGGCCAAGGTACCCCCCATCTCCTATTCCCAACAATGCAGTAAAAACAAACACTTAGCTCTGCTTTTAATAAAAGCCAGGCTATAGTGGCAGATTGGGCTGCAGACAAAGCCAGGCCACAAGTCCAAGACAAGAAAAAAGTCAGAGCAGGCTGTTTTCTTAGCTGCAAATCAGAGTCCAATGTTCTGGTGATGGAGCACGAGAGGCAGTGGTAAAGAGTAATGCGATACTTCCATACATATGTACATATACATATGTAGGGGGTGTCACGGGTAGAGAGCAGCAAAATGGATATTTAAACTTTACCTTCTGACTAAACACAAGCAAATGTGAAGAAAAATACACTGGCATACAATGATAAAGCAGCAGAAAGAATAGTTGCATGCAACAGATCAAGTTTAAATCCACAATACACTGCACCAGAGAATGTCTGTGTAACGTCCACTCTTTTTTGAGAGAGAGAGAAAGAGAGAGAGGGAGGGTGTGGGGGTAGGTGATGGGACCTAACAGCACTATTTTGGACATATGAGATAAGGATCTGAGACCAATTTAATGGTCAGATACTAAAATAAGATATGTTTCAACTGTTTTGTGGCCAAAGTGCTCATGTAAAATACATTGTGTATGTTTATTTGGCTTGAAATCAAAGGCACTGTAGAAGCAATAAAATCATTTATGCAATTTCCAGAAGAATTATGGTCGAACTCTCACCACAATAAAAAACTAAATAAATGACACACTTAAAATAGACAAGTCAAGTTTTAGAACTGCAATATTAACAGCAAGTGAGACAGTTTACACAAGCTTATACTGTAGGATTTCTTATTTTCTTCTGAATAAAAGTGATTGGCTGCATGACTTCTGGCTACATAAGGGAGTGTGAAGACGGACTGGATTTACATTTGATAAGTTTTCAGCCAAATGACTGATGCAAGAACAAAGAGCCTATAATTGAGGACAAATTATCTTGTCTACGCATAAAGTGCTCAAGCTGTGAAGTTTCCCTATAACATCTGGTACCACTTTTCTTCTGTCTAAAAAATAAACTTGCAGCCATACAGATTACATAAATATCCTGTCATTTTGACCAAAAGGTAGCAGTTATTGAGTAATTTAACTGTTAAAAAACTTAAACGGTGCATATGTACTTCTGATGCTGCACATTGCGTAGATTTTGGTGTTGATAGTTAATACAGTGACTATATTATAATCCTTCCCACATCTGTATCACTATTCAGAGAAAGGTCAGGCCGAATTTAATAAGCCAACTGCACGACCATATTCAATACGTCTCTCCTAGGTAGAGGGGCTACTTTAGGTGAGAGTGCACTTTCAGCCACTAGCAAGCCAGCAAGCTGGAAAAACAATCCAAGAATAGTTGCATCTGTTTTTTGTCGTGACAAGCCTTCTGTGATTCTCAACATATAAATGGGAGTAACAGGCGTTGAAAGCATGGCTCTAAATTCTTTATATTGTACTGGCTGTAAGCTAAGCTACACAGTGAACCATAAATCATGACACAGTGATTGAGGATCAAGTTCAGTTAAGTACAGATGGTCCAATGCCCATGACAAAAGTGGATATTAAACGATAGATTTTCTCTGCAAAATCTATTTATGACATTGTACTTGGTAGGCCAATTAATTAAATATACAAGTGTGTTTGGGTTATGTTAACTTAAGGTACACAATGTATACCATAACATTATAGCTCCATGTGTGTCAAGAGAAAGAGAAGTAACAAAGTGCAGACATGATAAGCACTGATTATAAATCATATTTACTAAAAGTATACCAGAAGAGCTTCAGTGACTCTGGAGTCTCATCTCATGATATTTTAGGACCCAAAAGGAATGCTAGGTTTATTAGACGCCTCAAAAGTGCCTGTAGTTATTGAATAAGAGGAAAGAGGTGAAGCTGAGGTCACGTATGTCTGCATATGTACCTTATACCTTCCTGTGTTTGAATGGATGGCCTCTTCAGTTATATTTGTTAGGACGGTGACAGTCAAATTTTAAACCTCAACAAGACTGCATGGACCACCACGATTGTTTGGGCTCACTTTATCTCCATCTCAAACACCCCTCAAGGCCAAAGAAACAGATATTTCAATTATGTCATGTGGGTCCACTTAAGTAAAAAGCACATTCACATGGGGCTAATGTGAAAAGTACGCTGCATTCATTGTGCTGTCCTTCTCAGGTGTAGGGCAAAAAAACACTCAAGCAATCAACTTTAGTAAAAGGGGTGACCATAATAACATTAAAAGAGATTAGAATGACAAGTCCCAGTGTGCGGGCTCAGACTGACATAGGGGCTGAGAAATTGAGCTGTAGGGTGAAACACAGTTCAAGAAACAAACTGGAATTCTGAAGGGACTTTGTATAACATGCTATCCCATTCCCACCCATGGTTTCATTGTCCAGATAAAGCTTAGGAGACTAAGAAGAACAACTACATTTTGCTCAACTTTCCACTAGATACAAGATACCTAAAATCTGATTATGTTGAAAATCTGATGTGCATATGCTAACTGCACGCTTAGTTCCACAGTCAAATCACAGAGTATGTCGAATCAGTTATTTCAACATAACACTACCGTGATTTCAAAACCACAGAAGACGCATATCTTCTTCAGGGGATTTAACCATTTTTACACGTAATGATTAGAAAAACAGCAGTGCAAATAAAATACCATACCCATGGGACAGAAAACAAATTCAGTCAATTCTGGACAAATATTAAAAGGGAAACATTTATTATCAAATGGAGTCCTGGGCCTGATTGCAGACATTGAGTGAGTCCTGCCAATCCATTATGGCACAGTACTACTACAACATTCTTGAGATCTGGTGGGTCAGTTAATGAGAGGAGCTATGATGGCTTTGGGCCACTGCCTCAGGATCCAACAGAAATAAACTAGGGCCCATTACACCAAACACACTGTTTAAGGCCAGACAAGAAAAGTGTGCAGAGCGGGAAATATTTGCATGGCTGACACTAAGTAAACCACATATCTCTAGTTTGCTCAGCCATGACTAACTCTTTTCCAATTCTATACAAATCTGTCTAGTATCCTGTACTACCCTTCCTTTTTATTGTGGGAAAGAGAGGTAGTGCTTGGTGAAGTAACCAATCAAAAGAAACTGCTTCTACATATAGTGTCTTGTATGTGTTAATCTAAAACCATTTAAAGTGGATTTAAGATGAAGACTTTATTGATCTCACATACAGTGACACACCAGAGAAATTCACTTCTGCATTTGACCCAAGTGGGCTGCAGTGGGCAGCTCGTCTTTCCGGCGCCCGGGGGGGCAGTACTGTGAAGGATCTTGCTAGGCTACCTCGTTATCCTTTGGCTGTTAGGTTGTCAATCAAACTCCGTACGTTTCTAGCGTAACTGACTTGCCGGCAAGATGGGATTACATGGTTTATGTACGCCTCTCACACATTTCACAGAGGCAAGATGCCATTTACTCAACCAACGCAACAGTATTTAAAGGCTTTTTCCAATTGTAGCTTCCTTGCAGTTAACACAAAGTTTGTTGCAAGAATCACAGAAGACAAGAATCCACTATCAGTTAGCCGCAAAAGAAAGTCAATTTTTGAGGTCAATGAAAGAAGAAGAAAAGGGGAAAATTAGTGAAGCCAATCTAAATTGATTCTCTGAGATTCTTTCCAGCGATGGCGTCCACTGAAGTAGAGGGTCTAAAGACTGGACAGGTAACTTCTGCTTATCATTTGAAAATGCACAGTATAGTTACAGCAGCAACAGCAATTCTGAAGGCACTCATGATTTCTAGCGTAAGGAAGAGGCGGGAGGAGGCGTTTCTACTTGTGGGGGGGGTTACGCATGCGCAACATTTGAAAAAGGTTGCTGGATTTCTCGTTCCTTGGAAAATCCTCTATAGAACCTTTAAATAATGAAAGAGCAAAGGTTTTTTTTGTGACAAAAATATAGTTTGTTCAAATATTTTTCTCATGGCAGCAATATGATGTGTAGACATAGCACTTTTTCAGATTCTACATAATAAAAGTAATTTGAAATTATTGAATTTGGTAATACAAGATCTTTGGCTGAGTGACAAAGATGAATAGAGAATGTGTTGCAGACCTGTGATGACATAAACTGATCTGTCTGAGGAGCAGTCACTGGTTCTCCTTCAAGCCATGAAATCTTCAATGGATTTCCACTTAGACCGCTCTCATTCTTCACTGCCAGCTCCTGAAACACACATCAACTAGTTTATCTGCCATTATCCCATTACACACTCCTCCAGGTACTGACTAATGTCTACAGTCTACCAGAGAGAGATGCCGGGGTGACCAGCAGATTCTGTGCATGATGGAAAACCACAGTGACAAATAGCACAGGACATTACATTACAGTACTGTAAAACAAGACTAAGAATTGATAGTGTCATACTGATCAGTCTCTATCAAACTGACAACTTTATGTATAAAGTATCAAATGTGGTATTGAAGTCAGACAAAACCAATTGCAAACACTGAAAATGAAATGGTGCTTACCGCTGCTCTCACTGTTGCAAATTCAACCACAGCACTACCGTTCTTCTTAGTTGAAACAATGAGATTCAAGACATCACCATACTGAAAGCCATAAAAAAGAAACATGGAAAAATATTGTTACAAGGAAAGGCAACAGACCATTTTCTGATTAAATAAATATGAAATTCATTATAGTTGATCATGTATTTTATAACAGAAGCCATACAAGAAGAAGCGAAGATAAAGGTTAGAGAATCGATTTGTCTCAAAACAAAACTGTCAGGGAACAGGAAATTCCAGGAATGCGAAATCATAAAAGAAATGTGTGGAGTAAGCCAACAGTGACAAAGGGGACTCCCAAAAGGACTTGGTTTCAAAATCATTTCCCTTAAATGTAGATGTGTAATTTTTAGTGGCCAATATACACAATATAAAAATGTGTAGTAAAGAAGAACCAACATACCACATTTAGTTCTCTCACACAATGGTGGCTATTTCTACTTGTCCAAACCATTAAATGTCACTTTGTGTTGCCTGTCTTCTAAACTGCTTTTGGCTCAAATTCACTGCTTTTGCTTACAAATTGAATATATTCCTACTTCCAAATCTATACAAGTCTGATACCGCATATACAATGTCTGCACGCACTGGAGAACTTGAAACCAGAGACTGAATGAGAAGGGCACGTTTCTGAATTCCTCCCGTAGCAGTTTTATTCACCTGTAACACTGGTCTACAAGCAGAATGCTTCCAGAAGAAAAGTAGTGAAATTTTTCTTGGTGTATAACTAATAAAGAAAAAGTAAGTCAGAAGTGCTGATTGGCTATAGTTTCCAAGATATAGTATTGGGTCAAAATAGGAAATTTATGCAAAATAAGCCAAAAACGGTAGTTAAGAAGGTACAGTGTGTCTACAAGCAACCAGTTCTATCTGAAAGCCTGTCTGCACATTCCAATACATTCATTTTAATATGTGTAGAGTTTTAACATAAAATAGTTTTTGATTTCACAAAAGAGAGATGCCTCGAAATTGTGTGCACCTGATGTCTTGGAAGATATTTGTTTATTTCTTGACAGATAAAGAAGTGCAAGTTAAATATTTTAAAAATATAAATATTATTTTTAAGCAAAAATGCCTAAATCTATTGTATAAACAGATGCGATTTTGATGAAAATAATGTCATTAAATACATTGAATACATTAGATAACCAACACAGTTATCAATTGATTTTCAGTTCATCTTATCAATATAAATGAGATTTAGCCACTTTTATCTTGGAAGCAGATCGAGTCCAAAAATTTGTAGACCAGTGTAATAGGGGCACAAAATGCGCATAAATTATAAAGGACACAGCAGCATTGCCCACAGCACATTCACTACAACTTCATTTTACCGGACTTTGTTTATAAGATAGGATCAGTCAACGTATTTCAGCATAACACAATATTTGTGTTGAAATGCCATCGTCTCCATGTGATTTGTAAATTATTTAAAAATCACATGGAGACGATGGATTTGTTTAATGGTATCATTGAGATAATCTATGAAGACACAGTATCAGGAACCTGAAATACCTTCTGAAGAAGTCTCATAAGGATGTCATGAGAGTAGCCCCCTTTAGTCTCATCATCTTTTTTACATTTCCACTTGAGCTGGGGAGAGAAGAAACGTTTTGTGGTGATATATTTGGCTCAGTTTTCACAACCTAAAACCTAAAAAACAAGCACCAGGGACTACAGGTGGAAATTAGCTCTAGTGCTATAACCAGACACAATGCATCTCTCCTGTTAAGGTTAATGTATAATGTGCACTGTCCCAGTCTCAATAAAATAAATAAGAATTCAGAGTTAAAACATTGCTTAAATTAAGGACTGAGGAATTAATCGAAAGATCGAGAGATCGTGATTCAGTCATGTCTAGTAGTCACTGATATGGTTGGGGTTTATGAACAGAGAGGCCTACAGCCAATCCTTTGTCAGTAATAGCATGTGGTTCGGATCGAACAGAAGACTTTGGAGGAAGTGTTTTTGTTTTGTATGGCACAGATTAAAAGTCTGTATTGTTTATGTTTTTGAAATCAATACTAAGAGCCAATTTAATTTTGCTTTTGAAAAGGAAAAATCAAGATCAATCATTGAGAGTTTTTTCCCCTCATATCAGCCAGCCCTACTTTAGATCACATTTCAAAACAAATGTATTTTTTTTATTTATCAGGAACATCCATCCATCCATTTCTTCCGTTTATCTGGGGCCAGGTCATGGGGGCACCAGTCTAAGCAGGCACTCCCAGACTTCCTTCACCCCAGATACTTCCTCCAGCTCCTCCAGGGGGACCCCAAGGCGTTTCCAGGCCAGCCGGGTCCTCCAGCTTGTCCTGGGTCTTCCCCGGGGCCTCCTCCCGGTAGGACATGCCCAGAACCTCCTGAGGGAGGTGTCCAGGAGGCATCCAGAACAGATGCCCGAGCCCCCTCAGCTGCTCCTCTTGACGTGGAGGAGCAGTGGCTCTACTCCGAGCCCCTCCCGTGTGACTGAGCTCCTCACCCTATCTCTAAGGGTAAGCCCAGCCACTCTGCGGAGGAAACTCATTTCGGCCACTTGTCAGGAACAATGCACAGAATGCACAGAAATGCACAGAAAAAACATTGACCTACCTACATAATATATTTGTGCCAGGTTATAGCAAAATTGATAATTTCCTGAACAAAGAAGGCCCTTAGAGAATGTAAATTTCACTGTTTATAGCCTACCTTCAGTTTTGGGGTGACATGGGAACATCTGCCTACCCCTGAATCAGGAAAAAGACAAAGAGAGAGGAATAGATCATTAAAATAATGATATGGTATAATATGAGCGAGTAGTGGTCACATGTATCTGTATGCTTTGAGTGCGCTTTTGTGCACAGTGCTGAAAATGAAAGAATACTTGATAAGAACATACTGCCCTGAGTACACTCACCAGACTGTGGATTCTGGGCATCTCTTTCCTTCTGAATCTGCTCTCTGATAAGCCTCTGCTCCTCCTCCAGCTGTCTGGATCCCTCCTCTCTCAAACGGGCAATCTGGGAAAAGACAGGCCACTAAATAGCATGGAGAGGTGCGTGTATATAAACTTTCCCAAAGGTGTCCACATGAGAGAGACTATTACATTGTGCCAAGAGCATCTGGAGGTGAACATTTTACTAGTGCCACCTACTGGCTTTCTCTGGACTTAAACAAATCTGGAGCAACATTGGATTCATACGATTACCTCTTCTTCGAGTGTCCTGGTCATCTGCACTTCATCTTGTCTGTGGGTTTCAGCTTGCTGTTCTCTGGCCTCCAAATCTGTAAAAGTGAGCATGACAAATAATGAGTGCCTGTCAATATTCAAGTTAAAATCTGTCCAATTTGTTCTATGGTGCATTTTATGAAAAACTGCTGTAAAGTGCTACACAGAGAGAGCATAATTATAAATAACACAAAAGTGAATTCATGGTCAGAACAATAAACCAGTAAAGCTAAAATAATAATAATAGTAATAATAATAGTAATAATAATAATAATAATAATAATAATAATAATAATAATAATAATAATAATAATAATAATAATAATAATAATAATAATAATAATAATAATAAAATACACGGAGCACCATACAACTCACTGTGTTAACTGTATTAATATTCACCAAGCTTAATCTTCTTCCTTTTATCATCAAGTTTGCGATTTCTTTCTTCTGCTTGTTTTTTTGCAGTACAGATTTTATCATATGCAGCCTGAAAACAGAAGTAGGTTAAAATAACGTTCAGTGAACACACAATGGGAACCATTCAAGTGCTTACTCTGGCAGCAGCATCAGTCAAAACCTCAAGGGCCTGGGACAACTGGTGGAAGAGTTCGGCTGTAAAGAGACGCAGACATGATGATAGACGATAGTAGATTTACAACAAGTTAGAGGGTAAAACAATACTTTTTTATTGTTCAAATTGTGTCAGATGTATTTTTCCAGGGAATAGCTGTTCCAGTTCCATATAACCGTTTGCCTCTCTCATCCTTGTTCAGTTGGAGCACATCAAGAGGCCTCTGTTGTCATTTAACACACACGCATACATAGTTGCGAGGAGACCACAATACCGCTCTCCATCACAGAACCACACATAACTTCTCTGCAGCTCAGCCTAATCATTCACTTATGGGGGGCCTAGCAGACAGATAGAGTTTCTCCCATGGGGACTAGCAGTGCACACCAGAGATCACACTGCAGCAGCAGCAGCAGCACTCACATTACCTGCATGCCAGTATTGTTCTTAAATGAAATCAGAAAAGCACCTGTGGCCTGAAGGGGTAGGGTGCTAAAGGGGACAGGTTGCAGAAGGGTGACAGTAATAAATGTGTTCATCTTCAGATGACCTCCTCATACACACTGGCATCCTGCTATAGAGCATGTTTGCCCATGTGCTGGTTCACATAGAGGCCTTCAGAACCACTTCTTTTACATTTCTGCCTCGCCTCTCAATATTATTCCTCTCAAGTCCGCAAACCAATCACTATTCGTTTTTTGTTTTTTTTATAATTCGGAATACTCAGGCATCCAGGAACCTCACTAGAAAACATTTTATGATGCCCAGCTTTAGTTTAAGGTGATTTTTCTTTTTAAAATACACAAAGCAGACTTCCTAGTTTACATGCTGTTTCACGACAGACCGCAGTAAGGGATGTGGCTGTCTGCTCACATCTGACAGACAGCCGGGGAAACACCAGGGTACTGGACTAAAAAGACTATGAGCCTGGAGTTTTGGGATTTTGAAACTCTGATACTGTCACAATAATATACAGCAGCTGAGGTGTGTTGCATTGCAGCATGTGAAGTTATTGGTGAGAAAGATGTCAGACAGAAGATCACCTTACCTGCTTTTGGGTTGTCTGGGTTCTTGTCCGGATGGCACGTCAGGGCCTGCTGTCTGTATGCTTTTTTAAGCTGAAAGCAAAGGGGATATTTTTATAGAATACATTTTCACTTTATATTTAAAATCAAATCTGCCATAAACATAAAAAAGTGACATGTGGATGTAATTCTGATTATGGTTTGTAATGTTTGGACCAAATCAGCACTGCTTTGTGTCTTATGACATGTTATTATAGTTCACGCTAAATTACTCTTACAACAATCTCAACTATTCTTCAGGCCCACACCAGTTTGGAGTGATGATGATGATGATAAAATGTAAACTGCTGTAAACCAATGTAGTAATATTAAAATTGAGGCTATTTTTGGCTGTAACTATTCCTTCTAAGGGTAAGGACAAGGTGTTTTTCATTAGACCTCCACTGGCCAAAGTAAGGAAGTTGGTGAAATTTGCCGTGAAGACCAGTGGGGCCATCACACAAAAATACACTCATGTGCGTGGCACGCCAAGCCCAAGCTCATAAATCATGGTACATGCAGCTCACTCACACGCACACACACACACGCACAGACAGACACAGACAGTCACACACCCCCACATTGTGGTCCATGCCAAAAGTACACACATATGCACCCGCAGCACACTGCCTGCAGGAGCTCCCTCCTCGTCTGGGAAACACTTGGACAGGGCGCCATGTCCTCTGGCATGCGCAGTGTTTCTCCACTGTAATCTTTTGCACTTATTTCTTGTATTTCTGCCAAAACACACAAACTTGGCTTTGCTGGGGGGAGGGGGGCAAACTGAGGCAATTGAGCAGAATGTCCAGACCTTTTGACAGCAGCTCCAAAGTAGAGCGTGCCGATGGGGAACAGAAACTGTAGTATCAACAGCTCCTTTGCTCTAGCTAAGGGTGAGCCTGGTGTTTTCTGGTCCTGGCCTCAACAGTAAATGAGTGTGTGGTTCATGGAGAGGCCTTGCACAGACTAGACATCATTAAGGATATTTAGACTTGGTGCTTGGCACGCAGAGCAGCGTGTGGACATGGGCCAGGCTGGACTGTGGACTACTGTCCTGACATACTCCTGAAGAAGTCTCTCACTATTCCACTGCTTCAGACTTATCCCTCCCTTCTGATATTCAAGAAGACATATTATTGGAATTCATTCATGATGCATTTTTGTCTGCCTCATATTTAACAATCCCTCAACAGTCATGGCTTTCCTTAAAGCTGAGCCATCTCAAATCCGCATCATATTATTGTGTTTGATCTCTGTAATGCTTTTTGAAAGCAGATTTGTTTGAGTTATGTGTTCACTTATGTGATCAATGATGTAGTTATGCTTGCTGGATACAATTAATTACACTGGCATGACCAGTTTTGAATCCAATGCTTATACAACATCTGCTTGATAAAGACACACACCGTATCCTCACATTGCATAAACTGCATTTCTCGTGTCCTTCATTGCAGGCTGCTCAGAAGATAAATGTGTCTGTACAGTAGCTGTTTGACAGCATCTGGCTGCCTAAGCTGTTTCAAAGTACAGTGTTATAAGGCATTTAGGAGTGAAACAGAGCTCATCCCATGGACTTTCTGTCCATGGTCTAGTGAACCTTTGTTATGCATTTATTTGACAGGAACGATGCAGTCATATAGTCACAGGCAGAGCATGCAGCTATAGGTAGTGCTAATTCTCAAATCCCCCATCATCACAAATTTTTACTTCTTTCCTTTCTCTTTAGTGAAGGGATATAGGCACTGGCTTAGATATTCTTAGAAGGGTGTTTTGGCTTAGATATTCTTAGAAGGGTGTTTCACTCCTTTTGAACCCCCCCCCCCCCCCCCCCATCTTAAAATGTAGACAAATACTCACATACAATAGATCTGTACATATATCTATATCTCTAAATCATGTCTCTGTTCCCATCACAAATGTAAGTGCATGCCCACATCTTGTACTCATTAGAACAGTGCCCATTATAGCTGACAAACGGTGGTGGTGCAGCTGTGTCGCTGATTAGCTGCCTGATCTGCCACCAGCCCATCCTCGTGCCAGGCCGATTATCAGGGGCATCGGAACTACATCTGTGGCGAGAAGGGAGACAACATCACTAAGGGACAAAGACATGAGTGAAAATGTGCATTGCTCTACTATGCCATTTTGCATACACGTCAAGTTCATCTTTAAAATGAAATAGATACTTTGTCGCATTATCAGGGGTTATTTTTTGAAGGATCATGAAGTCGCAGTAACAGACTAAATGCAGTAGAGCCGCATGGGTCAGTTACAACATCCTGCTTTAAACCTGACTCAAGCAGCCAGGTGGACATTATTGTTTTTCTCCAAGCATTAATGCACTTTCTACTAATCTCCACACATGCAAAAGAAGGCTTACAGTTGCAAGCTGATGCCACCTTAACCAAAGCTGCCTGTGGTAGGTAAAAAACTTCTTACAGAGTTATTCATGAGCAGCACAATTGCACAATTAAATGAGGTAGCTTTCAGCAAAACCCCAAAAATCCATTATCATTAAAAACACAAAATTCATGTCATTTTCACAAATATGGTTCAAGAGAAGATTCCAGCACTGGCAAAGGTCAGCGACATTACACTGAACCAGTGAAAATCCCTTAGGTTAACACAGCAGGTTTACAAGCTGTGGCTGAGCCGACATAAACAGGCTGCAAGAAGAGAAACTTCTCCTACATCAATGTAATGTGGGATGCACTGCATACTGCCGTGGCATTGCAGCAAATTTGATAATGCCTGTGGGGTTACTTTATTTTTGTTACTTTAAACATTAAAAGTGCATGTTTAAACTCAAAGAACCAAAAACGACATATGACAACTGGTTCCACACAATGATCATTTTGTATAATTTCAACAGAGACCACAACCATTTCCTACAGTGTAATTATCAGTGGAAGAGAAATTGATTAAACTAAACTAAAGCAGCACCACATATGATTCCTTGATGCCACTTGCATGTCTCCATGAAGATGGGAAGCCAGACTTGGAACATTCTCTATGAAGAACCCATAGGCCAAATTACAATTCACGATTTAGTTATTTTAATGGCTGACGTTTTACACATGGGGTGAAACACTTTGTATAGATGTGGACAAAATAGAGAATACTGATATTAATGTATAAAAAAAATATACATTACTGGAAAGTTTTATATTTGATTCCACACTGACTTGTGCATTCTTTGGTTTAAGTTGTATTATTTCCAACTCATGAAACGGTTATAATGGCACGTGAATCAGTTAGGCTTATATTCCATCCAATGACTCCATCTAGTGGCTATTTAAGACCATTACATTGAGTAACAGCAATAGTAGCAGATTCTGCCTGCTAAACCAATAACAGAATGAATAGATTCATTAATTCATAAGTCAGATCCGCATTTATTAAGCCTACATTCAGGTGCCACCACAGTGTAACCAGTTCACACAGGTGATAAAAAAAATAGCTAGCTACCCACTAAGCTAGAGGACTATACTAGCTAGCCATGTATTTAAACATGTAAGTATCTAACGTGCACTCTCTTCATTGTTTCACCGTTTAGGTGCAGGGTTTATTATGCTGAGTTTTAATTTAAGCACAGTTCAGTTCAGATTTGGACTCCATGGCCACACATGGCACATGTCAACTGCAGCCTACAGCTAAACCACAAACCTCTTTATTCGTCGCTGTACGTTCTACGCCGAGTAACCCGTACAGGTCCATTTGCAAAAGTTCTTTCGTTTTTCCGGACATATCTGATTTAGAAAAAGAGAATAGTTTCCAAAGTAGCTCAAAACGCCGTTATAACTCTAGCAGCAAAGGTTTGTTGATGTTCCTTAAGAGAGCTTCTTCTAATAATAATTTCCGGCAGGCTACACGCTACAGACGCGCAATGCTGCCCTCCACCGTCGTTAAAAGACATTACCTGCGTGAAGTTGGCCCCCCCATCAAACGCATACTTACACAAAAAATGTCATTCGTTTGTGCTTCGTTTGTGCTGTTTTGTGCTGCAAAAAGTTTCGTTTGTGCTGCTTTAGTTTTTGAGATATTAACGATTCTTTTATAGGTCAAATTGGGGTCAGCCAGCCCCCCCCCCCTCAAAAACTAAAGCAGCACAAATTAAACTTTTTGCAGCACAAAACAGCACAGACGAAGCACAAATGATTTACACAATTTTGGGCCATTTTAGAGCATTTTTAAGCTTCGAGCTTAAAACTAAAAGCTTTAAGCTTTTTAGTTAACGAACTGTACAGAGACATACAAAACCCACTTTAGACTTAGACTCAGGTCTTTTGGAGTGAGAGGGCCACTCCTGAGGACCTTCTATGACTCTGTGGTGGCATCTGCCATCCTGTACGGTGTGGTCTGCTGGAGCAGCAGCATCACAGAGAGGGAGAGGAAGAAGCTGGACAAGGTCATCAAGAAGTCTAGCTCTGTCCTGGGCTGTCCTCTGGACTCAGTGCAGGAGGTGGGGGACAAGAGGGTCCTGGCTAAGGTCACCTCTATGCTGGACCATGAGTCCCAGCCCCCTGCAGGACGCTCTGTCGGCTCTGGAGAGCAACTTCAGTGACAGACTTGTTCACCCTCGCTGTGTGAAGGAGAGGTTTCGCAGGTCTTTCCTTCCTGCTGCTGTCAGACTGTACAACGAACACTGTTAACATGTCATTCAACTTTATCTGCACTACTGTACAGTATTCAGCTATACTTGAGAGTCTATTTTTTAGGTCTATTTTTAAATTATTTATTTATTATCTTGTTTTATTGCATGCTACTTTTCCCTGCTGTTCTTGATCTGTGCGTTGCAACACTAGAATTTCCCCACTGTGGGACTAATAAAGGCATATCTTATCTTATCTTATGTCCCTTCTTAGACCCCTCAGTAAAAATATGAACAGTTTCACTTTGACTGCTCAAAAAAATCCTTCCAATGACAAAAGGCAACAAAAGACTAGATTGGTAGCAGAGATAAGCACTTTAATTAATGGTTCGAGATATTATGGGGCCCAGTGTTTTGTCATGTTTTGTGACAGCCATTGGAGTTAATGTTGTAGACCAGAGGTCTTCAAGAGGGGGGTCGCGAAATCTTTTGATTTCACTTTAAAATAATATAATTTTATTTTTTTTATTTTTAAAAACAATATATTTTTTTCATTTTTCCCCAATCAATTTCTCCCTTGTCCCACCACCCTCTTTGATGTCTTAAAATGAAAAAAGATATGTTATGTGCAACTCATCAGGGTCAGACATCTCACTGAAGTGGGAATTCACAGATGGTTTGGGGGTTCACTGTCCCCTGTATGTTCATGTATGTTCACAGTTTAACTTCATGTGTTATGATCAAAGCTTAACTTGATTTGTGTTAATTGTTCATTATTTGAATAGCTCTGTATTTGAGCAAGATGTATGTGTAAATGGCAGAAGCACAGCCACTCTCTCCCTTGCACTTGTTTTTTGGTTGAATCAGTGAACGATCTTAATAGGCCTGTGTTATATGCAAGTTGTGTTTAAAAATTGCAGTAGCACATCCACCCCGTAGGGCCTATCCGGCCCATCTTTAAAATAAAATAAAAAACATGAAAATACAGTACAGTGGTACCTCACCTTACGAATGACCCAACAAACGAAAATTTCAAGTTACGAAACGCCTTCACGGTAAATTTTTGTCTCTAGATACGAAAGAAAATTCAAGTTACGAAACGCAAAATCTCAAAAATTCAAATAACACACTTTATATGCTTTTCTCAGACTGGATTTAAACTTTTCTCACATTTGTCTCTGTTTAAACACTCAAACTTTCATAGATTTTCAACAAAACGTATTAAGAGTGAAGTGTGGGGGGAAGCGGGATGGGGGAGAAGACTGCGCGGACACGTGTGCGCAGCATGACCTGGCGCGGGGCTGACAGCAGGTCTAGACCAAGGTCTAAACCTGGACTGGATCAGAACTAAACCTGGACTAAACCAGGACTAAACCAGGACTAGACCAGGTGGATTAAAGCGCTGCGTGCGGGTCTATTTCCTGGTTTCTCACGAGTCACAGCTGAGGCGAGCAGCGAGGAGGAGACCGCAGCGAGGAGGGGACCGCACGCAGTGTGAGCGCATGTGAGCGAGAGCCATGCAAGAGCCGCGGTGGTCTGGACTAAACCAGGACTAAACCTGGACTAAACCAGGAGGAGCCGCGGTGGTCTGGACTAAACCAGGACTAAACCTGGTGTTGTGAGATGTGTCTATATTGTGAGTGAGTGTGTGCGCGCGCCGGGGGCGCTGTATGTATGGCTCCGCGGAGCAGTGGAGCCGGGTCGGTCTGGGTGTGTGTCCGCGTGTGCTCTCTCAGGGGAGAGACAGAGACGGCGATCGGGCAAGTAGAGGGTAAAAAGGTGCTACTCCTACAGTGTAGTGAGCTAATAAAGCCCCACTCTGTAGCAAAACCACTCCCTTTTATTTGCATTCTCATCCACAGCAAGCGCACGAGGTCCACAAGGGAGTTAACCCCGGAAGGAACGCTGTCTCCGGCCCTGGAGAAGACGATCTCCCCTGTGCTCCCCAACCACGGTTAGGGGACGAGAACAGGAAAGGTTAACACTGGGCTAAACCAGGAGGAGCCCCGCTCACACTGCGTGCGGTCCCCTCCTCCCTGCGGTCTCCTCCTCGCTGCTCGCCTCAGCTGTGACTCGTGAGAAACCAGGAAATAGACCCGCACGCGGCGTTTTAATCCACCTGGTTTAGTCCAGGTTTAGTCCAGGTTTAGTCCTGGTTTAGTCCAGGTTTAGTCCTGGTTTAGTCCTGGTCCAGTCCAGGTTTAGACCTTGGTCTAGTCCTGCTGTCAGCTCTGCGCCGGGTCATGCTGCGCACACGTGTCCGCGCAGTCCCCCCCCCCTCCCGCTTCCCCCCACACTTCAATATTGATACGTTTTGTTGAAAATCTATGAAAGTTCGAGTGTTTAAACGAGAGACAAACGTGAGAAAAGTTTAAATCCAGTCTGAGAAACCAATCAGGATGCAGAACACATTGTTACACTATAAAAAAAAAGTTACACTATAAAAAAAACAAAACTTGGATCGGGGCCTTGGAACGAATCAGGCTTTTTCCATTGAAATAGCTACTCAACTTACGAATTTTTCACGTTACGAAACCACTTCTGGAATGAATTAATTTCGTAAGGTGAGGTACCACTGTATTAACCTGTGGTGGGGGGGTTGCGTGTTGAGAGCCCTGTTTATCTAAAGACTAAAGAGCAAACTTAAACTACAAACCAACTAATGAGAGTTATATAAATGAAATTATTACCTTATGGTTCTCAGTTTGTTTTATCATCACTGCACTTTGTCAGTGGGGGGAGGGGGGGCTCAATTTAATATAAAACACAATTCTATGCCGTATATAGTAGGGGGTCCCTGGCCCAGTTCGCCATCTGTTTGGGGGTCCCTGGCCAGAAAAAGACCCGACCCCTGTTGTAGACTATTGCGCACTACTAAATTACTTGAGAAAAGCAGCCTCAACTTTGCCTGTGCGTCTTGCACTAAAAAACCCACAGCAAAGTGTATAGAAACAACTGCCTGTGCCGTTCAAAGATGGGCTTTTTGTCCTAAATAAACTGTTTTAATTTACATTGTGTTTTACTTCATTTTTCCCCTGTGGCTATGTGCTGGTGTTGGGACAAAATGCTCGCAGGCAAGAGGCACCACAAGCACAGTGGTTTGCGCTTTTGCTTTTATTTTGAAAGTAATAGCAGGATTCTCGCGCTAAGCACTATGCGCTTTTACATGATCCATCTCTCCCAAGTGACTGAAGGCTATTGTGGCCGCAATGCTTGGAGCGAGCTGCCAAGCACATACCAACCGGACCCGCCGCACTGTGCCTATACTTTCACCAGCCCAGCGTCTCATATTTTTATAATAAAAAAGATGCCATATTAGAAGACAATCACATCTTTAAAAGAAGGAAAGAATAACCGCAAGAGTTCGTAAATGTGCATATCTATGGAATAAAGCCAGGTAAGACCCTTATCCCTTAATATACCCTTAATATACACATGGTGTATTCACGTGTTATGGTGCAGTGGGGTTTGAAGATTGCAGTGTCACCTTTGCATTCCGCTGCTTTTCTGCAAAGGATGTTCCATAAGCCAGTGGGGCGATGGGTCCTGTTTTAGACAGATATGAAAAAGAGAGATCTTCCAAAGTAACCAACGCAGACTCTTGTTGTTAATGCTCCTAACAAACATTATGTAATTACTGGTTTGTATTGCACTGCACAGTGGTGCACTGATGGTGTCTTGGTGTCACCGTCGTCCATCCTGTATCGACATCCTCATTATGGACGGAATGGAGGGGCCGTTGGCACAAATAGGCTACAGTTCCTACAAACCAGCTACTAAACGTCTTTTTGTGTTATGTTGAGCCTTGCTCTAGTCAGCCTTACGTTGGCACTTCACTGTTGTTTCAGACACAGACAGATGTTTGTATCCACCTCACTAAGCTCTAAGCACCCAGACAGAAAAGCTACAAATGACAACAAACTCCAAAAATATGCAGTTGGTTCCTCCCTTAAAAAGAAAAGGGAAAACTGTGGTGGAGGAGGAGTGCATAGTTAGGGCAGGGAGTTATATGAGTACCAGATGGTCAATGTAATAATTATTCTTTAAAAAATAACCGTTCACTGTGACTTTAGACAATCTACAGTAGTTGACCAGACACATTAGTAAAAATGTATTCGTTATTTTAATGATAAAAGGAGAAATTCAATTTGTTATTTTAATAACATGATTGGGCTTATTTAAAATGAGCTAAATTTGTGATATTAGGCATGGTCTTTGAAAGTGCAGATGTTTTAATTATCTTAAAAAGCTGATGATGTTCCGGCTCATACCCAAGTGTTGATGTAGTACAGGAGTGGGCTCATGTGGGGGCGGCTGAACAAGAGGACACAGGAGAGGTTTCACTTGAATGCTGTGAATCAGCTTGCTTTTAGTGTTATGCATGTGGGAGCGCTGGCAGACAAGGTCAGCTCATTAAACTGATCACTGCAAAGGTCCACCAAGAATGTATTTCTTAGATTATGCAACATTATGTGATGGTCAAAAAATGTGTGTTCCCAAATGGCAGAAATAAACACATGAAATAAATTAATAGTCAGAAAGAGGAACAGAAGCTGTCATATAATCAACAGCGTGCTTATCACATGCTGTGTGTTTCCTGAGCCAGGAAAGTCCTTTCCTTCCTCCCCAAAAGTTCTCAACCCAGGCTGGAGTGCCTCTTTTCAAGTGTTATGACACATAACTTTGGCTTTTCTGGCAGAGAATCCATTCTACATTATTCTTAGTGCATCTTACCCAGTCTAGCCTTCATGACTCAGAAGAAATCGCCGGTTAGTGATGGAGGCTGATGGATATAACATTGTGGAATTAGAAGGCACTTTCACTTGTTTTCTTCTGCCTTACTGGGCAGGCAGGGTCAAGGGAGCATTTGTCTGAACACAGCTTTGTGAGGAGGCCTTTTGTGAATCTCCATTGTGTAGCTGCTGCTGCCACGGTAACACACTGGCAGCAGAACTAATGCAGCAGTCAGATGTGACAAATGTTTGCCTAGAAAAGACTTCATTTTAAACCCAGTTAGCTGGGTATGTTTTAAGTATTTTTTTTCCCTCATACCTGTGAAGTCTGAGTCATGCATGTAGGTAGATTAAGAAACAACGCCAATCAATGACTAATGGCTTGGAAAAATGTCACAGTTCTGTTTGATTTTCTTAACACCTTCTCTCAATACTTCATCTGTTTATCATTATGTGCCAAGATTAAAATCAACAGAAAAGTCCTTACTATGTTTTAAATACTATTAGACAAATAAGCTTTTTCCCTGCATGTTTGTTTTAGTAACACCTATGTGTCATACTAGCTGCATGAACTGGTAGCGAACATATTTGGCAAGTGGGAGGGTGTGTCATGTTGTAAAAGAGGAAATTGTACTCTGGGACTTATATCGCAGTAGGTGCTCTTGTGGGAGCAACATGTGGAATCAGGTCAGTGGCAAATTTACTTTTATTATCACACTGCTAACACTTCTCAGAGCAAAACAAAACTCTACTTATAGTAGGGTTGTCAAAAGTATCTGAAATCAGGTGCTAATCGATATTAAAACTAGTATCAAATCTAGATACTCATTTGAGCAGAAATTAACCTGTCCTGATTAGCTTTAGAATGACCTTGAGCTGTATCAGAACAAGTGTAAGACCACATAGACTATAGGCTCATGGACCATTAATGCTGAAAATGACATTCTATTGTTTAAAGAATGTAATTTCTTTGTGGTATAGGAATTGTTATTGAGTATCAAGTCTGTTCCTTATTATCAAAATTGAGATTGGAATTTTAATATTGTCACAACACTAAGTTATAGTATATCCAGAGTGCAAAGTTCACCCCTGACTTTGTTGATCCCAGCTTTGTGGACACTGGATGAGCTGACTGTCAAATTTTGTCTTTCACACAGGATTAAAAGGGAATGTATGGGGCAGCACCGGCTAGCTGTCTGACCTATTTGACTCATCCACATTGTGTCGACTTGTCATCATTTCTTATTCACTGATAATGTTTTGTTTTGCACTGGTTCCTTTGCACTGGATAACATTTTAAACTGAAACTATCAATCCCATTTAGCTTCTTTCATATTTCCTAATCCAATTCCCTGAAAGCATAGGTCACAAATTAGCTTACACTAAACCTGACATCATTTTGTATTACCTGTGTAGATTTCCCAGCCTTAATGTCGGGCAAATCGGATCGCAAAAACAAATGGGCGGCGGTGCGAGGTCGCCTGGGGTCTTCTCAGGACTCGGACACTCCGCAGGAAGCCAACCTGGAGAGTGCCGACCCCGAGCTGTGCATCCGGCTGCTACAGGTACCCACTGTAGTCAACTACTCTGGGTTGAAGAGGCGTCTGGAGGGCAGCGATCAGACATGGATGGTTCAGTTTCTGGAGCTGAGTGGGTTGGACCTCCTGCTGGAAGCCCTGGACCGGCTGTCAGGACGAGGCTGTTCCAGGATCACCGACGCACTGCTGCAGCTCACCTGCGTCAGCTGTGTCCGAGCAGTCATGAACTCCTCTGCTGGGATACACTTCATTATCGAGAATGAAGGCTACATCCGCAAGCTCTCCCAAGGTGAATCTCACATGAATCTACTTTTCTGGAAATATGTTTTAGAATGAGTTAATTTGTTCATATGTTATTTCATTTCAATATTTACAAATTATCCTCAAGATAATATGTATAACAATAACAAAGTCATTGCTTAGAAAGTTTGTTTCCCTCTGGTTTTAATGTTGGACCCACACTGATAGTAGTGATCATCTCAATCATTTAATCACTTAAAGGGATATGCCACCCCCAGGTCAAATTTGGGCATCTCCCCACAGTCCAGAGACTAAAATAAGTGGTGGAAAGCGTTTTCCTGCTCACCCAGCCATTGTCCGAGTCTGTCGCCACTGACCGCCGCGGTATCTGCTGCTCCTCCGCGTTAGACTGGAGTCTAACGTCGCCAGAGAAAGATTTCGGCCAAAAGGAATTAATTTGCTCGATGCGTTTCCCAATTACTTTCTGTGTAGTGCGCATTCATATCGAGTGCAAATAAATGTACAAATCAACACGGAGAGCTTGCCTTGGTCATTTTGGGTGGGAACTATTTTTCAGTGCGGAAAAACATAGCCGAATCACGCAGCACGCTGCCAGGGGGATCCCTGTTACGCACCAGGAAGGGAGTTCCCCTGTTGCCAGCGTGGTGCGTGCTTCGGCTATGTTTTTCCGCACTGAAAAATAGTTCCCACCCAAAATGACCAAGGCAAGCTCTCCGTGTTGATTTGTACATTTATTTGCACTCGATATGAATGCGCACTACACAGAAAGTAATTGGGAAACGCATCGAGCAAATTAATTCCTTTTGGCCGAAATCTTTCTCTGGCGACGTTAGACTCCAGTCTAACACGGAGGAGCAGCAGATACCGCGGCGGTCAGTGGTGACAGACTCGGACAATGGCTGGGTGAGCAGGAAAACGCTTTCCACCACTTATTTTAGTCTCTGGACTGTGGGGAGATGCCCAAATTTGACCTGGGGGGGGCATATCCCTTTAAAACTTTATTCAGACTTGCCTGTTTAGATTTTTCTAACTATATAGAAATGATTAGATAAAGATAAATAATAAATAATCTTGAACGCTAATTCCCTCATAACATTATAGTTTGCTGTTTGTTTGACTATTGGATACACTTTTTAATCAGTATTTCAGGTCCATATCAATACTCCAGTAGGGGCAATGTCCAACTTGAAGTGATTAAAAGAAAAAAAAAACACTGTTTGGGTTCAGACTTGGCGGAGAGAGTGAAGAGAGGCATTGATGACACAGTAGAACATCTGACAGAATCATGGACTTACACCAACTAATAGATTCTATATTTTTGATCATGCGCTGCAGCTTTGGATACTTCAAACACTATGGTGAAAAAGCAAGTGTCTGAGCTACTGGCCGCTCTCAGTATGTTTTCACCAGATGGACATCGTCTTGCCTTGGATGCCCTTGACCACTACAAGGTATGCTAAAATTAATCAAATCAAAAACCTTAATTTAATTTCTTCATGTCCACTTCACAGTGCCATCTAGTGGTGAACAATATGTATCAGTACTTGAATATAATTTTTCCTACAGGGGGTAAAGGTGCAGCAATACAGGTTCAGTGTGATCATGAATGAGCTGCAAGGCACAGATAATGTCCCCTACATGGTTACTCTGCTCAGCGTCATCAATTCTATCATCTTTGGCACCGATGACCTCAGGCAGAGAGACAAAATGCGAAAGGAATTTATTGGTACGTTGCTTCATCATACTCCATCTTATTATCAAGTTGAAATCATATGATTATATTGTGTTTTTGCATACAAATATCTCTGTCACTAGCACTGTCTATGTGTAATGGAGCAAGGGTAATTTACTTTGTTACTTTTTAGTATGCTTTGTCCTTGTAACAGGACCTCTAAGCCATCTGCACAAATTGTATGGCAGAGTATTACCTTTGAGAGATTAGCCAGCACTGTGCCACTTTATGTGTTGGACAAAAAATTAGACCACTGCCAGACCAATAGCTACTTAGATTAAGGTCACATTAGTATCAAGTATGTGAAAAGGAAACACAAGAAAAAACATTAAAATTATATGCATGGGTTTCAAACTAAATCATTGCATAAAAAATAACAGTCCTTCCTTTAATATTCTAAAACGGCTTTACCACTGGTTCATTTGCCTGATTAGCCACGCCTCTTTTGTGATTGCTCACCTGCCTCACCATTCACGTTCCAAAATCCTATCTCTGCCTCTGTGAATCACTCCTCAATTCTAAGATACCAAATCTTTGATTGCTGACACTTGTTGAGTACTGATTTACTGTTTTATTGTTCTTAATAGGCCTTCAGCTACTTGATATTCTCCCTAAATTAAGGTGAGGTCTTTTTATGCCAGATCTGATCATTTCTTAACATTTCTGTTTGGTGTGTAAACTTTTAAAAGCCTATAATTATTTCAAGTTGTTTTTTCCTCAACTGCTTCCATTAAATGTCATATTTAAAGCAAAAGGTTCGCTTGTTAGTGTTTGTCAATGACATTTTGAAAAGTTTTAACTGTGTCTCTGCTGCATTGCGCAGGGAGCAGGAGGATGAGGATTTGATGATTCAGTGTGAAGCTTTTGAAGAGGCTATGGCCGAAGATGAGGAAGAGCTGCTGCGGGTTTACGGGGGCATTGACATGAGCAACCATCTGGAGGTCTTCACCACACTCTTCAACAAAGTAAGACTGACAAAGCATTAGAGATATAGGGCATTATTTGTACTTTTCTGCGTATCAGTTATCTGCCTTAGATCTCCAGCACACACCGATATTTAGCTTTAGCCATCCAGCTGCATAAAGAGTACACACAAATCTTTATTTTAATGGCACAAAATGTGACTACACAGCTCTCGTAGATGTTTGTGGTGTAAAATGGGCTGTGGATGAGTTTGCAGTAAATTTAAATGACAACATTCTGGTAAAATAATCAATAATAATTCTGCATATCGGCCCCAAATAAATTCAGAAGCAATTGGTATCGACATCAGCCATAAAAAAAACTTATTGGTCAATCTCTACAAAGCATGAAGCAAGCTGTCAAGTGGTAATCTGGTTATCTAATTTGACTTGTATACACAGGTTAGCAGTTCTCCAGCCTCTCTTCAGCTCCTGTCTATTCTACAAGCCTTGTTGCTGCTTGGACCAGATCGCACAGATATCTGGGTCACAGTGGAAGCCATCATCAACAGAGCGCTCCTGGTGGCTCAAGACTGTAAGATAAAACTCCACTCACGTAAACGTGGTCTAAAGGCCAGTACATGATCCACTCAGAGATACTAGGATGATTCAGCAAAGACTTCAAAGGTTGCCAAAAGCTGATCTCTAAAGATGAAATGATGTGGGCAAAAAAAACACAATAGACTTTTGACATCAGACGTTTTCTCCATATCACTACAGCCAAAGCAAAATTTTATCCAGCATTTCTGTTTTCATTTGGTTGTTTTCACACTGGCATGGTTTATATTGGTGCAAAAGGGCTCAAGTTCAAGGGTCAGGTGAGGTCCAAACTAAACATTCACCCCCAAACTACTCTATAAATCTTCTGTGTGACTAGTTTTGTGATGATGATTTTTTTAGGCATGCACTATTCTCACTGTACAGTTGCCCTTCAGTGGAAAAAAGCAATAAACGTTAAAATAAACACATTCAGTGGAATGGTAAACTGTGCATTTGAATGTGGAGCAAACAAGCAAACTAGCTATGGAATGTAAATACAAGTTCTAATAAGCACTGAGCCCCTATCCCAGTGTGCAAAAAACATGAAATGTGTGAAAACAACCTATCCTACCTAATATGACTTTCATGTGTGCCTGTCTGTAGCCCAGATTGGCTCTTGTGAGAAGATCATGCAGCGGCTGATGTCCTCCAAAAGGAAGAGTTACCAGGGGCAGCATGAGTTGGATGGACAGTTGGACAAAGTTGACAAAGCTGTGCAAACGGGTGACCCGAATGTCAATGAAAAGCCAGGCAAAATTCAAATCTCTCCTCAGAAACCACTATGTGCCTCTCCTCCTCCACCGCCTCCGCCGCCGCCTCCACCTCCTCTACCCGCTCCAGGTTTGCCCAACAGCTGCCCCCCTCCTCCACCTCCTCCCCCACCACCGCCAGGCCCGGGACTGCCTGGAGCTCCTCCACCTCCCCCACCCCCTCCTCCACCTCCATGTGCTCCAGGGTTACCTCCGCCTTTGCCCGGTATGGCCCCCCCGCCACCTCCACCTTTACCGGGAATGGGTCCACCGCCTCCCCCTCCGTTATCAGGCATGGGCCCCCCTCCTCCCCCTGGTATGGACATAATCGTGCCCCAGAGTGCCCAGAGCCTCGGCCGCAGTGCCTCTCTCAGGACACACCGGTGCCCCACTCTGAGGATGAAGAAGCTCAACTGGCAGAAACTAAGGGCTGTTACTGGTAATTCTCTTGCACTATTCAGTAAAACTTGTGGGACCAAAAATATATCAACAAAATGATGAATAGTTTTTATTCACTACACTGAGGCAATTGCACTATATAAACTAATTATTTGTAAATTTGAAGTGTTTACAGCTTCTGCAAAATGACTAAATTACAAAAAGAGTAACCCATCACTTTATTGTAGTACATAGTTCTCTACTTCTGTTCTAAGGCAGTATGTATGGTGTACAAAATGAAAGGGAAAAAAAACTTTTTGATGCAAGATGGAGGGGGAAATATTGTTATTTTTAGCAAATCCCTGCTGTTTTCTTGGACTGTTATCTCATTAGTTTGCAGTTAAATTGCTCTAAGCAAGACGCGTATAAAAATTTACTTTTAAATCTAAAAAAACAACAGTTGTATACCTAAATACATTTTTAATTTACAAGTTTAGTGGAATCTAAAGTAGAAGCATTTTTAAAATCAATGCAATGCAAACAATTATTTTTATCAAAAAACTTTCATTTCCTGTTTTCTTATTTTTGTTGACCTAAGGTGAAGCTCATATGATCTTGACACTTCTTTTTCCCCTCCCTCCCCTTGACACAGACGGCCAGTCCATGTGGGCGTCAGTTCAGAAGGACTCTTCTCTCCATGAGCCTGACTACAGCAGTATTGAGCAACTTTTCTGTCTCCCGGTGACTGAGCCCAAAGATAAGGGGGCAGCTGCTCCTGTCAAGAAGGAGCCTAAAGAGGTGCTTAGACAACACTTGCAGGCAAAATGGAGGAAAATTACCATAAACCTAAAATCTACATCTTTCTATTTTTCCAGATAACATTTATTGATCCAAAGAAAAACTTGAATTTAAACATATTCCTGAAACAGTTCAAATGGTGAGGAAATGGAAACGTCAGATTTTTCCTACAAAGTAGTGTTCAACAGAATCGCACATTTTTCTTTCCAGCTCAAATGAGGACTTTGTTGCCATGATTTATAATGGTGATCGTTCCAAATTTGATGTTGAGGTGCTAAAACAGCTCTTGAAACTGCTGCCAGAAAAGCATGAGGTTTGTAAGAATACAGCTGCACCTCACACATGAATGGACATTTTAAAACTACTCCTTGCCTCTGTTTTATGCTCTTCAAAAAGATTGAGAATTTGAAATCCTTCCAAGGGGAGAAGGACAAGCTTGCCAATGTGGACCGCTTCTACACCTCCCTTCTGACAGTGCCATGGTAACTTCCTCAGTATCTTCCTCAGTTTCAGTAGTTTTCAGCCTTGAGCTTTGTTTTTGGTTTCTGTCAATCCATTTGACACTACTGGGAAGATTTCATCCTTCATCTTATCACTTTGTCCCGGCAGTTATCAGCTGAGGATTGAGTGCATGCTGTTGTGTGAGGAGACGACATCAGTGTTGGACATACTCAGGCCTAAAGTCAAACTGGTGGAGGAGGCTTGTCATAGTAAGAATGCATAATGTCCTATGCAGCTGATGTTTATTCATGTATGATCATTGGTGAGTCATCATGTAACTACATGCTTAATATTGGTGGTCATTTGGTGTTAAAGCAGTCCAGTCCCCATATTAACACTCTGGTAGACCAGTTATTCAGAAACAGTCTTTACCATTGGTCTTATCAACTTGTCAATGATCGCATCTGATTTCGAAAGTTAAAGGGATATGCCACCCCCAGGTCAAACTTGGGCATCTCCCCACAGTCCAGAGACTAAAATAAGTGGTGGAAAGCGTTTTTCTGGTGACGCAGCCATTGTCCAGGTCTGTCAGCACTGACCGCCGCGGTATCTGCAGCTACTCCGCGTTAGACTGGAGTCTAACGTCGCCAGAGAAAGATTTTGGCCAAAAGGAATTAATTTGCTCGATGCATTTCCCAATTACTTTCTGTGTAGTGCGCATTCATATCGACTATTTTTCAGTGCGGAAAAAGACAGACGAAGCACACACCACGCTGCGTAACAGGGGAACTCCCTTCCTGGTGCGTAACTGGGATTCCCCTGTCAGCGTGGTGTGTGTTTCGGCTGTCTTTTTAAGCACTGAAAAATAGTTCCCACCCAAAATGACCAAGTCAAGCTCTCCGTGTTGATTTGCACATTTATTTGCACTCTCTGAATGCGCACTAAACAGAAAGTAATTGGGAAACGCATCGAGCAAATTAATTCCTTTTGGCCGAAATCTTTCTCTGGCGACGTTGGACTCCAGTCTAACGCGGAGTAGCAGCAGATACCGCGGCGGTCAGTGGCGACAGACTCGGACAATGGCTGCGTCACCAGAAAAACGCTTTCCACCACTTATTTTAGTCTCTGGACTGTGGGGAGATGCCCAAGTTTGACCTGGGGGTGGCATATCCCTTTAAGCAGTTTTCAGTGTGGCAGCAACTGAATAGGAGACCCGCTGCCCCCCCCCCTCCCCCGCAGCAGGTTCCACGGGGGGGGCAGCAGTGGGTGTGGGTGTGGGGTGTGTGGTTTGTGGTGTGTGTGTGTTGCTGGTGGTTGAAGCAGCTGATGCACATTGGCCTTGTTTCCATCAGACTACCCTAGGGCAGTAGTAGTTGCTACTGAGTAATGGAGTGAATGAATAATGCACAAAATTGTAAAACTACTTGGAGTATCTGAAAAAGTGCCATATGAAGCATCATTCTGGTTTGTTTCTGTTCTCCACACATGTTTTGCCACCAATCAATCGTGAACCAACCTTAATAGCAAATCACAGCAAGTACTATCTAAAGCTGTTTTACCTATTTTTCAATTTAAAAAAAAAAAGAAATGTCCACTTGTTAGAACATTTTTTTTGTCTAGGCTAACGATCATACATTTTTGACATGATTTGAACTGTCTTTGCTATTGTCAGGTTAATGGTTAGTTTTGTTATCTTTAGCTATCCGAACAAGCACGCTCTTGCCAAGCTTCTGCAGGCTCATTCTTGATGTTGGCAATTTCCTCAACTATGTAAGGCCTCATCATTTATATTTTACATGGGTAGAATATATGAAGTATTTGCATTTTTCATTTTACTGTCTTTCCAGGGGAGTCACACAGGGAACGCAGAAGGCTTTAAGATCAGTTCCTTGCTCAAGCTCACAGAGACCAAGGCCAACAAGAGCCGCATAACATTGCTCCATCACATTCTGGAGGTACCTGCTATACGAGTTCTCAAGTACCGTAATTGCTGTATATTTTCTTAAATTATGCATTTCTTTTTTAATCCACGGTAATGTTTTTGTGAAGGAGGCAGAGGCTCACCACCCAGAGCTCCTCGTACTGCCCGATGACATTCAGATCTGTGAAAAAGCAGCGGGGTAAATGCTTGACATCTATCACAGTGTATTGTATTGTTTTGATTGCGAGTGGAGTAGGAGGAATTGCAAATATCCTTTCATCACAGAGTCAATCTCGAGTCAGTTCAGAATGAAGCAAATGGCTTATTGAAACGATTGAATGATACTGCCAAGAAAGTGTCCAATTCTGCAGAGGAGGTGAAGGACCAATATACAAGTGTACTGGAAGTAAGTCAGCTGTATTACAAGCTTATGTATTGTGCTCTGGAAGTATTTTCAATGTTAAAAACAAAGCCTCAGTCCCTAATCCTGTCTAATTAACCATTTTGTACATGTTAACTTTTTTTTTTCTTGTGCTATAAACCCTCTTGTGTAAAAAATCATAACTGACTCCTTGATCCATATCAAAATGAATAATTTAATCTTTACTTTTTATAACAAAAATTGTGCATAAATATTCTGAAAATTACTGCATTTTCACATGTGCATAATATATACTTATACTATATATCACATACTGTACCTATAACCATGTATGCCCCCCCCCTCCCCCCCCTACACTTTTTAGGAAAACCTGGAAGCCTGTAAGGTTCTTAGTGAAAGGTTCTTAGAGTTGGAAAAGAAGAGGAGTGAGCTGGCAGTGTATCTTTGTGAAGATACCAATCAGCTGTCACTGGAGGATCTCTTTGGGACCATCAAAACTTTCCGAGAACTTTTTATCAGAGCATTGAAGGTCGGTCTTTCCTATGAACATGCACAGAATCTGAAGGAGCATTTGGCTCTTCTCCAAATGTTTGTGTGGTGTGACAGTCGTGCATCTGCTGTGCAAATGAAGGGTGTCATTTAGACTGTGCAAAACTGTTAAAATATCTCTTGCATATCACACAGTGACAAATCTATTTGCACATTATGTACTTGACAATTACTGTCACTCCTTTTGTTCATCAGGAAAATAAATCGAGAAAGGAGCAAGCAGCCAAGGCGGAGAAGAGAAAGAAGCAGCTGGCGGAGGAGGAATCCAAGAGGCAGAAGGGAGAGAATGGGAAGATAAGTGAGTTATACTGCTGTGTCTTAGACATAATAACAGAAGATCAACTCAAGAGCACACATTTACAAACAGTATTGATGTTGTTTTCAGTCAAAAAGGGCGTCGTGCCTCAGGACGATGGCTGCATCATTGACCAGCTCCTGGCCGATATCAGGAAAGGGTTCAGCCTTAGAAAGACCAGGCCCAGGTGCGATTCGGGAACCCTTCCTTCTAGTGAAATGCGTAGAGATACCTGCCCGTCTGGTAAGGACAAGAGACCGTGGATCCCCTGCTGTCTGCCACTGCTGTCCTTTATACTGCCAGCCACATATCTGCTGCCACTGTGTGTATCCTGGCTTCACTGTGACTTAAAGAGACACTACCTGAAGTGCTTTTGCTTTTTAGGAATGTTTGAATATCATCTTGGATTGTATTGAATGGGATCTCTAAAAAATATTTTTAGTTTATGCTGAGCTGGCAAATTTGCTGCCAACTTTTTTAATGCCACATGAAACAATTCTACTATATTTTTAAAAAAAAGTATTTAAATATACAAATGAAAATATTTAGTTGATAAAATATTTCAAGAATAAGGATTAGGGTAGTATTCATTGGTAGTGTACCTTTAACATCACGCTATTTCAAGAGTGCATCGCTTAGTTGCTTTTGTTTCCAAACTCTTATTATTCTCAACTTCCTGATATCCATTTTATCCTTCACAGGGTCAAATGTGAAGCCTGTAAGCATCGAAACCGCAGAACAAGCCACCATTTCCGCTCCATCTACACCCAAAGCAGCGGCCTGCACAAGCGAAGTCGGTCTCAGCAGTCAGTCAGAAGAGACGACTCCTCCAGCGGACGAGCAGAGTGCAGTGCTCACACAGACTCAGCCAGCCCCAGAAAACGCAAGAATCGTAACCACTCCAACACCCCCCTCAAACTTTACAGTAACCTCAACACCCCCACCCACCGAAAAATCTACACCATCGGAGAATCCAGAGGCCCGCCCAGTGGAAGTGACTCCTCAAGATGTGATGCCAGCAGACCGCAGCCTGTCTCTCCCAACGACGAATGGGTTCACCTTGGACTCTACTGATTCAAGCATCCTTAGCCCCTCCTCCCTGTCGGACGCTGACTTGCTAGAGGCTGTTTTGGATGGAGGTTCCGACATGGTACCAGAGAAGTTGGAAGAAGCTAAAACTGGAGATATTTCGATTACAGAAATTGCACAAAGTAGTGAAAGCAATATCAACAATGATGTAAAGCATCATTCACAAGAGACTCAAGAAGAGAGCGAGCAGGGAAGCAAAGAGGAATCCAAACCTCTTGGTCTGGATGCTGCAAAATCTGTTCCAAAAAGCAATAAGACTGAAGTGATCCAGGCTTGTGATGTCCTTGATGGAGTGGAGGTAGTTGAAGACATGACAGCTGCATCAGAATCTGTTAAGCCTGAACCAAAGAGAAAGTTCTTTAAACGCAGCAAAAAGGGTAAACAAGGTAATCCATCTATTCTCTTGAATAAAGATCAAATTTGCATGACTAGTGTCTCCATGTTTTTAAAAGGAAATCCCCATTTGTTTTTATTGCATATTACATTTTATATTCTGTTTTTAGCATTTGGTTTTAAATATTTACTATACAGTGCAGCATGACTTAAAATGGTGTTTGAATTTTCTGTTTTTCATTTTGACTTTCTAAAAACAAGGTAACAGTGGGAAAGGACACGCTAAAGCTAAAAAAGGCTGTGTTTTGATGTGAGGTAGGTCAAATGGTTGGAGACGGCAGGGACGTCATTCTAATAAAATCACTAATGACAACATAACCATTTGTATACGGTGTAAATGGGATTTGGATTTCATTTGTCTATGTCTGGCTTTTTAACAGTGGGAATTAATCAAATCATGTGTATTCTAACACCAGCTCTCTGGTTTCAATGCAGCCTTGCAGTTTGTCCAATCATCGTGAAGTCAAGCTTTTATAATTGTTTTTCCTTTCTCCATATTTCTTTGTCCATTCTTGAATCCGAAACTGAAGCTGTGGAATCTACTAACTTTGTGTGCTCTCTGTAAACTGTGCTTTTGTTCAAAATGGTTGTGAAAATGTGATGTGGATGCATTAAAGTGACACTAAACAGTTTACACATATTAAAACTAATGATGGTGATGGACGTTTGTGTGTGCAGTTCATGTTAACGCTCTAATCTTTGATGTCATAACTTTAATTATTTTGACCTTTTCTATCCATTGATTTGAGTGTCTCTTTTCCCAGGTGACTCCAGAAGAAGTAAGGCCAGAGGTAAAAGGAAATGTTGATGAAACTTAAAGGACAATAAACTTTAAAGGTGAATTTAAAGTTACTTTTACTAAGAAAATATGGGGAGTCTTCCTGAGCAACTTGGATCAGCAGCACAGCACTATAAAAATAGGCCCATGTCACTTTATGTACATTCCATGTTACATGTCTATGGGTGGTTAAGCACTGTTGGGGGAGACAATATATTGCTTTGTATTGTAATATGCAGTCAAGGTGTTCTTTTTTTTTTTGCTAAAAGCTTTACATTTAAGGCCAATTAAGTGTTGGCTAATGTCATTTACTTAAAGAGTGCTTGTTATGTGTATTTATCTTATGAATTCTAAAAGATATTTAAACTATATTATGTAACTTTTAATGTTGGATGTATTTTAATAAATGAATATATTATTCGGGCTATACCTCTTATTTCATGTAGGTGGCGCTAACGGGATTATTTCAAAATTGTTTGACGAACATATTGCATAAGTCTCTGCTAGGCTATTAAAGTAATAAATCTATAAACTAGTGAATTAGTTTTGAGAGGGAACTAACAGCTCAGGGACGTCTGGCCACAGACGCGCTGTGCCGTGCGCCTGGCTCTGACATCACAGCTCCAGTTACAGATATGGCAATGCCAGACTCTGCTGCCGTCTAGTCGTCTTGAAACGGACATCGACTCGAGGCACCATCATGTCCCACAGCTGGTCAGCCAAAGAGCACAAAAACGCCAACGCACCCACCGCCACAGGACAGAAACGTACGCGTAATGACGGGGGAAACAAAGTAACGGTGGTGCTCGGTGCGCAATGGGGAGACGAGGGCAAAGGAAAAGTGGTCGACCTTCTGGCCACGGAGGCTGATATTGTTTGCAGATGTCAGGTAATGTTTGGATATGCTGTGATACTTACTGTACTGCCACTACTAATATAAATATAAACATTTTGAGCATTAGTGTACCTACCATTAGGCAAGCAGTCGGTATGAACGCAACAGGTGGTCAACAAAAGTTGGAAAGAATATGTTCATATATTGCAGGTAAAGTCAATGTTAACAGGACAGAAGGTCAGTGCTAAACTGGTTTATTCACTTGAATTGAGCAGAAACAGCCTACTATTTTAGTTGGTGAAAAATGAATTTAGCTAGTGTTTATTAATCAAGTTGGTGCATATACTGAGCAGTGGCAGTTTATTTACCAACAACTATTAAATAAAACAGCAACTTATCATAAAGCAGCCCCATACAATAACAAATATTTTTATCATAGAAAGGCTATTGAACTCATGGGCAGTATACAGAACTAAATCAGTTGTCAGTCACTATTACACTTTCTCCACTCGCAGGAGAGCAACCAGAGTTCTGGAGGGGTGAGAACCCCACCCACCAGGGCGAGAGCGAGGTCACATTCTCAGGGTGGCGTGTTATGTGAGAAGGCCAGGTCTTAGTCAGGGGGAACAGAGCGGAGGAGACACCAATGTCCCAGCCAAGTCTGTTAAAATAGTTGCAGAATAACCTCAGAGAGAACCACCAACTGAAAACATATCCATTGACTGAAAACTGCTTTGATGTTTAGGGTGGCAACAATGCAGGACACACCGTGGTGGTGGATGGCAAAGAATATGACTTCCACCTGCTGCCCAGTGGAATCATCAACCCCAAAAGCGTATCACTTATTGGTAAAAACTATTGACAAAATCTGTATGTATTGTACCACAAACATAAACTTTGCATTATCCTTTACAGGAAATGGTGTTGTAATACATCTTCCCGGCCTTTTTGAGGAATGTGAAAAAAATGAGAAAAAAGGTAGGCCTATGTGTAAAATATGCTTAATGCATATCATGCAGCTTCATATTTGTAAGCTACAAATTTTCATCTGTATATGAAACTAGGACTGAGAGGCTGGGAGAAGAGGCTGATAGTGTCTGACAGAGCCCATATTGGTATGAGCACAATGTCTTTATTGTCTTTTTTATTTCTAGAAATGTTGAATTTTGTATTGCACGTGTTTGCACAGTGTTCGACTTCCACCAGGTTGTTGATGGTCTACAGGAAACAGAGCGTCAAGCACAAGAAGGAAAGAAGTAAGAGTTGTGTCTCCCAGAATATTTCAATTAACGCACCCAAAGGGAAGATTTGTTTGTATTTGTAATTCATTTTATTATATATAACAACAGTATCGGAACAACCAAGAAGGGCATTGGACCTGCATACTCTAGCAAAGCATCTCGAACTGGACTGCGCGTTTGTGACCTTCTGGGTGACTTTAAGGACTTCTCTACCAAGTATGGATTTTGTCACATGACAATGCGTACGTATCAGATCTTTAAAATATAATAATATATTTTATTTATTTTAGGTTCAAGAATCTTGTCCACCAGTATCAAAACATGTACCCCTCCTTGGTGGTTGACGTGGAGGACCAATTAAAAAAGCTCAAGGTGATGATGCCAATTGTCATTTGACTGCTTCTAATATTGGCTCATGCTACAGTAATGCTTCTATTGCATTTGCAGGATTATGCTGAAAGATTGCGGCCAATGGTTAGAGATGGGGTCTATTACATGTATGAAGCATTACATGGATCTCCCAAGAAAATTTTGGTTGAAGGGGCCAATGCCGCTCTCCTTGACATTGACTTTGGTACTAAACTCAACAACTGATTGATTGATTGATGATTAACTTGTTATTTTATTCATCTTTATATATCATCTTTAGGCACATATCCTTTTGTGACATCGTCAAACTGCACTGTGGGTGGGGCCTGCACTGGCTTGGGCATCCCTCCTCTTAATATTGGAGATGTGTTTGGCGTTGCAAAGGCATACACAACTAGAGTGGGAATTGGAGCCTTCCCAACAGAACAACTTAACGTAAGAGCTTCATATTTGTAAGCTGCTCATTGTGCACTATATGCAGGGGGGGAGATAATTAGTTCATTAAACCTGTACTAGTAATTGAGTAATTTTTTTATCATGAACCTCTTCCTTATTCCCAATTGTCATAATCCACATTACAGCACTGTACTGCCTGCTCTGATTGGCCAGAGCTCAGAGAATATGCAGACTGTGGTTTAGAATAACCAAATTTAATTTTATACAATTTGATTAATTAGGTTTCTTTCTTTTTTTTTATTATTAAAATAAAATAAACAAAATAATAAAATTGTGTGGAAAATTTTAGTAGTACTCTCCATGCATATGTTTTACTAACATGATTTTGGCAGCAGTACTGTACTTTCACCACTGATGTGTTCTCGTGTGAGCGTCATGTTTAAAGTGAGGCGTGACATTATGTAAGTGTCCGATGCTGAGCTTAAAGGTTGTTTCTGATCATGTTGCTGGACACATGGGCAACAGAACAGACACATGCAGAGGGGGGGGGCATGTTTTCTGGCGAGTGCAGCTGTCAGATTTTGTGAGAGACTGTGCCTTTACGTCTTATGCCTGTCATGTTCACAGTTAAATTTAGGGCCAGAGTCCTGCTTCAGGTTATATTTACTGTGTTGGCCTGTCTTATGTTTCCTGTACCAAAACTGACCAAAAAGACAAAGGTCATCATATGCAACAATACCCTTTGACCCATGGGTACTTTCTGTATATTTGTTGTTTGAGGATTTTTTTATATAACAGAAGTCTGTTATATGTGTTACACATTTCTGTGAGAGGTAGTGCCAAAGTTTCTCCTGTGTTGCAGGCAATAGGTGATCTTCTGCAGTCCAGGGGTCATGAAGTGGGCGTGACCACAGGACGGAAGCGTCGATGTGGCTGGTTGGATCTTGTTATTGTCAGATATGCTCACATGATAAATGGCTTCACTGCGTAAGTAAACAATAGAAAAAGTGCCACAGAAAAAGCTCATTGTACATTTATGAACAGTCTGTATACTTGTATACTTTTTCTTCACAGCATCGCCATGACAAAACTTGACATTTTAGATGTGCTCGATGAAATCAAAGTTGGTGTTGCCTATAAACTAAATGGGAAAAGAATTCCCCACTTCCCTGGTATTCTAAATACAAATATTCAGTAATCATATATGGTCTGTTTTGAAATATTTTAATACAGGTTACTATTAACTCTTTTATAGCCAATATGGATGTGTTGCAAAAAGTGGAGGTTGAATATGAAACTTTCCCTGGATGGAAGACTGATACATCTGCTGCTAGAAAGTGGAGTGACCTTCCTGCAAAGGCACAGAACTACATCCGATTCATTGAGAATCATATTGGAGTACCAAGTATGTTTCTCATAACAATGTGCAAAGCACTGGGGGCTTCAGTACTGTGACATTTGCTTCTCTTTTCAGTCAAATGGGTTGGCGTTGGGAAGTCCAGAGAGTGCATGATCCAGATGTTCTAGAAGACATCAGGAAATACTTCACCAAACACAAACAATAAAATCTAATACAGAAAACACCTCAAGTGTTCTTTCTGAATACTGTCTGCAAGCCTGTCTGCAAAACATGACAGCAGATATCTTCACTCTTTATAGTCTGATTTTTTTAATCTCTATATTTAGGTTATGTGTCAAAATGTTTGCTAAACTAGGCAAGGCAGACAAGGCAAGTTCATTCATACAGCACACTCTGTACACAAAATAATTCAAAGTGCTTTATAGAATCAGAAAGACATAATCACATACAACCCCAATTCCAATGAAGTTGGGACACTGTGTAAAACTTAGAAAAATACAGAATACAATGATTTGCAATTCCTTTTCAACCTATATTGAACTGAATAAACTATAAATACATGATATTTAAAGTTCAAACTGATAAACTTTATAGTTTTTATGCAAATATGCACTCATTTTCAATTTGATGCCTGCAACACGTTCCAAAAAAGCTGGGACAGGGGCAACAAAAGAATGGGAAAGTTGAGGAATGCTTAAAATACACCTGTTTGGAACATTCCACAGGTGAACAGGTTAATTGGAAACAGGTGGGTGGCATGAGTGGGTCTAAAAGGAGCATCCCCTAAGGGCTCAGTCATTCAAAAGCAAGGATGGGGCGAGGTTCACCACTTTGTGAAGAACTGCGTGAGCAAATAGTAGTTTAACAGTTTAAGAACAATGTTTCTCAACGTACAATTGCAAGAAATTTAGGGATTTCATCATCTACGTTCCATAATATCATCAAAAGATTCCGAGAATCTGGAGAAATCTCTACACGTAAGCGGCAAGGCCTAAAACCAATATTGAATGCCCGTGACCTTCGATCCCTCAGGCGGTACTGTATTAAAAATCGACATGAATGTATAAAGGATATTACCACATGGGCTCAGGAACACTTCAAGAAACCATTGTCAGTTAACACAGTTCATCGCTACATCTCCAAGTGCAAGTTAAAACTGTACCATGCAAAGCGAAAGCCATATACAGTGGTACCTCACCTTACGAAATTAATTCGTTCCAGAAGTGGTTTCGTAACGTGAATTTTTCGTAAGTTGAGTAGCTATTTCAATGGAAAAGGCCTGTTCCAAGGGGTTTTTTTATAGTGTAACTTTTTTTTTTATATAGTGTAACATTTGTGTTCTGCATCCTGATTGGAATAAACCAGCTCTAGACCAGAACTAAACCAGGTCTAAACCTGGACTGGACCTGGACTAAACCAGGATTATCCCGGGACATGGCAGTGCCGTTGTCTCCGCGCTGCTTGCGCGTTCTGCGCTAGAGCTAAGAGGCCGAGAAAGACGCTCTTTCAGCGGGAATAAGAGCGGGGCGGGGCGGGCTCTGGTTCTATGTGAGTTCCAGAGCCAGGGGGCTGACACTGTGAGCTAACAGACCGAGAAAGGTGCTCTATCGGCGGGCAAGACCGCGGGGTCTCGCTCGGGGCGGGCTCTGCTTCTATGTGACTTCCAGGTCTAGACCAGAACTAAACCAGGTCTAGACCAGGTCTAAACCAGGACCGGATCAGGTCCAGACCCGGACCAAACCGGGACCAGACCAGGATTAAATCACACCGCGCAGGCGGGCCGAGCCGCGCGGCCCCGAGGGGGAGGCACGGCCCGGGCGCCGCGGTTCCATCCCGCGCCGTGTCGACGTCGCTTTTTGATCCTTCGATGTCGGCTCTTCCTATCATTGTGAAGCAGAATTCACCAAGCGTTGGATTGTTCACTCACTAATAGGGAACGTGAGCGGGGTTTAGACCGTCGTGAGACAGGTGAGTTTTACCATACTGATGATGTGTTGTTGATAGTAATCCTGTGTCTCCGCTCCCCTCGCGCGTTCGGCGCTATATTGAGCCGTGTCTACCCCCACGCTTCACTATCAACACATTCCATTGAAAATCTATGAAAGTTTGAGTGTTCAAACGAGAGAGAAATGCGAGAAAAGCCCAACTCCAGTCTGAGAAAAGCGTAGAATGTGTGGTGAGGCATTTACAGTCCTAAAACATGTAGAACAATTGCAAAATACAAAGTTGTCCTACCTCGTGGATCTCTCCCACCGCGGGCCACCTCTGGAACCTAACCCCATGTGTGTTGATAAAGTGTATTTACGTTTTGGGGCGTGCATCTGAGCGTGCATTAATTAAATTTTTGAGATTTCGTGTAACTTGAATTTTCTTTCGTATCTAGAGACCAAAATTTGACGTGAAGGCGTTTCGTAACTTGGATTTTTCGTATGTAGGGTCTTTCGTAAGGTGAGGTACCACTGTATAAACAACACCCAGAAACGCCGCCAGCTTTCCTGGGCCCGAGCGCACCTGAGATGGACTGACGCAAAGTGGAAAAGTGTGCTGTGGTCTGATGAGTCAGTCCACATTTCAAATTGTTTTTGGAAATCATGGACGTCGTGTCCTGCGGGCCAAAGAGGAAAAGAACCACCCAGATTGTTATCAGCGCAAAGTTCAAAAACCAGCATCTGTGATGGTTTGGGGGTGTGTTAGTGCCCATGGCATGGGTAACTTGCACATCTGTAAAGGCACCATTAATGCTGAAAGGTACATACAAGTTTTGGAACAAGATATGCTGCCATCCAAGCAACGTCTTTTTCAGGGACGTCCCTGCTTATTTCAGCAAGACAATGCCAAGCCACATTCTGCATGTGTTACAACAGCGTGGCTTTGTAGTAAAAGAGTGCGGGTACTAGACTGGCCTGCCTGCAGTCCAGACCTGTCTCCCATTGAAAATGTGTGGCGCATTATGAAGCGCAAAATATGACAACGGAGACCCCGGACTGTTGAGCAACTGAAGTTGTATATTCAACAAGAATGGGAAAGGATTCCTCCTGCAAAGCTTCAACAATTAGTGTCCTCAGTTCCCAAACGCTTATTGGTGTGGTAAACATGCCTCTGTCCCAGCTTTTTTGGAACGTGTTGCAGGCATCAAATTGAAAATGAGTGAATAGTTGCATAAAAACAAAGTTTATCAGTTTGAACATTAAATATCATCTCTTTGTGGTTTATTCAGTTCAATATAGGTTGAAAAAGATTTACAAATCATTGGATTCTGTATTTTTTTAAGTTTTACACAGCGTCCCAACTTCATTGGAATTGGGGTTGTACAAACAAATCAAAACATAATCATAAAATTGAAAGAAGAGAGAAGAGTGCAGAATAAAAACCATTCAGTCATATGTATAGCTTAACAGAACTATGAGTCTAGATTTAAACATTGTCAAAGTAGGGGCCTGTCTCACATGTTCAAGAAGACGGTTCCTGATTTTAGCTGCAGAGTGCAAGATGGTTCATATGGCGTCAACATGTTTGAGATGTACTTTGATCCTAAGAGATGGAGAGACTTATACACAGGAACTTTTGTGCTTGTATTTCCTGGTTCTAGTCAGGACCTGAGCAGCAGTGTTTTTGGATGTACTGCAGCTGTTTTTTTTTTTTTGTTTTTTTGTTTTGTTTTGTTTTGTTTTGTTTTGTTTTGTTTTTTTTGGGGGGGGGTTGTTGTTGTTGTTTTGCTATGTTTTAGGTGGTAAAAGGCTGCAGGTATTCTTGATTTGATGTGGCTGTCAAAATTTAAGTCTGAGTTCATAATATCCCCTAGATTTCTAGCCTGATTTGAAGGTTTTACAGCAAGAGACTGAAACTGACTGCTGACATTTTCTCTTTGTTTCTGTGGGCCAAAGGCAATGACTTCAGTGAAAGGCTGGGTGAATCCATCGGTCCATATTCACATCAGCATTAGGATATTAAACAAAAGGGGTCCCAGGATTGACCCCTGAGGAACCCCACATGTCAAGATGTAATCTGAGTTTTCAATTTCAACAACTGATAGGACTAGATAGTACTTGAATCAGTTTAGTGTAATACCAGAGATGCCCACGCAGTCCTCTAGTCTCTGTAAGAGGATCCTTTGATCAACAGTGTCAAAAACAGGACTTAAATCTAACAGGATCAAGACTGAGACTTTGCCTGCATCAGTGTTCTGGCATATGTCATTTGTCAAGTTGTCTCCGTGCTCTGGTGGAATCGAAAATTTGTCTGGAAAACATAAAATGAGTTGTTTATTTGGAAAACTTTTTCAAAACAACTTTGCCGAAAAACTTGAGAAGGGTCAGTAATTGTTAACTACTGTGGCATCAAGACGATAACTATAGTTTCAAAGCTTTTGGGAATGTTCCAGATTGAAGATCATAACATTCATTAATACAGTTACAAGTATAAAATAACTCAGCTCTTAGTGCCTAGGTGGCGGTAGGGTTGTTCTTTGCATTGTGGAATTGATGGCATTTTTGATGCTCTGAACCTTCTCATTAAAGAAAACTGCAAACTCATTGCACTTAGATATGTAAATTAGTTTTAACAGCAGCGGAGCTGTTAACCTGTTTTCCTGAGTTGTAATACCTCTCTGTTGTGCTTTTCTCTGCAAATCTCATAATGAACCTGGAGCTTTGACTTTCCAAATCGTCCTACCTTCATCAGAGCAAAGGTGTCCAGAACATTCAAAACACTCAAAGTCACAGAGTTCAAATCAATTTAAAAATGGTTGCTATCCTATTTTTTGTTACCCTCTGTTATATATATATATATATACATATATATATATATATAAATAATATACAGTGGTACCTCACCTTACGAAATTAATTCGTTCCAGAAGTGGTTTCGTAACGTGAATTTTTCGTAAGTTGAGTAGCTATTTCAATGGAAAAAGCCTGATTCGTTCCAAGGATTTTTTTTTTATAGTGTAACTTTTTTTTTTATAGTGTAACTTTTTTTTTTATAGTGTAACATTGGTTCTGCGTCCTGATTGGCTAAGAGACTAGACAGGACTAAACGTGGACTAAACCAGGTCTAGACCAGGTCTAAACCTGGACTGGACCTGGACTAAACCAGAACTGGACCAGGATTAAACTACCACGTGCCGCTCTTTGCTGGTTTCGTGCGGCTGGTTTGTGGCTCGGGCTCCAGAGGACGCGGTCCGGGCGCCGGGGTTCTATCTCGTGCTCGCAGCCCCGCTGCCAGTCGTGCAGTCCAGGACTAGGGGTGCTCCTTGCACGGTGCGTGCTCCTCGCACCGGCTGGTTTGTGGCTTGGGCCACAAACCAGCCGGCGCGTGCTCCTCGCCGCGCGGTGCCGTGTTCCTCGCTGCGCGGTGCCGAGCTCCTCGCCGCGCGGTGTCGTGCTCCTCGCCGCGCGGTGCGTTCACTTCTCCGCGCTGCTTCCGGAGTCGTGTCTCCCCCCACGCTTCACTATTTAATACATTTTGTTGAAAATCTTGCGTGTTCGGCGCTAGAGCTGAGAGGCCGAGAAAGGAGCTCTTTGAGCGGGAATAACAGTGGGGCATGCATCTGAGCGCGCATTATTCGAATTTTTGAGATTTCACGTTTCGTAACTTGAATTTTCTTTCATATCTAGATTAGATCAATTTAACGTGAGGGCGTTTCGTAACTTGGATTTTTCGTATGTAGGGTCTTTCTTAAGGTGAGGTACCACTGTGTATATATATACAGGTCCTTCTCAAAAAATTAGCATATTGTGATAAAGTTCACTATTTTCTGTAATGTACTGATAAACATTAAACTTTCATATATTTTAGATTCATCACACACAACTGAAGTAGTTCAAGCCTTTTATTGTTTTAATATTGATGATTTTGGAAAAAAGGAAAGAAAAACCAAAAATCCCTATCTCAAAAAATTAGCATATCATGAAAAGGTACTCTAAACAAGCTATTAACCTAATCATCTGAATCAACGAATTAACTCAAAACACCTGCAAAAGATTCCTGAGGCTTTTAAAAAACTCCCAGCCTGATTCATTACTCAAAACCGCAATCATGGGTAATACTGCCGACCTGACTGCTGTCCAGAAGGCCATCATTGACACCCTCAAGCAAGAGGGTAAGACACAGAAAGAAATCTCTGATCGAATAGGCTGTTCCCAGAGTGCTGTATCAAGACACCTCAGTGGGACGTCTGTGGGAAGGAAAAAGTGTGGCAGAAAACGCTGCACAACCAGAAGAGGTGACCGGACCCTGAGGAGGATTGTGGAGAAGGGCCGATTCCAGACCTTGGGGGAGCTGTGGAAGCAGTGGACTGAGTCTGGAGTAGAAACATCCAGAGCTACAGGTGCCGCATTCCCCAGGTCAAGCCACTTTTGAACCAGAAACAGCGGCAGAAGCGCCTGACCTGGGCTACAGAGAAGCAGCACTGGACTGTTGCTCAGTGGTCCAAAGTACTTTTTTCGGATGAAAGCAAAATTTGCATGTCATTCGGAAATCAAGGTGCCAGAGTCTGGAGGAAGACTGGTGAGAAGGAAATGCCAAAATGCCTGAAGTCCAGTGTCAAGTACCCACAGTCAGTGATGCTCTGGGGTGCCATGTCAGCTGCTGGTGTTGGTCCACTGTGTTTTATCAAGGGCAGGGTCAATGCAGCTAGTTATCAGGAGATTTTGGAGCACTTCATGCTTCCATCTGCTGAAAAGCTTTATGGAGATGAAGATTTAATTTTTCAGCATGACCTGGCACCTGCTCACAGTGCCAAAACCACTGGTAAATGGTTTACTGAGCATGGTATTACTGTGCTCAACTGGCCTGCCAACTCTCTTGACCTGAACCCCATCGAGAATCTGTGGGATATTTTGAAGAGGAAGTTGAGAGACACCAGACCCAACACTGTGGATGAGCTTAAGGCCGCCATTGAAGCATCCTGGGCCTCCATAACACCTCAGCAGTGCCACCGGCTGATTGCCTCCATGCCACGCCGTATTGAAGCAGTCATTTCTGCAAAAGGATTCCCGACCAAGTATTGAGTGCATAACTGAACATAATTATTTGAAGGTTGACTTTTTTTTGTATTAAAAACACTTTTTTTATTGGTCGGATGACATATGCTAATTTTTTGAGATATGGATTTTTGGTTTTTCTTTACTTTTTTGCCAAAATCATCAATATTAAAACAATAAAAGGCTTGAACTACTTCTATTGTGTGTGATGAATCTAAAATATATGAAAGTTTAATGTTTATCAGTACATTACAGAAAATAGTGAACTTTATCACAATATGCTAATTTTTTGAGAAGGACCTGTATATATATATATATATATATATATATATATATAAAATGAGCTACTGTACCCAAACACTTTCTCTTGTGGATCAATAAAGTTTGTCTTTCTAAGTCTAAATCATCAACATTAGAATATGAGGCATTTTCAAGGTGTATCATTTCCATAATCAGTGCACCTGCCATTGAATCGTGTTTCAGGTTCAAATTTGAAGTTGAACGGAGTTGATTCCACTGTAACTGCACTGCCTGTGTTTTACCAAGCCATATTTCAGTTAAAAAGTCAAGGATAAAAGAAGAATTAAAGTTATGAATAAAAAAATATTTGTTATATAACATTGACCATGTTTCAGATTAGTTTCAGTAGGACCGGATGTGATGATCTTATAAGGAATGTGAACTAAATTTTTCTGATCTGAGTCTAGCCTATTTGTCCTTTTGTTAACCAGTCTATGTGGTGCAGCTGCAGATATAGCTCCATAACAGGGCCCCAGCCTGATATTACCTTTATCATAACTATATGTTTGATAAAGGTAACTAATGTTAAGCTCATAAATAAATTACCTAAAATTACTTTAAAAATCAACAAATAGCATAGGCCTATGTTAATTGTTCAAAAGCATTTGCTTTTGATTGTTTTAACTAGTCCTATGCAATTTGATAATTTTCTTCTTAAAGCTGTATTGTGTAACTTTTCTGGTGGAGGGTCTGTCAAACACTTTTTCTCCAAGATATTACTGCTTTGTCTGCTTTCTATCATCATGGTGGCCAAAGCAATCCAAGTTGCAGGTCAGATCTGTGGACGGGCAACGGTCATAATGCCTGTTTTCCTAGGCATTTTTGAGCTATAACACCACCTGTAGTTGAATAAATGAGAGCTGTTCATTGTCAACTGTGGAACATTCCAGGCTGAGCGGTGAAATATCCATAGAAGCAAACAGCTGACGGTCCCCCAAACAAAAAGTGGTGCATCATGGTGTTTAAATCAAGAATTCCATATTTTCTGGCATGGATCTATTAAAATGACTGGGCTTTCTGGGCGCTCTGAATGCAACCATTCTCAAAGTCATGTGGTTTTAGCATCAATCGCGGATT